>CM064864.1:59741861-60941861 GCA_032719365.1 Prinsepia uniflora
CGGGATCTATATCGTAGTGATCACGGCGGCGAGGTAGGCGGCCCTAAACCCGATAACTGTTTGAAAAACTCAGAATGAAAGCTTGATTTCCAACGTGTATCTTTGATTTCTATTAACCTAATCGATTCTAGGGACTAATAGAACCTCAGAGCTTGATTTCGTGACCTGTGGTGACCTGAACAAGAGTAAGACGGCGATGGAGAACCGGTTCTGTTCTAACAAGGTAAGCCTTCGATCCAGTCTTGTTAGATGATTTTAAATAGTTAGAACTCCTTCTGGGATTGAGACGAACACATAGGAACAAACCAGAACTAAAATGGTTGAGAATTGAAGGATTGGGGGCCGGTCATCTCGGGCGCGTCTGAACGACCCAGTTCAGAGAAAGCGGTGACCCGTCGAGAGACAGGGTAGTTGATGCGTGGCACCATGTCAGACCTTTCAGGTGATGGACCACTCTTCAAGCCACAACATAGTCACATGTCAGTGCAGAGGTCAGCACTGACATGGTCAGTGACGTGGCCCAATCAGGGCTGCCACATGTCACTGACCATGTTAGTGACGTGGACCAGTACCGTGCTGACTGCGAGGCACATGTCAGACCTGACACGTGGACCAATCATGTGTTGACTCGTGCACCTGTCAGAGTCTGACTACGTCAGGCCTGACAGCTGTCAGATGACATCATCATGACGTCATGCTGACGTTAGCAGTGACATCAGCGATGACGTCAGCAGGTACTGTTCCTGCGTTGACCAGAGCGTTGACCGTGCGCGTGTGGCACGTGTGAACAGTATTTTGGTGGGACCACCACCATTCTTTAGGTTTCGACAATCCTGGATCCAATGGCGGTGGTTTCGGGTCTATCGGAGATCGTTAAGTTGGTCAAAATGAGGTTTATTGCCTCTGGGAAGCGGGTTCGGGGCTGCTATTTCTGGGCCGGTTTCAGTCTAGGGTTTCATGGTAGTGAAGTTTAGGGGCTTAATTTACCTTTACGTAATACTTTGGACATGACAGGGATTGTACAAATATACCAAGTCGAGGGTATACGTTCGGTTTTTTCGGATTGTACTGTGAGTTGGGCCCGATTTCATTAAACCCTTGCATGCTTAAATGTTTTCTGATTTACTTATATTCACATAGCTGGAATCAAGAAACGGTTTGTGATGATATGAAATTATGATTATGGCACGTTTCACGGTATTTGGGTTTGAGACCCGTTTTGGTGAAACTTAAGATTGGTTTTGGATTTCATCAATATATATATATATATATAGTTTTGCATGTGGATATCAATAAAATGTATTTGGTACTGCACTGTATAGATCCATTTTTATGATACTATCTCCTCCAGGTGTGGTACCACCCGAGCGGTCACGGCGCATTGCCTGCGAGGGGTCATTCTACGGAGGAACCGGACCGTAAAATGACTCAGGAGTAGGATTGCTATAATTTGACGTCAGGGACGTCGAGCGTCTAGGACGCTAGGCATTTGAGATGCGCTACCCAGACAGGGTTCGGCGATTGGATTCTGGATTGAGACCCCGAGTGGCACGCGTAGCCTTGAGACTGTGACCTTATTGGACGTCAGGGACGTCAGACATCGGGGATGTTAGGATTGGAGTGTATAGTGCAGTGGCTAAAATTATTTTTATGGTTTTATTACATGCCTTATGATTCATATTATATGATTATGGTTTTAATTCTGATGCATGCTTATCTGGAAAACGGAGGGGTAAATTATATGTTTTACTTATTAAACGGTTTTATAAACTTGAGTTTCGGCCCACTCACCCTTATGTTTTGGTAACCCCTCTAGGTTGTGCTACTGAGGTAGATGAGGATCCTGAGGCGGAGGCATAGATCTACTTCTGCGTATCTGAACCCCTGTCGGTTGGTTTGACCCGCAGATTATTTTAGAGTCGCGCTCGCAATTTGTAATTTTTTTTCATCCCTTGTCTGACAGCTGTTAAATTCAGATTTGATGTATAACTTTATTTTGGTTATTTATTAATTTGAAAGTTTGAGGTTGAAATTGGTATGTTTTTTTGGGTGTCAGACGGAGCAGGGCACGTCCCCCTTGGGTCCCCGTGGGATCGGGGCGGGTCCTGTCAGCTTGGTATCAGAGCACTAGTTGGTCAGCATGCTAGACTAGCGATTAGTACTAGTTACTTTTCGAGTTTAAGGATAATGTTATCTGATCTATGCCTCTTGACAGTTGGTTATGCCTCCAAGGAGGATTCCTCATACACAGACTGACAAGGATCTGGAGAGGGAAATGGAATGCGCAAGCATTGAACGGGCTCAGCATTTGGGAGCCACTCCTTTCAACGGGGATCAAACCCCGAAGATGCTCATGAATGGATCACCAAGTGGGAAAGGATCTTCACGGTAATGCACTGCCCTCCAGGCGAGCGGGTGACCTTGGCGGCCTTTTACTGGAAGGAGGAGCCTATCATGTGGGGCATGGCCTTGAAATGTCTGGATGGTCTGTCCAAACCACTACCTGGGAGGTCTTCCGTTCCCGATTTCTGGACCAGTATTACCCACGATCGTTTAGCGCGGCACAGAGGCGGAGTTCCTGCGGCTGGAGCAGGGGGATATGTCCGTTGTGGACTATGAGCAGACTTTTGGAAAACTTTCCCGGTTCGCTGCACCTTTCGTGAGCACTGAGGAAGACAAGTGCCAGAGGTTTGTGCTTGGACTCCGAGGTGAGATTCGGGCGCGAGTGTGACTGCTGCCAGTCATGCTTCTCTGAGAGACATGGTCGACACTACAGTGCGTGTCGAGGCCAGTCTGGCGGCACACCAGACACGACAGCCTTCGGGCGAGGGGCGTCGTCTGGACCGTCCACATCTTGGACCGACGGGCCAGAAGAACACTAAGGGAGGAGGCTACAGGGGAGCTTCCTCATCCTTTAAAGGTCGTGGCTGGTCAGGTCGACGTGGGGGCTCTCAGGGTAGAGGATCAGGATTCAACTCTGGGCAGCGTTCATCTTGGAGCGGTGCTTCTGGTGGGCATTCGGACAGGCCGAGGCCAGTAAACTGTTTTGCTTGCGAGAAGAGGGCCACTATGCCTGTGATTGCCCGATGTTGTCCAAGACAACGACGCGGGGGGCTCTAGTGTGGTGCAGAGCACAGCTTCCCACACTAATGGAGGTCGAGGTCAGGGAGGTGACCGTGGTGCTGGGCGTAGCGCGTGCGGGCGCGGACGAATGGAGGGCCTAGGGCTCAGGTGTTTGCAATGACCCAGCAGCAGGCGAGGACAGCCCCAGGCGTGGTTACAGATAAACTACATATCTTAAACCTTCTTGTACGTGTATTGATGGATGCGGGGGCTACACATTCTTTTATTTCTAGGAGTTGTGCTGGTATGCTTGATTGTGTGGTATCAGCCTTAGATTGTGAAATGGGTGTTGGCACCCCGATGGGCATCGTGGACCTTGTGAATAAGGTGATTCAGAGGTGCCCGGTGAGAATTAAGGATGTGGATTTGCCAGCGGACTTAATTATCCTGGATATCCACGACTTCGATGTGATTTTGGGGATGGATTGGCTATCAGAGCATGGGTCGCTCATCGATTGCTGTAGCAGACAATTGATTCTGCGAAGTCCGGGTTTGCCGGAGGTTATCTTTCAGGGGGAACGTGATGGTTCGCCTCCTAAAGTTATTTCTTCACTTACTGCTACCAACTACTACAGAAGGGATGCCAGGGTTATCTGGCGCATGTCATGACGGAGCAGGTTGATACTCCGGGTATCGACGAGATACCGGTGGTACGTGAGTTTTCGGATGTGTTCCCGGAAGACTTACCTGGATTACCACCATCGCGGGAGATCGAGTTTACAATTGAACTACTCCCCGGTACCCGACCTATGTCCCAGGCACCATACCGGATGGCGCCGGCCGAGTTACGAGAACTCAAAACTCAGTTGCAGGAGTTGGTGGATTTGGGATACGTCTGACCGAGTACTTCACCGTGGGGAGCACCGGTATTGTTCGTGAAGAAGGAAGGAGGGGAGTCTCCGTTTGTGTATTGACTATCGACAACTCAACAAGGTGACACTGAGGAACCAGTATCCTCTACCCAGGATCGATGACCTTTTTGACCAGTTGCGGGGAGCACAGTGCTTCTCGAAGATTGATTTGCGGTCTGGGTATCACCAACTGAGGATTTCGGAGGAGGATATTCCGAAAACAGCTTTTCAAACCCGTTACGGACACTACGAGTTCCTAGTGATGCCTTTCGGCTTGAAGAATGCTCCGGCAGCATTCATGGATCTGATGAACAGGGTCTTCCGACCCTACTTGGATAAGTTCTTGATTGTGTTCATCGATGATATCTTGGTGTACTCAAGGAGTGCCCGAGCACATGAGGAACATCTACGGTTGGTGCTGGAGAGGCTGAGACACGAACAGTTGTAAGCCAAGCTGAGCAAGTGTCAGTTTTGGCTGAGCAGTATTGGTTTTCTGGGACATGTGATATCAACGGATGGGATTAGCGTGGATCCCCAGAAAACATAGGCGGTGACTAATTGCGCTAGACCGAGAACGGTAACGGAGGTGCGGAGTTTTGTCGGGGTTAGTAGGTTACTACCGGAGATTCGTGGAGGGTTTCTCCAAAATTGATGTACCATTGACTCGATTGACTCGGAAGGGAGAAAAGTTCATTTGGGACGAGCAGTGTGATCGGAGTTTTCAAGAGTTGAAGGATCGATTGACCACTGCACCTGTCCTTGCATTGCCGGATGACAGTGGAGAGTTTGTAGTCTTTAGTGACACATCGCTACAAGGTTTGGGTTGCGTGTTGATGCAAACTGGTAAGGTTATCGCCTACGCATCCCGGCAGCTAAAGACTCATGAGTTGAACTACCCTACCCATGATTTGGAGTTGGCATCGGTGGTTCATGCTCTAAAAATTTGGAGACATTACCTACTCGACGCAACGTGCCGGATATACATCGACCACCAGAGCCTAAAGTACCTATTCACTCAGAAGGAGCTTAACATGAGACAACGAAGATGGTTAGAGCTGCTGAAGAATTATGACTGTACAATTGAGTACCATCCGGGTAAGGCCAATGTGGTGGCAGATGCACTCAGCAGGAAGTCAGCAGGATCAGTTGCACACTTGGGGATGGTGTATCTTCCTCTTCTGGTGGAACTCCAGAAGGCGGGAGTTATTTTGGATACGGATGAGCATGGAGCTTTGTTGGCCAGCTTTCATGTACAACCAGTGCTGATTGATCAGATCATCGAAACACAACTTCAGGATCCGATACTCTGTATTTACAGGATTGAGGTCGATGCAGATGGGAGACAGGATTTTACCATCCGGGATGATGGAGTACTTGTGAAGTTGGGTCGTTTGTGTGTACGTGCAGTGGCAGAGTTACGGGCCGAGATTCTGGAGGAGGCCCATAGTTCGGCTTATGCTATGCATCTGGGAGGTACAAAGATGTACCGTACTCTCCGGAGCCATTATTGGTGGCCAGGAATGAAGAAAGATATTGCAGAGTTCGTGAGCAGATGCTTAATCTGTCAACAGGTTAAGGCGGAACGGCAGAGACCTTATGGGGCTATGCAGCCACTTCCGATTCCCGAGTGGAAGTGGGATCACATCACCATGGACTTCGTCTTTAAGTTACCAAGGACTCAGAGTGGAGTTGACGGAGTATGGGTGATTATGGACGGGTTAACCAAGTCAACCCATTTTCTACCTGTTCAGGAGACTTATAAACCGAACCGACTGGCTCAATTGTTTGTAAAGGAAATCAAACGATTGCATGGTACGCCGGAGTCGATCATGTCTAATTGTGATCCGCGTTTCACTTCCAGGTTCTGGCGGAGTTTGCAAACTACTCTGGGAACAACCCTACGTTTCAGTACTGCTTTCCATCCACAGACCGATGGATAGTCTGAAAGGACCATTCAGACCCTGGAGGACATGATGAGGTCTTGTGTGCTACAATTTCAGGATTCATGGGATACTCATTTACCGTTGATGAAATTCGTGTACAACAACAGCTATCATGCAAGTATCGGGATAGCACCCTATGAGGCACTGTATGGTCGACAGTGCAGGACACCTATATGCTGGATGGAGATAGGGGAGCGAGCGGCTGTAGGGCCAGAATTGATGGACTTAACCCAGGAAACTGTTTGGATTATCAAGGAAAGATTGAAGGCGGCACAGGATCGCCAAAAGATTTATGCCGATCGACGGATTCGAGACTTGGAATTTGAAGTGGGAGATTTTGTCTTCCTGAAGTTATCTCCGTGGAAAGGGATTATCCGTTTTGGTCGACGGGGGAAGCTGAGTCCGCGTTTTATTGGACCTTATGAGATCGTGGAGAGGATTGGCCGGGTTGCATACAGATTGGCGCTACCTCCAGAACTTTCTAGAGTTCATGATGTTTTCCACATATCGATGCTACGGAAGTACGTGCATGATGCTTCTCATGTACTAGAGGAACAACCTATCGAACTCCGAGAGGATTTGAGCTTTGAGGAACAACCAGTACAGATCTTGGATGAAGGACAAGGTACTACGTCAGAAGACTATCCCTCTTGTGAAGATTCTCTGGAGAAACCAGAATGTGGAAGAAGCCACATGGGAGCCTGAGGCTCAGATGCGAGAACAATTTCCTTATTTGTTTCTTTGAAATTTCGGGACCAAATTTCTTAAGGGGGAAAGGTTGTAACACCCCGGAAATTTGAGGATTTTAATATTGTAAATTATTGCATGAATTGACATTTTTATCCCTGGGAATTGTATTGCCAAATTGTTGACTGTTTGATTGGTGGGTCAAACGGACTTTAACCAATGACCGTGACGAAGTTCGGGACGTCACAAGTCCATAGACAGGTGGCACGTCCAATTCGGACGATCAGGGAAAAAGTTATGACTATCGGAAGTTCAGGGGCATTATCGTAATTTGGACGATGGGGGCGAAAATATTGACTTTTCGTTTGGCAACTAATTTTCACATGACTCAAGGACCGTTAGGTAGGTCTCGATGCCCTGAGTCCGTAGACAGGCGGCACGCCGAAATCGGACTTTGTACGAGGAAGTTATGGTCAGAAACGTGAAATCGGGAAAATTGCATCTCGGTAATCGTGTCGATTATTTTATTCTGATATTGTGATTGGAGGACACCTAGATGAGTGACAAGTGTCACTCATGCATTGGCTAGATTGGATCAAACTCCACTAAGTGATTAAATAGGATTAAAACCACCTTTTAATCTCAGCCATCCATCTAAAGTACTCCAGATCTAATCTGAACCCTTGATCTCATTTCCCAGATTTAATCTGGACCGTCCATTTTGTTTTATCAGATTCCCTACATTCTATATATTTTCCTACCCGAAATGCACACACAATCCATTTCGAACAGCACCCCAGCTCATCACCCATTCTCTGTGTTCGTGTGTGGCTGGACTGAGCTGGTGAGGCTGAGGGACGGTAGTGATCACGGCGGCGAGGTAGGCGGCCCTAAACCCGAAACTGTTTGAAAAACTCAGAAATGGAAGCTTGATTTCCAACGTGTATCTTTGATTTCTATTAACCCTAATCGATTCTAGGGACTAATAGGAACCTCCAGAGCTTGATTTCGTGACCAGTGGTGACCTGAACAGAGAGTAAACGGCGACGGGAGAACCGGTTCTGTTCATCAAGGTAAGCCTTCGATCCAATCTTGGTTTGATGATTTTAAATAGTTAGAACCCTTTCTGGGATTGAGACGAACACATAGGAACAAACCAGAACTAAAATGGTTGAGAATTGAAGGATTGGGGACCGGGTCATCTCGCGGGTCTGAACGACCCAGTTTCAGAGAAATCGGTGACCTGCCGAGAGGACAGTGGTGATGACGTGGCACCCTGTCAGACCTGTCAGGTGATGTGGACCACTCTTCAACCGACACGTGTCACATGTCAGTGCACAGTCAGCACTGACATGTTAGTGACGTGGCCCAATCAAGGGCTGCCACGTGTCACTGACATGTCAGTGACGTGGACTAGTGCCGTGCTAACACGTGGCACATGTCAGACCTGACACGTGGCCTGACAGAGCAGTGATGTGGACCAATCATGTGTTGACACGTGCACCTGTCAGAGTCTGACACGTCAGACCTGACAGCTGTCAGCATGACGTCAGCGATGACATCAGCAGGAACTGTTCCTGCGTTGACCGGCGCGTGTGGGCGCGTGTGAACAGTATTTTTGGTTGGACCACCCCCATTCTTTAGGCTTCAACGATCCGGATCCAATGGCGGTGGTTTCGGGTCGATATGAGATCTTTAAGTTGGTCAAAATGACGTTTATTACCTCGGGAAGCGCGTTCGGGCGGCTTTTCCGGGCCGGTTTCAGTCTAGGGTTTCATGGTTGAATGTTAGGGGCTTATATTGACCTTTACGTATACTTTGGACATAACAGGGATTGTACAAATAGTACCAGGTCGAGGGTATACGTTCAGTTTTTCGACAGGATTGTACTGTGAGTGGGCCCAATTTCATTAAACCCTTGCATGCTTAAATGTTTTCTGATTTACTTATATTCACATGCTGGAATCAAGAAACGGTTTTGATGATATTGAAATTATGATTATGGCACGTTTCACGGTATTTGGGATTGAGACCCGTTTTGGTGAAACTTAAAGATTGGTTTTGGATTTCATCAATATATATATAGGTTTTGCATGTGGATATCGATAAAATGTATTCGGTACTGCACTGTATAGATCCATTCTTATGATACTGTCTCCTCCGGATGTGGTACCCCGGAGCGGTCACGGCGCATTGCCTGCGAGGGGTCATTCTACGGAGGAACTGGACCGTAAAATGGCTCAGGAGCATGATTGCTATAATTTGACGTCAGGGACGTCGAGCGTCTAGGACGCTAGGCATTTGAGATGCCGTACCCGGACAGGGTTCGGGGATTGGATTCGGGATTGAGACCCCGAGTGGCATGCGTAGCCTTGAGACTGTGACCTTATTGGACGTCAGGGACGTTAGACATCGGGGATGTCAGGATTGGAGTGTATAATGCAGTGGCTAAAATTATGTTTATGGTTTTATTACATGCATTATGATTCATATTATATGATTTATGGTTTTAAATTCTGATGCATGCATGTTCGGAAAACGGAGGGGTAAATTATATGTTTTACTTTTTAAACGGTTTTATAAACTTGAGTTTCGGCCCACTCACCCTTAATGTTTTGGTAACACCTCCAGGCTGTGCTACTGAGGTAGATGAGGATCCTGAGGCGGAGGCATAGATCTACTTCTGCGTATCTGAACCCCTGTCGGGTGGTTTGACCCGCAGGATTATTTTAGAGTCGTGCTCGCAATTTGTAATTTGGTTTTCATCCCTTGCCTGACATCTGTTAAATTCGGATTTGATGTATAACTTTATTTTGGTTATTTATTAATTTGAAAGTTTGAGGTTAAAATTGGTATGTTTTTTTGGGTGTCAGACGGGAGCAAGGCACGTCCCCTTGTGGTCCCCGTGGGATCGGGGCGGGTCCTGTCACACATCCACTGCGCACCCATCTCAGGAACGACCAAGTTTCACAATTGCACTAGCACAACTCCCAATGTGACAATTGACCAGTTTGCCCTTACCTTCCAAAATTACCATTTTCCCTTCGCTTATTTAGACCCATAAGTAAACTGTCCGACGTCCGATGACGGTGTGCCGCCTGTCATTGTATTCAGCGCATTGAGACCTATCTAATGGTCCTCAAAATGCGTGAAAGTGATTTGTCTTCCAAAAAGGCAACCGTTTACCCATATTTCATCAAAATTACCAAAATACCATCGACCTTCCGAACATCATAACTTTCTCCTCGGATGTCGAAATCAGACGTGCCACCTGTCTATGAACTCGTGACGTCCCGAACTACGTCACGGTCATCGGTCAAATTCCTTTTGATCGGCCAATCAAAAAGTCAACATTTTGGCCCATTCCTAGGGTAAAATCGTCATTTTGCACCGTCCGTCCGAGTGCATCCAACTAATCCCCGATTACCGTCGCTAATCCGTCATTAACAACTAATCTAATCCCGATTCCTGGGACGGTTCGTTACACTGGGGTTTCTCACTAAGGTACGCACAGTTACCAAACCAGTCTTCACAACTTGAGGCATCCAGCTACTCGTAGCCACACAAATCCAATTTCAACCATACTGACCAAGGGTGACAAATCCAGTACCAAAGACACTATCCTTTCCGGCCCCAAGCTAGCATATATCTCACAGCACACCACGTATCGAGCAACACCTCACACTCGTGCTCTCGCCATTAACTAAGCCACTACCTAACGTACTATCACTCACTATCACTCGTGTGTCCAGGTTGATGACGGACTGTTCCGTATTGAGACATAACATCCACAATAGCATCACAATGCCCAAGTCGATGAACCAACTAATCTGGAAGCCAAAACCTCGCACAGAGAGCACTAATCCAGCTCTGATGCCAAGTTGACACGGCCCACCCCCAATCCCCAGGGATTAAGGGATAAGTCATGCTCCCGTCTAACTTACGTGTGACACAAAGGCTAAACCGTCGTCCAACCTCCATGTGACACGTAAGTTGGACAAGGGATACCAAGCCAAAGTACCAAAAACTAACTTCTTTGATAACCAGAGTTCACAGCAACACTGTGGATCACGTGTGTGATGTCTCCGTCTCTCAAACAACAGCCCACACCGCAACAACCTGGAGGGTATCGAAAACATAAAATACTGTGAGTGGAAAAAAACAAATAATAAGTTCAGAAACCATTTATAAGAAAACACAATTATACCCTCCACGCAAAACCAATGCATGCATATGAAAACCATCAATGAAAACCGGAAATCAAATCAAGTATGGGCACTCAACCCAAAATGCATAAAATCCAAATCATCCGGGCCACATCCCACAACATCTAAAAACCAGTGAAAAACCAACGTAAAACATCAATCAATCAAGTTGCTGGATCTCAAGCGCGCCAAGTCTTTAAACTCAAAACACACGCGCATCATCAGGCCTTCCCGGGATATCAACGAGTCTTTAAACTCAAAACATAAGTAACAGGCCTCGGGGGATATCACAATAACCGAGTCGTTAAACTCAAAATATATACCGAGTCTTTAAACTCAAAACTTTTCAATCTAGGGACCTCCACCGTCATCAATCAACCGAGTCTTTAAACTCAAAACCAGATCGAGCCATATCCGGGTCTTTAAACCCAAAACCAAGTATCAACGGGTCTTTAAACCCAAAACCAAGTGAAAGTCATATAAATCCAAAAATCCATCGAAAATCAAATTCCAAAACCAAATCCAAAATCCTTATTTGAAATCTCAAGTCCAATCTGGAAATCACATCCATAATCCATGTCCACATCCGAATTCGAAATCATCATTCCGTAGTCGGCATCCGGAATCATCATTCCGAACCCAAATCCAGAAATCCACTATTTAAGTTCCAAAACTGAATCCCGAATTGTATTTTTGAAATCCGATTCCAAAACCGAAATCACGTTTATCAAAATCTCTTTTCAAAATAAATTTCTAAACCTTTGAAATCAAATCATAATTAAAAATCCCAAAATCATAGTATCAAAACCATTATCAAATCATGACATACGTAAAACGTGCAATTACGTAAAATTCCTCGAAATACGTGCAAATCAGAAATCAGAGATATCACAATCACAAACATAGAAATCATATATAGAAAACATATAAAAACATTTATGCATCCATCATAAGTTAGAAAGCAAAGTTCACTCACAGACCAATCGCGTCGTCGCCTCGATACGCGTGCAATTAAGATTTCCAGGCTAATCCACTATCACCGGCTTTCCCGAACCTGTTCAAATCACATTATAGGGTCACTAACAACTTCATAAAGCTTCTACGAAAGCCCTGTAATTTTTATGAATTTTTAACTAATTTTAACCTAGCCTTTAAACCTTCGGACATCCCGAAACATATCGAGACGATGTCTGATCGACTCGAAACCAGTTCCAAAATGTTCGTTACAATGATCACATCATTTAACAAGTTGAACACTTCCCCATCAGAGGTGCCACGTGCCCTCTCGCGCCGCCCAAAGGGCCTGTACGTGGGAGCCACGCGCTCAACACTGTTCATATCTTACCTCTATCAGACCGAGTCTGAACCGGTCCGGTCCAGTCGAACTGGCGTGGGCGGTTCGACCCCATATTTCCTATATTTTCGATCTTTTTTTTTTAAATTCTAATTGGTTCTATAACTTTGTCTAAGTGTTTCCTATTAATCTATATGATCAAAATCCAAACTTAAGACCAGAATGCTACCTCCTCGATCAAGCAAACATCTTCAACCTTCCATCGTCGTTTTCCTGCAACTCCGGCCACCTCCAGCCTTACTTCCATGCCTAATCATCTCACCTGAACCTCCAGAAGCTTTTCCAATTAATCAATTCAAGTATCAAGCACCAAATCAACAGTCACCATTTTTGAATCCTTGACTTACTAGTCACGGGTTCCACGACCACCATTTATGGCTGACCTCGAAATCAGGCTCCCTCGTCTTCTTTCATCCTCAGAAACCTCATCCTATGTACCAAATCGGTCAATAACAAAGAAACCACCACATGCCATTTTAATCTCAACAGGGGAGTTCACGGGTTTTACCTTCTTTCTACAACCACCGTGCACGATGGCCTTCCACGGTATCACCACCACATTCCTCATCGTCAATCCTCTCATTTTTGTTCACACAGCATAACCATTTGAGGACAGTTGAGGGGGATTTGGACTCTCACACGCACTCTGTCTCTGTTTTCATTCCCAACCGTTTGCCCGATTTCCCCTTTGTTTAAAATAAAAGTTTGAGGCGGCTGAGGGACCTTCCACAACCCTCTAGAGGTAGGACAAGTGTGCCAATCTCATGAAACAACCATTCCAAGGCAGCCAAGTGTCCATTTATCACTAGGCACGGATCCCAAGGCCCCAAATGACCAAAATGTCCCTAAGTGACAATTTACCATTTTGCCCTTAGCATTTTTAGACCCAAACCCGAACCAGCCGACGTCCGATGATAGCGTTCCGCCTGTCGTTGTACTCAGGGAATTGAGACCTACCTAACGGTCCTCGAAATGCGTGACAAATCCATGTCGTATGAAAAGTCAATAGTTTGCCCATTTCCAACAAAATTACCAAAATACCCTCGAACTTCCGAACATCATAACTTCTTCATCGAATGTTGGAATTGGACGTGCCACCTGCCTACGGACTCGTGACGTCCCGAAATACGTCATAGTCATCGGCCAAAGTCCATTTGACCTCTTAAACTAAAAGTTAACCTTTTTGCCCATTCCAAGGGTAAAATCGTCATTTCGTACCGTCCGTCCGAGATCACCCAACTAATCACCGATTAACTTCACTAATCCGTCATTAAGTACTAATCTAATCTCGAATTTCGAGATGGTTCGTTACATACTACGAGACGTCTAGAGAAGACAACCAACCACTCCAGGATAGTACCAGACATCTGGAGGGTAACCACTCATGAGGATGGTCTATGGAAAACCATTTCATAAATCATCTCAAAACCATTCAAAGGGATATGATCGGGATTTCTATAAAACCATTGTAAATCCACAAAATCCAATTTCTCAAATTCAAATTCCATTTTTGGGTCGCCGAACCCAAATCACATTTATAAACCACTATGGGACTTATGCCTGATATCATAAACCAATTGGGCCCCAAGCCCGATCATGTAAGTCAATAGGGCCTCTAGCCCGATATCCCATTAAATCAAATGGACTTCAAGTCCGTTAGTTTCCAAATCAAATGGGTCTCATGCCCAATTCCATATTTCCAAATCCAAAACCATTCCATTAATCCATCATAGAAATACCAACACGTATGAGCACAACATAAAACCATAAATCTCGAAGTACGTGCAAATACGTGAATACTTAATACCACAATCAAATCCATCATAAATCACATATTTAAAACATATAAAACAATTATGCATGCATCAATTTAGAAATCAATATCTACTCACAGATCGTCCTGGTTGCCCTCTCGACATGCGTGCCATAAGCCTCTATGGGTTAAATAACCATCTCCAAATCTTCCGGACCTGTCCAAATCATACTCGAAGGTCACAAATCAACTATACAAGTCTATTGGATAAACCCCCAAAACTCTTGAAAAAGTCAACATGTCCAGAACACGTTTCCCGAGGTGAAAAACCTCAATCTAACTTTTTCAGATCTGACAGGATGACATCATCACTGACGTCATCAATCATCCCTGACCTCAGTCAGGTTCTGCAACCAGGTCGTACAGGACCCGTGACCTAACCCGATAGGAATACACATCTTCGGCCACCATTTTCGATGTCGTTGGTTCCTACGTGATCGTTCAGTCATCCTTAATTGTTCCATGTGATTAAAATAAGGAAAAACAACCTAGAAACTACTTGTTTGATTTGATCTGCACGGCCTAGTTTTTCTTCCGTCGATAGCCCTCAATTCCAGCCACATTCTGCCTTAAAAACCAGTCTATTAAACTCGCCTCAATCCCTAGAACCTGCTAGGATCAATCCAAACCTTCAACACGTCGAAAATTTCCATTTTCAAATTTGACCCAAAACCGGGTTTTGGGTTTACTTGGGTTTTCTGGGTTCCTCCGCTATTCACGGCGGTCCTGCAGCCTCCCAAGGCATCTCTCAATCCCTCACTCACCCTCAGCCACTCACTTGACCTCAAATTGAATCAAATGGGGGAAGATGTTGATTTTTGGGCTTTCGGGTTTTTTATTTTTTGGGTTGATCGAAAGAGAGAAGGGATGGATATGCATGAATGATAAAGGGAGGGGCAATTGGGTCTGACCAAAATATCTAGGCCCACATGAGGACAAATGTCAACTCGTCTTATAATTCGTGCAATAGTTCCTCGAAACTTCTGTGACCCGTAACTTTCCGGTCAAATGTTCGATTTTTTCGTGCCGCCTATCTACAAACTCGTATCGACTCGATCTATGTAACGGTCATCGGTCTTCGTGCATTTGACCATATGTGTCAAAAGTCAACATTTTACCCAATTATAGGGGTAAAATGGTCATTTCACACCGTTCGTCCGTATTCTCTCGACTGATCAGGGATTAGTCACGGTTATCCTGATTAATTAATATTTAATCCTGATATTCAGGACGGGTCGTTACAAAGAAAAAAAAGTCCTCTTCCCTCACGACGACCCACTGATAATCCAAGTACAAATTGTAAGGACCCGTCCCGGAAGTTGGGATTAGTGAAGTGATTAGTGACGGATTAGCTGAGTTAATCGGTGGTTAGTTGGCTACTGTTGGACTTTATTGACAGGACCCACCCCGATTATCACCTCGATAACCGAGATGAAACCTGCTCCCGTCTGACAACCCAACCCGAAAGACCGAAACAACCTCACGACTACCACAAATTACATTGCCAGACAAGGGAGAATTTAAAACATCCAAGAGTCAACCGTTATACAGAGCATAGTACAAAACAAAATAAACAGTACTACATGCAAAACGGAAAACGTAACGGAAAACACTCCGATGTCAACTCGAGGATAACTCTATGCCTCCGACACTGCCTCAACGTCAACCCCCGCGCTAGCTCCACGACCTGGAAGGCATTTAAAAACCAGGAAAGTGTGAGTGGACCAAAAAAAATAAAAGTTTCAAAAACAATTTAATAAACAGTTTGGCCCTCCGTTTTGAAAACATGCATGCATAACCTAGTGTCTGAAAACATTTATAAATCATATCATTTTCATCATGGAAACCGCAGCAACATAAACACAGTATAATAAACGTTATAAAACATTAGCAGTAAAACATAAGATACCAATATAATTATCTGATCAAACTTGCTTTACGTAATTGCACGTTTTTCGAGAAATAACGTATTTAGCTCGTTTTACGAGAAAGACTTTGATTACTGATTATGATGCCATGATTTTGGGATTTCAAACGATAAATGGTTATCAATGATTATAATGGATTTTGAGACATGACTTGATGATCAAGGGTTTTTCAGTTTTAGAATCGGATTTCGGAAAGCGAAATTGGTTTTAAAGTTGAAAAGTGGGTTTCCGGATTTGGGTTCGGAATGACGGTTCTGGATGTCGGAATGGCTTCGGACCAATGGTTTTGGATTCGGGTTTGGATATGGATTTAGAAATGGTTTTCAAACGGTTTTTGGATTGGAGTTGCTGGATCTGGTTATTGGGTTTAAAGACCTGGATTATGTTTAACTGGGGATGGAACCGGATTGGGTTTAAAGACCCGGATTAGTGAGTTTAAAGACTCGGGAGTTTAAAGACTCGGATATACTGATATTTCCCCCGTAGGCCTGTTGAGTTTAAAGACTCGGATTATATTGAGGCCTAGATTGAATTTAAAGACTCGGGAGTTTAAAGACTCGGATAGATCCAGCAGGTTTGATCGGATGATTATATTGGTATTTTATGTTTTATTGCTAATGTTTTATAACATTTATTATACTGTGTTTTGTTGCTACGGTTTCCATGATGAAAATGATATGATATATAAATGTTTTCAGACACTGGGTTATGCATGCATGTTTTTAAAACGGAGGGCCAAACCCTGGTTATTTATTAAAAATTTTTTGAAACTTTTATTCTTTTTGGTCCACTCACATTTTTTTGGTTTTTAAATGCCCTCCAGGTCATGGAGCTAGCGCGGGGGTTGACGTTGAGGCAGTGTCGGAGGCATAGAGTTATCCTTGAGTTGACCTCAGAGTGTTTTCTGTTACGTTTTCCGTTGTGCGTGTAGTACTGTTTATTTTGTTTTGTACTATGCTCTGTATAACGGTTGACGGTTGGATTTTTTTTTTAAATTCTCCTTCGTCTGACAATGTAATTTGTTGTAGTCGTGAGGTTGTTTCAGTCTTTCGGGTTGGGTTGTCAGAACGGATTAGGGTTCATCTCGGTTATCGGGGTGATAATCGGGGTGGGTCCTGTCACAAATTGCCAATTTTGATGTAGGACGAATACTCGTGGACACGGGCAACTCTATTAACATCCTATTCATGGAAGCCTTCAATCAGCTGCGAATTGATCCTAAGGAGCTCACCCAAACTGCTTCTTTGCTACTCAGCTTATCGGGAGACTCAATCATGTCTCCTTAGGCAGTACACCACGGATCGCCACGGCATTCACCATTCTCCTAGTGGTCGATTGCCCTACTACTTACAATGTCATATTGGGCAGGCGGCTTCTGAACTAGATCAATGTGGTAACTTCCACCCACTCATTGCTGATGAAGTTTCCAACCATTATCGGCACCAGCTAGGTCAGGGAAAACCAGGAGTTAGCACGCACATGCTACCAATCCGCTCTAACCAAGGTCAATCCGTGCACTAGCAAGGAGACCCTAGCTGTCACTGAATCAGCATACGAGGTCGACCCTATCGACCCCGAGTTTGCTCAACATATATGATCCAGTCCCCCTAAGGACCCAAGGGATCTCTCAGCAACTTCACAACCTCAACTCGTAGATGATTTTAAGAAAGAGCTCATACAGTTCCTCAAGGACAACATCGAGGCCTTTGCATCGCATTTTGTGGATATGCCAGGCATATCCACCGATGTAATCTACCATTGACTCATGATCGACACATCCTTTCGACCAGTCATGTAGAAACAAAGAACTTACGACGCAGAACATCCACTTGCCATGCAAAAGGAGATTACCAAGCTCAGTACAATCGACTTCGTGTGCATGGTCGTCTACGCCGCTTGGGTTGCAAATGCTGTTTTGGTGAAGAAACCCTCGGGATTTTGGCGGGTGTGCTTCGATTTCCCCTACCTTAACAAGGCATGCCCCAAGAACAGCTTCCCGTTGCCAAAAATCGAATTCATGGTGGACACAACTGCTAGTCATGAGTTTCTCAGCTTTATGGACGCCTACTCAAGCTACAATCAAATCAAGATGCATCAAGAAGATCAAATCCTTGCTAGCTTTTGCACCAACTTGGGTGTCTACTGCTACAATTTCATGCCTTTTGGATTGAAGAATGCTAGGCAACCTACCAGCGCTTGGTGAACTATATGTTCGCAGATCAAATCGAGAAAACCATGGAGGTCTATGTGGATGACATGCTGGTCAAGAGAAAAACTGCCAATGATCACATCACCAATCTAAGGAAAATGTTCCAAGTGCTTAAGTAGTACCTGATAGAGATTTTATCAAGCACAAAAGATGCACTAGGAAAAACCTCTACGTGTAAGAAACTTTGCAAGCGTACAAGACATGTAGATAGTATAGATGCAAGCAAAGGTCGATCCCACAAAGACTTGCTCAATGATATCCAATTTCGTTTAACTCAATAGACTTAAGTGGAATAATTAAAATGAAATTAGGGGGAGAGGGGGGTGGCTGTTACGTTTTATGAATGAAGTAAATTAACTAAGATTAACTAACTAAGTCGAGCTAGGGTTTCTATCCACCTTTACTAATTATAGTTCCGTTAGATTTCCTTGATTAGATTACTATGCATGTATCTAAATTAAGTGACCGTGCAGGGGTCTGGCTAAGGTTCACCCCACACATATTATCTTATCTTAGATTGCATATTTAAGCGTGATGTGCCCGCCCTTAAACAAATATTACCGATAGTGCGTGATAATGCATGAAACATAAAGAAGATTTAATGACACTACACTATCCCTAGAAAAGTGATGTGCAACCCTAAGAAGTCATGAGTTTAGATTACGAATAAGATTGCCCCTCTTAAACGTGATTCTATAAATGTAACGACCCGTCCCGGGATTTGGGATTAGTGAAGTGATTAGCGACAGATTAGCTGAGTTATTCGGTGTTTAGTGGGTTACTTTGGACGTTCAGTTTAGAATGACGATTTTGCCCCTAGTTTGGGCAAATTGTTGACTTTTAGTTCGGATGGTCAATTGGGCATTGACCAATGACTGTGACGTAGTTCAGGACGTCACGAGTCCGTAGACAGGTGGCACGCCCGATTCCGACATCCGAAGAGGAAGTTATGATGTTCGGAACGTTGAGAGTATTACCATAATTTGGTTAAAAGAAGGGCAATAGTTGACTTTTCGCACGACACGATTTTTACACGTAAACCGAGGACCGTTAGGTAGATCTCGTCATCCTGAGTTCAACGACAGGCAGCATGCTTTCATCGGACGTAGGACGAGTGAGATACGGGTCTAGAACGGCGAAGGGCATAATCGTAATTTGAACTCACAAGGGCATTTTGGTCTTTTTGGTGCCTTGGGAATTGTGCAATCTGATGAGGACAAGTGTACAGTGTTCCTTGGATATTTTTGAGTTGGGACCATGGGGTTTGGACACGTGGTGGTGGTCTAGTGAGTTCTAGGGTGCACGATGTGATTTTAAAAGTGATGTGTGAAGTGTAGTCGTGCACGAGAGGGAGAAACAAAGACTGGGCAGAGAGGAGGAATTGATCGACTTGCTGAGAGTGTGTGAGTTCTTGGGTGTGTGAGTGTGGTCAGAGGGAGGTTGAGAGTGCAGGGACCGTGTCGAGAAGAATTGAGAGTTGAGTGTTGTGTGTGAAGGGAGGTAAACTCAGAAAACAGAACCGAGGACCACCGTGCACGGCTGTGCACCCTAAGTGATCAAACCATCGAATTGAACCCGTGGTGGTGTCGAGAGACTTGAGGGGAGTCGAGTAGGCACGGCGGAGCTCACGGTGGAGAGCAGAAGGCAGGTAATTTCTCTTCTTTCTTCTGTGTACTCTGTTTTGCCGTTTTTGTTCAAACTGAAAGTCATGGAGTTTGAGGTCGAGTCGAGGGGTTTGGTGAGTTCTATTAGACTCAGTAGGTCCTTAGGCACCTGTAGAACTCAAATCCGTGACGGGGGGATGGACGGTTGGCCGGGAGCTGGAACAAGGTTTTGGACGGGTTTCTGTTCGAGCTTGGGAAGATGGGAATGAGGCCGTGATGTCTAGTTTGTAGGATTGGGATTAGTTGCTAGGATGAGGACGAAGCTGTTGGTGGAAAAAGGGACGAAATTGGTTGAGGGACGGCGGAGAACCGGTCACGCCGGTTCAGACCGGTCGACGGCCTGAGGAAGGCGATGAACAGTTGTTACTGTTCAGGCGTGTGAAGCCCACGCGCAGCCACTTTTGGAGGCTCGTGAGTGCGCGTGGGGCGGTTTCCAGGGAAGTGTCCAACATAGTTTTGGGTCTAATCGTTGTAACGAATCTGTTGGGACAAGTTTCGGGACGATCGGACATCGTCTCGTGTTAGTTCTAAGAGGTCGAAGGTTTAGGGTCCCGTTTAGCTACGTTTAGAATCCGGAAAAATTGGGGAAATTAAGTATAAGCTTAATAAAGTAGTTAGTAACCTCGTTATGGGCTTTGGACAGGTTCGGGAAAGCCGAGGATAGCGGAATGGCTGGAGACGGCGTAAGTGCACGCATATCGAGGCGACGTCGGGATGGTCTGCGAGTGGACTTTGCTTTCTAACTCTTGATGCATGCATATATGGTTTGATATGTTCTCTATACGTGATTCTATGATTTGATTTATGATTTTGATAGTTTATGGTTTTTGCACATTTGGAAACTATGGAATTTCACGTTTTACGGGATTTGACGGATGTTGTGATTTGAACCTGGTTTTAATGGTTTGATTTCGGGATTTAAAAAAATGAGTTAAAATCAATGATTTAAAAAGGATTTTGGAAAAAAAAAAAAAAAGGTTTTCGGGCTTGAAGCCCAGTTCCAAAAGTGGTTTTGAGAAAGGTGATTTCGGGTTTTGAATCGGATTTCCGGATGACGATTCAGGATTTGATTTGGAACTTGGAAGTGGATTCCAGGTTTGGATTCGGAATGATTATTCTAGATGCCGGCTTACGGAATGATGGTTGCGGGCTCGGATCATGGATATGAGTTCTGGATTTGGATTCGGGATCCTGAGGAGATTGCGGATTCGGATTCAGAAATGGAAAATGGTTTTCAAACGGTTTTGGATTGGATTTGCTGGATCTGGTTATTGGTTTTAAAGAACCGGATATGATTACGACGGGGGACGGGCCCGGATTGGGTTTAAAAACCCGGATTGAGTTTAAAGACTCGAATATCGATATTTTCCCCCGTAGGCCTGTTGAGTTTAAAGACTCGGGAGTTTAAAGACTCGGATAGATCCAGTAGGTTCGATGGATGGGAATGTGGCTTCAAATGTGTTTTGGATTTCACTGAGATTTGATGATGATGGTTTTCAAATAAGGTTTTTCGATGGTGTTGGGCTGAGGCCCGGGAAATTGGAAAAAGAAACTACTTGGTTTTCTTACATGGTTTTATAACATGACTTTGATATGCATGCATTGGTTTTTGAAATGGAGGGTATAACTGTAATTTTTTTATGGAACTGTTTTTAAACTTATTCTTTATTTTTGTCCACTCACAGTCTTTTTCGTGTTTTCGATACCCTCCAAATTGTTGCGGCACGGGCTGTTGGTCGAGAGAGATGGAGACATCACACCCTCGATCCACAGTAGTTCAGCATACTCTGGGAAGACCGGTTACTTTTCGGATGGTTGGCTCGAGAATCCCTTGTCCGACTTACGTGTTGCATGAAGGTTGGACGTTGGTTTAGCCTTCGAGTCATGCGTAAGTTAGACGGGATCGGGATTTAGCCCTTAATCCCGGGGGATTAGGGGTGGGTCCTGACAATAAATTGCAAGGTGAACACAAACATCGAGGTGATCTGTCAAGCAATTACATCGACAATTATACACAAATAAGGTAACTAAAATTATAAGCATAAATTGAGTTCATGAAGCGCAGTAATCCAACAAATCCAAGTATAAATAACAATCATAATCAAGAGCCAGAAATCAAACACGAACTAACATGGCTAGGGCTTCAAGTAACCCTAGCCCTAATTACACTACTCAAACATTATTGAATAAAACAAGGACATAATTAAAAGGTGCACAAATATAAATAAAGCAAGAAATAATAAAAGGACAATGAATAAAAGAGATGAAGGAAAACTCTCTCAAGGTAGACGTGCTGAATTTGAAGATGCTTGAATTATAAAGAGTGCTTGAATTAAATTACAAAACTCTAAACTAAGAATATGGATTGAAGTACGAATTTTGACAGAGTTTCGGGGACCTTCAAGAGGTAAATTTGGTCCCCATACAATAAACCCTAATGCCCCTATTTATAAGAGAATAAGAAATCTTCTTAAAAATAGGAGTTTTTAATTAAATTCTATAAGGAAAAGGCTTCCTAATTAATTAAGAAATCTAATTAAAACCTTTCCTACAAGTAAATGAATTAAAAATAAGAATACAAAAGGAAATAGGACTAAAATCCCTATACAATATGGAGAATAAATGTAGAAGGAACTTGAAATTAACCTAAAAATAGAAGAAAATCCGGAATTAAAGCTGTAGGAGCCATTTTCGGTGGTAGTCCACCAAACCGGAGGAAGAGGAATCAGGACACGCGCGCCGAGGTGCAGGCTGGTCGTTCGGTAGGCCCGCGCCGAATTGGTCCAAAGCTAAAGTAACCGCAAAGCAAATCCTTCATTCGGTGGTTATCCACCGAATTTCCTATGCAATCTTCTTTCTTTCATAACTTCTTCGTTTCAACTCCGATTTAGGTGATTCTTTCGCTCAAATTCTCATAATTGCAAGCTCTATTTGATCTACACATTTCTCACAAAATATATTATTTTCTCCAATTGCATAGAACAAAATATTAACAAAATATAAGTAAAAGGGAATTAAATTATGGATAAAACATGCACAAATTATGACCTATTAGTACCAAATGCGGCTCAACCTTACCAAATTTGTTTTCGGCGTACGATCTAGCAAATTTCTTGGCTACATGATCATCCAGCACGAAATTGAAGCCAACCCCGAAAAGATCAAAGTAATCCTCAACATGCAGGCACCACTCACGCTGAAGGAAGTCCAGAACCTTACTGGAAGAGTCGCAGCTTTTACCAGGTTCATTTCCAGCGCAACAGAAAAGTGCCTCCCATTTTTCATGGCTTTGGAAACAACTGGAAAAAATTTCAATTGGAACGCTAACTACGACGTTGAATTTAATGCACTTAAAGTATACATGAGCACATCACCCTTGCTTGCTTGCCCGGATACTAGAGAACAACACACCGTCTAGTCCGCACTTATGAGGCATTCCTTACTGGCCTTCGCCTCGAAAAGGACCTCTAGGCACGACAAATCCAATTTTCATTGACTCTTAGCTCATTGTCCGCCAAGTGAACAACCTCTATGATGCCAAAGACACCTATATGGTGTGCTACTTAGATGAGGCACGAAGGCTCCTGTGCAGCTTCTAGGCCTACGAGCTAACCAAAATTCCACCCTTAAAGAACAGCCACGCTGACGCTCTAGCCGGGCCTACCTCATCCATCGACGACAAGGTTGGTCGCCAAGTCCCCAATCGAGCTTCTGGAGACTCCAAGCATGAAGGAGCACTATTTAATGGTCGTCACCAATGCACCTTCCTAAATGGATCCAATCATTTGGTATGTCAAATTTGCAGAACTACCAGACGATCGTAACGAGGCCAAGCGTGTTCAACGCTAGTCTGCATCCACAATTATTACAATTTATAAACAAGTATGAAAATTATGTACGAATTTAATGCATTATGAACATATATACATAAACAAAATCATACAAGAGATTATTCCAATCCCCAGCAACGGCGCCAAAAATTGATATACCAAAACTAAGTATTAAAGTAAACACAAAGTCACACTCAATACTTAATAAAAATATATGCAAATTAAAACCTTTTTTTTAGATTGTAGCATTGATAAGTAGGGATCGTTCTTAACGGGAGATTGATGGAACCTAAGCATGATTATTGTTTGATTGATTAATTAGGGGGGGTAGTTGATTGTTTCATTTATACTACGTGATTAACTAACCTAATGTAATCTAATCTAATCTAACCTAATTTATTATTTACATGGTCAACTCATTTTTAACCTAACTCATTCATGAATTCTATTAGCTTCAACCTATGAAATCCTCTAATTCTAGCCTTACGAGTTATTTGCATGTTATCTTAAGTATGTGCAGGGAGACGCTCACACCACACTTTCAGTGATATAGACTTGGATACACTCCTCTATCTAATTAAGCATTAAGCACAAACATGCAATCATAACAAAAACTAGAATCATAAAACACATAGAATATTGGAATTAATATAACCATAAAACGAAGAATAATATTAGAAATCAGTTCATAAACCAAGATATTCAAGCACAAAAGATAACAACAATGTTAAGAGGTCGTGTTACACTTTTTCTCTTCGGGACACCCTATGGATACGAAGTGATTGGACACTCTTTGGTGAGACACTTGGAGACACTTGGAGACACTCCTCTATGCCACGAATGAAAGTTGTAAAATGTTGGATTTGGTTAAGCAGAGTTTTGGTACAAAAATGGGCGACCCTCTACAAATAACCTAAGCCTCTCTATTTATAGGAGAAAATTAATACTCAAATAAATATGAGTTCACAATTTAAATCCTAAAAGAAAAATGATTAAACTATCTAAATTAAAGTTCGAAAGGATAAGGTAATAAAAATCCTAATTAAAAAGGTTTCCTAAATAAAAAGGAAACAAATCCAAGCTTGAAATGGACAATTTTCCTCAAAAAGGAAGGAAAATGTGCTGGAATTTGAACAAGAAACGGCTCGGTGGTACGCTGCTGGAAGAAGAGAAGATTTTCAGTAGACGTTGGATGAATTCAGGGCTGAAATTCGGTGGTCAACAGACAGGTCAACGCAGCAAGAGGGCTTGGAAGACGTTCGGTAGGCGTCGGTTAAATGAAGAAGCGGGAATTCGGTACACGCGCGTCGACGCCATTTGCAGGAAGTCGGGATATGTGCGCTAATGCTGGAGTCATGCTTTCAGGACGCGAATGCCGAAGTGGCTTAGCTTTGATCGGCAGGCGTCTGCCGAATTGGTTTTTGGCCAGAATACATGAGTTCAGTAACCTCATACCGAAATCCTGAGTGGGTTTTGGTGGCCTCCTTTCATTCGTTCATAACTTTTTCGTTACAACTCCGATTGAGGCGATTCTTTTGCCTAAATTCTCGTATTTCCATGCTCTATCCAATTATGCACATTTCTCATAAAATATATTATTTTCTCCTATTATTTGGTATTTTAACATTAAAAGATAAGCATAAAAGGTATAAAATGATGCTTAATTCATGCCTTATCAACTCCTGAAATGCCTCCCAACGGAGCATGGGATAGCTGCCCTCAAGGAAATCCACCAGGGCATCTACAGAAGCTACTCCGACCTAAGTCCCTCGCCCACAAGGCTTTCCAACAAGGCTACTACTGGTCAACCATGCGTATAGATTCGATCACACTAACGCAGAAATATGACCAATGCCAGAAGTACGGACCAATCCTTCACCTACCTGCAGAGTGACTCACTCCCATGCTCAGTCCATGGCCATTCTCGCAATGGGGAATTGACCTCATTAGCCTTATGCCACGAGGTAAAAGAGGAGTGGAACACGCGATCGTCGCCGCCAATTATTTCACCAAATGAGCAGAGGACAAGTCACTCAAAACCATCGCGGCAGCACAGATTGAGAGCTTTGTCTACCAAAATATCATCTGCCGCTTTGGCATACCTCACACAATTGTGACAAACAACAGGAAGCAATTCGATTGCATCTGCTTCGGCAAATTTTGCAACGTCTATGTCATCAAGCTTTGCTTCGTCTCCGTTACGCATCCACAGGCCAATAGCTAAGTGGAGGTAGTCAACAAGCTCATTAAATACAACATGAAGACTCGCCTTGACGATACCTCCAAGGACCAGTGATCTGACATCCTCTCAGATGTCTTGTGGTCCTACCAGACATCCTACCGAAATTCCACAAAGGAAACACTATTCGTCTTGGAGTTTGGTATAGAGGCCGTTGTACTAGTGGAAATCAAGGAAATTTCTTACCGAGTACTCTCTTACGATCTCGAAGAAAATAATGAACTACTCAACCTAAGCCTCAACTTCCTCAAAGAAAATCGTGAGAAGTCCAACCCCCGCAACGTGGCTCACAAAAAAAAAAGCATTGCCCACTACTACGACTCCTGGGTCAGGGCCAGAAGTTTCAAGGCTGGGGACTGGATCCTTAGAAAGATTAGTCCGGCAACCAAGGACCGAGCAGACGACACACTTGGGTCCAAATAGGAAGGGCCCTACATGGTAACAAGGGTATGTCGACCAGGGACCTATGAACTACAAACTACGGACGACCGCCTACTAACACATCCATGGCATGCCAATCATCTCAAGCCCTGCTACAAATGACACTCTGGTCAGACTTAGCTTGAGAAAACACCTTTTGTAATCGATTTGTCCATCTCCAATTGAGCTTATTACTATTGGTTGAATGATGAACATTTATAATTGTCTGGTGTAAATTTTAATTTTCTTAAAAAAATTGAAGTGTATGTCTGTCGGCACCTTCACTCGGTAGCAACCCCTTACCACTTCCAATCGGAAGCACATTTGGGCTATAAATTTTGGCCATGGCCTACTCCTGTTGGCACCCAACTCATTGCACTTTTAACCGACACACGTGGGACACACTTGCGACCGAGCATCGCTATGGTAACACGTCCAGCCAATCGGCGCCCAATTACCCAACTACCGATCAAGCACTAACCTACATGGACTCCCCTGCTAACAAGGACCTACATTTTCGCCAAGGCCCGCCTGGTCGGCACTCGAGCACGACTCGGTCGACTAGCATCAACACTACTTGCTAAGGGCTTACGTCCTTCTAGACCATATTTAACTGAAGGCAACGCCAGTCGACACCTATCATATATGCATTGAACCAATTTTAAATATTTGGATTTGGATGATATATGTATCGATACAAACGGGACAGGTGAATTTTGGAAAATTTTCATATAATATGTCATCGGGATTCGAATTTGAGACTAATTGTATACAAGTCAATGCTAGAACTAATTGAACTAGAAAGAATTAGATAATTTTAATTGCTTTAAAAATTCAAAAATGTTACAATAATTAAATATTTATATCTTTTTTTATTTCATTATCCATTTGACCCTTTTACCCTTCATATATTAGATTGTATTTTCTTTAGTCAAGGTATTTTTTGGATTTTTTGAAAATTTAACTGAAAATTCCATTTTGGTTATATATATTACTCTTTAATTAATATATTTTTATTGTTACTATATTAACCCCACTTATGAAATTATCCATTTTAAAAAAAAATTGTTAGGTAAATATATTGGGGATTATGAGAAATTTAATTTATTTTTACTATTTTAACCTCATTTATTAAATCATAAATTTTTTAATAAATTTGTTTTGCAAGGGTGTTTTGGGGATATGGAGAATTTAACCATTTTGGCCTTCTCCTCTTATATATATCCGAATAATAAAGGCTAAACAAGGATCGCAGTTACATTAAAAAAAATTAACGTCTTAATAGTCTCAATTGTTAGGAAATTAATCCTCTGCCACGCAATTACTAACAATAAACATGAAAAAAGAAAATAAAGAAACCAAGAACACAAAAGATTTAACGAGGTTCGGCCAATTAACTTGACTACGTCCTCGGAGAGTTTTCTCCTTCACTATGAGAGAATACAAAATACAAGATTACACTACTCAAGTTTATACCCAACTCGAGCCCTTGTATCCAATAGGATACCCCTTGTACACCCTCTCTTAACCCGAGAAAATCACTCTACCCCAAAGAGCTATACACACTTTTTCACCTTCTCTTAACCGAGAAGATCACTCTCCTCCAAGAGCTATACACACTCTTGAAGTGCTCAAGAAGATCACTCTAGCCCAAGAGCTATACACACTCTTGAAACACTCACTCACTTGTGAGGTGTTCTCCTTGATGTTGAAATGTGGCCAAGCTCTCCACCTTATATAGTGCTTAAGGCACAAGTTGTATTTGTGCTTTTCCAATGTGAGACATTTTCCTCACATTTCAACTTCCTTCATTGAAGTCCATTCATGCACCTTCTTCAATTAATGTTCTTCTTCATGAAGCTTCCACATCAATCTTTTCCTACAAGGTTGAATAAACAACACCATGTATTTATTCTCAATACATAATCAAATTCCAATGCATTAATAATCCACTAAGGAGGCATTAACTCAACAATCTCCCCCTGCCGACTTAGGTGGATAATATTGCATCACCACTTCAATCCCTGAAGTTCATCTCAAATTGAGATACCGCTTGATATACCCACAAGCATTCCATTGGCCTTATTCTTGTACCAACTACACATACCCCGAATCAGTTGCATACAGTCTTAGCTCCCCCTGATTCAAAATGGCCAATGCTATGTGCAGCTGCTCCGAGTCAACGATTACCAGTTGGCTCCGAAGAGGGACCTCGACTTTGCCTTTTCCCTAGCAGGATTATCCTTCTCACCACCGTCTGAAACTTGGAAACATGTAGATAGCGTCTCTGCTGTGCTCGCAAACGAGACCCGCTTCAGGTACCTGTTCTCTTGTGCACCCTGTTTCCCAATAACCTTCGAGGTCTGAGTTTTTCCCATCAGACGTAACATACTTTTACATTTTTCTCCCTTAATTAGGATCATGCAGCCACGTGACACTTTCATAACTCCCCCTGCTGACGAAACCTTGCAGCCCTTGGAGTCTAGTTGGCTCAAGGATATTAGATTTCTCCGGAACTTTGGGACATACACCACATCACTCAATGTTCGAACTGCTCCATCGAACATTTTGATCTTCACCGTTCCCATACCCATGACACGACGTCTTGTGTCATCACCCCAAGTCACAAATCCTTGGACTTCCTGGAACGTATCAAAATATTCTCTCCTAGAGCAAAGGTGATGAGAACAACCACTATCTAATATCCAATAATCTTGAGAAAAATGTAATTACCTTTGGAGACTGTGAGAAGTTCTCCCAAATCTCTAGACATCTCCGCTACACCAGCCAAGGAGCAATCTGAGCCCTTATCGTCCTTCTCTTTCATCAATGGACAATCCGGCTTTATGTGTCCCCACTCCTTGCACTTGTAGCATTGCTTGCCCTTTCCTCTGCCTCTGGATTTAAACCTGCTATGCTCACTTAATCCCCTCGCAGTTGACCTTCCCTTACGATTCTGTTCACGAGCAATGAAGACAGAACCTTGAGAATCATCGGCTTTTCTTCTCTTCTCATGTGATAAGAGAGTCGATTCTATATCCTTCATCTTCAGTGTATCCTTACCATACACAATTGTAGTACAATATTCTCATATGAATCGGGAAGCGAGGTAAGAAGTAAAAGGGCTTGATCTTCTTCCTCAATTTTAACCTCAACTCTTGATAGTTGATTTATCAATCCCTTGAACACATTCATGTGCTCCCTGAGATTCGCACCTTCTCCCATCTTGAGCTTGTAGAGATCCCGCTTTAAATTCAGCTTCGTTTGCAAGCCTTTCCCAAGATAAAGCTTCTCCATTTTCTCCCAAAGCTCAGGTGCAGAATCTACATCATTAACATTATTTATAATATTGTCAGCAATATAAAGCCTAATAGTGCTGACACACCTGGACTCCAACTCGTCCCAATCTTCATCTGACATCTTCTCTGGCTTCGCATCCTTCCCCTTCAACGGTCTTGCAAGGCCTTGTTGAACTAGGATGTCCTTCACCCTCCTTTGCCATAGAGTGAAATTTCCTTTTCCATCAAACTGCTCCACCTTGAAATGTGAACCGCTAGAACTTGCCATGGCTAACCGCTCACGATCGATAAACCAGAGCTCTGATACCACTTGTTAGGAAATTAATCCTCTGCCACGCAATTGCTAACAATAAAGATGAAAAAAGAAAATAAAGAAACCAAGAACACAAAAGATTTAACGAGGTTCGGCCAATTAACTTACCTACGTCCTCGGAGAGTTTTCTCCTTCACTATGAGAGAATACAAAATACAAGATTACACTACTCAAGTTTATACCCAACTCGAGCCCTTGTATCCAATAAGATACCCCTTGTACACCCTCTCTCAACCCGAGAAAATCACTCTACCCCAAAGAGCTATACACACTCTTTCACCTTCTCTTAACCGAGAAGATCACTCTCCTCCAAGAGCTATACTCACTCTTGAAGTGCTCAAGAAGATCACTCTAGCCCAAGAGCTATACACACTCTTGAAGCACTCACTCACTTGTGAGGTGTTCTCCTTGATGTTGAAATGTGGCCAAGCTCTCCACCTTATATAGTGCTTAAGGCACAAGTTGTATTTGTGCTTTTCCAATGTGGGACATTTTCCTCACATTTCAACATCCTTCATTGAAGTCCATTCATGCACCTTCTTCAATTAATGTTCTTCTTCATGAAGCTTCCACATCAATCTTTTCCTACAAGGTTGAATGAACAACACCATGTATTTATTCTCAATACATAATCAAATTCCAATGCATTAATAATCCACTAAGGAGGCATTAACTCAACATCAATTACATGAAGATGTAATAAATTTAAGTTTTAGTAGTTATGAAGATATACTGGTGGGTACGATATTTTTTTCGCTTCTTCTTTGAAGTTCATATTTTCCTCTCTATCAACAATCAGTGTCTATTTTTATTATTCAATAGATATAAATACTTTAAAAAAATTGATTATTGTGAAACTTGTTATCTTATTTTTAAAAATAGAGTGAGTGTAAAAGATCAATGGTGCAATATTATTAACAAGTTTGAGGACATTAAGTACGTAGGAGCTAGATATTTTCGAATTTGGCTGACTTGGAACCACAAAGTTCCCAAAGCCATTATCATCAAAGTCATTGCAACCTAGAAGCGGATGAAAAATATATGATTACACTCTGCATATATGATAGAATTGCAACTTCAAAGCACCTTCCTAATATTCTCTAATCTTCAATGAACGACAGACAAATCTACTTTTTACCGACGATTGTCTATAACTGATATTACAAATCTAATTTCCTCGACCACATATAAGGATGTTACCAAATCTATATGATTATATACAATACATGACCTCATCTGTTTAAAAATCTCTGGATGGAAAACCTTTTATACAAGTCATAATTGGCCGGGCAAGGTTGTTTCTGAGAAAAAAAGGTCTTATAGGATATGAATGGGGTCTCATGGGGTCTCATGGCGTCGTCTGGTGATATGTATTATGGAAGTATGCCGTCCCTCTCCATAGTCCAAAACATCATGCTCAATTGCTGAGTCACTTTAACTGGATGCTTTCGACCTCAAATTTTCTTTGCTTAAGTTTTCAACCAGACCCCACATGTCAATGTCACAACTCGTTGAAGCCTCCAAAACAAGGATTGAAATATCGATATCCACGAATATATCGCTAGTCAAATTTACGGATATCTCGTTCCAAATATCGATATCGATATCGATATTGTTTACGGTCAACAAAAATGACGGAAATTTGGTCTAAAATTTAGGAATTTGAAATGAAACTTTGGGAAATACTTAAGTACCCAATAATAGTTTTATAGGACTAATAAAAATTATAAAATGACTTTTGATATAATAAATATATGATGAATAATATGATATAATATGGTTTTATGAATGACTAATAATATAAAATTTTAAATATAAACATAAATTGAAGTGAATTATTATAATTGAATATTAATATAGTTAAAAATATAAAAATAAGCATAATAATGGAGTTTACTTTTGCCTAATAATTTAGAAAATTGGGGTTTTCGCATTTACATAATAATTTAAAAAATTAGACATTAATTAGTGAAAATTGGACGTAAAACGAATTCTTATTAATTGTATGCTCATCTCATATTTTTCTAAAGTCTATTAATATTCAAATTAACCATTCAATATAATTTGCTTCAATTCAACATAATTTGTTATTTTACTTCAATTTAACATAATTTGTTTCAAATTAACCATCTCTACTCTACGAATTCCTTCCTTCAACATAATTTTCTTTTAAAATTAATTAATATTCAAATTAACCTTATATTTATATTTCCAAATATATGCTGATAATAAATTAAAAATTATAAATAAAAAGGTGAATGGATGAATAAGAATTGTAATAATAATAATAATAATAATAATAATAATAATAATAATAATGACTATGACCAAAGTCTTCAGCCTTCCACTTTACCTAAATATATGCTCAGGGAGTGGGACACGATGTGGCTACCCTATTTAAATATATGCCCATGAACAATTAATATGTTATCAAATAAATTGAGTCTTTGTCTTCGTCTTATCCGCTTCATCTTCTCCACCCACCCATTTCTTCCGCGACCATCCACCATGCCCAGTACCATTCACACCAAGCTTCGCCACCAAGACCCAAATCATTCCGCAGGTTGAGACGATCTCATCCCCAGTCTCCATCACTCCGAGAATCATAGAGAATGAGGAATTAGAGCCAATGCCCCAGAAATCTTCTACGTAATTTTTTGATGTTTCCGATGAAGACAGACCACGAGACAACCACCATTCTACTCGACTCAACAAGGTGAACAAGATGAGGAAATTGGGCAATTTTTTTTTTTTTGCTTTGAATATGGGTATCGGTGGGTATCGGCGATTATCGGTCAATTTCGACGATAATTGTCGATTTTTGCTGAAATTATGGATTTTAGGGGAAAAATTTTCTTTCCCCCCCTCTTTAGGTGTCGACCTTGCATTTTTCCAAAATTTCGATGAAATATTGGGGAAATTGCCGATATTTTCATCCGTGCTCCAAAACCAAAAGAAACGAAAGATGAGTAGAGGAATAAAAAATCTGTTTGGAACCAAATTGAGCAATAAGAAATTATAAAAATATAAACACATAATTATTTACAAAATTTGTATGTGGAATCCAAAATTACTTAAAATTGTGAAGCTGTCACGGGACCCATAATTCCCAAAATGTCCAAATTGTCATTGGTAATAACATTAATGGCTTGCAAACACCCACACATTAAATAATGTATTTACCAGCTAAATACGTTATTTAATCGGGTTAAAAGTCTGCGTAATATTAATATTCTCTTCATGAGTTAATTACCGTTATTTTTAATAATAGATAATTAATATTAATTTTAAATTGTGTTAATTATCATTATGATGAGAAATTATTATAATTATTAACTAATATATTTTATTAATAATATATTATTTATTAATTACAAATCAACCGACTAATCAAAACGCCTCGTGGCTTTCAAGGATTTTCTATAAATAGAAACAATCATTTTACTTTTAAGATAATTCGATTCAACGCTATTTAAACTTTTGAGATTTCTCTTTCAAAACTGACTTAAGCATTGAAGCGTTCTTAGTCGAATAACCTCTCAAGGTCTCGATCAAGAGCGAACGATAGCTTATTGTTTTTTGTTTGTAGGGATCTAGGAGACTTTTGAGAGTACAAACGAATTTCACTTCAACAACTGGTGCTAGCCGAGTGAGAAATACTCAAAGGGAGCTCTCGCGATCGTTCGTCGTTCTTCAACATTGTTCGTCGTTCTTAAGACTTTGTTCATTGTTCATCATACTTCGTTTGTTGTTCATCGGCAATGTTCGAAGTTTTTAAACGTTGTTCATCGTTCTTCAGCTATGTTCATCTTTCATTATACCTCGTTTGTCGTCTATCGACTATATTCGAAGTTTTTGAACATTGTTCATAAATCATGTTCATCGTTCATTATACTTCATTCATCGTTCACCGACTATGTTCAAAGCTCTTAAACGTTGTCCATCATTCATCATAAATTTTCGTTCAATCCCCGTGATTCAGCATGGTTAGGGTGCGGCGATCCATTTGATCATTTGAAGGTAGTGTTTCAGCCTTTGCAACTTGGAATGGGAGCAGAGCATGCACTTTGCCCCTAGCATTGCATACAAAGACTTCGCTCCTATATAGCAAAAAAGTCTTCGCCCTCGTGAAGCATTCAAAGCCTTCGCCCTCGCGAAATGCCAAAGCCTTCGTCCTTGCGAAACGCCAAAGCCTTCGCCCCAGCGAAGCATCTAAAGCCTTAGCTCCTGCTAAGCATCCAAGCCTTGGCCCCTACGAAGCACAAAAGCCTTCGCCGCCGCGAAGCGCCAAAGCCTTCGTCCCCGCGAAGCATTAAAACCTTCACTCCTGCGAAGTATTAAAGTCTTTGCTCATGTGCAGCATCAATGCCTTTGTCCCCGTGAAGTGCCAAAGCTTTCGCCCCCGCGAAGCATCCAAAGCCTTCACTCCCACGAAGCATCCAAAGCCTTCACTCCCACGAAGCATCCAAATCCTTCGCTAACGTGAAGCATCCAAAGCCTTCACCATACGAAGCATCCAAAGCCTTCGCCATACGAAGCATCGAAGCATTCGCTCCTACAATGAACCTAAAGTCTTCATCTTGTGAAGCATCCAAGTCTTCACCATGTGAAGCATCCAAATCTTCGCCATGCGAAGCATCAAAGCCTTCGCCATGTGTAGCATCCGAGCCTTCAACATGCGAAGCATCCAAGCTTTTTCCCCGTGAAGCATCAAAGCCTACACCTTGCGAAGCATCCAAGCCTTCGCCATGTGCAATATCCAAAGCCTTCGACATGCGAAGCATCCAAGCTTTCGCCATGTGAAGCATCCAAGCCTTCGCTAGGCGAAGCATCCGAGTCTTCGCCCTGTGAAGCATCCATGACTTTGCCATGCGAAGCATCAAGAGTCTTCCTCTTGGAATCATTCCGAGCCTTCCTTCGATTAGCATTCCAGGTCTTCTTCCAAGAAGCAATTCAAGTCTTCCCCATGGAAGCATTCCAGCCTTCCACCTAGAAGCACATCAGAACTTCTTTTAGGAAGCAAAAGCCCTTTCCAAAAGGCAACACAAAAGTTCGTCATTTTCTCAAAAGGGAAGACAGCTAGAACCCTAATGTGAAAATTCACATGGCTACAATAGGGACATTTAAAAAATAAACAAGTTTAAAGTTGATTCAAACAAATAACAAAGTTCGAAGCAACAACTTGAAGCTTGAACCTCAAAATGTGTTGAATCGGCATTATTTTCATTTCTTTATTCGAAACAAGCGATTGACAAATCATATATCGATGGCTCAAACCAATTATTCAATATTAGAATGTAAATACAATGATGTGGCATCTCCGAAAGCAAGCCTTCTACGACCATCGATTTTTGACACTCGACCCATTATTCAACTATAAGGAGTAGGATATTGCCAAACAATGAGCCGTCGATGTCAGGGTTATCATTCGTAGCTCCAAGCTCAAGCTCCAACTCTTTACTGGTGATACCACTGCCATTTTCCAGATCCAAAATTTTTTCATTTTGAAACAAGGTTCTGGGGTTGTATAACGACAAAGGTTGTTTGCCTTTCAACGATCGGATCTCAATCTCCAAGAACTTGATTTTCTCTTCTAATTCATGCAGACGTCCGTGCAATAAAGTGGATTCGTTAATGGCAACATCACTCTCGCTTTCTAGCAATAACTTCTTAGCTAGAGTCATCTCCAGTTTGCCCACCTTGCTTTCTAAAGTACTAATCATCTCTGCTATGATGTTGTTGTTCCTTCTAGAATGATCTTTGCTATCTCGAAGACATATACACTCTGACTTCATCAGCTTATTTTCCTCTTCAAGGTTAGCACGCTGACGAAGCATTCCCACTAGCCTATAGGCTTCGACTTTGGCAATTCTAAGGTCTTTGACGACCTTGTCACAAGCCTCCTGTGACACGCACGTCAGTCGACACTTGGTAGCCTGGGAAGGTATTTTAGAAGTAAGCATTTTCTCTAAAATGGAAACAAGGATTCCCCTATTTTTCTTCTTCAGGTTGACAACTCTCTTTAAATGCAATGGAGCGTTCAACCATTCCTTGACCAAGTTATTAGAGGGTTTTCCACCATCGAGATCCCTAAGTGGATTAAGTAGCCAGCTCATTTCACGAAATGCAGGAGGAATCTTTAGAGACTTATCAATCTTCTTAAGATTAGGCTGGCCTTCAAAATTAGCATACAGCTCGTCCCGAGTACGGAATCATGAAGTAATTTTCAAGTCGTCGGATAAATTTTGATCCCATAAGCCTCCCACTTTAATGCAGTTATACATGTACATTTCATCGTCAAACGACGTTTGCTCAAACAACTCCACTTGAGGTCTAACTTGAGAAATCCATCTGCTATAGATCGCCTCATGTGATACGGTGTAGCAATGCTAGAATTCATCTTCCAAGAGTTCCAAGATGAAGAATTCATTGAACTTCTCGAAACACATGATGTGTCGACAGGCTTGAATATCCAGCTAAGCGGGGCAACATCATATCCGACTGATGATCTTCGTAAAAAACTTTGAGAACGGAAACTTGAAACCCCAACTGATGATCAACGGGTGGAATTTGGTTTCCTGTTTTTCCCATGTCGGAAAGTCTTCATGGAAGAACTTCTATCACCAAACTCCACAACTATGCCATCTGGAAAGGCAATGTGGTTGTGAATCTTCCACGTTTTGAAGCTTTCAAGTCTATTAAATTCTGAATTCTTTCTACTGAACGGATTTAGACCGCGCAAGCCGCCACACTCTCATGACTCAAGTTTGCTAGATTAGTCTGAAAGTATGACTTCACCCATCTCGAAGTGATTGTCCTGCAAAAAGAAATCTTTTTCCACTTGAATTCTCACCAACGGACGCTCCGAATTCCTAAAAAGGGAAAAAATATGGAACTGCACAAAAAGAATGCATAAATGAGATATATACTTTATATATACTTTGATTATTAAAGTTATATATGACAGGACCCACCCCGATTATCACCACGATAACCGAGGCGAACCCTGCTCCCGTCTGGCAATCCAACACAAAGACCCAAAAGAACCTTACAGAAACCCCAATTTACATTGCCAGACAAGGAATAACTTAAAATCCAATAAAGTAACAGTCATACAGAGCATAGTACAAACAAAGTAAAGCGAAAACAACACGCGCAATGGAAACTTGAAAACACTCCGAGACAAACTCCGGGATCAATCGAGGATAACTCTATGACTCCGACTCTGCCTCAACGTCAACCCCCGCACTAGCTCCACGACTTGGAGGGCAATTAAAAACCAGAAAAGTTTGAGTGGACAAAAAAGAATAAAATTTTCAAAAATCATTTCATAAACAAACCAGGGGTTGGCCATCCGTTTTGAAAACATGCATGCATCTGAAAACATTTCTAAAGCATATCATTTTCATCATAAAAAAAAAACCGCAACAACATAAACACAGTATGATAAACATTATAAAACATTAGCAGTAAAACATAAGATACCAATATAATCATCCGATCAAACCTGGTGGATCTATCCGATTCTTTAAACTCCCGAGTCTTTAAACTCAATCCAGGCCTCAATATAATCCGAGTCTTTAAACTCAGCAGGCCTACGGGGGAAATATCAGTATATCCGAGTCTTTAAACTCCCGAATCTTTAAACTCAATCCGGGTCTTTAAGCCCAATCCGGGCCCGTCTCCCGTCAAACATAATCCGGGTCTTTAAACCAAATATCCAGATACAGAAAATCCAATCCAAAACCATTTGAAAACCATTTCTAAATCCATATCCAAACCCGAATCTGAAACCACTGGTCTGAAGCCATTCCGGCATCCAGAACCATCATTCCGAACCCAAATCCGGAAATCCACTTTTTCAACTTTAAAACCAAATCTTGCTTTCCGAAATCCGATTCTAAAACTAAAAACCTTGATCACCAAATCATGTCTCAAGCCATTTATAATCATTGAAAACCATTTATCATTTGAAATCCCAAAATTATGGCATCATAATCAGAAATCAAGCTTTCCTCGTAAAACATGCCAAATACGTAATTTCTTGAAAAACGTGCAATTATATAAAACAGTTATAGCATATTTAGTAGTCATGAAATCACATATAAAACCATAAATCAAGTAATTAAAAGCAGTTATGCATGCTCAGTTATAAGGAAGAAGTCCACTCACAGTTACCGGGCACGTCACTCGCATCCCGTACGTTCCTCGATCTCCACGGGGATTCCCGATCCTGTCACAAGTCACCAAAACTCGTCACTAACACGTCAACGAAGGTTCTCCTAATTTTCCCCAAATTTCCCGAATCCTAAACGTAATGAAACGGAACCCTAAACCTTCGACCACTTAGAACTAACCCGAGACATTACCCGATTGTCTCGAAACTTGTCCCAAAAGATTTGTTACAATGTTTAGACCAAAAACTATGTTGGCAGTTTCCCCAGAAAAACCACCACGCGCCCCCACGCGCAGCCCAAAGTTGCTGCGCGTGGGCCTCACGCGCCTGCACTGTTCATCGTCTTCAACCTCCGTTCTCCCGGTTCAGGCCGGCTCTGTCAACCCGAACCGGCGTGACCGGTTCTCCGCCGTCCCTCAACCAATTCCGTCCCTTTTTCCATCAACATCTTCGTCCCCTTCCTAGCAGTCTATTCCCCTACTCCAAATACGACAACACGGCCTACATCTCACCGTCCCAAGCTCGAACTAAAACCCGTCCAAATCCCCTGTCCTTGCACCTGGCCCACCGTGCAATCCCCCGTCACGGTTTCGACCTCTACAGGTTCCTAAGGACCTACTGAACTCACTAGAACTCACCAAACGCCTCGACTCGTACTCAAACTCCAGGACTTACCGTTTGAATCAAAACTGGAAAACATAGCATATAGACGGATTGAAGAAATTACCTGCGCTCAGGCCTCCACCGCGAGCTCCGCTGTGCCTACTCGACTCCCCTCAGGCCTCTCAACGCCACCACGGGTTCAATTTGACGGTTTGATCACTGGAGGTGCACATCCGTGCACGGTGGTCCTCTGTCCTGTTCTTCTTGGTTTTTCCTCGCGGCCCCTAAGTCCTTCACAACCTTACCACCTCCCTATAACACTCACCAACCTCTCACCCAGTCTCTACTTACTTACCCAATCACCAGAACATAAACACACACTACAACCCGATCAATTCCTCTCTCAATCTCACTCTCTGTTTTCCCTCTTCGAACAAACACGATGCACACACATATAATTGCACCGTGCACCCTAGAATCCACTACACACACCCCACGTGTCCACAATCCCATGGTCCCATCTCAAAATATCCAATCACACACTGCACACTTGTTGTCAGGACCCACCCGGATTTCGTCCCGAAACCCGAGGTAAATCCTGCTCCCGTCTGACTCCCCGAGACAACACCAAAGTAAAACTCACACGTAACCACCACAGTACTCAGTCAGACGCAGGAGAAGCTATACAATACAACCCAAAGTATAAGTTTACAGAGCATAGTACTAAATACGAAAGAAATGAAAGAAAACCGATAAACTAAATACACGCACACGCAAAGATTTAAAACACTTCGGGATTCCTCTCGCGACTGCTATGCCTCAGACGCTGCCTCGACGCCGAAACCCCGCTCTAGCTCCATGACCTGGAGGGCAATTTAAAACAGAAGGTGTGAGTGGACCATAATAACAGAAAAGTTTCCAAAACCATTTTAGAAAAAAACCGGGTTTAGCCCTCCGTTTTGAAACCACATGCATAACCCAGTTATTAAAATAGTTATAAATCAATCATCATAAAATATCATAAGAAACATAAACACTATAAAACAAGTAGTAGAAATAATAGCAGGAACATCATAAAACCGTAACGTAAAACATAAAGTTCAACCAATCATTTGCCGATCAAACCTACTGGACCTATCCGAGTCTTTAAACTCAATCCAGGCCTCAATAATATCCGAGTCTTTAAACTCCCGAGTCTTTAAACTCAACAGGCCTACGGGGGAAATATCAATATATCCGAGTCTTTAAACTCCCGAGTCTTTAAACTCAATCCGGGTCTTTAAACCCAATCCGGGCCCGTCCCCCGTCAATCATAATATCCGGGTCTTTAAACCCAATAACCAGATCTAGAAAATCCAATCAAAACCATTTGAAAACCTTTTCCAAATCCACATCCAAACCCGAATCTGAAATCACTGGTCCGATGCCCTTCCGGTATCCAGAACCGTCATTCCGAACCCAAATCTGGAATTCCACTTCCCAACTTTAAAACCAAATCTCGATTCTCGAAATCCGATTTCAAAACCGAACATCATTGATCATCAAATTGTGTTCCAAAATCCACTTATAGTCATTGAAAATCATTTAACGTTTGAAACCCCAAAACCACAGCTTAATATGCAGAATTCACACTTTCTCGTAAAACGTGCCAAATAGTTATTTCTCGACAACCGTGCAATTATGTAAAACCACATCATAAATCCAACCTTCATGAAATCACATATATAAAATAATTATAGAAAAACAGTTATGCATGTTCGAGTTTAAGGAAAAGGTCCACTCACAATACTGAGCCCTCAATCGTGTCCCGGACGTCACGTACGTTCCTTAGCTTCCTCGGGAACTCCCGATCCTGACAACAACCGCCAAAGTACGTTACTAACACGTCTACGAAGGTCCCTAATTTCCCTCAAAAATCCCCGGGTTCTAAACGTAACGAACCGAAACCCTAAACCTTCACCCTCGCGAAACTATTTCGATTTGACGTCCGATTAACCCGAAACCAACGCTAAAAGACTCGTCACAACACCTAGACCAAAAACCATGTTGACACTTTCCCCAAAGACCTCCACCGTACCTGCACCAAACACCTCCTCTCTTCACCAACAGCTTCGTCTAGTCCTAGGCTACTCATTCCCCTCACTCAAATACCTCGACACGACCTAAAACCTGTCGACTCTAGCTCGAACTACAAACCCGATAAACCCCTGTTTCCTTCCCCGGCCACCTAGGTCACCTCCCATCACGGTGGCAGTCTCAACCTCTTCCTAAGACCTTCCTAAGAGTCACTCAACACACAAAAACCTTCGACTCATACTCAAAATGTAACAACCCGTTCCGAGAGTCAGGAATAGTAAGGTGATTAAGGTGGGCTTAGCGAGGCTAATCGGTGGTTAGTCGGTATCGATAAGGTCATTAGCGTAGAATGACGATTTTGCCCCTAGTTAGGGCAAAAAGTTGACTTTTCGTTCGGGTGGTCAATTGGGAATTGACCAGTGACCAGGACGTAGTTTAGGACGTCATGAATCTATAGGCAGGTGGCACGTCCGATTCCGACATCCGAGGAGGAAGTTGTGATGTTCGGAAGGTTGAGAGCCTAACCGTAAAGGGGGGAATAGTTGACTTTTTGTAGACTCGGGTTTTGGCACGTTGACCTAGGATGGTTAGATAGTTCTTGTCGTCCTGAGTTCGATGACAGGCGGCACGTATTCATCGGACTTACGAGGCGAGAGATATGGGTCTAGGAAGTTAGTGGCAAAACCGTAAAAAGGAATTAAAAAGAAGGGTAATTTGGTCTATCTGCACATTGGGATTTGTGCAGAAAGAAGGAAATGGACGGTTGGGATGGAGCCAGTTGGTGAGAGAGTGAGGAGGATTGGTGACACGTGTTTCAGGTGGAGTGGCTTCTGGTGAGTTCGAGTGTGTGCACGGCCCAAATAATTGGGGTGCACCCGTGTGTGTGTGTGTTCGTGATGGTTTAGAAAACAGAGGGAGATCGTGAGGGAAATTGAGGGGTGATCGAGGGTGATGGTGTGTGCTGATGAGTTCTGGTGAGTTGAGTGAGGGACGGGAGGTCGAAGGGAAGCTGGTGAGTGGTTTGGGAGGTGAGGAATCGTGGTGTGTGTGAGTTGAGAGTTCAGGGGGAAACTCAGAGAGGAAAATAGAGAAGTTGGGTGGTGGTGCAGCCGTGATCGATCACTCGAGGTCAAGGGACGGGCTCAGAGGACGGAGGAAGGCAGGAGGAGCTACTACCTCACGGCTGAGCTCACGGCGGCGGCAGGAGGACAGGTAAACCCACACCCCCGTTTCCTTGCTCTGTTTAGTCGTTGAGTTTCAAGTTGAGAGTCGTGAGTCTAGAGGTCGAGTCGAGGGAATTGGAGGTTAGAGTGAGACTCAGGGAGGTCCCAAGCGTTGACTGAGTGTGCTGCCGTGACGGGGAAGTACACGGCGGAGGATGGCACGACAGGGGTAATTGGGTGCTCTGTTTTGGCCGTGGGTTCAAACAGCGAGTCGTCAAGTTTGGGGCTGAGTCGAAGGTCTAGGAGGGTTGGTTTGGGTTCAGTGAGGTCCAAGGAAGAGTCTGGGACGGTCACCGTGACGGGGGGTGGCCGGAGTGGCTGGATCGTGAAGCAGGGGAGCTTGGCCGTCTGGTTTCGCATTTCAGTCGACGAGTTTTAGGGTGAGTCGAGGTTAACGGAGTTGGGGAATCTATAGGGTTGGTCTGGACGATGCTATTGGTGAAGAAAGGGAGAGAAACCGTGCAGGCACAGCGGTGAACCGCTGACGCCGGTCTGAGTTGCAGACCACTGTGCCGAACCGGGTTCGTCTGAGGAAGACGGTGCACTGTAGCAGGCGCGTGAGGGCCACGCGCAGCCACTTTGGGCGGCGCGTGGGGGCGCGTGCGGCGGCGATGGGGAAAACGGTCAACATGGTTTTTGGTCTAGGAGTTATGGTGAGTTCAATGGAAGTGGTTTCGGGTTGTGCGGACGTCGTTTGAGTTTAGTTCCGCGAGGGTGAAGGTTTAGGGTCCCGGATTATTACGTTTAGGATTCGGGGAATTTTGAGGGAATTTAGGTGAACTTTCGTGAATGTGTTAGTGACATAATTTGGTGATTGTTAACAGGATCGGGAGTTCCCGAGGAAGCCGAGGAATGTGCTGAACGTTCAGGACGTGAATAAGGCTTAGTATTGTGAGTGGACCCCTTCTTTAAACTCGAGCATGCATAACTGTTTTCCATAATTGTTCTATGATTTTGATTATGATTCTATGTTTATTGACTATGTTTGGTTGGTTTTACATTGTGGCACGTTTTACGAGAATGTCGATTTCTGAGTAAAATGCGAGGGTTTTGGGATTTTTAAAGGATAATTAGTTTGACTGTTTATAAAAGGATTTTGAAACATGATTTAGCAATTAAATGATTTTCGAAAAGCGAAGTTTGGATTTAAAGTTGGAAAGTGGACTCCGGATTTGGGTTCGGAATGACGGTTCCGGATGCCGGGAAGGGTATCGGACCAGTGATTTCGGATTCGGGTTTGGATGTGGATTGGTAAATGGTTTTCAAATGATTTTGGGATTGGATTTGCTGGATCTGGATATTGGGTTTAAAGACCCGGATATATGTGACGGGGGACCGGCCGGATTGGGTTTAAAGACCCGGATTGAGTTTAAAGACTCGGGAGTTTAAAGACTCGGATATATTGATTTCCCCCGTAGGCCTTGAGTTTAAAGACTCGGGAGTTTAAAGACTCGGATATGATTAAGGCCTGGATTGAGTTTAAAGACTCGGGAGTTTAAAGACTCGGATAGGTACAGCAGGTTTGATCAGAAAATGATGATTTCATGTTCATGATTGATGATACAGTTTGAGAATTTCACATGCTCTGGTTTTTCTAACTGTTTATAGTGTTTCTGTTTCTTATGAGGTTTTGTTTATTAACTGTTGGTTATACATGTGGTTTTCAAAACGGAGGGTTAAAGTCGGTTTTCTGATAAATGGTTTTAGAACATTTCTTTCATTATGGTCCACTCACATTTTCTGTTTTAAACTGCCCTCCAGGTCGTGGAGCTAGCGCGGGGTCTTGACGTCGAGGCAGCATCGGAGGCATAGAACTTACGTGAGGGATCCCGGAATAGTTTAAAGTCTTCCGTGTGCGTGTAAATTATCATTTTTTTTAGTTCCTTGTATTTTCGTACTATACTCTGTAAACGATATCTTCGGGATATTTTGGTTAATTACTCCTGCGTCTGACTGGGTTTGAGTGAGTTTTACTTGGGTGTTGTGTCGGGGAGTCAGACGGGAGCGGGATTTACCTCGGATTTCGGGGTGAAACTGGGGTGGGTCCTGACAATTGGTATCAGAGCATAGGTTTGTCGGGTTTGTGGGGTTTGTTGGTTTATGATGTTTTGTTTGACTGCTTCTATGCCTCTTTCAGCGTGCGGTTGACGATGCCTCCGAGACGTAGACCCTCTCCACAACCTGAAGAAGTAGCAAGAGAGACGGAGAGTGCTACTATTGAGCGAGCCCAGCGGCTCGGGGCGACTACGTTTAGTGGTGAGGCTGATCCTGAGGAAGCCCAGAGGTGGCTTACCAGACTTGAGCGGATTTTTGCGGTGATGCATTGTCCGCCGGAGGAGCGAGTATTGTTGGCTACATTTTTACTAGATGGTGCGGCGTATGAGTGGTGGTATACCCTCGAGTTGTCCGGTTGGGATGCCCATAGTGTGACCTGGGAGACGTTCAGGGAACGGTTCCTGGAGCAGTACTATCCTCGTTCTTTCCGAGATGCCATGGAGGCGGAGTTCTTGCATCTCCAACAAGGGAATATGACAGTGGCTGAGTATGAACGGAAGTTCCAGATGCTGTCTCGGTTTGCTCCTGCTTTTGTGGCCACTGAAGCCGAGAAATGCCGTAGGTTTGAGTTGGGTCTGCGAGGTGAGATTCATGCCATCGTGATGGCTGGATCTTTTGCTACCCTCCGAGAATTGTCGGATGCTGCGGTAAGGGTGGAGGCTAGTTTGCCGGTGCGCCGCCGGGAACTATCTATTCCTGGAGCTTCGAGCCAGCGGACACCGAAAAGAGGTAATTTCGGTGGAGCGTCGTCGTCGGGCGATGATCGTTTTGGTAGGCCTGGCAGTTTTCAGAGTTCAGGATTTTGGGGTTACCGAGCACCGCCGACTCCGCAAGCTAGTGCGACGTCTGTAGCGTCCACAGGGAGACCGAGCAGTGGACCAGGTTGGAATGTGTGTTTCTATTGTGGGGAGCGAGGTCATTTCCTACGTTAGTGTCCACTGTTGCCACAGGATGGTGGTGTAAGGCGAGGAGCAGCGGAGCCTGGACAGAGTACAGCGTCAAGGACAGCGGGCACTAGAGGAGGTGGTGGCACTGCCACTAGTAGTTCGAGAGGACGTGGTAGAGCGTCGGGATCTCAGGCCCGAGTGTTCTCGATGACTCAGCAGGAAGTTCAGTCGACACCAGATACGGGGACAGGTACTTATAGTACTTTGGTTGTGCTGTACTTAGGTTTGGTTGTTGGATCTCAGGGTAGAGTCTAGGAGTTTTCTTAGAGGACTTGGAGTGTTACAGTGAGTTCCGTAGAAGGAGTGACTATAACTGATCGATATGAGGTTATTGAAGGAGAGAACCCACAAGCTAGAGTTTGCCTTTAGGACTTTGTAGATTTATTCCGATAGTGGCCGAATTAGCAGCCGAGGGAGATGGGTGGTCGATTGTGTGGGTTGTAGTCAAGTTGGTTCGGGAAGGTAGGGTGGTTGTATACGAGGATGTACTCTATGACTTCTGTCGGGTACTCTGAAATAAGGTATTTTATAATACCTTTGTTTTCTGTTCATAGAGTTTCCCTTGCGTACATCATGCAGTTGTTACATAGCGAGGGTTGGCCATGGTAACAGTAGTTGGAGCTGGTGTGAAATACCCAAGGTGGAGATGATAGACAGGAAACCCAGGATAGGTTGTTAATAGTGTTGATTACCGGGTAGGAGACCCTAGGTGTCGGGGACTAGCTGTGGAATTTCGGGGATGAAATTCTATTTAGGTGGGTAGATTGTAACAACCTGTTCCGAGAGTCGGGATTAGTAGGGTGATTAAGGTGGGCTTAGCGAGGCTAATCGGTGGTTAGTCGGTATCGATAAGGTCATTAGCGTAGAATGACGATTTTGCCCCTAGTTAGGGCAAAAAGTTGACTTTTCGTTCGGGTGGTCAATTGGGTATTGACCAGTGACCAGGACGTAGTTTAGGACGTCACGAATCTATAGGCAGGTGGCACGTCCGATTCCGACATCCGAGGAGGAAGTTGTAATGTTCGGAAGGTTGAGAGCCTAACCGTAAAGGGGGGAATAGTTGACTTTTTGTAGACTCGGGTTGTGGCACGTTGACCTAGGATGGTTAGATAGTTCTTGTCGTCCTGAGTTCGATGACAGGTGGCACGTATTCATCGGACTTACGAGGCGAGAGATATGGGTCTAGGAAGTTAGTGGCAAAACCGTAAAAAGGAATTAAAAAGAAGGGTAATTTGGTCTTTCTGCACATTGGGATTTGTGCAGAAAGAAGGAAATGGACGGCTGGGATGGAGCCAGTTGGTGAGAGAGTGAGGAGGATTGGTGACACGTGTTTCAGGTGGAGTGGCTTCTGGTGAGTTCGAGTGTGTGCACGGCCCAAATAATTGGGGTGCACCCGTGAGTGTGTGTGTTCGTGATGGTTCAGAAAACAGAGGGAGATCGTGAGGGAAATTGAGGGGTGATCGAGGGTGATGGTGTGTGCTGATGAGTTCTGGTGAGTTGAGTGAGGGACGGGAGGTCGAAGGGAAGCTGGTGAGTGGTTTGGGAGGCGAGGAATCGTGGTGTGTGTGAGTTGAGAGTTCAGGGGGAAACTCAGAGAGGAAAACAGAGAAGTTGGGTGGTGGTGCAGCCGTGATCGATCACTCGAGGTCAAGGGACGGGCTCAGAGGACGGAGGAAGGCAGGAGGAGCTACTACCTCACGGCTGAGCTCACGACGGCGGCAGGAGGACAGGTAAACCCACACCCCCGTTTCCTTGCTCTGTTTAGCCGTTGAGTTTCAAGTTGAGAGTCGTGAGTCTAGAGGTCGAGTCGAGGGAATTGGAGGTTAGAGTGAGACTCAGGGAGGTCCCAAGCGTCGACTGAGTGTGCTGCCGTGACGGGGAGGTACACGGCGGAGGATGGCACGACAGGGGTAATTGGGTGCTCTGTTTTGGCCGTGGGTTCAAACAGCGAGTCGTCGAGTTTGGGGCTGAGTCGAAGGTCTAGGAGGGTTGGTTTGGGTTCAGTGAGGTCCAAGGAAGAGTCTGGGACGGTCACCGTGACGGGGGGTGGCCGGAGTGGCTGGATCGTGAAGTAGGGGAGCTTGGCCGTCTAGTTTCGCGTTTCAGTCGACGAGTTTTAGGGTGAGTCGAGGTTAACGGAGTTGGGGAATCTATAGGGTTGGTCTGGACGATGCTGTTGGTGAAGAAAGGGAGAGAAACCGTGCAGGCACGGCGGTGAACCGCTGACGCCGGTCTGAGTTGCAGACCACTGTGCCGAACCGGGTTCGTCTGAGGAAGACGGTGCACTGTAGCAGGCGCGTGAGGGCCACGCGCAGCCACTTTGGGCGGCGCGTGGGGGCGCGTGCGGCGGCGATGGGGAAAACGGTCAACATGGTTTTTGGTCTAGGAGTTATGGTGAGTTCAATGGAAGTGGTTTCAGGTTGTGCGGACGTCGTTTGAGTTTAGTTCTGCGAGGGTGAAGGTTTAGGGTCCCTGGTTATTACGTTTAGGATTCGGGGAATTTTGAGGGAATTTAGGTGAACTTTCGTGAACGTGTTAGTGACGTAATTTGGTGATTGTTGACAGGATCGGGAGATCCCGAGGAAGCCGAGGAACGTGCTGAACGTTCAGGACGTGAATAAGGCTCAGTATTGTGAGTGGACCCCTTCTTTAAACTCGAGCATGCATAACTGTTTTCCATAATTGTTCTATGATTTTGATTATGATTCTATGTTTATTGACTATGTTTGGTTGGTTTTACATTGTGGCACGTTTTACGAGAATGTCGATTTCTGAGTAAAATGCCAGGGTTTTGGGATTTTTAAAGGATAACTAGTTTGACTGTTTATAAAAGGATTTTGAAACATGATTTAGCAACTAAATGATTTTCGGAAAGCGAAGTTTGGATTTAAAGTTGGAAAGTGGACTCCGGATTTGGGTTCGGAATGACGGTTCCGGATGCCGGGAAGGGTATCGGACCAGTGATTTCGGATTCGGGTTTGGATGTGGATTGGTAAATGGTTTTCAAATGATTTTGGGATTGGATTTGCTGAATCTGGATATTGGGTTTAAAGACCCGGATATATGTGACGGGGGACCAGCCGGATTGGGTTTAAAGACCCGGATTGAGTTTAAAGACTCGGGAGTTTAAAGACTCGGATATATTGATTTCCCCCGTAGGCCTTGAGTTTAAAGACTCGGGAGTTTAAAGACTCGGATATGATTAAGGCCTGGATTGAGTTTAAAGACTCGGGAGTTTAAAGACTCGGATAGGTCCAGCAGGTTTGATCAGAAAATGATGATTTCATGTTCATGATTGATGATACAGTTTGAGAATTTCACATGCTCTGGTTTTTCTAACTATTTATAGTGTTTCTGTTTCTTATGAGGTTTTGTTTATTAACTGTTGGTTATGCATGTGGTTTTCAAAACGGAGGGTTAAAGTCGATTTTCTGATAAATGGTTTTAGAACATTTCTTTCATTATGGTCCACTCACATTTTCTGTTTTAAACTGCCCTCCAGGTCGTGGAGCTAGCGCGGGGTCTTGACGTCGAGGCAGCGTCGGAGGCATAGAACCTACGTGAGGGATCCCGGAATAGTTTAAAGTCTTCCGTGTGCGTGTAAATTATCGTTTTTTTTTAGTTCCTTGTATTTTCGTACTATGCTCTGTAAACGATATCTTCGGGATATTTTGGTTAATTACTCCTGCGTCTGACTGGGTTTGAGTGAGTTTTACTTGGGTGTTGTGTCGGGGAGTCAGACGGGAGCGGGATTTACCTCGGATTTCGGGGTGAAACCGGGGTGGGTCCTGACAATAACCCACGACTTTCAATCTAAACATCGACGGCAAAACAGAGCACATCAGTACTCCCGTCGTGCTAACCTTCGCCGTGCACTCCCCCGTCACGGCTGCTCCACCAGAAGGCTCCTAGGACTCCACTGAACTTCCTAGACCTCCTTAGACTCTTCGATTCTACCTCTAAAGCTACGACTTAGCTTCTGAAACCAAGCGACAAAACAGAGCAAAGAAACGGGGATGAGGAATTACCTGTCCTCCTGTCGCCGTCGTGAGCTCAGCCGTGAGGCAGCAGCTCCTTCCGTCCACCTCCAACCTCTGGACACCTCCACGAGTCCAATTGCACCAACACACGGCCGCACCACCACCACGATCGTCCAAGTCCTCTCTGTTTTCTCTGAAAACCGACTGCCCTGACCACCGTGTTCTCGCACGATTTCTCTTCCCCAAACACTCACCAGTTCACTCTTCCACCCTCTGATCACTCCTCACTTACCAAAACACACTAATACTCACCATCGTCTCTCAATTTCTCTCAACTCTCTCCCTCTGTTTCTGTCTGGTTCGAAGAACACACACACACACAGCACGGTTGCACCCCAAATAATTGGACCGTGCACTCACTAGAACCAACCAGACCTCCTACACGTGTCACCAATCCCTCAACTCCTCTCCCAAGTGGCTCAATCTCAGCCCTCCATCTTCCCTCTCTATTGCACACATCCCAGAGCACAAAAGACCAAAATGCCCTTCCTAGAACCTCAAAATTACAACTTTGCCACTACCTTTCTAGACCCGTAACTCCCACATCGTAAGTCCGATCAATACGTGCCGCTTGCCGTTGGATTCAAGACGACAAGATCTCTCTAACGGTCCTAAGTCAACAAATCAAAACCCGATCATACAAAAAGTCAACTATTCCCCCTATTTTAACCAAATTACGGTTATGCCCTCAACCTTCCGAACATCATAACTTCCTCCTCGGATGTCGGAATCGGGCGTGCCACCTGCCTACGGGTTGGTGACGTCCCGAACTACGTCCTGGTCACCGGTCAAAGTCCATTTGACCACCCGAACTTAAAGTCAACTTTTTGTCCACACTAGGGGCAAAATCGTCATTCTACCCTATCGGTCCAAAAGTACCCAACTAAGTACTACTTAAACTCACTAATCCCACCTTAATTACTATCTTAACCCTGATTTTCCGGGACGGGTCGTTACACTTTTCCTCATCTCCTTTGCACAAATCCCAAGGCACCAAAAGACCAAAATGCCCATGTGAGTCAAAATTACCATTTTGCCCTTCGTCGTTCTAGACCCGTAACTCACTCGTCCTACGTCTGATGAAAGCATGCCGCCTATCGTTGAACTCAAGACGACGAGATCTACCTAACGGTCCTCGGTCTACATGTAAAACGATGTCGTGCGAAAATTCAACTTTTCCCCTATTTTAACCAAATTACGGTAATGCCCTCAACCTTCCGAACATCATAACTTCCTCCTCGAATGTCGGAATCGGGCGTGCCACCTGTCTACGGACTCATGACGTTCCAAACTACGTCACGGTCATCGGTCAATGCCCAATTGACCGCCCGAATTGAAAGTCAACTTTTTGCCCATTCTAGGGGCAAAATCGTCATTCTGCGCTAGCAATCCAAAAGTAACCAACTAACCACCGATTAACTCAGCTAATCCGTCACTAATCACTTCACTAATCTCAACTTCCAGGACGGGTCGTTACAATATAAATATATACATATTATATTATTAAATATGTATACACATATATTATATCTACTTTAATTATTAAAGTACATAAAAATATATATAATATTCTTCTATACATATAAAATAAAAACAGAGTCAACATCAGAGGACAATCCAACATCGGCAAGCTCCAGCCTCCAAATGGTGCATGACACATGGCCTGGCACCTGTTGCCTCCATGCTCCATTGTCTCCTCCAAAGGTGCATGCGCTTGATGCGATCACAAATCAGTTCATATTCCTTGGCCTCCTGCCATACGCTACCTTCATGTGCCCTTGTCTCCGCGTAAGGGCATGAGCCTAACTCGACAGCAACTCCACCAAATAGCGCACAACATGTGGCTCGTCTACATTTGTAATAACAGAGTCGCCGATCAGCGCGGGCTGACTAGCCATACAATGCCCAACACTTGTCGTCCCTTTTTCCTATTGTAGCAGACGACCATGCATGCCCACGTCTAGTTCACCAAGCCAAAGCTAACATGTGGCCTTGCTTCCTACCATCTGTTGCGGTCGTCGCTTTTTGTCTATGCATGCCTTCTCGCACCAGACAATTGTCGCCGCTTCTTTGTCGCTGTCGCCGCATATCAAAAATTGGGTGGCTGGTTTCTTGATTGCACAGATAGAACTATTGCCTCCTTGTCACGTGTCTGCATGCGCTTGATGCGACAACCCCTCCACCAATCAGCTCGCAGCACGCTTTCCCTTAGCGATGTTTTCCTTGTCCACTCGCCATCACCTATCATGGCAGTTCATAGGTGACTAGTTGAATTCATGGTGGTGTCCATAACAGAGACCTACAAATTTTACCAGACCAAGAAAAAACAAACAACATGTTTTACCTTCAAAAAGACTCGAGACCTTCCCTCGCCTTCTCCAAACAGCAACCAAACCTTTTTTACCCAAACGAAAGCAAAAGTTGAGGTTACACTCTGGATCCATTTCATCCTTAAATATACAAAGAAACCCCTCTCATTCATTTACCAAATTAAATGAGATTAATTTCAATTAAATTTCAATTAATTGTCATGATAAATACTTGTCAATTCCCAAAACAATTTGGAATTCAAAATAGGTGGTTTCAATCTTCATGAAATATATTTTTGGACAAATATATCTCAGTGTAGCTCAACAATTTTCCCAGCACAAAGATGGAGCAAGATAAAAATATTGACAAACCTAGTAGCAGAAATTCCATGAAAAAAAGTACATCCCTTAGGATACCCCCTGAATTTCTAAACAATGTGGGAGCATTTGTGGAATCAAAAATCACTCAAAAACTGTGGAGCTGCCACTTGACCCATAATTCCAAAAATGTCTAAATTGCATTTGGTAATAACATTAATGGCTTACAAACACTTGCGCCTTAATTAATGTATTTACTAGCTGAATACGTTATTTAATCGGGTTAAAAGTCTTCGTAATATTAATATTCTTCACATTAGTTAATTACCGTTATTCTTAATAATTAACAATTAATATTAATATTAAATTACTATAATTATTAGCATGAACAATTATTATAATTATTAAATAATATATTTTATTAATAATATATTATTTATTAATTACAAATTAACCTTCCAATCATAACGCTCAGTGGCTCTCAAAGATTTTGTCAGGACCCGTCCCAAATCCCCTGGGATTAACGTGGGACGCGACTGATCCCGTCTGACACGAAGTGTCAGACCAGGGATAATTCCTTCTCTAGCCCTCACCAGGGGTTCCAGAGTACGCTAGGATCGTAAGAGGAAGAGTGTGATGTCTCGATCTCTGCTACAGCCCGCATCCGTGATCAACCTGAAAGGCATTAAAACCACGAAAACTGTGAGTGGACAAAATAATATTTTAATAAAAATATTTCTTAAGAAGACCTTTATACCCTTCACTAAAAGCATATGCATGCATTCAAAAACCATTTGTCAAAACGTTCATAAAACCATTTGAAAACATTCTCAAAACCTTTCAAGGGTTCATACCCGGTCCCCATAAACCGTCATGAACCATAAAAACCTTTCAAGGGTTCATGCCCGTCCCCATAAACCGTCATGAATCATAAAACCATTTATGGGTCCCCGATCCGAAATTATAATCTTAAAACCATAAATCAATACATGGGAACTCTGCCCAAATCCAGTAAACATGGGCCTCAACCTAAAACTGTTCTCAGTGAAATACCAAAACATCGAATACAGGGTCTTCGTCCCAAACCATTTCCAAAATATCAAATACGAGGTCTCCGCCCCAAATCACTTTCCATAATAACCACATACGTACTCATAAGTATAACCCATCCGCGACATTTCCGAGAAGATGCCAACTCGGGGCACACAGCCCCTAGGGAACACATCCCCGATATGTAATGACCCGGACTTTCAGAAAAGGAAAAGTTTGAAAATTTGAAGAAAAAGACGATTTTACCCCTGGAAATTGGGCGAACGGTTGACTCTTGGCTCGGGCGGTCAAACAGACTTTGACCGATGACTGTGACGTAGTTCGGGAAGACCTATTGATTATGCTTGAGTTTAAAGACTCGTTGATATCCAGGGAAGGCCTGATTATGCGCATGGTTTTGAGTTTAAAGACTCGGGCGCACTTGAGATCCAGCAGATTGATTGACTTGTGAATTACTGTTGATTTCTAATGTTTCGGATGTGTTGGGCAATGACCCGGTTTATATGACTTGATGGATTTTGGGTTATGTCATGTACTTGGCTTTTGATTCATGATTTTGGGCTGATGCCCCGTGTTTATGGTTTCAGGCTAAGGTCGAGGTCTGAGCAAAGGAAAATGATTTTGATTTTCATACACGTTTTTCTTATATTGGAAAATGAAATGGATTATGAAATGATTTTCGAATGCATGCATTGGTTTTACGTGGAGGGTAGAAATGTCTTTCTGTAACCTGTTTTATTAACTGATTCATTTTCGTCCACTCACATCTTTTGTGTTTTTATTGACCTCCAGGTCGTGGTGCGTTGATCGAGGCTATTCGAGAGGTGGTGGCATGAGTGGGCACATGTATGATTATCCCTTGTTTGACAAGTGCTGAGGGTAATTTGGGAACTTCAGTCGACTTGCCAGACGGGGGCAGGACCGGGCACAGTTATCAATGTCCCCTCGGGGACTGTCCTGTCACGATATATGTCACGATTCATCATATCTATACTAGTTTGCACACCACTCGGGGTCTCACTTCGAGTCTTCCCCCAGGAATTCTCCATATGAGAGGCTCTATCTTAGGATCTAGTCCGAGCTCTATCTCAGGATCTAGTCCAAACATCTCTCCGGAATCTGGTCTGGGACCACATCATAACTTCCACTCCTGGAACGGGATCCCTATGGGGTACCCATTTTGGTCTGTGGATTGTGACTCTCCAGGTCGACGGTTGGAGGAGACCATATAAATCATATGGAAGGTTTGTACATTTCAAATACTTTCTTTCTTTCTCAAAACATATTTCAACTGGGTCTCATACCCGATTCATCTCAACAGGATTCCTCGAATCAGATTCAAATCAATTTCACAGGCCTCGGCCTAAATCCATAGTTCAACATGGTCTCATGCCTGAATTCTCATTTCATAAATCGAACTGGGACTCAAGCCCGATTTCACCATTAACTGGGCCTTTCGCCCGATATCACGAATAACTGGGCCCTAAGCCCGAAACCATAACTCAACGGGGCCTCAAGCCCGATTTCGCAAGCAACGGGGCCTCAAGCCTGATACTACAATCAAAGGGGCCTCTAGCCCGAGATTACAACCAACTGGGCCAGAAACCCGAATTCGTAAACCAACGGGGCCCTCGGCCCGATCGTATAACTCAAATGGACCTTCGATCCGATTCCTCGTCAAATCAAATGAACTCCAAGTCCGAGATTTTCCAAATCAAATAGGTCCCACGCCCGAGTTCATATTTCTAAATCCAAAATCCATTTGTTAAATCATTATTGAAAACGCAATACGCAAAGGTACGACATAAAACCGAATACCTCGAAAAACGTGCAAATATGTCGATCCTAAGCTACCACAATCAAATGCACTCATGGCATCACAAGACATGTATTTAAAAGCATATAAAACATTTATGCATGCATTAGTTTTGAAAGAAAGGTCCATTCATAGACCGTCGAAACCGCGTCTCGATACGCGCGCCATAAGATTCTCCCTGGCCAATCGTCGCCTCCGGGGTTCCCGAACCTGTCCAAATTAATTTAGAGGGTTACTAACTACTTAAATAACCCCTGACTAAAGCCCCGTAATTTTTTGGAATTTTAAACTATTTTTTAAACGCGAACCTAAACCTTCGGACATCCAGAACTATATCGAGACGATGTCCGATCGACTCGAAACCAGTCCCAAAATGTTCGTTACATCGAATAGATGATTTCATGTGTCGAACACATCCCCAAAATCCCTACCACGTGCCGCCCAAAGGGGCTGCACGTGTGGCTCACGCGCTAGTGCACTGTGCAGCCGTCTTCAACCTCTAGATAGGTCCAAACCGGCCGGTCCGGTTTTCCTCTACAACTTGGATTAGTATGACCGGTCCAGCCTCCTACACGGTCCAATCTTCGTCCTTTCTCTTCCTAATTAATCCTATTCTTCTTAATTCGATCTTAGAAACTTAAACATATGATTAAAACAACCTAAAACCTCCTAAAACCCATGAACCCGATTGCCCCTCACAGTTCAATATTTCCAAAACTTCCCCAGGGCTTCCTCAACCTCCAGCCATCACCAAAACCTTCTTATTACCTTCCTAATAACCAAATAAGCCCATTCTAATCACTAAAAATGGCCCATAGTGTCACAAATCGAAAATGGAAGGAAAAATGGGCAAAACCGATACTTTGCACGGTTTTTGCCTCCACCGTCCACGGCGGTGCCGTCCCGGCCAGCCACCATCATCACGACCCTCATCTCACTCTCTGGCTTCTCAAAAGGTCAGATGGGGAATGGTTTGGGATTGGGTTGGATTGGGTTTGCTCGGGTTGGTAGGAATGGACGATGATCGAATGGAAAGGGGAAGGATATGCATGAACCAATTTGGGTGGGCAATGGATGGATGCCAAGTGTCATTCATCCATTGGGCCTGCCCCAAAATATTTAGGCCCACTTGTTGCCAAAAGGTATCCGTCTCGTAAAACGTGTAATAATTCCCTCAAACTTCCGTGAATCCTCATTTTCTCGTCGAACGTCCGAATTCGACTTGTCGCCTGTCTACGGATTCGTATCGCCTCGATCTACGTAATGGTCCTCGGCCCTCGGCCCTTGGCCATCAGACCTCTCGGGTCAAAAGTCAACTGTTTGCCCTCGTTCAGGGGCAAAATCGTCATTTTGCCCCGAACTTTTGCCCTGAACGTCCGTTAATCCTCGTTTAATCCCTGATTAGTCTCGCTAATTCGTCATTAGCTCTTAATAAATCCCGATAATTCGGGACGGGTCGTTACAGATTTTCTATAAATAAAGACGATTATTTCACTTCAAGGTAATTCGATTCAACGATAGTTAAGATTTTGAGATTTTTCTTTCAAAATTGACTTAAACATTGGAGGGTTGTTGATTGAACAACCCTCATGGTCTTGATCCAACGAGAATGATAGGTTACTGTTTACTTTTTACAGAAATTAATGACAGTTTTGAGGGTAGAATTATGTTTCAAACAATTTCAATAATACTTGTAGGAAGATTTTGGCCAATGAGTTTTTTTTTTTTATTCTTTTGTCGACGTAAGAAATACAAAGGAAAACGCAAGAATGAAATGGACCCACAAAAGTTGGTGGGATCCGCAATGTTGTTTATAATTTTTACTGGTCTGGTATTGACGACCCTTTCTTCTTCAATATAGTCTGCGGAATTGAAAATCTCAGCATCGCGTTTTACCATCACAGCGACTGTGACTTACAATTTACAATCAGATTCTAGAAAGTGGAGCCCAAACCCACCAATATATCATATTCATATGCTGACGATGATCACAGCCGTGACAGGCATGTGACCTGGCAGTGTGATGTCTGACTCTTTTCTTTACCTCTCTTTCTATCTCATGGTGATAAAGACCAGGAAGTCCTCACAAACGTTGACTGGTCTCTCTCTCTCTCTCTTTCTATAGAAAGTCTTAACACTGCCCAGATAATGTTCGATTTTTATTAAAAAGTTGTCGTTTTGTAGTGCAAAGACTTGGTTTGGTTGCCCTTAGACTCCAACTGCTGGTCTCTCCAGGCATGCTTTACTTTTTTGAAATAAAAATTGCATTTTCTTTTCTGGGTTATTTTTTCTGCTTTGGGTATAGGAGCTACTTACTTTGATTGGTTTTCTTTTCTTGGTTTACCCAGAAGGAATCTATTCTGGGTTATCTGAAAAGTATTTGTGTAGAAACTATTGTTTGTTCGTCTGCTTTTTCGTAGATTGGGATGCCTTAACAGTACTAGAAGCTGAATTCTGCTTGGATTTTGAAATCTTTGTTGGAATTCTTGTAGTTAAGAGCTGTGTTTGTGTTATTAAAGGCTCTTGGGATTTCAAGGTGTTTTAAATTGGGTTTTTGGTTCTTTTCAATTTTTAGTCTATCTGGCTGAAGATTTAGGAGGGAGCTTGTGTGCTTAGGTCTTCGTTCTGCTTCATTGGGTGAGTCCCTTTGTTATTTGACTTTATTTTTCTTGAATTGGTGTCATCTCTTTGTTTAAATGTTTCAATTGTAGAATAAGTATGGAACTGAATAGTTCTAGCCTGTTTGGTTTGTGAAAGAAAGAAGCAAAACAGATATTGAAAGGCGTCCTGTATGCGTTTTTGCAGTCTTCAATTTCATTCTTAAAAATCTATAAATTTGGTGCCTAACCTCAAGTATAATTTAGATGACCAATGGGCTGTAAAGTTTATTTTTCATAAGAATAGCAGCTGTATAGGTGGGAAATAATGACGGTTGGTAAAGAACGATTGGGACAATAAGATTGCATGTGCATAAAATTCAGTCATGAATGCCAGTATATGACTCCGTGCGGTGAGAACAATTCCAAAAAGGAGCTAAACCCAGTTCAAATAATTAAATTTTATCGTCTGTTTCCCAAATTCAGTTACTTTTAACATTTCTCTTATGCTGCTTATAATTGAAGCTGGTTTTGTTAAGACATCCACTAAAGTCTGCATTTGGTTGTTGATATGGATAGCCGATTTCAGTTACTCATTCACCATTTGCATTTTTAATGCATCAATGTGAAAAGAATGAAATGAAATTTCTGCACTTTGTGTTTTGCTCAGAACTTATTCCCCAAGTCACATCTTTTTGCATATGGAATACATGTTTACAGAATTGCTGAACTCTGACTGTATCACAACAATGGAATTTCTCTGTGATAAGTATATATATATTTACGTTGGAATCACATGAATTAACCTTCCTTCTCTGTTATTGTATACCCAGATATGAGATAATTCCTCTTGAATGGGTACCGATGGTTCTGAAGTAGTGGAGACAGTGAGGATACCTCAGACCTTTAAGGTACAATATGCCACATTAGTCTCTCATTCTTTCCTTTTTTTTTCGTATTTAAATTTACAGATGCATTCATTTGGTATTTATGGGCCAATGTCTGATCATACGGTGTTGTAAAACATGGGGTGGGAAAAGCGGCGCAAAACTTGTACCAATCTTTCTTCAAGATGGCAGAATATGATCCGAATGCTATTTCTGTTGTATGTATGGATAAACAATGGAAACGTTAGGATGTATTAATTAAGGCCATTGTTTTGGAAAATGACAAATGATAAGTTTTTTTTTTTTTTTTTTGTAAATTCTAGAGGGTACTATAAGGAATCTCAGACAGTCTGACTCGTGATCATTACTTGTCCTTGAACTTGTTAATTGCATTTATTAATATTAATTGGATTTTGCATAACTGTTATTCATGAAAACAGGTTCATCGTTTAATATGCATGGAACTTATGAAGTTGGTAGAGAGAATCTCAAGGATAGTTCCAGAGATAGAAGCAGCAAGACCTCGGTGCTCAACAGGAATACAGGCTCTATGCTTGTTAACTCGTGGACTTGAGAAAGCCAAGCTAGTTCTTCAGTATTGCTGTGATTCTAGTAAACTCTACCTGGTTTGTACCTTTCATTGATTTAGTATAAGAAAGTAAGTAGCATGAGAAGATTTTTTTTTCTTTAGGTGTCAATGTGTAGCTCTTATCCAAGTATAAACAACATATAGTTTATTTCTAAATTTCTTATTGGAACAATAGCTGTGATTGCTCCGTGCTGCCTAGCCAAGAAGGAGATAACAAAGATTTGGCAGTCCTGCATGAATATAAAACGGGAAAAATATAAAGCATATATTTCTTATTTTTGGAGGATGTTTTTTGATGGAAACCTCTCAAATGCTTCTGTGTCCTAAGGGTATGTTTGGATGAGGAAGTTCAAAGTTCCAAGAAATTTATACTATATTGCTAAGAAATGCATTATCAACAATTGAATAGTGTTTGTAAGTAACTAGTGAAATAACTAGTAAGAGAACGTATGCATCACATGAGGATAGCAAAACAACGAGACAAGGGATTTCCAAAGTAATACCTTGATAGGTGTTACTTACAAATCCCATCTAAATGCCTTACATCTGACCGTTTAAAATCCCTTGGTACTTTGAAGTTCCTCATTTTAAAATAATTTAGCCTAAATTCCTTGGTACTTTGAAGTTCCTCATCCAAACATAGCCTAATGTAACTTAGCTATGACAAACTCTTTTTGAGATGCTCCAATGTCTACAACTCTACGGTTTAGTTATGTTGAAATGGATCACAGAAATTCTTTTCATGTCATATATTCAATGTATTATTCCAATAGAATTCTGTACCTACCTGCCATTCTATGGTTGATAGTTCTCCTTCAAATCACTTGCAGGCAGTTACAGGGGATGTGATAGTCTCGAGATGTCAAAGATCAAGGAGCTTGTTGGAGCAAAGTCTACATGAAATTCAGAATTGGGTTCCAGTGATGTTGGTGGCGGAGGTTTGTCAATCAACCTGCCCTTTTTCCTACTATAAATTTGCATGCTCTTTTTATTCTTCCCTTCCCCCGAACCTTACACTCCCTTCCAGCGGGGTGACCTGCTTGCAACAGTGGGTGATCTGCTTGCAAGACTAATTATTTGATTTATCATTGCTGTAGCCAATCATTTAGAGATAATCTCCATGAATCTAAACAGTATTAAGGATCTTATATCCTAGGCTTCTAGCCGCTTGTCATTGTTGATTCTTCTTCTTTTTCTGCATATTCTGTTAATGGTTTGGGGTTTTCTGTTAAAATTTAAAGTTGGCATCAATCTCTTTCTAAGATAACTGAAATTTTTGTCATATATTTTACAATTTTTTGGTTCATACCCATTCAAGTCTCAGTTTTTTGGTTGAGCTGATGATGGAATGTCATTTCCAGATTTCTCAAATAGTTGATAATCTCAAAGGTGCAATATTTGTACTTGACCCGTCTGAAGTAGAGGCGGGGAGGGTTGTCAAAGAATTGCTCCAGCAAGATGCTTCTCAATCAAATTCAAAGGAGGATTCTGAAATCAAGGCTCTTCAAATTGCATCTTTCAGGCTCCATATTACATCATCAAAGGCTATCTTAATAGAGAAAAGATCTATTAAGAAATTGCTAGAAAAAGTTGGTGATAGTGACCCTCGAAAAAAAACAATTCTGACATATTTCATGTATCTATTGAAGAAGTATGGAAACTCCATATTGGGAAAGCAAACAGAGAGGGCCACTGCACAGCAAGGGTCATTTGCATCTGAGAATTCTCTCACTGGTTTTGCTTATAATCAACATGCTGAAGCTGAACCTCATATTGGACATCGTGAGTATGAGGCACAAAGTAACTTGTTTCATGAAGTTGTACCTCCTGTGGAATTTTTGTGCGGAATATCTTCCAGAATAATGTATGATCCTGTTGTCATTGCTTCTGGACAAACATTTGAAAGGAGGTGGATACAGAAGTGGTTTGATGAGGGTCATGACACATGCCCTAAAACTAATTTGAAACTGACCCATTTGTTATTGACTCCAAATATTGGCATGAAGGACTTGATATCGAGGTGGTGTTCACAGTATGGAGTCACCATTCCCAACCCAAGTGTGCAACCGAAAGCTCTCTCATGGGAAACTGATTCCGTTTCCATTGCTAGTTTAGGCAGTTCTATGAATGATCTATGCCTACAAATGGATATCAGCAGTATGTTATTTGGATCCTTAGAAACTAGTTTCAATTCAGATGCTTCACGCACTAAGATGGAAAGAGGCTTGAGTTTAGTGCAGAGCGTTGACGATTCTGTGAAATACCAGTATGCTAAAAAAGGTGAGATGGATTCGGTATATCTATCTAAACTTGATGAACTCGAGTGGGGATCCCAATGTAAGGCTGTTGAAGAGGTCCAAAACCAGTTGAGGTCCAATCCTCAATCTTCTTACTCTATGACATCAAAGAATTTTGTTGAACCTCTCATCAAATTTTTGAGGGATGCACATGACCTTGATGATGTAAAAGCTCAGAGAGATGGATTTAAAGCATTATCGAATTATATCAGCGAAAGCAGGTACATCTAGACTTTGTACCTGGTTATTCTTTACTTTTGGATTTTTAAGTTGTATCGGTTGTTCTCTTCTTGATTTGTACATCTGGGCTGGTTTGTCGATTTTTTTTTTTTAATTTAAATATTTTTGCTGCCTTATGTAGAGATGGAATACGGTATCTACATGAAGAGGCATATAAATTGCTGGCATCTTATCTCGATTCACACGTGACCAAAGAAGTTCTTGCCATAATGGAAGTTCTGTCTGGACACCAGAATTGCGTGTCTAAGATCTCAGAATCCGGTGCACTTACAGCCCTTCTAAAACTCCTTGACTCCCAGATGAAAGATTTACAAGGAATGATCATCAACATTTTGTACAATTTGTCATCAAACAGAAGCTTTTGTTCCAAAATTGTATCTTTGGAGTGCATCCCGAAGTTGGTTTCTTTCTTTCAAGATGGCCCACTTGCAAGAAACTGCATCTTCATATTGAAAAATTTGTGTAATACTGAAGAGGCGAGGACTGCCATTGCTGAATCTAATGGATGCATTGCTGCTGTTGCTGAAGTACTTGAGAACGGTAGCAGTGATGACCAAGAGCATGCTGTTGCGATCCTCCTTTCTTTATGCTCTCAGCACGATGATTATTGCCAATTGGTCATGCATGAGGGTGTTATCCCTTCCCTTGTCTTCTTATCGAAAAATGGGAAAGAGAGAACAATGAAAAGTGCACGGGAAGTGCTTCTGCTCTTAAGAGATATCAAGTATGTTGATGAGCAAGAATGCTCTGGATCTGACCTTAATGCATCTAGGGACAATGACAAACTCTGCCCAGAAAAGAAATCATCAAAAACAGCGGGGTTCTTTGGAAATAAAATCTTGAGGTTTGCACCAAAAAAGAAGAAGTGAAGCCCGTCTTCAGTTTTCTTTTTATCCCACCACGTGTTTGGTAACCTTCTTTTCTTGTAGCCTGGAGAGCTTTGTGGTCTTTTAAACTGAAAAAAGTTATCATCATGTCAGTAGGTAAATATGGTAGGGAATTTGATAGGTGCATGTTCTCATTCTATTCTATTTCGACATAGCTTGTATCAGGTTTTTAGATTTTAGATAAGATTTTGAAACTTTTTTGGATGTCCTTTCATTTTGCAGCTGTATCCACATGGATGTATAGTATGACATTACTTGGTGTGCTTCTAGGAGTTAGATTGTTTCCCCATTGGAATGTACTTGTTACTTGGCAGATTTTGCAGTCATAATCATATATGTATTGCCTGGTATTGGAAGTTTCATGTTTGTTTCAGGTAAACCAATGAACAAATGCTGCCCAAATTATTTGTGCTGGCTTTTAGTTTTCACGAGCTCACAGGTTCAGCCATCTAAACTTGTCCGTTAAGCGCACTGTTGCGGACAATCATTGAAAGCTTCTTGAAGTTCGATTAAGGTTTCATTTCTTCCAAGTTGCTAGCAATTCACTTTTTCTTTCAATTTACGTGGTCGATTTCTAAAACCTTCCTCTTCATAAATTCTTTCTCAAATCCTTAGACATGTACCTCTCGACAATTACTTTGGTAAGTTGTTTGATTCATTTCCAAAGCTCCATAAAACATTTAAGCAATTCAGAAATGAATAATATAAGCATTAACATTTAATTCCTTAGTTTCCAGCTCCCTTGCATTGGGTTAAACATAAACTCAAGTAATTTCAACCACAAAGCCCAAAATAAAAAAGCACAAAAACCAAAACACAAAATCAATTCATTTAAACTACAGACCCGAAAGAAAGAAAACTACAAACCCCAATTCAATTAATTTAAATACAATACAACCACATTTTATACTCTTTAAGTAATCGAGAACAAAATTTTTGAATGAGAACCATGGTCTGCTTTATACATTACTCCAGCCATTAGTAGCAAGTGGCCATAAATTTTTTTTGGAATCATTTAACCTTGCACTTGGTTAAAACAACAAGCTGGAGTGCTCGAATAAACAAATCCTCTTCAAAACTCACTTAAAATGACGTAGTAAAAACTAAAAAACTTTCTTACGGTGCATGATATTTTAGTATAATCACAATTGATTCTGAACTTTGGAACAAAAAATACTAAAAAAAATAAATTCAATTTGCTAGGATGACCATCTGAAACCCATTAAACAAATGAAATCAAACGTTGCACTAAAAACCAACCAATTAAAAAAAAAAGCTTTTAAACATAACGAAAATTGAGTAAAGGCCATTTACCATACTGAAAGTTAAATGACTCCTCCCAACAAAGCAACTAACAAACCAAAATCTCCGTATACCACTAACTGCTTTCCAGCATAAATAAGAGAATCAAAGCAAAGTTAAAATCTATGAGCAGCAACAACTCAAGGATAAGTGCTGATCCATTATATATATATATATATATATAGATATAAGTATATTCACAATAACAATTGGAATTTCAAACCCAAAAATGATTATTTAATACGAAAAATATACCCAAAAAACATAAAAAAAAAAAAAAAAAAAAAAAAAAACTGAACAGGACCCATGGCACCAGTAGGGATGCAGACGGTAAAACAACTAAGACTTTCAAATCTTTACCTTGGCCTTCCTTGATTACATAGAAAGATTAGTATAAAGAACACTTCTTTTGCTTTTGATAAAGCACAAATCTTACCTAAGAAAAATGTAATTCAACGATTTTCCCTTCTAGCTTTTCACTCTACAATCATTTATGCGGTTTCCATTTCCAAAGTAATTTTTGAAGCTAGCCTTCACCCTTTCCATGATCCTAGTGACTTGTGAAGGAAAAAAATTGATGAATCATAAGGTAACATGATCGAATAATCAATTGAATTCACAAAGATAAATTTCATGAAGTATATATAACTTATTTCATCACAAGAACCGAGATGAGAATCATTCAGCATATTTAAATAAGCCTTTGATGCAATGCTTGAAGAAATCGACATTAACACAATTGGTATGATTAAAGTTTAAATCAATTAACTTCCAATTCAGATTGATATATTCGAAACAAAGTTTTTTTTTATTATTTTTCAGAAAGTCAATTGATTAAAAAAATTGTTATTTTTTAGAAAGCCAATTGATTAGAAAACTACCACATTCATTAGCAATGAACCATATCAACCAAAGCATCTTATTAGTCAAAGGCATAACAAATGCATATTATCAGCCAAAGTACAAAATAAAAATCATATTCTAACTACTTCAGTAAGTTAAAAAAGTTTTTGTCTCAAATTTGTAAGTTAAGCAAATTTAACACTTACGCACAAAGCATTCGAAAAGTCATCTACTCTATGTAAAAACAACTTCACCAGTTGTCACTACTAAAATTTCATTAAATGCGAATTGAGACATGGATACATGGTTAGTATTTGTTGTAAAGAGAAAATTTTGGGATATAACCATATAAAACAACCAAAAGTTCCAAAGTTCAAAATTCATCAAAATAAAAAAATGTTTGAGCAATATGATGAGTTCAAATTTGGTTCATCTTCTGTTATATCACTTAATCGAGCATCTGATCCATATGGACAACAACGAATATAAAACAAAGATAGGTAATGCATAAAACAAAAGGACTACAATATCTAAACGATACAAATATTTTGAAGTTTACATCAAAATAAGTATTGGTTGATGCAGAAATCATCCGGTTCTATGAAATTCCTTCTCGATCTCTACACACAATAACGAAAATCAAATGGGGTTAAGGTTGAATCTGGGGGGTTCAACCGTAAACGCTCTGATACTTAAGTCAGTTTTTCTGACAGAATAATCTGACAGAGTGTTTGCAGAAGTTTTTTTATTATCTTTAGAAGTGAGATGATGTCTTTTATTTATAGTGAAACCTTGAGAGTCACCAGAGCGTCTGATTGGTTGAAGGAGAAAGTATTAAATAAGTGATTGAACCGAGTATAATCACTTATTTATTAATGAATAAATAATTCGCTAGGAAGTTATTTATTATGGGCATTGATCTGATTAATTAATATATTTAGCTGGTAAATATATTGAATTAATGCGGAGATCGTAACATGTCGATGTCAATTTTACCAAGGGTAATATTGGCATTATGGGAATTGTTGGCTACGTGGCAGCTCCAGAATGTTCCGGTAATTTATGGTTCCACAAATGCCCCCACATCGCTTAGGAATTCGAGAAATCCTAAGAGATGTACTTTCCTTGTGGTTCTAGTAAATTACGACTTAATATTTTTATGTGGGAGTAGGATTCTTCTTTCCCAGATGTAGCTGGAGATTGACCTCGATCTTGTCACTAAAGGAATTCTTTAGGCTTGTAATCCTACTTTGAGTTAACTTTGCGAGCTCAATTAACCATTAGGGTTTGCTTAATTTTCTTTATTTAAATGAAAGTATGCGGCTCCTATTTTCATAAAGAAAAACAAACTCTAATAGTGGTTTAGGGTTGAAGGAGACTGACGTTATTGGCTGTTGTGGTGAAGTAAGTCCTGCTCCGCCGTCGGTAAGGTAGAGCCATTTTTTTTATTTTTTTTTATTTTATCTCGATCGTGCTCTTGCTTTTGCAGATTGCAAGACATTGCAAAAATGTCTTGGAAATTTTGGGAAGGACGCGATGAGCGATGGCAATTGTCAAAAGCAAAACTGGTGGACACCCTCTTATTTCCCTATCTATGTCGGGTAGCTGGTAGGAGACTGCTGCTGAGGTGGGGATGCGGCGTGAAAACCTCCTGACAGGTTCAGAACGATGACTAAAGGCATTTGGCGCGTGGGCGCCGTTGCATTGGCGCGGTGAAGCGGACTGGCTAGGATGCGCGGGAAAAAGCTGTTGTTTACTGCATTTTTTTTACAGCTACCATTAGCAGCTTTGTAATAAATGTATATATATTTTTTCATCTTTTGTTTCCGCCGGCTCCACTTGTATGTAGTCATCAAAAGTAAAGAACTTTTTGTGTATATAATATATATATATATATATATTATTTTAATATATATTTTATATATTATTTTTTCTTTGTTCAGTTTTGATCCTTTACAAATTCTGAGAGCTATGGATGACTGATTCCAATGATTCAAGCGGTAGTACGCTCTACTTTTCGAGATGATCATTTCAAGATGTATGAAGGCATACTTCCAGCAGGATCTCGAACAGCTCAATTTTGTGGGATAACAATCGTAAGACCATCTGGTGGCGTGTCTGAGACTTGTTGGAACTTACAACTTCAAGAAATGACGGACTTGACATAAAGATACTCCTTCAGTTGACATACTTGTGGATACGAGAGTTTGGTGCATTGACATACTTGTCAAGTGTGGGTGGAGCCAACATCAAGATCTTCAATGAGGGAGGCGTAAAGTTCCATGACTTGAAGTGAGGAGTAGTAGAGTACAAGGTGAGGTGTAGCAGAGTGCTAGGAAAGGTGCAGCAAAGTGCAATGAGAGGCATGATGCAACTACAAGGTACGGCATACTGCATGTGCGAGGCGAGTTGCAGCAGAGTGCAAGACGATGTGCAGCAGAGTGCAAGACGAGGTGCAATAGAGTGCCAGGTGAAGTGTTGCAGAGTGCAAGGCGAGGTGCAACAGAGTGTAAGGCGAGGAATGCTGCAAGTGCGAGGCGATGCATAGTGCAACTACAAGGCGAGGCATGCTACAAGTGTGAGGCGAGGAGTCCCATCACTTGAAGTTTGACGTATCACAACCCAGCAGAGTGCAAGACGAGGTACATCAGAGTGCCAGGCGAGGTGCTGCAGAGTGCAATCACTTGGAGTGTGACGTGTCACAACCTAGTATGAGGCTTGTTCCAGTTGCAAGGTAATGTGTGTTGCAGCTATAAGGCGAGATGGGCTTCATCTTCAAAGTAAGGCTTTTCATGATGCGAGGCGAAGTACATGTGGTTTCATGAAGTAACTGAAGTTTTCCAAGAAGTTGTTTTGGATGACGGATGACCTTCCAGATACTTGATCTTCAGGGCCTTGTTGAACTTAAAATCGGGTGTAGCAAGGCGGAACATAGAATGGAGGATCGATCATGCCCCTTGCAAAGCTTGAGACATCGTACATCATCGCATAATTGAAGGAAGAGAGTTTGGAGATGCCATCTTCTAGACGCTGAAGTCAAGTGGCGTGAACACACATAGCACCAAACCCTCGTTTTGTCTTGGAGTTGAAAGACAAGCTGCTTTGTAGCCGTCGTAGAGTCAAGCGGTGGTGAAGTTTCTTTTGTGAAGCCAACTATGCCAAGTAAGCGATGTTGAGGAGGTTGCCCGCGATGGGATGATCGAAGGCCTCCAAGGCTTTCTCATAGGTTGATGGAGAGACTCTAAGGTTGTGCCGGTCATGATGATAAGCTTCATGGTTCTTCTTGGCTCGTAGCTTGATCTTAGTGTTGAATATATGTTCGAGCATTCAACTTGTGAAGTTCCAACTTCTTTAATTTTCATTAATAGAAGCCTTCCATTTTTGAGTGTTTTGTGATTTTCAGCAGATTTGACCTTCATGCAGTAATTTTGGTATTTTGACTTCGTTTTATCTCCGAATTGAGTATCGTTGGTGGGGTTGGAAAGCTGAGTTCCATACCTTTTTACTGCCATAAAGCTTGTTCCAAGATGATCATAATTGATCCTTTTAGGATTGGTTGAATCTTGTGCTCGTGCGTTGGTTCATGTAGTTGACTTTTGTGTACAAAAACATTTGCGGGGAACTCGTCACAACTTGGAATTGAGTGAGATCAATGGTGTTGGAAAGCTGACTTCCAAAGATTTCTAAATCTATCAACCTCATGTCAGGGTGATCAAAATTGAGTGGTCTATGACTGAATGAATCTTGAACTCGTGCACTGAATTGCAGAATTAGAACTCGCATGTTAAAACATTTGCCCAACGTTTGTCATGGCCTGGCGGTTGCCCCTCTTGGTGGGGTTGGAAGCTTTTTTAGTAGATTTTCGATTCCAAAAATTCAAGTTCTTGGATGGTTTCATGTGCCTCACTGGGACGAGCCTTGAGCCCTTCACGTGGCGAAAACATGGCATGATTCGCATGGTGAAGACTTGGTGTGCTTTGTGTTGCAAAGACTTTGAATTCTTCACATGGCAAAGACTTCGAGTGTTTTGTGTGGCGAAGGCCTGGATGCTTCACATGGCGAAGGCTTGGAGTGCTTCACGGGGTGAAGACTTAAAGTGCTTCGCGTGGTGGAGGCTTGGAGTGCTTCGCGGCGTAAAGGCTTAGAGTGCTTTGAGTGGCGAAGGTTTGGAGTGCTTTGCGTGGTGAAGACTCGGGTGCTTTGCATGGCAAAGGCTTCGAGTGCTTCGTGTGGCGATGACTCGGGTGCTTTGCGTGGCAAAGGATTAGAGTGCTTCGCGTGACGAAGGCTTTAGAGTGCTTCGCGTGACGAATACTCGGATGCTTTGTGTGAAAAAGGCTTGGAGTGCTTTGCGTGGCGAAGACTCGGGTGCTCTGTGTGGCGAAGGATTAGAGTGCTTCGTGTGGCAAAGGATTTGAGTGCTACGCGTGGCGAAGACTTGGAGTGCTTCGCGTAGTAAAGACTCGAGTGCTTTATGTGGCAAAGGTTTAGTATGCTTTCTAAACAAAAGTGTAGGTGATAAGACAATTTCATTAGACGTTGGAACAAAATATCTTGAATCTTATTGGAAGATACTATGTGAGCAAAGTAGGCATTGAGCTGAATTTTAATCTCAAACTTTGGGCCTTTGATGATGACTTGGTCACTGATTCAGTTTCCTAGTTGTTTCTTGCAACTCGAACTTGGCATTGACGGTGTCCACGCGGATCATCTTTTGTGCGAGTTCCTAGGGGCCTTTTTTTCCGAGATGTTCGGTTGCCTTTTTTCTGACGTACTCAGTGCAGTGTCCTTCCTACAAGAGATCCCGGATGTATCTTTTGAAAGTCTGGCAGGAGCTTATGCCGTGCCTATAGAAATTATGATAGGCACACCATTTTGTCTTGTCGGCCCTCTCCTAGTCTCCTTTAACGGGTGCTGGTCTTTCGAAACATGACTTTTCCTTTATTTGATTGTATATTTGGAGAAAAGGTACCGAAAACTGTGTATTTGGCTTTGCACCAGCAAATGTGTTGGATGACGGGTTCCCTTTGCGCTTGTTCGCTTTCTCGACTGAGTTCTCGCTGTGGGCGTCATTCTTTGGTTACGCAAACGCTTTTGTGGGATGTCTATCTTCCTCGACGTGGTTGGAGGCATGGGTGGTGTTTTTCTCGTCCTCCCAGCATGCATGTCGCTCTGCCAGGGACAGTATCTTGGTGAGACTTCGGGCGTTGCTCATGACGATGTCTCCGTAGAGCTGGCTCTCCCGCGATAGGCCTTGCTTAAACGACATGGCTGCAACGAGATTGTTGTAACCTACGATGCGGGACTTCTCTTCGCAATACCTCCGGATGTATTGCTGCAAGGTTTCCTTAGACCTCTTTCGGATGGTGAAGAGGTGGTCATCCTTGACTTCGACGGTACGAAGCTGCGAGTACTCTTTTATGAAAGAAAGGGTCAACTCTTAGAAGGAAGCGATTGATCTCCGGGGGAGATGGTTGAACCATGTCGTCGCCTGACCTTGCAGCGAGGCTTGGAAAACTTTGTACATGAGCGCATCGTTGTGCCTGCGAGGTACCATGACCCCCCGATAGTAATTGATGTGATTTATTGGATCAAAGGTTCCTTTGTACTGATTGACGTTTGGTGTTGAAAATCGATGCGGGAATGGCTCCTCCTCAATGTCCCTCACGAACGACGAAGATGATGACGTCTGAATCTGACGCCAAAGGTCATCTTCTAAGTCTTCGTCACTCTGAACTCCCTGGAGGCGTCGATCTAGCATTCTCCGGACGTCTTCAGCGTGCAATGGACCTTTGTGACGGGGGTTTTCGCGCCGGGTCAAATGGCATCAACTCCCTCGAGTTGTAGCGGACTTAGCTCTCAAGCGTGCTGACGAGTAAGTCTCGTCTTCCTCGTTGTGATCATCCGTGCTTTTAGAGTCATGGCGGATTCGTCCATTCAAGTAGGTGTGTGACGTATGGGAGACTGCTTGCTGCCGTCGGCTATCGCGTGGGAACTCAATGCGTGAAAGTGCCCCAGGGCGTCCTCCGAGTCGTTCTCGAGTTGAAGGCCACGATCGATCTTGGCCTCCTGTTGTAGGGGTGTTGCTTTCTTTCCTTGAGTCGCTTAGTGACGTGTCTCGGGACATTATCCAGTAGCTAACATGCTCTTTGTCGGCGCGTCTCGGGACATCCCTTGATGCCTTGCGAGGTTCGTTGCATTTTTCGGAGGTTCTGGATGTCCTGATGTCTCCCAATAGTTTTTGTAGGAGCTCTGATTGGGCCCGAGCTTGGTTGCTCAGTTGCTCAACCTACTGCATCAGTCCAAGTCGAGAAGGAGAGCCCCTAGATGCTTGCTCGTGACGAGTAGCATGTCGGGGCACACGTCGTGCGCCTTTAGTAGGATGTGATGGGCCATGTCTCTCTGGGGCTTGGGTGTTGGCCTGCGGGTTGCGCAGGGCGTCCAAGTGCCTCCTTACGTCCAAGTCGGCAGGGAGCTGATTCGGGAATCTTAGAGATGTTTCTCCCGCTAGCAGTCCATCTGTTCGTTGAAAAAAAGCCGCCCATACCCCCGTCGAAGGTAGGGGATTCACGGTAGCAGTAGCTATGGGGGATGTTCTGAAACTGAACGTAGGTGAATTGATGCGTGGAGTAGGCCGTATGGGAGATGGGAAAGTTGTTCCTTTGGAATCTTAGGTAGCGGTTCGCTCACGACAGCAATCGCAGCAGCGGATGTGGCAGCCTCAGAGGCCCGTGGGGATCGGCATGTTCTGGCCATCTGAGGAATGGTAAGTGTTGAAACTACAATGGAGTTTTTTTTTCAAGCAAAAACTAAGGAGCACGCTTTGAGTATTTCTCAAATCGGCTCTCAATGAAAGCAGCAGTTATTGATGCAGAAATCATCCAGTTCTGTGAAATTCCTTCTCGATCCCTACACACAATAACGAAAATCAAATAGGGTTAAGGTTGAATCCCTGGGTAGGGGGTGGGGGTGGTTCAACCGTAACCACTCTGGTGTTTAAGTCAGTTTTCTGAGAGAGAATAATCTGACATAGTGTTTGCAGAAGTTTTTTATTACCTTTATAAGTGAGATGAGGTCTTCTATTTATAGTGAAGCCTTGAGAGTCACCGGAGCATCTGATTAGTTGAAGGAGAAAGTATTAAATAAGTGATTGTACCGAGTGTAATCACTTATTTATTAATGAATAAATAATTCGTTGGGAAGTTATTTATTATGGGCATTGATCTGATTAATTAATATATTTAGCTGGTAAATATATTGAATTAATGCGGAGATTGTAACATGTAGATGTCAATTTTGCCAAGGGTAATATTGGCATTATGGAAATTGTTGGCTACGTGGCAGCTCCAGAATATTCTGGTAATTTATGGTTCCATAGTATTAATAAAGGGAAAGAAGAACTTCCCAAGCAAAACACAATTATCTTTCAATTGGTAACAAAGGGGAAATGAAGTGGTCCAAAATAGAGAAACTCTTTACCTTCCAAAAAATAAAGATCAAAATTTTGCATAATTATTTATTAAATATTCTTCTCCTTTTGAAGATATATATATATATATATATATATTGTATTGTTGTAAATAAATAGACTTTTAGTGGCTATTTCATGTTAAGGGTAGAAAGGTAGATAGATCTTTGTGTATAACTTTAATTCTCTTTTATATAAGGAATGTATTGTTTATTATTTTATTAACTACTTAAGATACAATAGAAAATACACGATCATTATATTCTCTCTTTGCCTCTCAACTTCCTCTTCACCCAAGCTCACTTTCTCTCCAAAATATTTACAACACGTTATTAGTATGAATAGGTCAGGAATCGGGGATTGCTAAAAAAAATGATCAATTCAACAAAGTTGATTTTTCATATCTCAAAACCCAACTTATTTTACTTATTGTCTCAAACCCTAGAAATCATCTTTCCAGGATTATTTTGTTAATTGTTGATGCTGCTTGATTATATGAATTATCTCAAAGTATTATTTTTTTTTTCTTGAATTTGATAATTGATGCTTGGAAATTGGTTTGATTGGAAATTGAAAATTTGATTTCAGAAATTGATTTTATTATCAAATATTGATGCTTGATAATTTGTGTTTTTTTTTTCTCTCTGCAAACCTTCATATATGATGGTGTTTGTATTATGATATTTGATGATGATTTAACTGAAAAATGGAATATTGTTTGACTACCATAGCAATGTTCAAACATTACGGCTGCAACAGCCATAGCAATGTTCATACATTGTGGCTAGCCCTATTAATCGATTTTTTTATTCGGTTTTTTTCCTAAATCGAGCCAGTTTCAGTTCGATTCGATTTTCCTTCAAAAAAATAACTAGGACCGAAATCTAAATATTCGGTTTGGTTCGGTTTCAGGTAAAACCGTTTTTTACGTTCAAAACGGGGCGAACCGGTTCAGTTTTCTCTAAAATCGGTTTTTTATACTTTTATACAATAATCAATATTTATTACTTAATTAATGTCCATTACAACCTAATTAATGTCCATTACAACTAATTAATATCCATTACAACTAATTAATGTCCACTACAAATAACAAAATCATTAAGACATCAAAATCCAATCTTAAATGTCCATTATAAACAACAAAATCATACAAAAAAATCATCAAGGCATCAAAATCCAACATAGAATGCTTATTACAAACAATAAAATCATCAAAGCATCAAAATTGAATAGAAAAAGTCCCTTACAAGCAATAAAAACAATAAGGTTGCAAAACCAAACCATCCAAGTGAACAAAATAGTAGAAAATGTCATGAAAAAAATCAGTAAGGCAGGAAGTCTCAAGGATTGGACTATTGAGGCACTTTAGCACGACCATTTTCCATTTCTACATATGAGACACAAACAAAGTTAATTATCTACATAAATTCACAATTAATAACAAAAAATGCATTATAAATAATAAAAAGATACAACAATTACCTTGTGCAAGAGTATGATAACACTCCACTTTTTCAACACTCGAATACAAATGTAATGCAACATTAATACTCAAAAACCAATTTTGAGTACATATCAATGCCTCCACAACTTCAGGGCTCAACGATCTCCTATACGAATTAATTACCCTTCCACTTGTGCTAAAGTATGACTCCGAAACTATTGTTGAAGCGGGTATAGCTAGAACATCCTATGCAACTCGCGACAAGATTGGATATTTGGATACCCCGATCATTTTCCACCAACCACAAATATCAAACTTTGAATCCTCAATATCTTCGATAGGATCTAATAGATATCTATCCAAATCATTACAAATAACTTCCTTCTTTTCCTTCCTCCTCATCCTCCTTGCTATAAGATCCGTATCGGCACTCAAACCCACCTTTTCCTTTTCTACTGTAGAGGAGCTGCCACTAACATTGTCCTCTCTTGCAGAATCCTCACTCTTACCGTCTTCATAGACTTTATGAAGACTAGTCAATAACATCTTCAATCTAAAAATAGAATTTGCAACCTTATCATCATCATCCTCAAATACACCCCCCCCCCCCCCCAAAAACAATCCTCCACAACGTCCAATTTATGACAATAACCCCCCCCCCCCCCCCCCCAACCCCAAAAAAAATCCTCCACATCGTCCAATTTATGACAATAAAGCACTATTCTGTTCACGACACAAAAAAGTTAAAATCCTATACACATCAAGTAAAGCACAATAGATTGTGGGTGTAGAAGCAAATGAACTCGCTACTTCCCAATCATACTCAGGCGGTGGTCCTACCCTTCTATCACTTACAAAGTAAGCAACATAATTAGAATCATCCTCAACTAGAAACTCAAATGCTGCCCGAAACTTAAGAGCTGATTCCAACATCAAATACGTGGAATTCCACCTAGTTGGAACATCTAATACCACCAACCATTTGCTATCAACCATAGCCTTCTCCGCACACTTCTTAAATATTTATAACCTACTAGGAGAAGATCTTACATATCTGACGACATTTCTAATACTTTGAATAGAATCATTCAACACATTCAAGCCATCATTGAAAATCAAGTTCAAGATATGAGTAATACATCTAACCTAAAAATTTTCCCCATTATTCAAAAGTGCCACCGGAGATTTCCATTTAGCCAATCTCTTGATAAAAAAAAAAGATAACACGACATCATTCGAAGAATCATTATCTATTGTAACAGTTAGAAGCTTCTCAATACCTCATCCAATTAAACAATCCTCCAAAAGCCTCCCAATTGATTCTCCCTTATGGTTTGGAATCACAAAAAGTTGATAATTTTTTTATGCAATACCTAATCACTGTCAATAAAATAAGCAGTGATAACCATATAGTTAATGTTTTGAAGGGATGTCCATGTATCAGTAGTTACACAAACCCTATAAGACTTTATCAATTCTTTAAGGGACTCCTTAGCATAATACATATTAAGCACCTCTTTAGCAACTCTCTGACGACATGAAATTTTAAAACTATGACAGCCTAGCGAACAGAAATCATGAAACAAGTCTCCCTCCCCAAAAGAAAAAGGTAACTCGTCAACTATGACCATTCGAACAAATCTCCTAACAAGCTTCTTCTGACTAAACCCAAGAACAACTTTTGTGAGATTTTTTACGGATAGAACTTTCTGATTTCTTTTGGAAATCCTATTAGGGGGTATTTAAGACATTTATGAAGGTGACTAATCAAAGCCCTAGTTCCATTTCTCATTGAATCAGCAGCATACGTATTAGGGCACTAATTACATCTATCCCTAGTGAAACCAGTATCAGATTTGTACCTTTCAAAATGATCCCATATGCTTGCACACTGCCTTTTCTTCACATGCTCCAAAAACTACGCATTAATTTCACCACTAGTCAGTGGTTTACCATCCTGATTCAACTCCAGCTCAAATTCATCTACTTGTGAATCATGAACATTGTCCACCTACAAAACAAAAAACAAAAAATAGAAAGCATGAAAACCAAAAGCATGAAAAACAACAAGCATGAAAACAACAAGTATAAAAACAAAAAGCACGAAAAATGATTCAAGTGGTTACCCTTGAAGTAATCACTACCCAAAATGATTCAAGTGGATACATATTCAACACCCAAAATGATTCAAGTGGATACTTATTCAACACCCAAAATGATTCAAGTGGTTACCCTTGAAGTAATCACTACCATGGTTGACATGATCTGTCCCAAATCCACCGAGATTAACGTGGGACGTGCTTGCTCCCGTCTGACACAAAGTGTCAGACCAGTGAAAATTTTGTCCTTATCCCAACGGGGACTATCAGAGAGCGCCAGGATCTGGAGGAGGAATGTGATGTCTCGTCTCTGCTACAGCCCTCATCCGCGATAAACTTGAAGGGCATTAAAAACATCAAAAGTTGTGAGTGGACAAAAAAAAAATTTCTAAAAACCTTTTCACAAAATAAACTTTATGCCCTTCACTAAAAAGCATGCATGTATCCGAAAACCATTTATCAAAACATTTACAAAACCATTAGGGCCTTGGCCCAAAACGTAAAACAAATCATATGGGAACTCAGCCCAAACCAGTTTTCGTAGGGACTCAGCCTAAAACCAATCATGTGGGACTCTGCCCATATCACGTCACGTGGGTCTCGGCCCAAAACCATTCTCAGTGAAATACCAAAGCATAGAATACGGGGTCTCCACCCTAAACCACTTTCCAAAACATAAAACATGGGGTCTCCGCCCCCAAATCACTTTTTATAAAACCTCATACGTATACGCATACGTACAACCCATCCTCGGCACTTCCGAGAAGATACCAAATCGGGGCACACAGCCCCTAGGGAACACATCCCCGATATATGTCACCATTCATCTCTATACTAGTATGCACACTACTCGGGGTCTCACTTCGAGTCTACCCCGAGGAATTCTCCGTCTTGGAGGCTCTATCTCCGGATCTAGTCCGAGCTCTATCTCTGGATCTAGTCTGAGCTCTATCTCTAGATCTAGTCCAAGCTCTATCTCCGGATCTAGTCCGAGCATCTCTCCGGAATCTGATCCGGGACCACATCAAAACTCCCACTCCTAAAATGGGCTCCCTATGGGGATACTTATTCTGGTCAGTGGATCGTGACTCTCCAGGTCGACGTCTGGAGGAGACCAAATAACTCATATCGGAGGGTTTATCCATTTCAAACACTTTCTTTCTCAAAACACATTTCAACTGGGTCTCATACCCGATTCATCTCAATAGGATTCCTTAAATCTAATTCAAATCCATTTTCACAGGTCTCGGCCTAAATCCACAGTTCAACAGGGTCTCAAACCCGAGTTCTCATTTCATAAACCAAACTGGGACTTACGCTCGATTTCACAATTCAACGGGGCCTCAAGCCCGATTTCACAATCAATAGGGCCTCAAGCCCGATACCACAATAACGAGGCCTCGAGCCTGATTTCACAACTAAAGGGCCTCGAGCCCGATACAGTAAATCAACGGGGCTTCGAGCCCAATTTCACAATCAAAGGGGCCTCAAGCCTGATATTACAACCAACTGGCCCTCAAGCCCAAATTCGTAAACCAATGGGGCCCTCGACCCGATCTTATAACTCAAATGGGGCTCCAACCCGATTTCTCGTCAAATCAAATGGACCCCAAGTCCGAGAGTTTCCAAATCAAATAGGTCTCATGCTCGATTTCATATTTCTAAATCTAAAACCCATTCATTAAACCCTCCATTGAAAACGTAGCACGTACAAGCATCGTATAAAATCGAAAATCTTGAAATACGTGCTAATACGTAAATCCTAGGCTACCACAAACAAATGCACTCATGGCATCACAAAACATGTTCTAAATTAATTATAAAACATTTATACATGCATAAATTTCGAAAGAAAGGTCCACTAACAAACCATCCCAAGCTGCTCCTCGATATGCGCGCCAAAAGCCTCTCTCGGGCCAATCGCCATTACCGGGGTTCCGGAACCTGTCCAAATTGTAATAGAGGGTTATTAACCACTTAAATAACCCCTCACTAAAGCCCCGTAATTTTTTGGAATTTTCAAATATTTTTAAAGTCGATCCTAAACCTTCGGATGTCCCGAACTATATCGAAATGGTGTCCGATAGACTTGAAACCAGCCCCAAAATTTTCGTTACATCGAATAGATGATTTCGTCTGTAGAACAGATCCCGGGAAAATGGCCCATGTGCCCATATGGGCAGCCCAAAGGGGCTGCGCGTGGGAACCACGCGCCACTGTTCCAGCGTCTTCAACCTAGCAATTGAACCGGTTCAGCCGGTTCACTAGTTCGGCTGGTCCAATTGGACCGGCGTGACCGGTGTGGCCCTATATTTTCCTTATTTTTTGTCCAATTTCTTCCTTTTCGATTCGATTCTTCCTATTTCATCAATTCCTATCTATTCACATCAAGAAACCCTAAGGAAAACATCTAAAACTTAACGGTTCATCATTTTCCAAAATTTCCCCATGGCTTCACAGCCACCTACCACCCCCAAAAACCTTCCTAAAACCTTCCCAGCACCTTAATGAACTCATCCTAATCGATTAAAACATCCCATAACGTATGAAATCGAAAATAGGAAATTTTTGGGAAAAACCGAGTTACCTTCCATGGCTTGCCTCCGCCATCCACGGCAGCGCTACTCCTGGCCAGCCACCATCCTCATGGCCCTCATCTCATTCTCTGGGATTCTCAACAGATCAAATCGGGAATGGTTTGGGATTGGGTTGGATTCGGTTTGCTTCGGTTGGTGGGAATGGATGATGATCGAATGGAAAGGGGAAGGATATACATGAACCAATTTGGGTGGGCAATGGATGGATGACAAGTGTCATTCATCCATTGGGCCTGCCCCAAAATATCTTGGCCCACTTAAGACAAAAGTCAAGCCGTCTAGTAAAACATGCAATAGTTCCTCGGAACTTTCATGAACAGTAACTTTTCCGTCGAACGTCTTATTTCGACGTGCCGCCTGTCTACGGATTCGTATCACCTCGATCTGCATAACAGTCCTTGGCCCTCAGCCATCTACCAACTGTGGAATCCAACCATGTCCCCTCTACTCGGGTATTCTCCTATACGCATACACGTCTGTCACAAATGTTGTACTCGTCGGTACTCGCCGTCACCGGAGCCTCCAAAGCTCCAACTTATTTTCGCAAACTACTCGTCAGCTCGTACGTCTCACTCGAGACAGTGTCGACGTCTCGCCTGTCACTCGCTCCGACAGGTCAACTATACTCAGTTGATTCTAGATCCTTATAGTTTACCTTTCCGAGACGTTCCAACCTACACCCAGCAGGTTACAACACGTGCTCCCACTAAGGGCTACCTTTTCCACTCTGCTGTCACGTCGACTTTTCAGTCTAATGGTTCTTCTCGTCTGACACCTAAGTCAGGTTTTCAGTCTGACAACCTTTCCTAACCGAAAATCGGGCTGATATCATATTTAGCCTCCGATTCGGACAACATCCTCTAGATCCTGCCATCATAATGACACGAATCCTATCTTACTAGTCATCCTCAGACCTACGCCGCAGGTTTAATCGACCTCGATGCTCGCACGAATCAATTCTCTTAATTTCCCATACTCCAGGCTGACTCTCCTTGGAGTCCCATCAGTCCATAACTATCTGAACGCATCGGATACCGATTCAATCCATTACCACCATAGGTCATAACCATCGTAACTAGCCGACAACTCCCAGCTCCACTGCGCATTCACTGCGCTACTCTGATCTCAACTCGCTCTCGAGTCCTCACATCATACCTCGTGTCACTCAGCAACTGATGCTGAAATCTTGATTCACTCGAGTCCCCAAACTGTCAATATCGGATCTAATCTGATTGCCACTCATGTCCATCTAGGACTCTATCCAATCTACAACATTCCCATATTCTCATGACACTCTCAACCCGACATATCGATTGACTGTGGTCAATCCCATCGTCCAACGTGCACAACACACCGGTACATCCCCATCGTATCAATCAACAAGGCACTACTCGCCCTGATCTAGCCCTGCATTCTGGCAACATCCAATCACGTACTACTATCCTCTCTCTAACCACGGCTCGGACCTCAACCTTCCGTCACAAGCCATTCTCAATCCATCACAATCTCTATCCTCAAGTCCAATTCGAGGCATCAGTATTCATCTCTTCCTGATCGATACCTACGTATCGTCCTTGTCTCGTACATACTCACGTAACTAATTCCAAGACAGAGCAATACTCCCTCACTAATCCAACCTCTGTCTTGCCATCTCTCCAACCATGCCAAGAGATTCTTCCACTGTCTTTGTCAGGACCCGATCCTCCTCGGTTAGGACCAGACTCATCTAGCACGATATTGTCCGCTTTGGGCCTCCTTTCCCTTGCCCTCGCCCTCACGGTTTTGTTTTCGGGAGCTCACGGTGCAACTTCCTAGGGGGTCACCCATCATGGAATTGCACCAGCCTCAACTCGCTTAACTTTGGGGTTCCAATCCCCCCCCCCCCCCCCAAAGCCACTTGAGCTCCCAAAAGGCCTAGTCCTAGATACGTGTGTGCCTACACCTTTAAGGCACACCACCATTCCCCTCCCAGCCCATTCCCCTCGTAGGAATGTGGGATCATTCATCGTTCTTTCCAGTACACGGGTCTTACAATCTACCCCCCTTAGGGCCCAGCATCCTCACTGGCACATTTCCTAGTCGTGTCTGGCTCTGATACCATTCTGTCAGGACCCGACCCTCCTCGGTTATGACCCGACTCATCTAGCACGATATTGTCCGCTTTGGGCCTCCTTGCCCTTGCCCTCACAGTTTTGTTTTCGGGAGCTCACGTTGCAAATTCCCAGGGGGTCACCCATCATGGAATTGCACCAGTCTCAACTCACTTAACTTTGGGGTTCCAATCCCCCCCAAAGCCAGTTGAGCTCCCAAAAGGCCTCGTGCTAGATAGTTGTGTGCCTACACTTTTAAGGCACACCACCATTCCCCTCCCAGACTGTAACGATCCATCCCGGAAGTCGGGATTAGATTAGTGATTAGTGACGAATTAGCAAAGATAATCGGTGATTAGTTGGATACTTTTGGACGGACAGTGCAGAATGACGATTTTGCCCCTAGAATGGGTAAATGTTGACTTTTAGTTCGGGCAGTCCAATGGACATTGACCGATGACCGTGACGTATTTCGGGACGTCACGAGTTCATAGACAGGTGGCACGTCCGATTCCGACATCCAAGGAGGAAGTTATGATGTTCGGAAGGTCAAGGGCATTTTCGTAATTTGGTTAAAAGAGAGGAATATGTTGAATTTTTGTTTGACCATTAGTTTTCACGCAAACCGAGGACAGTTAGATAGGTCTCGACGTCCTGAGTGCAACAACAAGCGGTACGCCGTCATCGGACTTCGGACGAATAAGTTATGGGTCTAGGACGTAAAGGGCAAAATGGTAATTTGGACTTGTAAGGGCAATTTGGTCTTTTAACACCTTGGGAACTGTGCCCAATCAGATAAGGCCACATGGGGAGTTGGGATTGGATATTTTGGACTATGTCCACATAGTGGTTGACACCTGGTGTTATCCTAGAGGCTTCTAGCCTATTTTGTACACGGTTATGCATTTTAAAATGGCTCGGTAATCGTTCAAAGAGGAAAAAACAGAGACTGAGGCCGTGAGGAAAAATCGATCAGTTTTTAGTGTGTGAGTGCGTTGGCTTTGAGTGAGTGATCAAGGGCAGTTGAGTGAGTCGTTTGATCGTGGTTAGGAAAGGTTGGAAGGTTAACTGAGTAAGGAAGGTGAGCAGAACTCAATAAAAACAGAGAGGGAGTCGTGGACGACGGTGAACCTTCAATCGATCAAATTGAGATACCATGGTCTAAAGGACTGTTTAGAAGACTAAGGATCACCCATTGGACCCAAAGAAGCACGGCGAAGGTCAGAACACCGGTGAGATTTCTGTTTCCTCTATTTTCCCGTTTTAGTTCAAATCGAAAGTCGTGGGTTTTGGAGCTTAGTTGAATCGATTTATTAGTCCTAATAGGTGTAGGAAGTTCTTAGGGAGCTGAAGGGTTGAACCAGTGCCTTGAGAAGGCGGCTGGTGGCCGGAAACAGTGACTGGAATTCAGAGGTCTGGTTCAAAGTTTTGGATGGTAAGGTATCATGTTTTATTTTGTGTTTTAGTTCAGTAAATCAATCATAACTATAAGGACGATCTTAATGGTATAGAAAGGACTGAGATTGGACTGAAAACGAGTGAAAACCAGCCTCGCTAGCTTGGTTGCACTGGACCAGTCCAGACTGGTCTGAACCGGGTTGGCTGAAGGCAGGAGACGATGGACAGTAAGGCGCGTAGCTCCCACGCGCAGTCCCTTTGAGCGGTGTCCAACATGGTTTTCACTCTAATCGGTGTAATGAACATTTTAGGACGAGTTTCGAGTCGATCGGACACCGGATCGGGGTAGTTTTGAGTGTCCGAAGGTTTAGGGGTTAGTTTAATTACGTTTAAAAATCCAGAAAAATTGGGGAAATTAGGGTAAGCTTAAGTGAAATGTTTGTGACCCGAAATGGTGACTTTTGACAGGTCGGGATATTCCTGAGGCAACCGAGGAGCGTACGGGACACGATTGACGCGTTCGGAACTGTGAGTAGACTTTTGTTTTTCTAACTGAGCATGCATAGCTGTTTTATCTATTATTCCCATGCTTTTAAATATGGTTATCTATTTTATGTGATTTCACAGTTTTCGTGGCGTTTCGTAGATTTATACGTATTTTCGACATGTTTTACGAGATATGATTTGATTATGATTTCGATGCTATGGTTTTGGGATTTAAATCTATAACTGGGTTTCAATGATTATAAATGGGTTTTGAAACATGATTTGATAATCAAGGTTTTCGGTTTTAGAATCGGATTTTGGAAATCGAGGTTTAGTTTTAAAGCTTGAAAAAGGGACTTCCTGATTTGGACATAGATTTAGAAATGATTTAAAAACGGTTTTGGATCAGATTTGCTGGATCTGGTTATTTGGTTTAAAGACCCGGATTATGATTATGACGGGGGCGGGCCCGGATTGGGTTTAAAGACCCGGATTGAGTTTAAAGACACGGGAGTTTAAAGACTCGGATATTATGATTTTTTGCCCGTAGGCCTGTTGAGTTTAAAGACTCGGGAGTTTAAAGACTCGGATTATATTGAGGCCTAGATTGAGTTTAAAGACTCAGATATATCCAGCCGATTTGATTTGATGATGATATTTGGTATTTCATGTTTTTATGATGATGTGTCCATACGGTTTATATATTTGTTTTCAGATACTTAGTTCTGCATGCATGTTTTTAAAACGGAGGGAAAAATTGTGGTTTGTTTATAAAAATTGTTTTTGAAACTCTTTTTTATTTTTAGTCCACTCACACTTTTCTGGTTTTTAAATACCCTCCAAGTCGTGCTGCTAGCGTCGGAGCTAACGTTGAGGCAGAGGCGGAGGCATAGAGTTTTCCCGTTGCGCGTGTAGCCAGCTTTTAGTAGGATTTCTGTCTTACCCTGTACTGTACTATGCTCTGTATTACTATTGACTCGTTGTATTGTAACTTCTCCCTGGTCTGGCAATGTTTATATTGTGGGTTTTTGTGAGGTTGTTTTGGTCTTTTGAGTTGGGTTGTCAGACGGGAGCAGGGTTCATCCCGGTTATCGGGGTGGTAATCGGGGTGGGTCCTGTCAATTGGTATCAGAGCATAGGTTTACGGTTTCTATCTGTTATGAGGTTATGTTTAGGTCGTTATAATGACTCTATGCCTCTTTCAGCATACGATCGACCATGCCTCCGAGACGTGAGCCCCCTCCACGACCTTCTGAAGACGTTGAGAGAGATGCAGAGAGTGCTACGATTGAGCGAGCCCAGCGTCTTGGGCTACGACGTTTAGTGGTGGGGTAGACCCTGATGAAGCCCACCGATGGATTACTCAACTTGAGCGGATTTTCGCAGTGATGCGATGCCCACCGGAGGATCGAGTGTTGTTGGCTACCTTTTTACTGGACGGTGCGGCATATGAGTGGTGGTATACACTTGAGTTGTCAGGATGGGACGCCCACACCGTGACTTGGGACACATTTCGGGAGCGGTTCCTTGATCAGTACTATCCCCGCTCGTTCCGTGATGCCAAGGAGGTAGAGTTTCTTCAGCTTAAACAGGGGAGTATGAGAGTAGCTGAGTATGAGCAAAGGTTCCAGATTTTATCCCGTTTTTCTCCTGCTTTTGTGGCTACAGAAGCTGAGAAGTGTCACCAGTTTGAGTTGGGCGTGCGAGGAGAGATTCGAGCCATTGTGACGGCGGGCTCATTTGCTACCCGTAGAGAGTTATCAGATGCTGTGGTGAGGGTAGAGGCTAGTTTGCCGGCACGACCACAGTTCTCGGGTGGTGTGCCGAGAGCATTCTTTTTCTGGAGCTTCGAGCTAGAGGACCCCGAAGAGGGGAAGTTATAGTGGGGCTTCATCTGTAGGTGATGATCGGTTTGGTAGACCGGGAAGTTTTCAGGGTTCCAGTTTCTGAGGAGCTAGAGCACAACCGACTCCGCAGGCAAGTGCGACATATGTTGTCAGGACCCACCCGTACTCTCGGGACGAGTCGTTACATCTGTTGCTTCTACTAGGAGACCGAGTGGAGGACCCAGTCGGGATGTTTTCTATTACTGTGGAGAGCGAGGTGGTGGTGCCACTAGTGGTTTGAAGGGACGCGGCGTGAGTGTCCATCGTTACGCCAGGAGGGTGGCGTAGGCCGAGGTACGGCGGAGCCTGGACGGAGCACGATGTCTGTTTCAGGGACAGCAGGCCCCAGAGGAGGTGGTGGTACCACTAGTAGTTTGAGGGGACGCGGCCGATCTTCAGGACCCCAGGCCCGAGTTTTTGCAATGACGCAGTAGGAGGCTCAGTCAGCACCCGGCGTAGTGACAGGTACACTTCTATCCATTCTTTTAAGCAGAGAGCCTAGGATTTCCTTGAGTAGTAAAAAGGTGACATCTAGACATTTAGTCTGAGAATTGGTATATTTAAGGTTAACGAACCATGATTGGAATCTCGGAATCAGAAGATGTTGTGGTTTGGACAATAAGACAAGGTGTTGATTCCGAGATGGGGTAAGTGACGAGTGTTAAGGGATGACTGTAAGTTGGATTAAGGTAGAATGACTCGGAGTGAACAGGTTAAGGACTACGTGTGTTCCGTTGAAGGATAACAGAAGACAGGAAAAAGTTAGTAACTGATCGAGATAAGGTTATTGAAGAGAACCCACAATCTAGGTGTGGCGTTAGATGTGTTGACGACTTCTCGATTTGATTTGACGGGGTGGTCTGAGCAATCGTGGGAAGTGAAGGCGAAGTAGTGAGTCGATATGTAGGATCTACGCAAGGGGCGAGTAAATCAGGATTGGATCGCTCCTAGCACAAGGGTTTGAGTTGGAGTTGAGCAGGAGAATCATTCGTGAGATTGGGAAGGACTTTGAGTTGGATTTTCCCAGAAGGTGTAGGTGGAAGTACTTGAGGATATACTCTATGAACTGTGTTTGAGGTATTTTAAAATACCTTTGTTTCTTTTAAGTTCGTAGGGTTGTCCTTGCGTGTGCAATGTATTTTGAGCTGGTGGTACTGGGTGAAGGTACGTGGAAGATACGTACTAGTTCTGCAGTGGTCGGAACCAGGCCGATGTATTTGGACGTACAGTTCTGGTAGAAGTGTTGGTGATTGGCTTAGTGCCAGGGTAGATGGACGATTGGTGTAGTTCCCACATGTTGGATGTTGTTGGATGGAACATGTGGTTTGGATTAGGGTGATCCCAAGCAACTGATTGGTTTGTAGCCTGCAGTGTTGGTATGAGCTAGATGCCCCGATCTGAGTGGCTGGTGGAACCCTGACTTTGAGAGGTAGGTTCTTGGGTAAACAGGAAGGTGATAGGGTCCGGTAGCAAATAGACAGTATAGGACGTGGTGGTGTGCCCATAGGTTGACTGTGTTAGGGATTAGTGGAACCATTGGTGGGGTGTTTGGTTAATTCAGGATAAAGGCGAGTACGTTATAACTCTGGTAGGGTCGGAACGGATCGCTGCCATAAGTACGGGTACGAGGTATGCTCGACTCGCGAAGATCTCGGGTCATTTGGTTTGGTTGAGCAAGTTGAGGTGACAGGTTTGGAACTGTCAGGATAAGTTGGTTTAGCAGGAGAAGAACACCGGGTAGGAGACCCAGGTGTAGGATCAGTTGGATTTCTCCCCGCTAGTTACGGAGATGCGAGATGTGGAATTTCGGGGACGAAATTCTTTTTAAGGAGGGTAGATTGTAACGACCCGTCCCGGATTAGATTACTGATTAGTGACGGATTAGCAAAGATAATCGGTGATTAGTTGGATACTTTTGGACAGACAGTGCAGAATGACGATTTTGCCCCTAGAATGGGAAAAATGTTGACTTTTAGTTCGGGTGATCAAATGGACATTGATTGATGATCGTGACATAGTTCGAGACGTCACGAGTTCATAGACAGGTGGCACGTCCGATTCTGATATTCGAGGAGGAAGTTATGATGTTTGGAAGGTCGAGGCGATTTTCATAATTTGGTTAAAAGAGGGGAATTTGTTGAATTTTTGTTCGACCAATAGTTTTCACTCAAATCGAGGAACGTTAGATAGGTCTCGACGAACTGAGTGCAATGACAGGCGGCACGCCGTCATCGGACTTCAGACGAATAAGTTATGGGTCTAGGACGTAAATGGAAAAATGGTAATTTGGACTTGTAAGGGAAATTTGGTCTTTTAACACCTTGGGAACTGTGCCCAATCAGATAAGGCCACATGGGGAGTTGGGATTGGATATTTTGGACTATTTCCACAGGGTGGTTGACACCTGGTATTATCCTAGAGGCTTCTAGCCTATTTTGTACACGGTTATGCATTTTAAAATGGCTCTTTAATCGTTCAAAGAGGAAAAAACAGAGACTGAGGCCGTGAGGAAAAATCGACCAGTTTTCATTGTGTGAGTGTGTTGGCTTTGAGTGAGTGATCAAGGGCGGTTGAGTGAGTCGTTTGATCGTGGTTAGGAAAGGTTGGAAGGTTAACTGAGTAAGGAAGGTGAGCAGAACTCAGTAAAAACAGAGAGGGAGTCGTGGATGACGGTGAACCTTCAATCGATCAAATTGAGATACCAGGGTCTAAAGGACTGTTTAGAAGACTGAGGGTCACCCATTGGACCCAAAGAAGCACGGTGGCGATCACGACGGAGGTCAGAACACCGGTGAGATTTCTGTTTCCTCTATTTTCCCGTTTCAGTTCAAATCGAAGTCGTGGGTTTTGGAGCTTAGTTGAATTGATCTATTGATCCTAATAGGTGTAGGAAGTTCTTAGGAAGCTGAAGGTTGAACCCGTGCCCTGATAAGGCGGCTGGTGGCCAAAAACCGTCACTAGAATTCATAGGTCTGGTTCGAAGTTTTGGACTGTAAGGTTTCGTGTTTTATTTTGTGTTTTAGTTCAGTAAATCAATCATAACTATAAGGACGATATTAATGGTATAGAAAGGACTGAGATTGGACTGAAAATGCGTGAAAACCGGCATCGTCGGCTAGGTTGGACCAGACCGGTCTGGACCGGTCTGAACCGGGTTGGCTGAAGGTAGGAGACAATGAACAGTAAGGCGCATGGCTCCCACGCGCAGCCCCTTTGGGCGGCACGTGAGGGCGCGTGGAGCATGTTCTAGGGAAGTGTCCAACATGGTTTTCACTCTAATCGATGTAACGAACATTTTAGGACAAGTTTTGAGTCGATCGGACACCGAATCGGGGTAGTTTTGAGTGCCCGAAGGTTTAAGGGTTAGTTTGATTACGTTTAAAAATCCAGAAAAATTGGGGAAATTAGGGTAAGCTTAAGTGAAATGTTTGTGACCCAATATGGTGACTTTTGACAGGTCGGGATATTCCTAAGGCAACCGAGGAGCGTACGGGACGCGATTGACGCGTTCGGAATTGTGAGTGGACTTTTGTTTTTCTAACTGAGCATGCATAGCTGTTTGATCTATTATTCTCATGCTTTTAAATATGGTTATCTGCTTTACATGATTTCACGGTTTTCGAGGCGTTTCGTAGATTTATACATATTTTTGGCACGTTTTACGAGATATGATTTGATTATGATTCCGATGCTATGGTTTTGGGATTTAAATCTATAACTAGGTTTCAATGATTATAAATGGGTTTTGAAACATGATTTGATAATCAAGGTTTTCGGTTTTAGAATCGGATTTCGGAAATCGAGGTTTGGTTGTAAAGCTTGAAAAAAGGACTTCCGGATTTGGATTCGGAATGACGGTTCTGAACGCCGGCATGGCTTCGAAATAGTGATTTCAAATTCGGGTATAGACATGGATTTAGAAATGATTTAAAAACAGTTTTGGATTGGATTTGCTGGATCTGGTTATTGGGTTTAAAGACCTGGATTATGATTATGACGGGGGCGGACCCGGATTGGATTTAAAGACCCGGATTAAGTTTAAAGACTCGGGAGTTTAAAGACTCGGATATTATGATTTTTTCCCGTAGGCCTGTTGAGTTTAAAGACTCGGGAGTTTAAAGACTCGGATTATATTGAGGCCTGGGTTGAGTTTAAAGACTCGGATATATCCAGCAGGTTTGATATGATGATGATATTTGGCATTTCATGTTTTTATGATGATGTGTCCATACGGTTTATATATTTGATTTCAGATACTTAGTTATGCATGCATGTTTTTAAAATGGAGGGAAAAATCCTGGTTTGTTTATAAAAATAGTGTTTGAAACTCTTATTTATTTTTAGTCCACTCACACTTTTCTGGTTTTTAAATACCCTCCAGGTCGTGGTGCTAGCGTCGAGGATAACGTTGAGGTAGAGGCGGAGGCATAGAGTTTTCCCGTTGCGCATGTAGCCAGCTTTTAGTAGGATTTCTGTCTTACCCTGTACCGTACTATGCTCTGTATTACTGTTGACTCGTTGTATTGTAACTTCTCCCTGGTCTGGCAATGTTTATATTGTGGGTTTTTGTGAGGTTGTTTTGGTCTTTTGAGTTGGGTTGTCAGACGAGAGCAGGGTTCGTCCCGGTTATCGGGGTGGTAATCGGGGTGGGTCTTATCACACACCATTCCCCTCGCAGGAATGTTGGATCGTTCACCTTTCCCTCTAGGACACGGGTCTTACAGTCTTACAATACGATTCTCCCTGGCGATGACTAGACTTCAGTCTACTCGGCTCATGATCGTCATAATCATCTCTATCGTATCGATCATCCTGATCATCACCACACGACTCGATCCACCATGAATCCACTTATCTGCTTCCTCGGTCGACGTAAGATAACCCATACGTCCAACATGGGTTCGCTACCTCAGCCACTCACTCGTCACATCTGGTGACGCTGAGTACCATCTGATTTTCCAGTCAATCGAATTTGACTCACAGTATAGGTGTTTGGTTCTTACCCCCTCTTCGAACCCTTTAGCTGTCATATCACTCCTCGTCGTCCCACCTAGGGACGAATTCAGGAGAATCCAAGATGTTGACTTCTCATCGTCTCAATCACAATTTCTCTTGATTCCGAAGCTCCAATCACTTCGGAAACATGCTTCTTTTCGAATTACTGAGCTCACTCATTACGTGAGCATTCCCGTGTCCTATAGGCAAATGATTTCCAGTCCCCAACTCAGGAGATATGGTCAACCGTAGTCAACCAAAACCAATCCACAATGGACTCTCAAGTCCTCAGTTCAACCGAACACCATCCAAAAAGGATGTTAATTCATCTTAACCTGATGTACCGCTCGACTGAAGAGTCACAACAGGCTCCTACTGTGATCTTCAGTCAAATCTCTGCATAATGCCATATCTGACCAACCGATCCTCACGTCATAAGACGTCACTTACGTCATCCGTTTATACCTTTTCATTCGAACGCCACTTAGGCATTTCATCCTTTAACGTTACCACTCCTGGGCACACACTCGTGCCTCAAATCTCGTATCATCAAGGGACTGGTCACCAAACCAAGTACTCCCCGTGCCTTAGACTGAGCCACTCAGGATCCTCTCTGTCCCGCTTTGTGCCCACCGAACTCACATGCTTGCCACACAGGGTACATTTACTATCCGTCGGCATACTAGTTCGCACGTCCCAACTCTATGGAATTAACTCCGGCACTCACACTCGTGTAATCCATCCAAGGATATCTAGGGCACCTGTCACTCATCCAGGTATATCCTACTCGTCACAGTCACCTCACAGAGGTAGTGTGGCACTCTTGCCAACGCCCAAAGCTCATCTCCTTCTGTAATCGCACTCGGTCGTAACCGAGTCGAATCCAAAAATCACTGCCCGTACTATGCATCACTCACGCACCTCCGTATCTTCGTCATGACTGAAGAATCTCATCGTCATAATCATCACGGCAACATGAGCCTATCCAACTCGATAAGACTCGACTACGTCCATCGCTAGTATCGTTTGCCACAACCTCGTGCAGACAAATCTCAGAAACACTCTACTATCGAGACTCCAAATCCATGCGGTCGGCTCACCGCCGGTACCAACCACTCCACCCGCAACATCCACCGATCGGTCTACTTCAAGATCCGGTCGACAAGTACCATACTCCTGGTAACTTGTCCAATCAGTCACCTATTAGGGTTATCACAAACCCGACTGTCCGTTGCAGCCCAACCATCCTGACTGATCCCTCGCTTTCGACTCTGAAGAGTCGTCATACTCTAATACTGGTACCAAACCAGCCAGTAAACACGATACGAGGACCTCGTCCTCTCGTAACTCTACCGCTCCAGCTGCTGGCCTTCACAAGAACTTGACCATAATCCGTGCCTAACACTGCACAACCGTTACACGTCGTAATCGCGGCATACCACAATCACCGCATGCCATACCAAGCCATACAACACCTACTCTGTGGCATCCTCTGCCAGTCGACATCCCTCCGAGACTCGACACGCTGAAACATGGCCTCTCATGCCAGATTGGGTCCAAAGTTCCTATTCCCAACAATCTCACTCGGGTCAACCATGACCGCAGTTGCTCTTTGCAGCACACTTTCCAATCCAACATGACACGACCGACAACGGTCTCGACTCTCGGGTCGTCACACGATGTCTACTGGTCCACTGGATCCTACTCACTAGTAACACTACGGCTCTAAGCCGTTAGATTCCCATGCACATAGATCCTACTCGAGGTCCAACCTCTCGGAACACGCGACATCTAATGCTAATTGAATCCTCAACTATCGTACCACATGCCAAACAACTCTAACTAAGATCCGATTCCACTGAATCCTCGTACTAATACCCTAACTATCAGGTTGATGACGGGCTGTTACGACTGCAGAGACATCACATCCTCGACCTGCGCACACTCTGCGAGCAAAACACGCTCTGATACCAATTGGTATCAGAGCACCATGAGTATCATATGAGCCAACCTGCTCTGATACCAACTTGACACGATCCATCCCAAATCCCCTGGGATAAACGTGGGACGTGCCTGCTCTCGTCTGACACGAAGTTTCAGACCAGGGATAATTCTGTCCTTAGCCCAACCGGGACTATCAGAGAGTGCTAGGATCTAGATGAGGAATGTGATGTCTCATCTCTGCTATAGCCCGCATCCGCAATCAACCTGAAGCGCATTAAAAACATCAAAAGTCGGGAGTGGACAAAACAAAAATTCTAAAAAAAATTTCACAAACTATACTTTATGCCATTCATTGAAAAGCATGCATGCATCCGAAAACCATTTATCAAAACATTTACAAAACCATTAGGGCCTTGGCCCAAAACGTAAATAAAATCATATGGGAACTCAGCCCAAACCAGTTTCCGTAGGGACTCAGCCCAAAACCAATCATGCAGGACTCTGCCCAAATCACGTCACGTGGGTCTCCGCCCAACATTCTCAGTGAAATACCAAAGCATAGAATACGCGATCTCCACCCCAAACCACTTTCCAAAACATAAAACACGGGTTCTCCGCCCCCAAATCACTTTCTGTAAAACCTCATACGTATACGCATTCGTATAACCCATTCTCGGCACTTCCGAGAAGATGCCAACTTGGGGCACACAACCCCTAAAGAATGCATCCCCGATATATGTCACGATTCATCTCTATACTGGTGTGCACACTACTCGGGGTCTCACTTCGAGTCTACCCCCATGAATTCTCCGTCTGGTAGGCTCTATCTCTATATCTAGTCCAAGCTATATCTCCGGATCTAATCTGAGCTTTATGTTCGGATCTAGTCTGAGCATTTCTCCGGAATATGGTCCGGGACAACATGAGAACTCCAACTCCTGGAATGGGCTCCCTATGGGGATACTCATTCTGGTCAGTGGATCGTGACTCTCCAGGTCGACGGTTGGAGGAGCCCAAATAACTCATATCAGAGGGTTTATCCATTTCAAATACTTTCTTTCTCAAAACACGTTTCAACTGGGTCTCATACCCGATTCATCTCAATAGGATTCCTCAAATCCGATTCAAATCCATTTTCACAGGCCTCGGCCTAAATTCACAGTTCAACAGGGTCTCAAACCCGAGTTCTCATTTCCTAAACCAAACTGCGACTCAAGCTCGATTTCACAATCCAACGGGTCCTCAAGCCCGATTTCACAAACAACAGGGTCTCAATCCCGATACCACAATAACGGGGCCTCGAGCCCGATACCGTAAATCAACAGGGCTTCGAGCCCAATTTCACAATCAAAGGGGCCTCAAGCCCCATATTACAACCAACTGGGCCTCAAGCCCGAATTCGTAAACCAACAGGGCCCTCAGCCCGATCGTATAACTCAAATGGGACTCCAGCCCGATTTCTCGTCGAATCAAATGGACTCCAAGTCCAAGGGTTTCCAAATCAAATGGGTCTCATTCCCGATTTCATATTTATAAATCCAAAACCCATTCATTAAACTCTCATTGAAAACCTAGCACGTACAAGCATCGTATAAAACTGAAAATCTCAAAATACGTGCAAATACGTAAATCCTAGGATACCACAAATAAATGCACTATGGCATCACAAAACATGTTCTAAAAAGATTATAAAACATTTATGTATGCATCAATTTCGAAAGAAAGGTTCACTCACAGACCTTCCCAAGCCGCGCCGTGATACGCGCGCCATAATCCTCTCCCGGGCCAATCGCCTTCTCCAGGTTCCCGAACCTGTTCAAATCTTAATAGAGGGTTATTAACCATTTAAATAACCCCTTACTCAAGCCCCGTAATTTTTTGGAATTTTTAACTATTTTTAAAGTCGATCCTAAACCTTCGGACGTCCCGAACTGTATCTAAACAGTGTTTGATCGACTCGAAACCAGTCCCAAAATGTTCATTACATCGAATAGATGATTTCGTGTGTTGAACACATCCCCAGAAAGTGGGCCACACGCCCACACGCGCCACCCAAAGGGCCTACGCGTGGGGGCCATGCGCCACTGTTCCAGCGTCTTCAACCCAACGACTGAACTAGTCTAGCCGGTTCACTGTTTCGGCCGGTCCAGTTGGACCGGCTGGACTGGTCTGGCCCTATATTTTCCTTATTTTTCGTCCAATTTCTTCCTTTTCGATTCCATTCTTCCTATTTCATCAATTCCTATCTATTCACATCAGGAAACCCTAAGGAAAACATCTAAAATCTAACGGTTCAAAACTCCCTTACGATTCATCTTTTTCCAGAATTTCCCCAGGGCTTCACAGCCGTCTACCACCCCCAAAAACCTTCCTAAAACCTTCCTAGCACCTTAATAAACTCATCCTAATTGATTAAAACAGCCCATAACGTTTGAAATCGAAAGGTTTGGGAAAAACTGAGTTACCTTCCACGGCGGCGGCGCTGCTCCTGGCCAGCCACCTTCCTCACGGCCCTCATCTCACTCTCTGGACTTCTCAACAGATCAGATGGGGAATGGTTTGGGATTGGGTTGGATTGGGTTTGCTCGGGTTGGTGGGAATGGACGATGATCGAATGGAAAGGGGAAGGATATGTGACACGACCCATCCCAATCCCCCTGGGATTACCATGGGATGTGCCATGCTCCCGTCTGACAAGAGGTGTCAGACAAGGGATAACCTATTGCCAGAGCCCAAACGGGCTTCCAGAGTGCGTAAGGATCGATGGAGGAGGTGTGCGATGCCCAAGTCTCTACTGCAGCCGCATCCAGAATCAACCTGAAGGGCATTAAAAACAAAAGCTGTGAGTGGACGAAAATATACAAGTCTGTTTAAAACATTTATAAGACATTTATGCCCCTCAGTAAAAACATATGCATGCACCATCATTTAAAATCATATATCATATAATACGGATCATAAGGCATTTAATAAAACCATAACCATAATTTTAGTTGCTGCACTATACACTCCAATCCCGACATCACCTGATGTTTTGACGTTCTTGACGCCTAATAAGGTCACAATAATAAGGCTACGCGTGCCACTCGGGTCTCAATTTCCGAGTTAAATCCCCGAATCCCGTTCGGGAACAGCATCACCTGATGCTTAGCGTCATAGACGCTGGACGTACTAGACGTCTGTGACCTCTCCGGGGTACCTAACCGGAGGAGACAATATAATATGAAAGGATCTATACAGTGCAGTACCAAATAAATTTTATTGATATCCACATGCAAAGCATATATATATACATGGATAAAATCCAAACCAATCCTTTAAATTTCATCAGACGGGTCTCAAGCCCAAATACCGTGAAACATGCCATAACCATAATTTCCATATCATCAATCCGTTATTTGTTTTTAGCATGTGAATATGTATATAAAATGTGAACCAGGAAACCTTTATTCAATTCCATTTTAGGGTCTCCGACCCGAAATCACATATATAAATCAACTGGACCCCTGGCCCGATTTCATAAGTTAACTGGGCCCCTGGCCCGATTTTACTTTATCAAATTCGTAACCGTTTCATGAAATCATATCCAACCACATTTTTGGAAATCAGTGCAAATCCAGAAAAAAATCTCGATTTACGTGCAAACACGTAAATCACCTCGAAATGCGTGAAATCATTTAAATTCACCGATATCCAAAGTAAATCATTTAATCATAATTATAACAATCATGAACAGTTATGCATGCATCGAATTTATAAAACCAATGTCCACTCACAGACTGTTTAACCGAGCGCCTCGATATACGTGCCATAGGCCTTCCCGGGCCACACCACTATCACCGGGACTCCCAATCCTGTTCAAATCACATTAAAGGATCACTAACCTCATCATTAACATCCTATTCAAGTCCCGTAATTTTCCCGAATTTTTACGTATTTTTAAACTGGATTTAAAACCTTCGGAAATTCCGAATAATAACGAAACGGGATCCGATCGACACGAAACCAACGCTAAAATGTTCGTTACATTGTATAGGATAAAAGTCATGTTGACCTCACCTCGAGATTCGTGCCCACGCGCCGTCACGCGCCGCCGTGAGTGGCTGCGCGTGAAAGCCACGCGCCTGCTACAGTGACTGCTACAGTCACCATCTTCACCCGTTTGTCTGGTAAACGGGTTGAAAAGCCCGCGATAGGATCCGGTTCAATCACACCCAATTCGACATCAATTCAATCCGTTCTTGATCCTACAACAATCATTAACCAATGAATTTCAGGTCTGTGACATCGATCAACATCAACCATTCCTTAATCAAGCCATCAACCCGTGATCACCCAAAACGGGCCAATCACCAAAACTCCTCCAATCCTCAACCATTGTCAAATTAACTTCACAGGAAGCTTAAAAGGATTAATACGAACCAATTCACATGATTAATTGAACACAACGTTACCTCAATCACCACAACTCAAGCTTGAGTTTTCCGGCCGTCCACCTCGTCCGTTCACGGCCCTAGGAGCCCCAAAGCTTGCCCCATTTGATCTGGTTCGACTCGTTGAAGTTCCAGGAAGCTCAATCCATCATCAATTAGGCTTGGGCTGGCCTAAAACTGGAAGTTCGAATTTGAATTTCCCAGAAACCAGTTTCGAGTTTTCAGAGAAATCCGACACCCAATTCACTCAATCCTTCCATTCTCAATCACAGAGGAACCCACACGACTTACACACCATTCCTTTAATCCAATTCAGCCATTAAAGGCATCCAAAAGTGTCCAAAATCCACTGTGTAATGTTCCCCTGCACTGACCCGAAAACAATAGAAAAACCCAGTGCCCATGTCGTGCAATCGATGCTAACTCAACCCCATGTGCAATTCCACCTCAAACTGGCCCAAATTAATCATTTAATTGGTAAACAATCCATGGGATCGATCGCACAAACCTCCCACCTTCACGGCTGTTCAATGAAACAGTGCCCCCCGTGTGAAATTACAATTCTGCCCTTGTGCAGAAAATTACCAAAATGCCCCTCACGCATCTTGACCCGTAACTCGGTCATACGGACTCCGATTGATGCATGCCGCCTGTCTACGAACTCAGGGCATCGAGACCTTCCTAACGGTCCTCGGTCCTCGGCCATCGGACCTCCCGATCAAAAAGTCAACATTCCCCCTTATTTCGTCCAAATTACGAAAATTCCCTTACACTTCCGTACATCATAACTTCCACCACGAACGTCGGAATCGAACGTGCCACCTGTCTATGAACTCGTGACGTCCCGAACTACGTCACGGTCATCGGTCAAAGTCCATTTGACCATCCGAATTAAAAGTCAACGTTTTGCCCACGCCCAGGGGCAAAACGGTCATTTTGCACAATTCGTCCGAAATCACCCAACTATTCGGGACGGGTCGTTACAATATGCATGAACCAATTTGGGTGGGAAATGGATGGATGACAAATGTCATTCATCCATTGGGCCTGCCCCAAAATATCTAGGCCCACTTAAGAGAAAAGTCAACCAGTCTTGTAAAACATGCAATAGTTCCTCGGAACTTCCGTGAACCGTAACTTTTTCGTCAAACGTTCCATTTCGACGTGTCGCCTGTCTATGGATTCGTATCGCCTCGATCTATGTAACAGTCCTCGGCCAACGGACCTCCCAGGTCAAAAGTCAGCATTTTTCCCTCGTTCAGGGGCAAAATCATAATTTCATCCTGAACGTCCGTTAATCCTCTTTTAATCCTCGATTAGTCTCCGATTTGCGAGGCTAATCCGTCATTAATCCCTAATTAATCCTGATAATTCGGGACAGGTCATTACAATGGTACCCTACTTATTCTCACAAATTTTAGACATTCTCATCTTTTGGTTGATTTGTTCCACTTTCTACACAACCTCCCAAATTATTATGGATCACCAAACCCTACTATTAACATTTGATTTATGAATTTTTGTTGTTACGTATGGACAATGATTTTTCTCAACAAAGAAACAAACTTCAAATGGTCTCATCTAAAATTTCAGGTGCGTTGTAGTTAGAAAAAGTTACAAACTTAACAATAACTCCTAATTAGAGCCACTCATGAAAGTGAGAATAATAGGGAGCTATGCGTAGGTATGAGAGTGGGAATAATAGAGTGCTATGCAAGGGTATTTAAGGAAGGAAAATTATACATACTAAATATCGACATCTAAAAACTTCTCACTTTATATTAAAGTAAGTAGGAAATCGAGGGTAAGCTTACCAACAAAATTTTAATTTCAAAACATTAAAATCCAACATAAACTTCCATTACAGTCCAGATCTGATCATAAATATAAAAAATAATACATGAAAATGAAATATAAGAAAATCCAACCATACAAAAAAAACAGATCTAACCTCTTCAGGCAACTTTGATGAGGCAGCAGATGCAACACTAGAAGCATTCCCACTCCCAGAGGTAAGCTTCATTCTTATTTCTTGGGGTTTGGTTTTGATCTGTAGCAATAAACACCATTCTCAGAGGTTACAAATAGATATGGTGAGATATACTAATAACTAAAAAGGTGCTTAATAAAGTAGCAAAGAGTGACAAGAAGAACCTATCTTCTCTATCACAGCCGTTAGTATCGGCTTCAACCAACAGCTTTTGCATGTTGGAATTGGGATGTGCCCAAAACCAATTTAGTTAATCTTTTTTGCCATAGGGCCCAAAAGCATAGGTTCCAAACCAGTTCAAAAACCTCCCCATGTCTAATTTGTGCATGAAACAATGTTTTAGTGTAGTTGTAGTCTTGTAGATGATCCAAACCAAATGCATCATTCAAGATTTCAACTACTTACACCAAAGAGTATGTCTTATATGCAACCAGAACCTCCCCATCCCTTGAAGTCAAACCTCGCTGGAGATAAAAAAGGGCTAACCTATATCTCTATTCTAGCTACATGCCATCTTTGAAAGAAAATCCTCCCTTGAATAATACAATCGACTTCAAATTATACTTCAAAAATAACCAACATCTATTTACCCTTCTCCATCCAAGAATATCATATCCTAACTAAAATTAAAAGTCTCAAATTTGAACAATCTGGAAAATAAGCCACCAACCCATCAAAGGGCAGAGAAAGTTATGCACAACCCATGTCTTCCTTTCAAGAAAGGATAAGAAAAACATATCTAATTGAAGGAAACACAAATTCTTAGATTTTGAATTAATTCAAACGAAAAATCATCGATTGATAGAAAGACAAAAACAATGTCTCCAAGCTCCTCCTACACTTACCATTACAAAATCAAAGTCATGCTGCCATCACCATTCACCATGGCTTAAACTGTATGAACCTTTTCTCGACCTCATTTTCTTTTCACTTTTTATTTTTATTATATTTTTATTTAATATTTTCAAAGCAGCCAAATGTAATTTCTTCGCTTCTCACACTTTGCGTTGCCACATTTTCGAAAGAAACTAAAGACATGAAAATAAAAATCGGAAATTGAAAAAGTGCGAGAAAGGGAGAGAGTACTGGCTGAGTTGTTGGCGCCTGGCGACGCTGTAGGGGATCTTCCGGCTACAGATAAGAAAGAAAAAATTAGAGGGACCAAAACAAAAAATCATAAAATCATACATGCATTTAGTGACCGAAGATGGATAGAGGGGGACCTGCCGAATAGGAATAGGAATAAGAATAGGAATAGGAATTCTTCACTGGATAAGATAGAGTGGGACTTGTGATCGATTCCAATTAGAAATGGAGGAGGAGGAGGAGGCGATCTTAGATTCAAAATGAAGGAGGAGGAGGCATCGAAGGTAGGGTCTAGTCGAAGGTCGAATCAAGTTTTTCTCTAGGAACTGAAATCTGAAGGTACGAACGATTTCTCTAGGGTTTCATACAAAAACAACAGTATAGAGGGGGACCTGCCGAATAGGAATATGAATAGGAATTCCTTACCGAATAGAGTAGAGGGGGACCTGTGATCGATCTCGATTGGAAATGGAGGAGAAGGAGGCGATCTCATATTCGAAATGGAGGAGGAGGAGGCGTCGAAGGTAGTCGATGGTCGAATCGAGTTTTTCTCTGGGAAGTGGGAATTGAAGTCTGAAGGTACAAACGATTCCTCTAGGGTTTCATAAACAACCCTACTAAAAACGACGTCGATTGTTTAATATTTTAACTACTCTCGTTCGGGCCGTCTGAGTCGGTTCAGTTAAGTTTTATCCTTTTTTCGGTATGGTCTAGTTTAATTATATCAAAAACTGAAACTGAACTGGTTCAGTTTGGTTCGGTTCGGTTTTCTCCAAAATGTCTCAAATTTTCCTCGGTTCGGTTTTTTCGGTTTGGTTACGGTTCAGTGCGATTTTTTCAGTACCAATTAACAGGGCAAATTGTGGCTGCCAAAACCAAAACGTTTTTTAGATATTAGGGAAATTTTTTGGCAAGCAGCCGAGAATGTTGACCCAAAAAAAAAACAAATGCCTAGTAGCCCATTAAACATAGAAGCCCAAAATCTGAATTCCCAAAGGCAGCTCAAAAAGCTGTCCACCAAAAACCTAGAAATTTTACTCATCATGGAAGCTAGCCCAGTAGCCCAATACCCAAACAGCCCTTTGTGCAGCCCAGAAGGCATGTAGCCCAACCTGAGGTGGCCCAGAAGGGTGCCAAAATCCACCAACCCAAAATGCCAACAGGCCCACAAGCCCAGCTTGGCCTAGAAGACCCTCAAGCGTAATGGTTGGGCCTATAGCCACTCAACTCGGCTAAGTCAGTCTCGCAAGGCTTGACTCAGGCATGCAGCTCGACTCAACCAATTAGCTCGGCTCGGTTAGGTGGCCATCTCGGCTCATTTGCTGGGCTCAGCGATACGGCTTCCCGCGCGGCTTGTCATTTGCAACTCGGCTAGGCTCCAACGACTTGATTTTTTTTTTAAAATAGCATTTTCATTATACTATTCGGATCTTGAAACATCAACATTTATGCCTGAAGCATCACTATATATTTAAATCAAATTTGAGTTGCATTTATTTCAATCGTTCAAACATGTTATATAGTGTTATATGGTGTTAGTTATATTGTTTAATTGTTCAAATGTTCCCTTTATTTACTTAATCATTATTTAAGAAATGTATGTATTTAAATTAACTAGAAGTTCATAATTAAACTAATAGTACATAAAAGGAATCCAAACTTTCCTTCATAAATTCACCATTACATACTTACTCCAAATTAATCTTACCATATTATAGAACCCGAAGTTCTCAATAGTTGCTTATGGATTAGTTTTTTCAAAACACTAATTTTGTTATTTCCTCTTTGTAGAGAATGACACCTCTCATCAAACTCGAATTTGATGCATTGGAAGTTTCCGGAAGAAACGATTCTAGTAGACTGAAGATGTGAAGCCTAATCTCACTGCGAAAAGAATTCACTCCACCATCCAAGAAGACAATGCGACTTCCAAGCATAAAAAGTGGATGTTATGATCCTCATCCGCAGGCACATTGTAACGACCCGTCTCTGAAATCGGGATTCTATTAGTGATTAATGATAGATTAGTGACGGTAATCGGTGATCAGTTGGGTACTCTCGGATGGACGGTGCAAAATGACGATTTTGCCATTGGAATGAGCAAAATTTTGACTTTTCAAACGACATGGACTTTTCACGTAATTCGAGGACCGTTAGATAGGTCTCGATTCCCTGAATACAACGATAGGCGGCACATTGTCATCGGGTTTTGAATGATTCGGATTTCAGTCTATGTGTACGAAGGGCAAAATGGTCATTTGAGAATACAGGGGCATTTTGGTCTTTTACTGCATTGAAATCTGTTCCCAGTGATCAGGGGACACTTTGCTACTCTTAGGAGTCTTTCCCACAGGAAGGTGGACACCTGGCCAAATCTGGAGGCCTGTAGAACCCTCTAACCACCTCACCACGTCTCAGGTTTTAAACCTTTGATGCACGATTATTGGAAAACAGAGGACTAGTTAATTTGTGTAACTGTGAACCCAGCTCCCTCCAATCCAAACCCTAACCTGTGAAGAATGACTAAGAAAAGGAGAGGCTGAGTGCAGTGGCTGATGGTGGTGGCTTGATCACAGGGGTTGTAGTAGAGGGTGACCCTGACCGTGAAACAAATCATGAGAAAACAGAGGATGATCGTGTTCTCAAAGCCATACCACCCTCAAATCTCAACATTATTCGATGGTGTGTGAAGGAAAGATGAATGGGGCGATAAGATAACTTTGGTAGTGTCACCGTGGAGGGCCGCCGTGGACGGTGGTCGGCAAACCCGATGCGGTAAGTTCATGGTTCCCACTGTAGCCACTAGTTATTAGTATGTAATGATCGATTCTAACGATGGAAATACGGTTATGGAGGTCCTCTAAGTTAACTAGGATCGAATTCAACACCTGAGTAGGACGGTAAGAAGTGTTTGCCGTGAGCTTCAATTTTTCAATCAAAAATGGTAATTGATGCTGTGGCGTTTGTGGATTGATCTTGATGAGGTGTTGTTGTTTTGGAGGTTTATGTGAGATGTTTTAGACGTGAAACTGAGACCCGAGGTGGTCTAGGGTGGCGGGGATTGAAGCTCGAAGATGGTCGGTCTGTTCTTGATCGGGGAGGTTGGATGTCGGTTTAGTCTTCACGTCACGCGTAAGTCAAACGGGAGCATGACTTAGCCCTTAATCCCGAGGGATTGGGGGTGGGTCGTGTCAAATTGGTATCAGAGTAGGTTTTGTGCGCTCTGCGCTTGGTTTGGCTCCCAGAGTCGTTCGTTCGTAGACTTGGGTGTTGTGATGCTACTATGGATTGTGATGTCTCGACGCGGAATAGCCCGTCATCAACCTGGATACGCTAGTGATAACGAGTATTTGTTCGATAGCTGGTGGCCTAGCTAGTGGCAAGAGTACGAGCGACTGGGTGATGCGTTGCCCGATACGTAGTGTGTGGTGAGACATATGTAGCGTGTTTGGCACCAGATATGCTTGATGATTGGATCATAGGGTCGGATGTATGCCAGCGTGGTTAACCTGGATGGTAACCATTGGCCTACGATTGATGGTCGACTGGTTAGCATGTGGAGCTGGATGACGGCCTGCTAAGCTGGTGGTACACGTGGGCCGAGGAGGCCAGTTGACGGTGTCTTGTTAGGCCAGATGACGGAAGTATAGATTAGTGACCTTTTGGTCAGTTGGTTGTGCTTGGATTTGTGCGGCTACGAGTAGCCGGATGCCTCATTTGAGGGATTTCCCCTAGCGTTGGTTACGGGTTGACGTTGGTGTGTAGACTTTACGGTAAGAGATGGTCTTAGCCAGGTGTGACAACCCGATGGGCGGTTGTTGTGAATTAGTGGCTACCACGGGTTTGGATAATCTAGTGAGGATAAGGGTTGGAGGAACCCCGTTAGGATGACGGATTTGGTAAAGATAAGTACCTGAGTGAGAAACCCCCCCCCCCCCCCCCCCCTCCCCCTCTCCCCAGAGTAAGTGCTTCGTCTGGAAAACTGTGAGTTTGGGATTTGTGGTTAGATAGTGGTTGTGATTTGGCCGATTTATGGCCGGATTGATGATGGTTCTGCTGGGATGCAGCCGACGTATTTGGCTTGGTGGATGACTCTGGACGAGTCCAGTGCAATTATGGCATTTTGTTGAGCATTGATTTGCTAAGAGTTGTAGATTACGAGGAATGATAGGTCCCTCGACCCAAGCGTGGATTGAGGGTTTTGGCTCAGTAGGAGCGGAGGCTCGGGACTGGTGCGCTGTGAGCACTAGATCAGAATGATGTGCCACGAGCGGGGAGGCTTGTAATGGTACGATGGGCACATCGTGAGTTGAGGTTGTGATTAGGCGTGAGATGCCAATCTCTGGAAGGAACTATGAACAGAGCTGGGAGATGTGATGACCATGGGCAGGTCATGTTCGATACGAACAGTCAGGATGTCGTTGGTTTAGTCAGAGTAGCGCAGCGGAAGCGCGGTGGACCTATGCTTTGTGTTGGATCGAGCTAGGTTGGTATGGTCAGGTTGACCATGAGCAAGTTTGGGCTACTTCGATACCGCAGGATGCGGCAAATGAGTCAATAGATGTAGGCTGTTCGGAGTATGTTGGTACTTGGTGACTCCTCGAGACTAGGGATCGAAGGCTTCGAGGATTGTAACTGAAGAGTCTGTGGTGAGTGATCATTGATTGTGACCCCGAGAGTTGGTTACTCGTATGCGAGTGGTGCTCGGGGTTGAACCTCAGGAAGGTGGGATACAATCATCAGAAGGAGTGATGATTGACATCCTTTGGGTGTGCGTAAACAGTGAGAACCGACAGGCGAGTTGATCGGTTATTTGGTTTGGTTGCGGACACGTGGTTGTAATCCGTAGGAGGTGTGGACTTTTCTAAGTCTCGTAGAGGAGTTGACGTTTGGACAGTTAGTCCGGAGGTGGTATACTTGAGGATAAAGTCACATGGTTGGAATCTCGGAATCAGGAGGTGTTGTGATTGAGACGATGAGACCACTGTTGATTCCGAGAGTTGGATACTCTAGCGTCGCTTCGGGTGGCTTAGTGGAGGCACTCTAGGAGTTGTGACCCCCCTTGGTCATGGACACGAGTGGATATGTTCAGGAGTAGAAAGAGTACTTGGTGACGCTAGGTGTGGCCTGTGTGACGCATGTCTGGGGATGGTGTTTAGATCGTTTGAGGCTAAAAGACTTGTGATGACGTGGTTGAGGACCGTTGTGTGTTCCGTTGAAGGATGACGGAAGGAAGCTGAGAAGTAGTGACTATAACTGAACGATATGAGGTTATTAAAGAGAACCCACAATCTAGACGTGTGGTATTCTGGATTTATTTACTTCGAGGTGATGGTCTATTGGTAAGAGTTATATGGACGAGAAGTGGGATCCACTTAGGAGTGAGTGGATTGGGAATGGATTGTTTCTGGCTCAAGTTTGAGTTGTTATAGGTTAGGAGGATTGTATGTGAGACATAGGCTAGATATTGTGACCATCTTGGTCTTGTGCAGGACGTGTGTGGTCCGTCTCGCATACATCTGGTATGGGACTTGGAACTGGTGACAGGGTCCACCCCTAATCCCCTGGGATTAAGGGCTAAACCCTGCTCCCGTCTAGTTTAGGATTGGAATTAGTTGCTAGGAAGGGGATGAAGCTAATGGGATTGAAAGGACTGAAAATGGGTAGGAATTGAAGAAGAACCGGTCACGCCGGTTCGGTTCGATCGAACCGATTGGACAAAGGTTGAAGATGACCTTGTAGCAGGTGCGTGAAGCCTACGCGCAGCCACTTTGGGCGGCGCGTGAGGGCGCGTGCGGTGGGTTCCGGGGAAGTGTTAAACATAGTTTTTGGTCTAATCATTGTAACGAATCTGTTGGGACAAGTTTCCAGTCAATCGGATATTGTCTCAATAAATTTTGGGATGTCCGAAGGTTTCAAGGCTCAATTAAAAATAGTTAAAAAATAGGGGAAATTACGGGGCTTTAATAGAAGCTTAATTAAGTCGTTAGTGACTTCGCTATGGGATTTGAACAGGTTTGGGAAAGCCGAGGATAGCAGAATGGTCGGGAACGGCGTAAATGCGCGCGTATCAAGGCGACGACGGAATGGTCTGTGAGTGGACTTTTCTTTCTAACTCTTGATGCATGCATATATGTTTTTATATATTTCCTATACATGATTCTATGATTTGGTTTATGATCTTGATGTGCAAATTCTAAAGGCAAAATCGTCATTCTACGCCTAATGTCCAAAAGTAACTAACTAACCATCGATTAACTCAGCTAAGCCGTCACTAATCACTTCGCTAATCCCGACTCCCGGGACGGGTCGTTACAACTGGTACTGGGTCTGCTCTGTATTCGTAGTCGAGATGCGATTGGAGTTCATATGGGTTAGGGAACCCAGGAGACCGGGAGACTCAAAATATACTTAAGCTGGCGTGTTTTTCGAAGACGTGTTGGGCCGGACGTGTTGGACTAGTATTGGATTGGACTGATGGGCTTCAAAAGTGAAATGTGTTTGACTCATAGTCAGGTGGTAATCTGTATGGTTACGAGGATGTTTTGTGACCTGGAGATACACTGTAAGGGTGACGGGTACACGATGATGCTGTTGGTTGGACTTTGGGTGTAATAGAATGTGGTTGATTGATGGATTTACCGTAGGATGTCGTTGGAAGTACTTGAGGATGTACTCTACAAGCTGTGTTTATGCTATTCTCTGTTTGATTCAAAGTTCGTAGGGTTGATTGTTGTGTGCGTTTGGTGGTATGCACCGTGATTTTGGTTGGTTGTGACTGGTGCATGTACTTAAGATGTTTTCCGGTGCGATTGAACGTGCATCGTAATGTTCTGGTAAGAAGTTGGTGATCGACTGACTGCCGATGTATGTTGTGGTTGTGTTGCTGAATCGAAACAATTTCGAGGTGCTTGACTAGGTGAGTTTTGGATTGGATCAGAATGATCCCAAGTGATTTGCTTGGTTGTGGCAGGAGTTAGTACTATTGTGAGCTGGATGCTCAGAGCCATGAGTGGTTGGTGGGACCCTGACATTGAGATGTTTGATCACGGGTTAACAGGTTTGTACTAGGGTCTAGTTGTAGACAGGTGGTGTAGGACGTGGATGGAGTTTCCAAAGGGTTGACAGTGCTGGTAGTTAGTGGAACCACCAGTGAAAGGAGTGGTTGAGTTATGGTGTGAACGAGTACGTTGTGACTCCGATAGGGCCAGCGCAGATCGCTGATGGCAGTGGCTGATGTACTGGGACGTTGGTATGAGGTACGCACGACTCGAGCCTGAGTCAAGGTTGATAGGACTGGTAGTCGTGCGTCACGACCGAGTGTTAGTTGAGCAGTGAGTGTTGGCTGGTGCATTGTTCGAGGTACATCGGTTACAAGTTGAACAGTGTTGACCTCAGAGAAAATCAATGGATTACCAGATAGACTGGAAGTTGGTTGAGTTGGCTTGCTTGGCAGAGATGTGGTGACAGTCTAGAAACTGTCAAGATAAGCTGGAGTGACAGGTGACGAACACCGGGAAAGAGACCCGGGTGTCAGAACAGTTGATTTTCCCCCAGTAAGTTGCTTACGTACGAGATTTGAAATTTCAGGGATGAAATTATTTAAGGGGGGTAGATTGTAACGACCCGTCTCTGAAATCGGGATTAGATTAGTGATTAATGACAGCCTAGTGACTGTAATCGGTGATTTGTTGGGTACTCTCGAACGGACGGTGCAAAATGACGGTTTTACCCTTGGAATGGGTGAAACGTTGACTTTTCATTTGGACAGTCAAACGTACTTTGACCAATGAATGTGATGTAGTTCGGGACATCAAGAGTCCGTAGACAGGTGGCACGTCCGATTCCGACATCCGAGGAGGAAGTTATGATGTTTGGAAGTTCAAGGGTAATTTGGTAATTTAGTAAAAAATGGGTAATTTGTTGACTGTTCAAACGACATGGATTTTTCACATAATTCGAGGACAGTTAGATAGGTCTCGATTCCCTGAGTACAACGACAGGCAGCACGCTGTCATCGAGTTTCGAATGATTCGGATTTCAGTTTATGTGTGTGCGAAGGGCAAAATGGTCATTTGAGAAGGCAGGGGCATTTTGGTCTTTTACTGCATTGAAATCTGTTCCCAGTGATCAGGGGACACTTGGCTGCTCTTGGGAGTCTTGCCCACAGGAAGGTGGACATTTGGCCCAATCTGGAGGCTTGTAGAACCCTCTCACTGCCTCACCACATCTCTGGTTTTAAACCTTTGATGCACGATTATTGGAAAACAGAGGACTAGTTAATTTTTGTAACTGTGAACCCAGCTCCCTCCAATCCAAACCCTGACCCGTGAAGAATGACTAAGAAAAGGAGAAGTTGAGGGCAGTGGCTGATGGTGGTGGCTTGACCACAGGGGTTGCAGTGGAGGGTGACCCTAACCGTGAAACAAATCGTGAGAAAACAGAGGATGATCGTGTTCTCAAAGCCATACCACCCTCAAATCTCAACACTAGTCGATGGTGTGTGAAGGAAAGATGAAGGGGGCGATAAGACAACTCTGGTGGTGCCACCGTGGAGCGCCGCCGTGGGCGATGGCCGGCAAACCCGACACGGTAAGTTCATGGTTCCAACTGTAGCCACTTGTTTTTAGTATGTAATGATCGATTCTAACGATGGAAATACAATTATGGAGGTCCTATAAGTCAACTAGGATCGAATTCGACACTTGAGAAGGACGGTAAGAAGTGTTTGCCGTGAGCTTCGATTTTTCAATCAAAAATGGTAATTGATGCTGTGGCGTTTGTGGATTGATATTGATGAGGGGTTGTTGTTCTGGAGGTTCAGGTGAGATATTTGGTCATGAAACTGAGACCCGAGGTGGTCTAGGGCGGCCGGGATTGAAGCTCGAAGATGGCCGGTCTGTTCTTGATCGGGGAGGTAAATCTCTGGACCTAGACTTCTTGTTTTATGATGGTAGATGGAATCTATAGGATGGGGCGAAACTATTAGTGAAAAACCGATCGAAATCGTGTTGGAAATGGCTGAAAACCGCATGCGCCGGTTCGAACTTGTCTGAACCGGGTTGGTTGGAGGTTGTAGGAGATGAACACTACTAGTGCGTGGCTCCCATGCGCAGCCCCTTTGGGTGGGGTATGTGGGCGCGTGCCACGGTATTTGAGGGAGGTTCCAACATGACTTTTAAAGTATTCAATGTAACGAGCATTTTGGCACTGGTTTCGAGTTGATCGGACATCATCTCGATATGTTTCGGGATGTCCGAAGGTTTTAGGGCTCGGTTAAAAATAGTTAAAAATTCGGGAAACTTTTGGGGCTTTAGTATAAGTTTTATAAAGTAGTTAGTGACCTTATTATTGGATTTGGACAGGTTCGAGAAAGCTGGTGATAGTGGATTGGCCGGGAAAGCATAATTGCGCCCGTATCGAGACAGCGGCGTTAATGGTCTGTAAGTGGACTTTGCTTTCGAACTTATGATGCATGCATATATGTTTTTATATGTTTTTATATGTTTTCTATACGTGATTTCCTGTTTATGATTATGCTCTTGATGCTTTACGGTTTTGGCACGTATTTCGAGATAATGACGTATTTGCACATTTTACAAGTTTCCGATTTATATTGTGATTTGATCATGGTTTTGATGATTTGATTTCGGGATTTGAAATATGACTTGATTTCAATGATTTACAATGGATTTTGGGAAGTGAATTCGGGCTTGAAGCCATGTTCATGTGATTTCGATAAACGAGATTTTGGTTTTGGAATCGGATTTTGGAAAGATGATTCTGGATTCGGTTTTGAAACTTGAAAGAGAAATTCTGGATTTGGGTTCGGGATGATGGTTCCGGATGTCGGCTTACGGAATCATTATTGTGAATTCGGATATGGATTTTCTATGGTTTTCACTTGATTGAAAAATGGTTTTGGGTTTAAAGACCCGAAAAAGAAAAAGAAAAATGGTTGGATCTGTTTTGAGTTTAAAGACTCGGTTGATTGACGGGGGAGGGCCCTGGATTGATATGTTTTGAGTTTAAAGACTCGGTATATGTTTTGAGTTTAAAGACTCAGTTATTGTGATATCCCCCGAGGCCTGTTGATTGTGTTTTGAGTTTAAAGACTCGTTGATATCCTGGGAAGGCCTAATTATGAGCATGGTTTTGAGTTTAAAGACTCGGGCGCACTTGAGATCCAACAACTGAATTAATTGATGTTTTTCACTGGTTTTCAGATGGTTTGGGCAATAGCCCGGATAATTTGGATTTGATGAGTTTTGGGATGAGTTCTCGTGCTTTCATAAGGATTTATGATTTTGGGCTGAGGCCCTGGATTGGAATTACAAATTTGACGAAAAGAAACGATTCCGATGTTCATTAATGGTTTTTGGATATGAAATGGTTTTATAACATGAATCTTATAGGCATGCATTGGTTTTTAAATGGAAGGTATAAATGTACTTTTTATAAACTGTTTTCTAAACTTATCATTTATTTTTGTCCACTCACAGTCTTTTATGTTTTCGATACCCTCCAGGTTGTTACAGTGCGGACTGTTGGTAGAGAGAGACGGAGACATCACACACGCGATCCACAGTAGTTTCTGCGCGCTCTGGGAAGTCCGGTACTTGTGGACGATTCGTTTTGGAAATCCCTTGTCCGGCTTACGTGTCACATGGAGGTTGAACATTGGTTTAACTTTCGTGTCACGCGTAAGTCAGACGGGAGCATGACTTAGCCCTTAATCCCGGGGGATTGGGGGTGGGTCGTGTCACACATAGATCAGGGACTATAACATGAATATCTGAGTCAAGAAGATCTGAAATCACTATGAGTTTTGCTGGTAGATCGATTCGATCACCAGAAGGATATATTCTTACTTGAAGCAAGACATGACTGACATAACCTTTGTTTTCAGGATTTCAAATCCGTGAACGAATACAACTCTGAAATATGATGTATCTGATCTCTTCTCAAATATTATGGTAAGGAGCTCACTGAAACTGACCTTCTTGAAAAGAATTTCTCCACATTTCATGCCTCTTGTATTGTCATGCAAGAATACAGACAGAGGAAATTTACCAATTTTTCAAAGTTGATCACTAACTTGTTACTTGCTATAAAAAACAATAGTCTATTAATGAAGAATGATCAATCCTGACCTAATGGTACAAAAGAAACAGCTTTTCTTGAAGCAAGCGTTATACCTAATTAGAAACTCAATAGCAACTGTCACAACTTGATAAAAGTAATCTTAGTGTTTACAAATTGAACCTAAGACATTATACTAGATAACTTCCTATCTCATATCATATCATACCAATATCGAACATATATAAGGCACACTTCCTAATTTGTAGGGAAATTTAAAGGAACATCAATGCAGATAATGGCCATTGGTTTCATTATCAAAGAAACAACACAATAACCCAATGAGACTCCAAAAATTAGTAGAACCAATTAAGCAAAGAAATTGAAAGGAGCATCAATGCAGATAATGCCCATTGGTTTCAATATCAAGGAAACAATACAAATAGCCAATGAGATTATGAGACTTCAAAAATTAGTTTAACCAATCAATCAAGGAAATTGAAAAGAGCATCAATGCAGATAACGTCCATTAGTTTTATAAAGGAAAAAACACAAATAGCCAAATGAGGCTTAAAGAATTAGCTGAACCAAACAATCAACAAATGTCAGTTGAATTTTGATTGCTTTTGCTTGACTATACTATATACCAGTTATAACTCAGAATTGTCTTGGCAGGTGTTTGATCATGTTCCTAATCTTATACAACCAATCATAGTTCATGACAGCTAGAGCAATAGGATGATGAGTACCTACTTGTCATTTATGATATGAGTCTCTTCGATAACTCGATCAACAACAAAAGGATCCGCATAGGTGATGAAACAAAATCCCCTAGGTTGACTAGTTTACTGGTCTTTCATAATCACAGAGTCTATTATCTCCCCATACTTCCCAAAGTACTTAATGAAGGTATCTAGCAGGATAATACAACAGACACATTGCATGAAGATATGAGAAAATTGAAGAAAATACATCAAATTTAATAGCAAATCAAAGTTAGAAGATGTTGATTGTTAACAAAATCCATAAATCATCTATATACCTGACTTAAAGAACATAGCAACCATTGAAGTTGTCAAAAAATTATTGGAAAGCAAAAAAACCAAAATTTTTCTCAGAAACTAAAAACACCATCGAGATGAAATGCCCGCTCTCCTTCGGCAACGAGAAGGAGAGGTTTCCTCAGACTCTCTCTGAATCCTCGTCGACAATAACTTATCCACCCATTTCTCTCTCTTGCCTGCCTCTGGTCCAATGCGCGTTAAATATACGAAACCAAAATCGAGAGATACCGACCGCCATTGCCTCATTTGATTCAATTCCACCCAACCATCTATATCACGACGAGACAAAGGCAACCATCTATACCAACCGCCATCCATCCTTCCTGCAACCCGCCGCCTCACCATGAACCCCCTTTGTTTTTCCCATTCTGTGAAACATGAACCATATAAAAAGAAAAAAGAAAAAAAAAACAATCAATGAACTCCAATGACTGAAATGCCCTCTTTTCCTTTGGTAAAAATCCCATCAACAGTGCACAAAATAGTGTACACAGTAACAACGATTTTGTGTTTTTGTGGGCAATCCTCCTTTTTTGCAACATATTTTTCACCTCCCTTGGATCACTTTGGGGCATTTCCAACCATTAGATGGCTAGACCATCTAATGCTACATACCACCGAAGCCTTGGCGCTGAGAGTGAGACTGACAGCAAGAGGCAGAGACACGTCGATAGCGTCAAGGCAACCGCCCAAGCAAACACCTGGTATCAACTGGTCCTCACCCCCCTCCCTATAACCCCGATGATTGATAAGGCCAATTTTCTAAGGCAATTAGCCAAACCATTCCCAAAGACAAATTATCCAATAATATTCATTATTCACTTATTCAGTTATCAAATTTTAATAAAATTCAAACTCGTATAAAATTATCTTTATCACCAGCTATGTACTTCCAAAGTTCCGCAATTGCTTCTGATGGTCCCCAAATTTGAAGAAAACAAGTTCATGTGCGATACCATTTTTTTTTTATGTGAGTACGATTCGATTGTGAGTTCTCACTTTCTCTGTTTAATTTATTATATATATATATATATATATATTTGTTTATTTATTTATTTATTTATTTTTTTCACTTAACCAACATAGCGCCGTTTTTTTTGTCAAATACCAACGTAGCGCCGTTTTATTTGAGCTCAGAAAATTCACTACAACAAAACGGCGCCGTTTAAAAAATAAATCAGAACGCTTGCTTTTCCACTGGTTCTCTTCTCAAAGGATTTTCTGCCTTGGTAGGTAAACCGAGCCAAGCAGCTGTGCCGAAGACAGGGGTCAAGCCCTCTCTACCTGAAGAGTTTTCCCTCGGTCAGAGGTCCATTACCCTCCTTTCCCCTTTCTGGGTCCGCCATTCTTGATCAAATTAGGGTTTTTCTTTAAAAAAATATTCTTCTATTTAGAGAAAATCATAGAAGAAGAGGCCATGGCGACTGAATCATCGGAGGGAGAAGAGGAAGGTAAGTTGACAGGAGGCAACCAAGTGATAATCGTGGACGATGATCTCAGAGAAATGGACAAGAAGGCCGCTTGGAGTGTCAGCTCTTCCAAGGCCGGCAATGGCGTCTCCTCTCTCCGTGACGACAATCTCGACACTTATTGGCAGTCTCTGCTTCAATTCCCCCTTTCCATTTTCTTAATGCCTCAGCAACAGAGAATATGTGAAATTGAAATTACGGTTTATTATATTTTTTTCTCTCTTGGTTTGCAGATCGGATGGTGCGCAACCTCATTTGGTAAATATTCAATTCCAGAAGAAAGTGAAGCTTCAAGTAAGTGAGAAATGTTCAAATCTTTTAAGCTCTTTGAAAAATTCAAATTCCAAAGTTTGATTTTCATTAATGAGTTTTTGTTGTCCCACCAAAAAATTCCAGCTTGTTGTTCTCTATGTGGATTTCAAGCTTGATGAGAGCTACACGCTATGTAAGATCTCAATCCGAGCCGGGGATGGCTTTCACAACTTGAAGGTAATATGTTCATGCCATGTAGGTGGTATTATGCTTGGATTTAGAACTGCTGTGTGGTCTTGTTTAAGACCCAATTTGGTTAACTTTGGCTATATTGCGGTAAATGATTTTAGGACATAAAAACTGTGGAGCTTGATAAGCCAACAGGCTGGGTTCATATATCATTGTCTGGAACTGATACAAGGTAAGCATTGCTAGGATTATTAAGTCTTTAAGGCTTTAGTAGTTACCTGCTTTGAATGTATCTCCATACTGGGTTCTAGTTTTGGTTGCAGCATTTGCATTCTTTCATGAGAGCTGGCTCAACAAGACTACATTGCAAGAGCTTAGACGAATAACATGAAGAATATTATTTGTTAATAATGTCCGAACTTGATAGCTGTTGCATTCATCTTGTTCTGATCTTAATGCTTCACTGAGGAAATATTTGGAACCAAACTCCTTTTCTGATTATCTCAAGTGGAGGACCTAGCCTGTATAAGAGAGTTGGGAAAAATTCAGGTCCAATAACATCTTCTGTTTCATCTTATGATATCAGAAGTATTGATGAATCAAAATAAAACTAATTACATGACCGATTTTCCTTGTTCCCTAAGATGTAGTACGAAGACATGATAGTGAAATATGCTTGTGTTAGACGTCTTTGAGGAATGTGATGATATGCTTAAAGAAATGTTTGGGAAAACAGATCCATTTTGTGAAGATGTCTAGTCTCTTAAATTGGTTTTTGAGTTCTGACATCTTTCGCGCCCCTTTGCTTGGCAGGGAAACTTTTGTGAATGCTTATGCTGCAAATCTCAGTGTTATCAAATCACCTTAATGGGAGGGACACTCATGTGCGCCAGATCAAAGTTTACGGCCCTAGACCGTGCGTTTTCTCATATTTTCCTTGCTCATGTATTCCTGATGATGAGAAATATTGCATGATGTTTTATCTGTTGCATAAATTGCACATCGCAGGAACCCTGTTCCGCATCAGCCATTTCAGTTTACTTCAAGGGAGTTCATTACCTATTCGACTGTGAGATGATAGATACAACCCAGGATAGAAGCAAATAGATTGAAAATGTTGGATGCCTTGAACTGAAAATGGGATGGAGTTCATAAACCTTCAGCTAAACACCATGAGGAAGAGGAAGAGGAAGGTTCTTTAATGTTTACTTTCACTTTTTAGTACGAATGATATTCTATTTTTAATTATTTTTAATCATGAAGAGGTGTCATGAAGGCGGCCTAGGTCCTCAAAAGCTGTAAAGAGTATTAGAACATTGTTGACCATCAAGCTGTGACTTGAATTTGAAGGAAAGGGCATTTTAGGTAACACATTAATACTTATGAGATGCCAAATCATAAAATAAAGCAAGGATCCACGTCGTTTATAAAATGAAGCATGTGTCACCTAAAGTGCCAAGCATGATGACTCGTGCAAATCCTCTTAATCATTCTTTTCAATTGCGAATTTACTTTAGATCTACGACTTTTGAGGATATCACTTTCCCAGATTTCCCTCATCATTAGTTGAAAATGCTGTCATCCAAGCATATAATCCGTAACGATTGTCTGATATAGTGACATTTGATACAACCTGAACGGATGGTGGCCCTTGCATCATAGGACAAGGACAACCCTATATATATAGACGACATTGACGTTCATTCATTTTCTCCTCAATTCAAATTCAGTTGCCGGCTGCGTATAACAGCTTTTCAAGTAAAATTCGGGACCAGGGTTCTTCAGAAAAAGTCAACCGATTGAAATAGCTGTGATTTTCAGTGTACATGATAGAACTTGTATGTAGAACATGCATATGAACCACAATCAAATGACATCATTCAGAAAAGACCATCATGTTCTACCTACGACCAAGATTCAGTCATTCACAAGCTGGTTTGGTGTCGAAGCTGCTTAAGCAGATTGCAAATGCCTGGAAACAGGAAAGTGGGTAGCGATAATCCAAGGTGAAGATGTCCTTTCCTATCTTTCCGAACTGCAGGATTACCCTGTCTTGTTCTTCAGCTGAAACATTGTGAGACGGGTCAACAGCTGCCACAAGCTGGAAATTTTTGACCGAAGCCACAGTCACGCGCCCTCTAAAGTTAAGGCACCAGCACTGTAGTTGCTCATGCCACCTAGGGGACTTGTTTTTCAAGACAAGTGGTTCAGCACCCTGCAGTGACGCAGGTTGCTCCGAGAGGCTTGTAGAGCTGAACTCCGTCACCAGCTCCTTCTCTTTTGAACTTGGTAAGGAAGCAAATTGATCATCATAGGCTTGTGAGAATAATGTTGGTGTTGGGGCACTACCCCCCTCCTGAATAGAAGAGATGGGGATTGAGTGCATAGCGCATTGCATTCTCCTTGGGCCTCTTGTGCGGAGAATATTCAGCTCATAAGAGATGGTGCCAACACTGTAGTTACACGCTGGTACTCTCGGAGATACCTGCTTAGAATGGAACCTTCTAGATGATCGACTGTTTGGTTGATGAGGTAATGCATCACACGGAGCCTGGCTGTCATATACGGTGAATTTGGTGCCCAAAAAGTTGGACCTGGAAAACAAATTGTTGTATAAGCTTTCATGAACACAAATGAAGAATGACTTGACAAAGATAGTTTTAAGTATAATAGCATACACTTGCCTCAATTTACCAACATATGTACCGCTGGCTCGAGAAAAATCATCTCCAACCAAAGATATAATGAACTCTGTGCTTGTTGCCCTCCTGATCCTTTTGGCTGCTAACAATAACTTATCATTTTCAACCTCAGCTGTAAATTCATCAAATGGTAACCAATAAGATTTATTTTCACCAGAACTATTGGCGACATTTGCGGCAAGATAATTGAGAATGAGCATTGAAAGGACCAAAATAACATCTTTAGAAATGCCACATTTAGTTCCTAAGATTAACGAAGAGATGTAATATAAAAAATCGGTTCTTACCAAAATCAAATAATCAACAATGACAGGGTTACACTTTGTCTAATAAGAACAATACTTACATGGAACCAGACCGTAGTACAGATAAAATATGGAGGTTTCTCTATTTCTTCTTATGAAGCATTGTATTTGAGACTCACGAGGCCCAGGCTACACAAAGCACACAACCCAACAATATTTCAGAGGAGGCAACCAGCACAATCAAGCATAGACTTTAGAGGAAGAAGAATAAAGCAATACCTGCTTCAATGAGATTGGAAATGTGATCCTTCCACATTGCTCAGGAGTTTTGACTATCTCCCTCGTAATAGCCCTCCATGACTTACAAACTGAAGCACAATAAACCACGGCAGCTCGAGCAGGCCACAAGGTTTCACTTGCTTCTACCCTCTGAATTATGTCCAAAAGCAATTCCGGAGGTAAATTTGCCCACTGACCTTGTTGAATCAAATCAGATGGACGATTTGGAACCAGATCCGGAGCAATATGTGACATTGTCCTACTATGCCAATGCTTCCGGTCACTCACTCGCTTTGACATGCTCCCAATTCCATCTTTCATCTCCCTCAGCTCACGAACGATGCCTTTGAACGACATCTACACATACCATACCAATCAGAATACACCATCAAAGCAAAGAGTAAATGACCTTTAAGAAAAGCTATGTTCAAAGAGTGCATTAAAAAAGCTAAGTCAGCCATAGTTTTGGTATCAACATGGCTACGCTCACAAGAAACCTCAAGCTAAAGTAAAATATTTTCCATGCCTAGTAATTTTTCTCAACTTCATAACCTCTTCAAACGCCAAAAAACATTTTCAAAAGAAAGAAAATCCCATTATTTTCATCACTAAAAATTGAAAAAAGAACATTTATTTTACATCACTGTCACTGAAAGTCACAAACTTTCGGCGATCTGGGAATTAAATTATCAAAAAGAGAAAAACTAATCAATCATAAAAAAAAAATAGGTAAATTAGTTATTAAAAAAAAAGCGCAAAGCGGAGATAGAGGAACCAACCTATTGAAGCAGCTCGAAAGGCTCACAGCTATTTCACAACGACGACTCCAGGAACCGGATGCAGGGCAGAGGAGAAGCTTCTAGGACGTTCCTGGATTGCAAATCGGAGAACCACGGCCAAACTCCTTAGACACCAAGCATGTGTTCCCCGACTTGGTCTAGTTCAAGTTCTCCTAGATCGACTTCTCATGGCTGCCACCGCATTCGCCACTCCCACGTCAGCACCAGTCAGGGGACCCCACCGCAGTGCTTCGATCAGCGCCGGCTCTGCTCTGCAGAGTTTCGTTTTTTAGCTCCCTCGAAACGGATCCCAGGCGCTTTTTAGCTTTTGCGCATTTTGGCCGGTTTTTAATAGTCCGTTGAACGAAAATATGAAAATGTGAGCTGTAATTTTCTCTAATTCTGAAGGAGGTGGAATCCGGTGTGTCACATGTACTGCTGAAGCCACTGTGGCTATACACGTGGCAACTCCACGTTCCACCTTTTCTTGATTAATTTAATTTTGTGGAATTGAATTTTACAAAGCAAAGAAAGAAAATATCATATATATATATATATATATATATCAATTAGGAGAGTAATTATCTTCATTATCCAGTGACATATCTACAATTTTGCCTAAGCCATTCATTGTTAATAATTCATTCTACTAATATTAGGATCGATTATATTACGTGATTTATATTATTATTCTTATAAACAAACGTCTGTATTATTTATTCATATATAAATAATTCATTTTTATTGATGCTCACTAATTAATTCCAATTAGAATTACAATAAATGTATAAAAAGTTAGAAAAGTAGACAAGTTGAGGTTGGATTTTTTCTCTTCATGTACCTACTCGACTCGACTCATATCTGGGACCTAAATTATCAGGAGGAGTTGATAAACAAGGTCTCATGGGACTTCCAACGCCTTCACATTGGAAGGTACAATAGTGGTAGGTAGGGCTTAACTCCATATGCTTGGCAATATCACACAAGCTTAATTAATCCGTCCAAATTTTTCTATTTAATTGGAAATAATCAAATACATTTTTATTTTTATCTTGTTTCTGGGTAGATGGATAATCTTAAAACTTAAACTAGATTAATAAAATTTCTTTTTCCTTCACTAACGAGGATCAGACAGTTCAAATTAATTTTCTTTTCTTTTTTATATTAGAAGAAAAAAAGTCTATCCAATTAATCCATTTAATGAATCATATTGATTAAGGAAAACTTGCATCATAGGATGGCCTCCCATTCTTGCGAGGATTTTGACCTTACCGGCTTTTTAATACCTTATATATATATATATTCCTTCGAAAATCGTTAATTTTTTGGAAAAAAATAAATTAGTTGTGTTGTAGGATGAATTAATGTGCTCATACCTCTCATGATTGAGTATCAATTTTTTAAAAATTTAAATGTGATAATTAAAACTGTAATTCTTAAAAATTCATCTAAAAATCATTTTCTGTAAAAAAAAAAACTTCAAACAATTAGATATTAAATTAATTATTCGTATCTATAAATTACATTAACAGTCCACCATAAATATCTGAATTGTTATCGACATATCATTTCATCATTTGAGGACATCTCCTTTCATCACATATTTAGAGAGGCCAATTTACTGCGGATTCAATTATTGATCGTTATTGGTCACTAGTTGAGTCTCTTCACAGTTGGTCTCAGGGTATCCTTAAGCATGTCATCCTTACTCTTCAATTTGATTTTTCTAGTTGAAACTTGTTGATATCAAATATGGACCAACTTAGAATTGCTTCAATGAGCTCGCATGACTCATTCTTCTCGGTGTGATAAGACCTACAAGGTGAAGATAAGAGCAAGTATTGTAATAATTTAGACAGGGTGAGAGCGATATTGTCCAGGAGAAGTACCCTTTTATTTTTAATGGAATTAAATGTTATAGGTGGAACAGTTAGATGTGGGATAAATTTCCTTGCTCTTGAAGTTGATACGTGTTCTCGTGGTCCCGAGTCACATAGTTGTGTTTGATTCGATCGACTGAGGAACAGGTAGGCCTACTAGATCTGGTGAGCCTAATGGTTTTTGGTATCTTTAACCATGGTTGACCTAGTGTGATGTGTCTTCTGTTGTGGATGTGTGTTGTTGTGTTTATGTTGAGTCAAGGGTTAAGTATAATTTTGGTGGGACTAATCGACTTTTGTTAAGTTGATCAAATTAGGTATGAACAAAACTTAATTGTTACTTAAATCATTAATATTTTAGTACATACAGACTACCAACGTTATCTAATACAAATACATATTGTTTATTTATCAATTTATTTAAAACATGTAGCATTTTTTTTATACAAGATATAGCTAGATATTACTATTGTGATCACGATATCCTTCACTCGTTGAAATTGTTCATCTTGTCGGACGTACGTACGCGAAGGACCAAGGGCCAAGGAAAATGATATTGATATATGAAGTTGGAGTATTTTATTTAGTGGGATGATGAAGCTAGCTAGTGGTAGTACACTAGTACTAGTAGTGGAGCCCAAGAATGGTACGTCCACTACAGCAAACCATGTTCTTCAGTCTACTTGGGTTGTATAAATTATTAGCACCGAGTATGACTGCTATCTATATATACATTTAGTTGGATGGAGACACAGGCCATGCCCGCATATATGGTATCATGACGCTTCTCGATCATTAGGCATACGGCATACCACGACCACGAGTGAGAATCTATTGACTTGTCACATTCGATCATTAGGGTTTGTGAGAGTTTGTGTTTTCGGAAAACTATCATGATTACGTGGTGTATTTTACGGACAAAAGCATTGAAAATCGATTGACCCTACCTTGAGATAGGGTGGCAGGCGCCACCACAAATTCACTGAGTGTGGTGTCCATGCCCCAGCACGGCTCATCGTCTTCGAGCTCCACCGGCTCGACCTGTTTTGTTGTGCAATCCAATCCGACCCGCAACAAGTCCGTTTTTCGTGTTCTAATAACCAATCTTTATCTAAGCTACCTAAGTAAGAGATCTATGATGTCAAAACACAAAAAACTTCCCTTGATTTTTCATAAAATCCTTCAACACTTTCGGACAAGTTCCAAGCTTTTCCTGTGTTCGAAGCTTCTAGTTTCTGGTCCAACTCAATCCTCGGAACTCCATTAGGATGTTTGTAAGTGTAGTTGCAATGATTCGAATATGATTTCGAAATGATTATTTGATGATTTTCTAGATTTTTTTGATTGGTTCTGGACACGTGTTTTACAATATTTCATGGAAATTATGTTTTTGGTTTAGCTCCGGTCTTAACGTATTTTGATCGATTTGGTTTTGAGTCAAAGATTTGTGTTAAATGAGTTTGCTTGATTTTGTGAACTGTTTTTCCACCGTCAACAATCATTGAATATGATCAGCGCTCAAACTTCCGGAATTCGGCTCCACAGATCCTGAACCTGTGAGGCTGGAGATATGATATCTTTCAAATGGGAAGAGCCTCAGTACAATTACATGGTGTATTTCCTATCTATTCATATTATAAAATTGTGTACGTCTTTATTTATATACATGTTATTTATATTAAATACGTTAAGTTGAGATATTAATTATTTCATACGTTAAATGATATATTTTTTAATTGTGTTCCAAAATATGTATCGATATTTGTAATTTACAGTCAGTGTACCAGCTAGAGAATTATATCATATATATATTATATGACCCGTTTGCCAAATCATCAGGCATTTTTTGCCACAGATTTCTTCAAAATTGTCATCAGTAATTGTTTATATATGGTTTAATAACTAGCTAGTAATTGGTTCCCATCCCATCTAGTTTGTCTTTTTGGGCTTACATATGTAGCAATACAAAGAGGAGCCCGTGTATAGTATATAGTATATAATATGTGGAATCATAAATCATTGAAAATTATAGAGTTGCTATGTGATTTATAATTTAAATAATGTATTAATTTCCCTAATAATGACATTAACGGCACACATTAGATAATATATTTTCAGCTAAATATATTGTGTAATCGGGTTAAAGCCTAAAAAATATTAATATTCTCTCCAAGAATTAATTGTTATTAATCTTAAGAATGAACAATTATTGTTAATATTAAATTTCTTTAATTATAATTATTGTTACAAAACGTTTCGTGGCTCATAAGATTTCTCTATAAATAGAGAAGATCAATTCACTTTCGAAGTAAGTCGATTCTTCGCTTCAAAATATTTTTTTTTCCTCTCTGCTTCAACATAGTACAAGCTAGGATACATGTAAGTTTCATTTCAAAAAAAATTACTCTGGCATTCTTGATCTCTAGGTAGGTGAAACTTAAGAACCTTTAGAAAATTACAATAACTAGTAATGGAGTTATATAGTAATAGACTAGTAAGAATTACATGCGCCTTACTGTGTGGAGTTGTTCAGTTAACAAACATGAATTATATAAAATGAGAAAATCTTGAAAAAATAATTAACTATTTATATACAGTATCATCTATTTATTTACACAATTTTACATTTATTATAGCAATATTGGATAGTTAACAGTAAGCATGATATATATATATATAGGCTGTCCGTATTTCAGATGCCATGAACAGCAAAATAATGAAGTATCATGCCAATGAATCATGCTTGCCTAGCTTGGTGTCCGTAAGCTTGAGTAATCTCTTTCAAGTATCATGCCAACGAGTGTAAGTGTGAGGATGCTTGGTAGTCTGTCCGTCTGTTCATGGCAATGGATATATATATATATATATATATCATGCTTACTGTTAAGATGTAAAACATAAAAACATTATTTTATTTTCCAAGAAATAAAATATCAAAATATAAACTCTAATAGTCTAATATAAGTTATATAATCAAACAAATAATTTGTTATCTGTTAATTTTTTTCTTTCTAATTAACGAATAAGATAATAATGTAGTACTAATAATAATAGTTGTTGCAATAATAATTGTAATAATACTTCAATAGACTCAAGGCAAAGGATAATATTCCTAAATTGAGCAATAAAATAATAATAATAATTTATAATAATAAATAAAATGATAATTATATATAAACAATTATAAAGAATATTCCTAAATTGAGTAATAAAATGATAATTATATATAAACAATTATAAAGACTAATAAATAATGACTCTAAGATGTAAAACATAAAAACATTGTTTTATTTTTCAAGAAATAAAATATAAAATATAAACTCTCACAGTCTAACATAAGTTATATAATCAAAAAAATAATTTGTTTTCTTATAATATATCTTTTAATTAACAAATAAAATAATAATATAATAGCAATAATAGTTGTGGTAATAATAATTGTAGTAATATTTCATTAGACTTAGGACACGGGATAATATCCCAAATTGAGTAATAAACTAATAATAATAATAATGATAACAAAGAAAAAGAAAAAAAATAAGGATTTATAATAATAATGATTTTTATTATTATAATAATAATAATAAAGATAAATGAATATGTAAGGGAAAATCTGTAATTTCACTATCCACAACAAAGAAAAAGAAAAAAAATAAGGGCAACATTTGGGAATAGTAAAAGTTATTGTAATAATATTTGATTGGATTCAGGACAATTGATAATATTCTCAAATTGAGTAATAAATTAATAATAATAAATAAAATAATCATAATCATAATAAAGCTATCTAAGGGTGAAATCGTAAACTATTTATAACAAAGAAAAAGAAAAAAATAAGGATTTTTAATAATAGTGATTATTATTATTGTTCTTATTATATAATAAAGATAAATGAATATATAAGGACAAAATATAACTATTTACAACAAATAAAAAGAAAAAAAATAAAATCATAATAAAGCTATCTAAGGGTGAAATCGTAAACTATTTATAACAAAGAAAAAGAAAAAAATAAGGATTTTTAATAATAGTGATTATTATTATTATTCTTATTATATAATAAAGATAAATGAATATATAAGGACAAAATATAACTATTTACAACAAATAAAAAGAAAAAAAATAAAGGCAAAATAGTCAAAACATTATTGATGAATAGTACAAAATGACTTAGCTTTAGGATATATAATATAATATAAATACAGTTAAAACCAAATTTCGACATACATTAATGTTTTCATTGAAAAGTCTTAAATTTGAAGTCGATCCATTTTGACAGATCTTATATTTAATTTTATAAATTTGAACATTTAATTTCACATGTATGTTTAATTAGTATTCAACCATTCATGTTCATGTAGTAATTATGAAGATTTTTCAACTCTGCTAATTATGAAGAAGTTATGTATAACTAGTAATGCTGTCACACATAGTTAACTAGAATCGAATATTGCATAAAGAGAAGGATTTATAGACATGATCAATTTGGATATGGTTGTAGCAAATACTGAAACATACTTATGTGCAGATGGGGAACTTTATGATTCCAGAAACACAGTATCACTTTGTGCCATGCATCATCATATGTATATGCATGTGTTTTTGTTTCTCTCGATTTGACTTATCAAGCCGATAGAATGAATTTTGGTCATTCTTCGAATATATGCGCATACATGCTATCACTTGGCCACCAAATACTCTTAATGGAATTGTAAGTGTTGTGTGTGCCCCTAAAATTATTTTTCTCAGCTTTGCCCAGAACCTAAACCTAAAATTATTCTTCTCAAAAGTCGCTCGTTCTCTCTCTCTCTCTCTCTCTCCTAATTTTATGAGCTGCGTTTGCAACGTCTTCTAAAGTCCCAAACCCTAGTTACGATTTCTCCGTCGTCTACTTGATTCTCATCGATCTCATTGAGAGGAGACATAAGAGGAGAGAGATTCCAGTATTATATATACATATATATAAATTCGATTTATTCATATGCAAAGTTAGGGATTTATAGAGAGAAACTGAGATGGGGATGAAATTTGTGGAGCTTTTGGATCAGGGAGTGAGAATTGTGGCTAGATCTTATCCTCATTGTCCGCAAACTAGCTGGATGTACTACCATCCTCCGCCTCCCAGCCACGAGGACCACGACCACCGACAACATCATCTCAACAACCACGTTTTCGGAGGCGGAGCAATTGCTCTCAGAGGAGGCGCCACTGCATTAGGTGGAGGAGATTCCATGACCATGACGGCTCAGATGCGTGGTTTCGGTGCCAAGGCGTCGGGTCCTGCCAGGTCTAGGGTTAATGAGTTTATTATTTTCTCTGTTTGATGATTGTTCTTCTTGAGGCGACAAATTTATACACCCATAAATTTTTATTATTTTCGCTGCCTAATTCTTCTTCTTTTAGATTTGGGTTCTAGGCAAAACTGAGAAGAATAATTTTAGATTTTGGTTTTTGGCTTTGGATTTGGATTTATGGATGATGATTGATGATGAGTTGGGCAAAATTAGATGACGATTGATGATTGATGAACATGGTACTGGGGAAGATGAAGATGATGAATTGGTGAAGAGGAAGAAGAGAGATGAATTAAGAGAGAGAGAGAGAGAGAGAGAGAGAGAGAGAGAGAGAGAGAGAGAGAGAGAGAGAGAGAGAGAGAGAGAGAGAGAGAGAGAGAAAGAGAAAGAGAGAAAGAGAGAAAGGGAGAGGGAGAGAGAGCATGCTGAATTTAATTTTTTTGATTATGATAGAGATGGAGATCTGGAGAAAAGAAAAAAGGAGAGAAGAAGAAGAAAGGAAATAGGGAAGAGGATGATAAAATAGTGAAATGAATTAAATGCCTTTCTAATTTTGGCCACCTAAGAAGCTGACTGGACTAAAAAGTTGTCATGTCTGCATTTAACTGAAATTCAAACAGAAAATGTGATAGGACCCGTCCCAAATACCTCGAGATTAACGTGGGACATGCATGCTCCCGTCTGACACGAAGTACCAGACAAGGGATAATTCCGTCCTTAGCCTAACCGGGACTACCAAAGAGCGCCAGGATCTGGAGGAGGAGTGTGATGTCTCGGTCTCTGCTACAGCCCGCATCCGCGATTAACCTGAAGGGCATTCAAAACATTAAAATTCGTGAGTCGATAAAACAAATATTTTTCTAAAAACATTTCACAAAAATACATTTATGCCCTTCACTAAAAAGCATGCATGCATTCGAAAACTATTTAACAAAACATTTGCATAATTATTAGGGCCTTGGCCCAAAACCGTAAATCAAACCATATGGGAACTCAGCCCAAAACCAATCATGTGGGACTCAGCCCAAATCACGTCATGTGGGTCTCAGCCCAAAACCATATCCAAAACGTAGAATACGGGGTCTTCGCCCCAAATCACTTTCCAAAACATAGAACGGGGTCTGTAACGACCCGTACCGAGAGTCGGGATTAGTGAAGTAATTACATGAGTGATTAGTGGTGGATTAACTGAGTTAATCGGTGTTTAGTTGGTTACTTTTAGCCCGTTAGCGTAGAATGACGATTTTGCCCCTAGGTTGGGTAAAATGTTGACTTTGAGTTCGGGTGGTCAATTGGGCATTGACCGATGACCGTGACGTAGTTTGGGACGTCACGAGTCGGTAGACAGGTGGCTCGCCCGATTCCGATATCCGAGGAGGAAGTTATGATGTTTGGAAGGTTGAGGGCATTACCGTAATTTGGTTAAAATAGGGGGAAAAGTTGACTTTTCGCAAGACAGGGTCTTTGTACGTAGACCTAGGACCGTTAGGTAGGTCTCGTCGTCCTGAGTTCAACGACAGGCGGCATGCCTTCATCGGACATTGGACGAGCGAGATATGGGTCTAGAACTGTGAAGGGCAAAACGGTAATTTTAATTCACATGGGCATTTTGGTCTTTTTGGGTGCTTTGGGATTTGTGCAAAGAGGATGAGGACAAGTGTACAGGTGCAATTGGATATTTTTGAATTGGGACTATGGGATTGTGACATGTGGCAAAGGTCTAGTGGGTTCTAGCTTGTGCACGGGTTCAATTTAATGTGTGTAGCCGTGTTGTGATAGAGAGGAAGAACAGAGACTGAGTTTGAGAGAAAATTGATCGATGGCCGGGAAGTGTGTGTGTTGGTGAGTTAGTGAGTGAGAAGTAGAGAGAGTCTGAGAATTGGTGAGTGATTTGTGAGTTGAATTGTGGTCAACCAGTTGTGTGTGTGGTGTGAGGTTTCAGTGAAAAACAGAGAAGGATCGAGGTGGTGGTGTTGTTGTGTTGTGAGCAAACCTGTGGATTGAAGCTGTGGTGGTGTTGAGAGACTTGAAGGGAGTCGAGTGAGCACGGTGGAGCTAACGGTGGAGAGCAGGACGCAGGTAATTTCTTCCACCCGTTTATATGCTCTGTTTTTCCCGTAAAGTTCAAACGTTGAGTCGTGAAGGTATGGACTGAGTCGAGGTGTCTGGAAGGTTTTAATCCACTCCTTAGGTCCTTAGGAACCTGTAGATGTCGACGCCGTGAAGGGGAAATGTGCGGGTGGTCGGATTGTGGAACAGAGGTTTGTGTTGGTCACGGGTTCGAGTTTGGGACGATGGTTTAGAGGCTTTGTTGTCGTGTTTGGTTGAGGGGAATGGATTACTGGATAGAGGACGAAGAGAATGGTGGAAAGAGGGACTGAAATGGTGGACGGATGACAGAGAACCGGTCACGCCGGTTTGGGTTTGGCTGAACCGGTCTGGACCGCCTGGACGCAAGTTGAAGACGATGAACAGTGTAGGCGCGTGAGGTCCATGCGCAGCCACTTTGGGCGGCGCGTGGGGGCGCGTGGGGCTTTTTTTGGGGAATCTTCCAACTAGGGTTTTGGTCTAGACGTTGTAACGGATCTTTTGGGTTAGGTTTCGGGTTAACCGGACGTCGAATTGAGTTAGTTCGGCGGGATCGAAGGTTTAGGGTCTCGGTTCGTTACGGTTTGAAGTTCGGGAAAATTGGGGAAAATTAGGAGAACTTTCGTTAACGTGTTAGTGACGTAGTTTGGTGACTGTTGACAGGATCGGGAATCCCTGAGGAGGTTGAGGAACGTGCAGAACGTTCGGGACGCGAGTGACGTACCTGGTAACTGTGAGTGGACCCCTTCTCTATAACTGAGCATGCATAACTGTTTTTAATTACTTGTTTTACAGTTTTATATGTGATTTCATGGTTATTTGAAGATTCTATAACTGTTTTACATTATTGCACGTTTTTCGAGGAAATATGGTTTTCAGCACGTTTTACGAGAAATGCTTGATTTCTGATTATGATGCTATGATTTTGGGATTTCAAATGATAAAGGGTTTACAATGATTATAAAGGGATTTTGGAACATGACTTTGATGATCAAGGTTTTCGGTTTTAGAATCGGATTTTGGAAAGCGGAATTTGGTTTTAAAGTTGAAAAGTGGATTTGCGGATTTGGGTTCGAAATGACGGTTCTGGATGCCAGAAGGGCTTCGGGCCAGTGGTTTTGGATTCGGGTTTGGATATAAATTTAGAAATGGTTTTCAAATGGTTTTGGATTGGATTTGCTGGATCTGGTTATTAGGTTTAAAGACCCGGATATTGTGATTGACGGGGGACGGACCCAGATTGGGTTTAAAGACCAGGATTGAGTTTAAAGACTCGGGAGTTTAAAGACTCGGATATATTGATATTTTCCCCGTAGGCCTGTTGAGTTTAAACACTCGGAGTTTAAAAACTCGGATTATTGAGGCCTGGATTGAGTTTAAAGACTCGGATAGGTGCAGCAGGTTTGATCGGATAATGATGACTTGGAGTTATGTTTTATCATACTGTTTTCATGATGCCTATTTTGTGAATTATAAATGTTTTTATGATGATTATTATATGGTTTATAACTGTGTTTAAATAAATGGGTTGTGCATGCATGTTTCCAAAACGGAGGGCCAAACCCTGGTTTGTTTATAAAATGGTTTTTGAACTTTTATTCTTTATGGTCCACTCACACTTTCTGGTTTAAATTGCCTTCCAGGTCGTGGAGCTAGCGCGGGGGTTGACATTGAGGTAGCGTCGGAGGCATAGAGTACTCGAGATTTTTTCCGGAGTGTTTCCAATTTTCCGTTGTGCGTGTACTCGGTGTATCGGTTTTTGTTTTTCTTAGTTTAGTACTATGCTTTGTATAATTGTTGACTCTGGGGTGTTTTAATTATCCTGCGTCTGACAATGTAATTTGTGTTTTCGTGAGGTTGTTTCAGTCTTTTGTGTTGGATTGTCAAACGGGAGCAGGGTTTAGTCCCTAATCTTGGGGGATTAGGGGTGGGCCCTGACAGGGTCTCCGCCCCAAACTGTGACGACCCAGAAATTCGAAAAAGGAAAATTTGAAAATTTTGAAGGAAATGACGATTTTGCCCCTAGAATTGGGCGATTTTGCCCCAAACTGTGTATTGATGTTTGATGCCCCCAGATGTGTAATTCCTGGGTATACTTCGGATGTGTAATTCCCGAAGTGACTCCGGATATGTAATTCCCGGAGGGACTCCGAATGCGTAATTCTCGGAGGGACCGGATGTGTAATTCCCGGTGAGGCTGGATGTGTAATTCCCAACAGAATGACGACTCTGGATGTGTAATTCCCAGAGGACCCTTGGATGTGTAATTCCCAGAGGACCCTCGGATGTGTAATTCCCGAGTTATATGCTTTATTGTATGATAAAATGGTTTTATGAAATGATTTATGTGACTTGGCTTGAGAGACGCGATTTGATGTTTTCATGAGATTTGGCTAGAAAGCCGGTGATGTTTTTCATATGTTGATTCTATGCATGCATGGTTTGATAAATTGGAGGGTAAATTATATATTTTGATAAATATGTTTTAAATAATATTATTTTTGTCCACTCACACCTTTCCTGTTTTGATGACCTTCCAGGCTGTGGCACGACGTTCGGGGTTGATCGAGAGGCGGTGAGCGGAAATCAGTGCAGGTATCCCTTATCTGACAGGTGCTGAAGGGTAGTTTCGGGACTTCAGTTGACTTGTCAGACGGGAGCAGGACCTGGCATGGTTATCAAAGTCCAGTTGGGACGAGTCCTGTCACAAACCACTTTCCGTAAGAAAACCTCATACATATAGACATACGTATAACCCATCCTCGACACTTCCGAGAAGATGCCAACTCGGGGCACACACCCCCTAGGGAACACATCCCCAATATATGTCATGATTCATCTCTATAATGGTGTGCACACTACTCGGGGTCTCACCCATATCATAACTCCTACTCCTGGAATGCGCTCCTTATGGGGATACTCATTTCGGGTAGTGGATCGTGACTCTCTAGGTCGACGGCTGGAGGAGACCAATCAAATCATGTAGAGGGTTTATACATTTCATACTTTCTTTCTCAAAACATATTTTAATTGGGTCTCATACCCGATTCATCTCAATAGGATTCCTCGAATCCACTTCAAATCCACTTTCACAGGCCTCGGCCTAAATCCACACTTCAATAGGGTCTCATACTCGAATTCTCATTTCATAAACCGAACTGGGACTCAAGCCCGATTTCATGATCCAACAGGGCCTCAAGCCCGATTTCACAATTAACTGGGCTTCTAGCCCGATATCACAACAACCAAGGCCTCAAGCCCGATACCATAAATCAATGGGGCTTCGACCTCGATTTTACAATCAACAAGGCCTTAAGCCCGATACCACAGTCAAAGGGGCCTTAAGCCCGATATTACAACCAACTGGGTCTCAAATCCGAATTCGTAAATCAACGAGGCCTTCGGCCCGATCGTATAACTCAAATGGGCCTCCAACCCGATTTCTCGTCAAATCAAATGGACTCCAAGTCTGAAGGTTTCCAATCAAATGGGTCGCATACCTGATTTCATATTTCAAAATCCGAAACCCATTCAGTACACCCTCATTGAAAATCTTGCACGTACAAGCATCGTATAAAATCAGAAATCTCGAAATAAGTGCAGATACGTAAATCCTAGGCTACCAAAAACAAATGCACTCATGGAATCACAAAATATGTATTTAAAAAATTTATAAACATTTATGCATGCATCAGTTTAGAAAGAAAGGTCCACTCACAGACTGTCCGAAGCCGCGCCTCGATACGCGCGCCAAAATGTCTCCTCGGGCCAATCGCCATCACCGGGACTTCCAAACCTTTCCAAATCGTAATAGAGGGTTATTAACCACTTAAATAACCCCTCACTAATGCCCCGTAATTTTTCAAAATTTTTAACTTGTTTTAAACCTGATCCTAAACCTTCGGACAGCCTGAACCATATCGAAACGATATCCGATCGACTCGAAACCAATCTCAAAATGTTCGTTACATCGAATAGATGATTTCGTGTGTTGAACACATCCCCAGAAAGTGGACCACGTACCCACACGCGCAGAATGAAGCCCCTGCGTGTGGGAGCCACGCGCCATTACAGTGCATCGTCTTCAACCCAACCACGGCTGGTCTAGCCGGTTTACTGGTTCCGCCAGTCTAATTGGACTGGCATGACCAGTCTGGCCCTATATTTTCCTTATTTTTCGTCCAATTTCTTCCTTTTCGATTCCATTCTTCCTATTTCATCAATTCCTATCTATTCACATCTATAAACCCTAAGGAAAACATCTAAAACCTAACGGTTCAAAACTCCCTCACGGTTCATTTTTTTCCAGAATTTCCCCAGGGCTTCACAGCCATCTACCGCCCCCAAAAATCTTCCTAAAACCTTCCTAGCACTTTAATGAACTCATCCTAATCGATTAAAACAGCCCATAACGTATGAAATTGAAAATAGGAAAGTTTTGGGCAAAACTGAGTTACCTTCCACGGTTTGCCTCCGCCATCCACGGCGGTGCTGCTCTTGGCCAGCCACCATCCTCACAGTCCTCATCTCACTCCCTAGGCTTCTCAAAAGATCAGATGGGGAATGGTTTGGGATTGGGTTGGATTGGGTTTGCTCGGGTTGGTGGGAATGGACGATGATCGAATGGAAAGGGGAAGGATATGCATGAACCAATTTGGGTGGGCAATGGATGGATGACAAGTGTCATTCATCCATTGGGCCTGCCCCAAAATATCTGGGCCCACTTAAGATAAAAGTCAAGCTGTCTCGTAAAACGTGTAATAGTTCCTTGGAACTTCCGTGAACCATAACTTTTCTGTCGAACGTCCGAATTTAAGGTGCCGCCTGTCTACGGATTCGTATTACCTCGATCTACGTAACGGTCCTCGGTCCTTGGCCATTGAACCTCCCGGGTCAAAAGTCAAATTTTTACCCTCGTTTTGGGGCAAAATCATAATTTTACCCTAAACGTCTGTTAATCCTCGTCTAATCCCCGATTAGCCTTGCTTTTCCGTCATTAATTCTTAATTAATCCCGATAATTCAAGACGGGTCGTTACAATCTTCCCTCCTTTAATAATTTCATCCTCGAAATTCAAATTAACCCAATTCCACAACCAAACTGTGGAGTTCCAATTGTGTCCCTCGACTCTGGTATTCTCGTGTACACCTACACGTCCGTCCCAAATGTCATACTCATCAATACGTCCTGTCACTAGAGCTTCCAAAGCACCAATTCATTTTCGAGAACTACACGTCAGCTCGTATGTCTCACTCGAGACAGAACATCGACACTCGTCGATCTTGCTTGTCACTCACCTTGATAGGTCAACAGTACCAAACCACCATTCAAACGGCTTTTCAGCCTGATGACCTTTTTTATTCGACAATCGGGCTGATATCCTATTCAGCCTCCGATTTGGACAACATTTCCTAGATCCTGCCATCACAATGGCACGAATCCTATGTCATAGGTCATCCTCAGACCTATGCTGCAGGGTTAATCGACCTCGATGCTCGCACGAATCAATTCTCTCAATTTCCCATACTCAAAGCTGACTCTCCTTAGATTCCCATTAATCCATACCTATCTGAACGCATCGGATATCGATTAAATCCATTACCACTATAGGTCACAACCATCAAGACCAGCTGACAACTCCCAGTTCCACTGCGCTACTCTAATCTCGACTCGTTCTCGAGTCCTCACATCATACCTCGTGTCACTCAGAAACCGATGCTGAAATCCTGACTCATTCGAGTCCCCAAACTGTCACTATCGGATCTAATCAGATTGCCACTCCATCTAGGACTCTATCCAATCTACAACATTCCCATACTCTCGGGGAACTATCAACCCAATATACCGATTGATCGTGGTCAATTCCATCGTCCAACATGCACAACACTCCGGTGCACCCCCATCACATCAATCATCAAGGCCCTACTCGGCCTGATCTAGTCTTGCACTCGGGTAAAGTCCAATCACACACTACTGTCCGCGCTCTAACCACAGCTCGGACGTCAACCTTACATCACCTGGCGTACTTCAATCCAGCACACTCTCTGCTCTCATACCTAAGATAGGTCATACACTCCTATAAACAACTTCTGTCTTGTCTTCTCACTGACTATGCTAAGGGATTCCTTAATTGTCTCACGTTACAGTCCTCCTCTGCTCCTAACTTAGCATATTCAGCATGGTAATTCAATTTAATGATGATCGGACCTCGGTCTACTCGACTCACGATCGTCACAATCATCTCAGTCATCTCGATCGACTAGATCATCATCACACTGCTCGATCCATAATACCAACACGAGTCCACTATGGGTCCAAGGTAGTGGACACTCTCGTCACATCAGGTGAAGCTAAACACCATCTGCTCTCTGAATCATTCAAATTTGACCCATAGCCTAGGTGTTCGGTTCTTACACCCTCTTCGAACCCTTTAGCTGTCATATCACTCCTCGTCGTCCCACCTAGGGACGAATCCAGGAGAATCCAAGATGATGACATCAAGGTTCATCCTATGTCATCCTCTGGCACCCATCACTATCTACTAAAAAGTCACACTCTGTGACCTCGGAATATCCATCACCAACACAGAATCAAGCACTCTTCTCATCGTCTCAGTCACAACTTCTCTTGATTCCGAAGTTCCAATCACGTTGGAAACATGCTTCTTTTCCAATTACTGAGCTAACTCATTACACAAGAATTCCCGCGTCCTATAGGCAAACGATTTCCAAGTCCCCAACTCAGGAGGTATGGTCAACCGTAGTCAACCAAAACCAATCTGTAATGGACTCTCAAGTCCTCAGCTCAACCGGACACCATCCACGCGTCCATGAATACCGTTTATGCACATCCAAAAGGATGTCAATTCATCTTAACCAACCCTCATGTCATAAGACGTAACTTACGTCATCCATTTATACCTTTTCTGTCTAGTCACCACGTAAGCATTTTAACCTTTAACGTTACCACTCTTGGGTGCACACACTCGTGCCTCAAGTCTTGTATCATCGGGGAACTGGTCACCCAAATCAAGTACTCCCCATGCCTCGCACTAAGCCACTCGGGATCCTCTCTGTCCCGCTCACTACCCACCGAACTCATATGCTCGCCACATTGGGTACATCTACTATCCCGTCGGCATATATGTTCGCACGTCCCAGCTCTAAGGGATTAACTCCCAAACTCACACTCGTGTGATCTGTCCAAGGATATCTACGGCATCTGTCACTCACCTAGGTATATCCCACTCATCTCAGTCACCGCCACAGAGGTAGCGTGGTACACTTGCCAACGCCCAAAACTCCTCTCCTTTTGTAATCGCACTCGGTCGTAACCGAGTCGAATCCAAAAATCACTGCTCATACTATGTGTCACTCATGCACCTCCGTATCCTCGTCACGACTGACGAATCTCATCGCCTCAGTTGCCACAGCAACCTGAGTCCATCCAACTCGATAAGATTCGATCACGTCCATCGATAGCAGCATCTGCCACAACCTCATGCAAACCAATCTTAGAAACGCTCTGCTATCGAGACTCCAAATTCATGCGTTCAACTCACCGCAGGTACCAAACGCTCAAAGCAAAATCAGTCCATCGGTCCCGGTGGCGGTCCACAAGTACCACTCCCTTGGTAACTTGTCCAATCGATCGTCCACTGGGGTTATCAAAACTCGGCTTCTCATTGCAGCACAACTAACCCGACTAATCCCTCACTTTCGACTCCGAAGAGTCGTCGTACTCCAATACTGGTGTTCGATCAACCAGTTACTACACTGTGAGGATCTCATCATCTTGTAACTCTTTGGCTCTCAGCCGCTGGCCTCCATAAGAACTTGGTGATAATCCTTGTCTAACACTGCACACCCATTACACGTCGCAATCGCAGCATACCACAATCACCGCATGTCATACCAAGCCATGCAACACCTACACCGTGGCATCCTCTATCAGTCAACGTCCCTCCGAGACTCGACACACTGAAACATGACCTCTCATGCCAAATTAGGTCAAACATTCCTATTCCCAAAAATCTCACTCGCGTCAACCATGACCTCAGCTGCTCTCTACAGCACACTCTCTAATTCGACATGACACTACCGACAACGGTCTCGACTCTCGAGTCGGCATACGGTCTCTACGGATCCACTGGATCCTATCTCCAGTAACACTACAGCTCTAAGCCGTTAGATTCACACGAACATTGATCCCACTTGGGATCCAACCTCTTGGAGAACGCGGAATCCAATGCCAATCGAATCCTAAACTATCGCACATCGTGCCAAACAAATCTAACTAGGATCTAATTCCACTTAATCCTTGTACTAATACCCTAACTATCAGGTTGATGATGAGGTGTTACGACTACATAAACATCACATCTTCGATCTGCGCACTCTAAGAGCAAGACCTGCTCTGATACCAACTGGTATCAGAGTACCAAGAGTATCATATGAACCAACCTGCTCTGATACTAACTTGACAGGACCAGTCCCAAATCCCCCAGAATTAACGTGGGACGTGCCTGCACCCATCTGACACGAAGTGTCAGACTAGGGATAATTTCGTCCTTAGCCCAACCGGGACTACTAGAGAGCGCCAGGATCGGGAAGAGGAGTGTGATGTCTAGGTCTCTGCTACAGCCAGCATCCGTAATTAACCTGAAAGGCATTCAAAACATTAAAATTCGTGAGTCGACAAAATAAATATTTTTCTAAAAACATTTCATAAAAATACGTTTATGCCCTTCACTGAAAAACATGCATGCATTCGAAAACCATTTATCAAAACATTTGCATAATCATTAGGGCCTTGGCCCAAAACCGTAAATCAAACCATATGGGAACTCATCCCAAAACCAATCATGTGGGACTTTTCCCAAATCACTTCATGTGGGTCTTAGCCCAAAACCATATCCAAAATGTAGAATACGGGGGTCTCCGCCCCAAATCACTTTCCAAAACATAGAACACGGGGTCTCCGCCGCAAACCACTTTCCGTAAGAAAACCTCATATGTATAGACATACGTATAACCCATCCTCGGCACTTCCGAGAAGATGCCAACTCGGGGCACATAGCCCCTAGGAAACACATCCCCGATATATGTCACGATTCACCTCTATACTAGTGTGCACACTACTCGGGGTCTCACTCTGAGTCTACCCCCAGGAATTCTCCATCTGGGAGGCTCTATCCAACATCCAGGATCTACGATGTCTGGATGGCTATCTCCGAACCCAGTCCGAGACCATATCATAACTCCCACTCCTGGAATGTGCTCCTTATGGGGATACTCATTCCGGGTTGTAGATCGTGACTCTCCAGGTCGACGGCTGGAGAATACCAATCAAATCATGTGGAGGGTTTATACATTTCAAATACTTTCTTTCTATTTCAATTGGGTTTCATACCCGATTCATCTCAACAGGATTCCTCGAATCCGCTTCAAATCCACTTTCACAGGCTTCGGCCTAAATCCACAGTTCAATAGGGTCTCATGCCCGAATTCTCATTTCATAAACCGAACTGGGACTCAAGCCCCATTTCTTGATCCAACGGGGCCTCAAGCCCGATTTCACAATCAACTGGGCTTCTAGCCCTATATCACAACCAACGGGGCCTCAAGCCCGATACCATAAATCAATGGGGCTTCGAACCTGATTTCACAATCAACGAGGTCTTAAGCCCGATACCACAGTCAAAGGGGCCTCAAGCCCGATATTACAATCAACTGGGCCTCAAGCCCGAATTCGTAAATTAACGGGGCCTTCGGCCTGATCTTATAACTCAAATGGGCCTTTAGCCCGATTTCTCACCAAACCAAATGGACTCCAAGTCTGATGGTTTCCAATCAAATGGGTCTCATACCCGATGTCATATTTCTAAATTCGAAACCCATTCATTAAACCCTCATTGAAAATCTTGCACGTACAAGCATCGTATAAAATCAGAAATCTCGAAATACGTGCAGATACGTAAATCCTAGGCTACCAAAAACAAATGCACTCATGGAATCACAAAACATGTATTTAAAACATTTATAAACATTTATGCATGCATCAGTTTAGAACGAAAGGTCCACTCACAGACTGTCCGAAGCTGCGCCTCGATACGCATGCCAAAATGTCTCCCGGGCCAATGACCATCACCTGGACTTCCAAACGTATCCAAATCGTAATAGAGGGTTATTAATTACTTAAATAACCCCTCACTAATGCCCTGTAATTTTTCAGAATTTTTAACTATTTTTAAACCTGATCCTAAACCTTCAGACAGCCCGAACCATATCGAAACGATGTCCAATCGACTCAAAACCAGTCTCAAAATGTTCGTTACATCGAATAGATGATTTAGTGTGTTGAACACATCCCCATAAAGTGGACGATGTGCCCACACATGAAGGCTGAAGCCCCTGCGCGTGGTAGCCACGCGCCGTTAAAGTGCATCGTCTTCAACCCAGCGACGCCTGGTCCAGCCGGTTCACTGGTTCGACCGGTCCAGTTGGACCGACGTGACTAGTCTGGCCCGATATTTTCCTTATTATTTGTCCAATTTCTTCCTTTTCGATTCCATTCTTCCTATTTCATCAATTCCTATCTATTCACATCCAGAAACCCTAAGGAAAACATCTAAAACCTAACGGTTCATCTTTTTCCACAATTTCCCCAGGGCTTCACAGCCATCTACCACCCCCAAAAATCTTCCTAAAACCTTCCTAGCACCTTAATGAACTTATCCTAATCGATTAGAACAGCCCATAACGTATGAAATTGAAAATAGGAAAGTTTTGGGCAAAACCGAGTTACCTTCCACGGCTTGCCTCTGCCGTCCACGGCGGCGCTGCTCCTGGCCAGACACCATCCTCACGGTCCTCATCTCAATCTCTAGGCTTCTCAAAAGATCAGATGGGGAATGGTTTTGGGATTCGGTTGGATTGGGTTTGCTCGGGTTGGTGGGAATGGACGATGATCGAATGGAAAAGGGAAGGATATGCATGAACCAATTTGGGGGTGGGCAATGGATGGATGACAAGTGTCATTCATCCATTGGGCCTGCCCCAAAATATCTGGGCCCACTTAAAACAAAAGTCAAGTTGTCTCGTAAAATGTGTAATAGTTCCTCGGAACTTCCATGAACCGTAACTTTTCCGTCGAACGTCCGAATTTGAGGTGCCGCATGTCTACGGATTCGTATTACCTCGATCTACGTAACGGTCCTTGGTCCTTGGCCATCGAACCTCCCGAGTTAAAAGTCAAATTTTTGGCCTTGTTTAGGGGTAAAATCTTAATTTAGCCCTGAACGTCTGTTAATTCTCGTCAATTTTCCGATAAACCTCGCTTATCCATCATTAATTCATAGTTAATCCCGATAATTCAGGACGGGTCGTTACAATCTTTCCCCCTTCAAGAATTTCATCCTCGAAATTCAAATCGACCCAATTCCACAACTAAACTGTGGAGTTCCAATCGTGTCCCTCGACTCTGGTATTCTCGTGTACACCTACACGTCCGTCCCAAATGTCATACTCGTCAATACGCCCTGTCACCAGAGCCTCCAAAGCTCCAATTCATTTCTGAGAACTTCACGTCAGCTCGTACGTCTCACTCGAGATAGAACGTCGACACTCGTCGATCTCGCTTGTCACTCACCTTGGTAGGTCAGCAATACCAAACCGCCATTCAAACGGCTTTTCAGCCTGACGACCTTTCCTATTTGGAAATCGGGTTGATATCCTATTCAGCCTCCGATTCGGACAACATCCTCTAGATCCTGCCATCACAATGGCACGAATCCAAACTCACAAGTCACCATTATAGGTCACAACCATCGTGACTAGCTGACAACTCCCGCCTCCACTGTGCTACTCTGATTTTGACTCGCTCTCGAGTCCTCACATCATACCTCGTGTCACTCAACAACCGATGCTGAAATCTTTACTCATTCGAGTACCCAAACTGTCACTATCGGATCTAATCCGATCGCCACTCATGTCCATCTAGGACTCTATCCAATCTACAATATTCTTATAATCTCGGGGAACTATCAATCCAATATACCAATTGACCGTAGTCAATCCCATCGTCCAACATGCACAACACTCCGGTGCACCCCCATCTTATCAATCATCAAGGCCCTACTCGGCCTGATCCAGTCTTGCACTCGGGTAACGTCCAATCACATAGTACTGTCCGCGCTCCAACCACAGCTCGGACCTCAACTTTACGTCACCCGACGCACTTCGATCCAGCCCATTCTCTGCTCTCATACCCAAGACAGGTCATACACTCCTATAAACAACTTATGTCTTGTCTTCTCACTGATTATGCTAAGGGATTCCTTAATTGTCTCACGTTACAATCCTCCTCTGCTCCTAACTTATCATATTCAGCAAGGTAATTCGATTTAATGACGATCGGACCTCGGTCTACTCGACTCACGATCGTCACAATAATCTCCGTCATCTCGATCGACTAGATCATCATCACACTACTCGATCCATAATACCAACATGGGTCCACTATGAGTCCAAGGTAGTGGACACTCTCGTCACATCAGGTGACGCTAAACACCATCTGCTCTCTAACGATAATTGGGGACAGGTCGTTACAAAATGTGACGAAATCACTATTTTGAAATCACAAGTATATGTTGGGTACTTAATTGAAATTTTTTATTGTTTGGGTACTTTTTGTAACCGGGCCTATAGTTTGGGTACTTTTTTGTAGTATATCCTTAATAAAATAAGACTAATAAAGTGACTGATTAAAACTATTAACGAAACGCTAATAAAAGGAACTTGAATCAAAATAACAATCAAATAAAGTTGAACTCGAACTTTAAAACAAAATAATTAAAGTACTTTGAAAATCAAACTTACTCTAAGAATTAAAGAACTTGACTATACTATAGTTTGAATGTAAAAATCTAGTCTAAGAAACGATGAGGTGCAAGATAAAAGTATGTCGGTGTGTTGATGTCAATGTCCATTTCTCTTCTTCACCTTGACTATTTATAGAATTCAGCAAACCCACGAATTGGCCATGATTGGCCTCTACTCTTCTGACTTAAAAACTTCCTTTTTGAGGCCTTCCAAATCCTTCCTTGTTGAGCCACCCTAATTTTTCCAAGTCTAGTGGGAGAATCTTGTCTTGTTGAGCTGTCTTAATTCAAGGTGGATTGATACCGAAATGATTTGTTCAGGATTCAATCGAAATCTTCTCTCTTGGGAACATTTTGGGTTGACATTATTATCTTGATTTAATTTATTTCCTATTTTGACCATTTGAAAATCAAGGTCGAGTATGGGTTGATGGGAACTCGGCCAACATCCATCCTTTCTTTTAGGCTTGGGTTGGGTCGAAAATTATATTTAATGAAACAAAGACCCAACCCAATTTTATTGAGTGTCATTAGGCCTTTAATGGCCGCTACTTTATTTCTTGGTCTAAAAGCCATACGACCTGACTGAAAATCTGACTAAATGGCCAATTAGGTCGAGGATTTCTAATAAGGTCGACCCAGATGAGAACTTTTACACAGGTCAACCATGGTTCAACTAAATATTATGTAACGACCCGTCCCGATCTGCGGGATTAATTTATTAATTAATTTAGGGTTAGCGTGTAATGACCCTTCAAGTCGTGGCACGATGATCGAGGCTATTCGAGAGGTGGAGGTATGAGTGAGCACAGGCGCAAATATCCCTTGTCTGGCAGGTGCTGAAGGGTAGTTTCGGATCTTCAGTTGACTTGTCAGACGGGAGCAGGACCAGGCACGGTTATCTATGTCCTTCGGGGAAGGGTCCTGTCAAATTGGTATCAGCGCACTAGGTTGCTGATGCTGTTGCCACGCCATACCTCCGAAACTTAAGCCTCGTGCGCGACCTGATAGTGAGATGGGTATATTAGGGTATTTGAGGCCTTGTGATAGATCTCGGAATGTAATTGACCTTGGTTTGAGGGTCAGATGTTAATTAGTGTAACTGCGACTTACTAACTGTTAAACCCGGATTTTTGTGGGTCCGATGACTGATTGAACCCAGAGGCTAGAAAGGTAGCAAAATTGGGTAGTTTGGACCCGGGATGAGATGATTCTCAGGAAATTCCTTAAGTGGAATGTGTGTTTTCAGAGTCTAGGGTGTGATGGGGTATCCCTTAGGCTTTGTAAGTGGTATAAGATGTGGTTCACCAGTGGTATTTGCTAGGTGACCGGGTATGCCAAGGATGTCATGGATGATTGAGATAAGATTGGACTCAGGAGGAGTCATGATTGGACTCAAAATGAGTCAGGATTTTGGTTAGGACTCGAGATGAGGCATGGTAATCTCGTAGGGCTTGGGAAGAGCCGGAAAGGTTGAACAGGATATGGTTTCTGATACGACCGACCCATGTGATTGGGAAATGTTTGGCACCTGGGATGCCAAGGATTAGTATAAAGTTAGACACTGATGGGGTATGGGTTTATGAATTGGTATTGCTTAACCCTGTGTCTTGAATTTATGGATTTGGATGGGTCGTGTCAGTTTCACTTAGTGCTTAAAGGTTCGGCTAGAGACCCGTAGTACACAGAGATTGGGACTTAGAGATAGTTTGGTTCAGTGGAATGCCAGTTGGGTCCACTGGGGGAGTAAGTGATAAAGTTAATTGCACGGTGATGCTCTTGATTGTGGGTCGTCTAGTCACATCCTAAAGAAATGGCTATATAAACTAGAAAAGTGATAGAGGCACTGGTTTGAGTGCAATAGAGCAAAGCTTGGCACATGGATTGACTGCTGATGTGACAGGCGAGGGAAGGATTTGGTAGGACCCATGATGGACCATTGAGGCATGGTCGGAGTTGGGACCATGTACCTGAGGATTGACAAATTCTGAGCAGGAGGCTTGAGTCGCCCCTGGAGTGATGACCTAGATGTTTATTACTTGTGGTCATGACATGTGTATTTGGTAGGTCCCAGGCTATTTACTCTTCTGTGTCTCAGAGTTATACATTTGGATGGATTTGGAAGGATCCGTGATTTGTTAAGGTACGGAAGTCGGAGAACCAACTGGAGTTACGGAAATGATAGATTTGATGGTTTCCATGTGGTCACCCTGATGAGTATTGGTAAACTTGGTGATCTAGAAGGGAGTAGACCCATCTTATGTAAAGATACCCAGGATGACTGACGATACTAGCCTAGTGGCGGAATTGGGTATTCCTGGACTTGGATTGAGTTGGACGTAATCCTTGGGAGGGATTGGTTAATGACTCATGATACCTTTATCGGGTATGTCGATTTGGGAGTGTTATGTGGAGTCTAGGATTCCCAAGGGTAATTACTGGGCACAAGTGTGATACTTGTGGGTAATGTTTGCGATGCCCAGTGAGGGCTGAGGATGTGCGGACTCCTCAAAAGATTTCCTGAGGTTTTTGCCAGGATGAGAGGTTGAGTTGATAATGGAAATCGTGTCGAGTATACGAGTTGTTTCTCGGACACTTGGGTATTTGACACCTACGAAGTCATAAGGACTGAAGGTGCAAGTACCGGACTTGATAACTACGAGTTCGTTCGGCCGAGTGTTGCCATGGGGAACTCAGTGTTGTTAAAGAGGAGAAAGGGATGATGGTCCAAGCTTACATGTCGATTCTTGGAAAACTTAATGATTGTGGTTCGGTTGGAAAAGTGTGATTATTGGGCCTATGGAGAATGGCCAACAGGATGATCACTATCGGCTATGAGTAAAAGAGGAAAGCTAAGGTTTGAATTTGATACGACTATGGTTGGTCGATGGAGATGCCTTTGGATGGGCAAATGAACTGGTTATGTTTGTGAGTTGATGAGACAGGTATTCTGGCCATAGTTGGATTGGTTATGATAACATGATGGATACATGTTGGTGTGCCTACATCTACGGATGGGCATGTGATGTGCTTGATGAATGTGTTGACTATCCTAAGAGAAAAATTAGTGGTGTTAGGTTTAGTCGACCAAAGTAGACTTGTGACATAAGTGTTAGTAGTGGCCGGGGTTAGTGTGAATCCCAGGAGAAGTAGACGTTCTTTCCTGTGGACACATTGATGTGTCATTATGAGAGTTGTGATTTGGTGAGGTGTTTTTGAGCAGCATAGGACAAGGATTGTCGATGCTAGCTAAACCCTCAGGAGTTTTACTTTTCCCTATATGGTTTGGGATCGACCATATTGATCTATGAGTCGAGTATGCAGAGGTCATACTTCTGGAAAAGACGACCATCAGGAATGGTAAGGGATGATAACCATAAAGGCCTATTATGTGTGACGATGAAAGTCAGGAGACTTTGAGATTACGACCTTATAGTCGGGTCGGATATTATTTCGGTACGGCTAGCGAGGTAGCCGATATACTAAGCTGAAAGTTAAAATTTTTGATGATGTAAGGATAAGTAGAATCCTGATATTAATGGTACCCCATGGGATTGGAGTAATACTTGATTTTTGATCATTTGGATTACTGGGGTCCAGCTGTAGAATCATGCTTGGTGTACGATTTGCAGTATCGTATAGATGATGGTACTTGATACCTAGTGACGGTACATAGGATGTACCAGTGATGTGTCGATGAACGTGTTGGTATTTGGCTTAGTTCCGATACCATTGGTTTTGGTTGTGAACTTGAACTGGACATTGAACATGATGCACTGGGCTGAGTGATTTTGATGATTTCAGTGATTGTTTGAGCAGGTGCTCTTAGCCATGGTTGGCTAATGTAACTCTAGTGTTGAGTTGTGTGATCACTGCTCGGCTGGTGTTCAATGTGTTCCAGTTACACCGTCTGATTGAGGGGGATGACGGTATACGTATACTCAGGATGAGTGAGTTGGTGGTTAGTGTGACCACAAGTTGCTTTGCGATATGTTATCATGACGTGACCCTACCAGCATCTTGGATCACTGAGGGGGTGACAGTTGTGGATACTGAGGTTGGTATTTATCGCAGGATTGAGCTTGCCCTGCGAGGTGAGATCATGTTGTTGATCTTACGGTACATTGAGGGAGTTGTAGTACGAGGTGATGTCACTGATTGGTTGATGATTGGAGCTTTACAATGGTGGTAAAGCTTGGTGGTGACAGTTGGGCTAGTAGTGTCAGCATGGACTGACAAGTGAGATTTGGTGACTCCCGATGGGAGCGGAGGTCAGGAGATATTAGTGTTTGAAGGGAATCGTCAAGCTGAAGGAGCCAGCTTAATGATGACATTGTCAATTTCAGGTGATCAATTTCACTCGAGGTGGTCGAGTGTAGTCAGTACGACGTGAGTATGTGATGTGATGTCTGAGTGCAGACGAGTTTTTGTGTGTTGGTCAGTGGGTGTACAAGTGTACACGTGTTGTGAGACCCATTTGTTTTCCACGAGGTGGATGTGGAATACGGATAGTTGGAATTTCGAGGACAAAATTCTTTAAGGGGGGAAGGTTGTAATGACCCTTCAGGTCGTGGCGCGATGATCGAGGCTATTCGAGAGGTGGAGGTATGAGTGGGCACAGGCGCAAATATCCCTTGTCTAGCAGGTGCTGAAGGGTAGTTTCGGATCTTCAGTTGACTTGTCAGACGGGAGCAGGACCGGGCACGGTTATCTATGTCCTTCGGGGACGGGTCCTGTCATAGCGTGACTAATTGGTGATTAGTCGAGAGGTTTCGAAAGAACGGTGTGAAGTTACGAGTTCGCAGACAGGGGACACGTCGAAATCGAAAGTTCAATGGGAAAGTTACGAGTCTAGAATGCATTACGATACTATTCAAGTAAATCGAGGAATTGGACACGTGGATTGTTTTGGTTGGGAAAAATATCTAGGTTGGACCCACCAGATGAGTGACAAGTGTCACCCATTTGATTAGCCCAAATCCCAATATTTTGGGCTTATCTTCATCTTCATCATTCATTCATTTGATCTCCCAAAGTTGTGAAACCCAAACCGTATCACCCCAACCCACACCAAACACCTTCAATCCTCATCAAATGAACCTAGATTGTGAATCAAAGTTAGAGGGGAGGCTGAGACAATCTTGATGGTGGCCACGGCGAGGATCGTCGTGAACGGTGGCCGGAGATTCAAAGGTAATCGTAAACCGTTTTTAAGTTCAAAAATGGGAAGTTAGAATTTAAGGTTTATTGATCGATTTGGTGACTTGGATGAGACCCGCTGGGGGTTCTAGGACCAGCCGCGTGGTGTCTTGGGCCCGCTGAGGGCATTGTTGTTCGGCAGGGATCCTGCAAAGACTAGACACCGGTGTGGTGCCGGCCAAAAGGGGCTCCGGTGCCTAAGTTAGTATCTGAGTGCCGAGAGGCAAGTAAATACAGTGCTCTGGATCGACTCTGAGTGTCTTACCTTTGTGAAGGGTTTCTTGGTATTTATAGTAGCCATAACTGCGGTAGGTGGGCTACTGTTGCGGGAGCAGGTGGTGCTTTGTGGCTGAGAGTTGCTTAACAAGCCCTGGACATCCGGAGGAGGCGCCAGCTGGAGTCCCCAACATGCCTCCGTCAGGGAGTTGGTATGGCAGGGTTGGTTAGGTGACTGTAGCGGCCAGCTGGCGTCTGTACCATGTCAGGTGCCGAATGACAGGCCTGCAGGTCAGTGCCGATCGGCGGGCCACGGTGGGGTGCCGATCGGAGAATCGGTGGGTGTCCTTCCTGTCCTTAGCGGGCCCTGTGCTTAGGTGGTCGGTCGATATGGTATCAACATAAGTCCCCTAAGTCTTTGACTGAGGTCGATTTCCTCGGTCGAGGACTTGTGATGACAGCCAGTGCCTGTCGACCGACCGGGGCGGTGCGCCCTGTCTCCTAGTAGCCCCCCAAGTCATGGATCGAGAAGGTGCACCGTATGTCCGAAGTGAATGCAGTTCCCGGTGCCGAGTCCCGTAAGTTGCCCTCCGTGATGACCGGAAGATCCTAGAGAGGCGCCGAGGGGGATGACGGGGACCTGTCGGTTATAGTGTGCGTTCCAACGGGGAGAGGAAGCATGCCGTTGGTGGAGGTGTCGAGGGACGCCGGTCGGCATGCTGTAGTAAGACGTATTCTGGGGAGTATGTGCGTACGTATGTATGTAGGTGGTAATGTATGATACTGATGGGCATATAGTACAAGGTATTCGTAGCCGAAAGGTGGCCGTATCGGCCTGGTGACCGTCAGATCGGAAGCGCGTATCTCGAGGTGGGCCAGGGGCCTATAAAAGGGGGTGGAAGCTTTTGACTTTTTCACTTTTTACTCAGAACATCTGTGGAGTAATTTCAAGTGCCGACTGAATTGGAGCCTGCCGAGAGGAAAGGGGACACACTCGAGACCAATTCGACCGAGCAAATATTACAGGTATAATTTCTGCCGTACGGCATCTCTGCTCAGCATGTGTTCGGTAGCGTAGGTGCTTAGTTGTAGCTTCTTTTGTTTTGGTAATTTGTAGATGTCAGAGTCAGAGTCAGAGTCAGAGTCAAACAGTGGATCTGGGGTTAGGTCCCCTCAAGCTTTTGGCGAGGAAACACCGTCTAGTTCGGCAAGCGACGTGCGGAGCGGCCACAGTGGGTCAACGTCCACTAGTGGGTCCACCAGTAGTGCGTCGTCGTCCAGCAGCGGTGACAGCCTAGATGAGGCTCTCAGGTTGCCGAGGAAGGAGGTGAGGCAACAGGGCGGATGCAGCATGTCGGGTGCCGACCAGCCTACTGAAAGGGGGACGTCACCCCCCCCCCTCGTCTTCGTCGTCGACTCCGAGGCAGAAGATAGCGGGACGGAGACGAGCTCGCTGATGGAACTAGATGCCGATGGCGTGGTGAAGGTGGAGTACGCCGTGGACTACGAGATGAACACCATTCGACAGTCCGACCTAGACCGGTTCCGGGAGCTGTATAATGTGCCGACGGAGATACAGATGAGCGTACCGCGGCATAGTGAGAAGGCGAGTGATTCGCCAAAGGGGTCGATGTTATTCTATGTCGACTGCTTTGAGCAAGGAGTGAGGCTGCCTCTGCACCCGTGGCTCCAGGATATGATGACGAGGGCGAACTTAGCCATGGGGCAGCTGAATGCGAACGGCTGGATCATTCTGATCAGCCTATACACGGCTGGATCATCCTGATCAGCCTATACACGGCCTTCCGACTGGCGGGACTGCCGGAGCCGACCTGGGGGCAGCTGTGCGCCTTGTACCGCTTCAAGAGGCAAACCTACGGGTCGGGGTGGTATCAGATGGAGTGCCTGCACAAGAGTGCCCGAGGTGCGTTCATCACTGATGTGCCGACGTCGCAGAAGAGCTGGAGGCACCGTTTCTGTTGGGTGTCCGGGCCGTGGGAAGGGGATGTCAGTAGGGTCCGATCGAGGATTCCCCGCCACTTCCAGTCTGGAGGTTGTCTTTCGTCCGTTCAGCTGGTGGCCATAGTGTGGTACTTGTTCTGCCGAGATGGGGGTCTGATGTGTGTTTCTTGTTTCAGGTCCGTCGAAGGCCACGATAACGGCAGAAGATTGGGAGGCCTGCAACCTGGTGCGGGAAAAGTTGTACAACCTAGAGCGTAGTCGCTGCATCTTGAAGCTACCAGCCAACCTACTTGCCTTGGGTCATATCTCGCCACCTGGTAAGTAGCAGCTGTTTGAAGTAATGATGCGTAGGTATGCCGAGGCACTAACAAGTTGATTTTGGCAGTGCATCCCCACGTTGAACAAGCCGCTCAGAAGAAAATGAGTGAAGCAGTAGCAAAGCATGGCTCGGCTGTCGATGGTAAGGGCAAGGAGCTGGAGATGACTCCCCAACAGCCGCGGAGGCAGAAGACCGTGGCGGTGAAGCCCAAGGGGGCAGGAGATGAGGAGGTGGTGGAAGTGTGAGGCTGAGGGTCGTCGTGGTTTCTTGTATACTTTCTGTCCTCTGTTTTTTTTGTTTTTGTAATCCAGAGAATGCCCCGTGTAACATGTAGTTCGGCAATGAAATGAATGAATTTGGGATTACATGTACTAATTTGTCCATCGTGTGAAGGCACTTCGTTTTTTTTGTTTGTGCTTCTTTTTTTTTTTAATGAGAACGGCCAATAGGCGAGTACTTCGCGGATTTGTGCATACGTGTAGGTATGCCGATCCACGAGGCTTTAGACTAGTAGGGACCGAACGGTCATAATCATAAACCCAAACCATAATGTACATAATCACCAAAAATCAAACCGTAATAGCGAATGCTAATTGAAGTCGAATGATTTTGGGCCAAGTAAACGTCCGTCGGCAGAGCAAGTAGATGCCGTTTGGATGACCGGTAGTGCCGATCGGCAATAGTGAATAGGCTACCTGGTTTTTAAGGACTAAACTATCATTTAGATAAATGAAAGAACATTTGGCCGGAAAGGCAAGTTCGACTGGAGATAGCCACATCGAATTACAACAAAGCGTAAAGCAGTTTACATGGGGAGGTATTTTTAAGTATAAAATAACTTGAGATGATCTGCATGCCACGGGTGTGTAAGTGAACGTCCATCCGTAGTCTGAAGCTCATAAGTGCCCGGACGACAAATCCGAATAACCAGGTAGGGGCCCTCCCACTTGGGCCCGAGTGTCCCATCAGCACGTTCTTTAGTGGCCAGGCTAACCTTGCGAAGGATCCAGTCACCGACCTGGAAATTGCGTCTGTGAATGCGAGAGTTGTAGTAGCGAGCAATTCGCTGTTTGTGTGCCATGTTGCGGAGATTTGCCTGTTCACGGCTTTCCTCGATGAAGTTGAGATTTTGTGTGAGGAGCTCCGCATTCTCTTGTGGATCATAGGATAGTACTCGATATGAGGTTTCCCCAATCTCCACGGGTACGACAGCTTCGGTCCCGAAAGTCAAGGCAAAGGGTGTCTCTTGTGTCGATGTCCGATAGGACCAAAGAACATCAGATATGAGGTCGGACCATTGGCCCTTTCGGGTGTCGTGTAGTCGAGCCTTGAGATTGTGTTTGATGAGCTTGTTTACGGCTTCGACCTCTCCGTTAGCCTGTGGATGTGCCACCGAGGCGAAGCAGAGCTGGATGCCATAGACATCACAAAAGTGTCAGAAACTGGTGGAGTCGAACTGAGTGCCATTGTCTGTGACGATCGTGTGTGGGATACCGAAGCGACAGATGATGTTCTGGTAGACAAAGCTCTCGATCTGGGCGGCCGTGATTGTTTTGAGGGACTTCGCCTCGGCCCACTTAGTGAAGCAGTCCACTGAAATGACCGCGTGTTCGACGCCACCCTTTCCTCGTGGCATGGGACCGATGAGGTCCAGACTCCATTGAGAGAAGGGCCTGGGGCTGAGCATGGGAGTGAGGCGCTCAGCGGGAGAATGAGGTACGAGAGCGCACCGTTGGCATGGGATGCACCGTTGAGTGATGGCCATAGAGTCGGTGCGCATTGTGGGCCAATAGTATCCTTGCCGAAAAGCTTTATGTGCGAGGGACCTGGGTCCGGAGTGATTGCCGCAGATGCCTTGGTGGATCTCCCGGAGGACCGCAATGTCCCGATCAGTAGGGAGGCACTTCAGGAGGGGGTGTCGAATCCCCGTCGATATAAGTGGCCATGCGCCATAGTGAATCGTGCGGACTGGCTCTGGATGCGTCAGGCCTCGTTACGGTCGGGCGGGAGTTCGGCCGTGGTGAGGTACAGTACGATGGGATCCATCCAAGAGGCTTCCTGCGTCGTGACCAGGACTGGTTGCTCGTTTGTGCTTGGGGATGCCAAGAATTCAACGGGAACACGGCGGCCTATCCTGTCATCAATGGAGGAGGCCAGACGGGCCAGGGCATCTGCGTGGCTATTTTTCGATCGCGGTATCTAGATGACTTCGTAGCCGCGAAAGTGGCTAAGCAAGGATCGGGCTTTTGCCAAGTATCGGGTCATGGAGTCGTCTTTGGCATCATAGAGGCTATTGATCTGCCGGACGATGAGCTGGGAGTCGCTGTGAACCTGCAGCTGTTGCGCTTGGAGGTCGGTGGCCAACCGGAGGCCAGCAAGGAGGGCTTCGTACTCGGCTTCATTGTTGGAAGCCGGGAAACCAAAACGTAGCGCGTACTCCAGCCGTTCCTAGGTAGGTGTGCTGAGTACGAGGCCAGCACCAGAGCCAGTATGGCAGGAAGACGCGTCCACGTAAAGAGTCCAAATTGGTTGGGCATGGTCCAAGGTGGACGGGGCTGACGTCTTGCAGAGAGAAGCGGCGGGTTCCGCGATGTTGGGATCAAGAGTGTCGGGCATGTGCTGCGTTGTGTTGTAAGTGAATTCAGAGAGGAAGTCAGCGACGACTTGCCCTTTGACCGCTGGTCTTGGGGCGAATGTGATCTCGAACTCGCTAAGCTCCACTGCCCACTTGATGAGTCGCCCTCAAGCGTCCGGCTTTTGGAGCACCTGGCGAAGGGGTTTGTTAGTAAGGACTAACAGGGGATGTGCCTGGAAGTATGCGTGGAGGCGCCGGGCCGTCACGATGAGGGCGAAGGCCAACTTCTCCAGGTCCTTATACTGGGTCTCCGCGTCCTGGAATGCTTTGCTGACATAGTACACCGGGAACTCTGCGCCGTCCCGGCTGGTGACGAGGACAGAGCTGACAGCAGATGTGGAGACAGAAAGGTAGACGGTGAGTTGTTCCCCGGTGGTAGGTCGGGTAAGGAGGGGTGCGGTGCTCATGTAAGTTTTGAGAGCTTCAAAGGCGGCGTCGCACGTTTCATCCCAGTTGATGTGCCTACCCTGGGTCTTCATGATCTTAAAGAACGGTAGACACTTGTCCGTCGCCCGGGAGATGAACCGGGTGAGGGCGGCGATCCGGCCAGTAAGGGTTTGGACTTCCTTGAGTGTGCGTGGGGGCTTCATGTCTAGGATGGCCTTAATTTTCTCGGGGTTAGCCTCGATTCCTCGTTGGTTGATCATGTAACCGAGGAATTTTCCAGAACGGACGCCGAAAACGCATTTGGTGGGGTTGAGCCGCATTTTGTACTGCTTCAGGACCTGGAACATCTTGTGGAGATTGGGCACTTGATCGTTGGCCGTCCGGCTTTTGACTAGCATATCATCCACGTACACCTCCATGGTCTTGCCAATCTGATCCGCGAACATGAAGTTGACGAGCCGTTGGTAGGTGGCACCGGCGTTCTTGAGCCCGAAGGGCATAACATTGTAGCAGTAGACCCCCAAGTTAGTGCGGAAACTGGTGTGGATTTGGTCATCGGGGTGCATCCTGATTTGGTTGTAGCCAGAGTACGCATCCATGAAGCTGAGGAGTTCATGACCAGCCGTGGCATCGACCAAGATTACCCTAAGTGAGCTTCGTCACCATGGTTTCTCAAATCATTTTTTCCAAGATTCCCTTAATGACCTTGTTTCTTACCTCGGCTTGACCATTGGACTGAGGATTATTAGGTGTAGAATGTACTAACTTCAACCCCCAGTTGGTCGTAGACACTTTAATCGTTGTTCCTATAAAGGTCTTGCCTTGATCCGTCGTGATGGACTATGGAAACCTAAACCGATGATCCTCTTCAATGGACTTTCCTTCACTCACTTGGTAACTTCAGTTTGAGTAACCCTCTTCAATGGAATTTCCTTCACTCACTTGGTAAAAAATTCGGTAGCTAGTAAGATATATTCATGGCCCTTGGATTTTCCGGTGGATTTGGCCAATTATATCTGTTTGATCCTGAAATGACCAACACGATGAGACCCGCTGGGGGTTCTGGAATCAGCCGCGTGGTGTTTCGGGTCCGCTGGGGCGTGGCCGTTCGGCGAGTATCCTGCAAGGACTAGACACCGGTGTGGTGCCGGCCGAAGGGGCTCCGATGCCTAAGTTAGTATCTGAGTGCCGAGAGGCAAGTAAATACAGTGCTCTGGATCGGTTCTTAGTGTCTTACCTTTGTGAAGGGTTTCGGGGTATTTATAGTAGCCATAACTGCGGTAGGTGGGCTACTGTTACGGGAGCAGGTGGTGCTTGATGGCTGGGAGCCGCCTGACAAGCCCTGGATATCCGGAGGAGGCGCCAGCTGGAGTCCCAACCTGCCTCCGTCAGGGAGTTGGTGTGACAGAGTTGGTTAGGTGACTGTCGCAGCCAGCTGTCGTCTGTTCACTGTCAGGTGCCGAATGGCGGGTCTGCAGTGCGGTGCCGGTCGGCGGGCCGTGGGCCGTGAGGGTGCCGATCAGGCGATCAGTCGGCGGCCTTCCTGTCCTGGTGGGACCTGTGCTAGGGTGGTCGGTCGATATGGTATCAACATAAGTCCCCTAAGTCTTTGACTGAGGTGGGGTTCCTCGGTCGAGGACTTGATATGACGGCCGGTATCTGTCGACCGACCTGGGCGGTGCACCCTGTATCCCTAGTAGCCCCCCAAGTCATGGAGCGAGGAAGTGCACCGTATGTCCGATTAGCAAAGGAGCCCCGTTGCCAAGTTCCGGAAGCGGCCCACCATAAAGACCGAAAGATCGTGGAGAGGCGGCCGTGGGGAATGGCGGGGAGACGTCGGTAGCAGTGCGCTTGCCGACGAGGAGGGGAGGCGTGCCGTCGGGAAAGAGGCCGAGAGGCTCCGGTCGGCAGGCGGTATGAATGCATACCGGTGAGCGACGTACGTATGTACGTATGTAGTTGAAAATGTACGATACCGATGGGTATATAGTACAAGGTATTCGTAGCCGAAAGGTGGCCGTATCGGCCTGGTGACCGTCAGATCGGAAGCGCGCATCTCGAGGCGGGCCAGGGGCCTATAAAAGGGGCGAAAGCTTTCTGTCTTTTTCACTTTTTGACTCAGAGCATCAGTGGAATAATTGCGAGTGCCGACTGAATTGGAGACTGCCGATCAAGAAGAGGACGCACGTGGAATCAATTCGACCGAGCAAAACGTTGAAAGGTATACTTCCTGTCGTTCGGCATCTATGCTCAGCATGTGTTCCGTAGCGTAGGTGCTTAGTTGTAGCTTCTTTTGTTTTGGTAATTGTAGATGTCAGAGTCAGAGTCAAACAGTGGATCTGGGGTTAGGTCCCCTCAAGCTTTTGGCGGGGAAACACCGTCCAGTTCGGCAACCGACGGGCCGAGCGGGCGCAGTGGGTCAACGTCCACTAGTGGGTCCACTAGCGGCACGTCGTCGTCCAGCAGTGGTGACAGCCTGGATGAGGCTCTCAGGTTGCCGCGGAAGGAGGTGAGGCAGCAGGGCGGGTGCAGCACGTCGGGTGCCGATCGGCCAAGTGAGAGGAGGACGTCTCCCCGTACGCCCCCCGTCGCCACCGTCGATTCCGAGGCGGAAGGGAGCGGTACGGAGACGAGCTCGCCGATGGAACTAGATGCCGATGGCGTGGTGAAGGTGGAGTATGCCGTGGACTACGAGATGAACACCATTCGGCAGTCCGACCTGGACCGGTTCCGGGAGCTGTACAACGTGCCGGCGGAGATTAAGATGACGGTACCCCCGCACAGCAAGAAGCCGAGCAGTCCGCCGGAAGGGTCGACATTATTTTACGTCGATTGCTTTGAACACGGCGTGAGGCTGCCTCTGCACCCGTGGCTTCAGGACATGATGGCGAGGGCAAACCTGGCCTTGGGGCAGCTGAACGCCAACGGCTGGATCATCCTGATCAGCCTGTACACGGCATTCCGATTGGCGGGACTGCCGGAGCCGACCTGGGGGCAACTGTGCGCCCTGTACCGCTTCAAGCGGCAGACCTACGGGTCGGGGTGGTACCAGATGGAGTGCCTGCACAAGAGTGCGCGGGGGGCGTTCATCACTGATGTGCCGACGTCGCAGAAGAGCTGGAGGCATCGGTTCTGCTGGGTAGCGGGGCCGTGGGAAGGGGACATCAGTGGGGTCCGCGCGAGGATTCCCAGTTACTTCCAGTCCGGAGGTTGTTGGTCTACCGTTCGGCTAGTAGGCGTAAGGCGTCAATTGTGGCTACCGAGGCGGAGACTGATGGAGTTGTTGTGTGTGCAGGTCCGTCCAAGGCAACGGTAACAGCAGAGGATTGGGAGGCGTGTAACCTGGTGCGGGAAAAGCTGTCTAACCTGGAACGCAGCCGGTGCGTCCTGAAGCTGCCGTCGAACCTGGTTGCCGTGGGTCTCATCTCGCCACCTGGTAAGCAAGTAGTGCTGAAGTTATAGTGTGTAGGCATGCCGGGGCACTAACAGTTTAGTTTTGCAGTGCACCCGCAAGTTGAACAAGCCGCTCAGAAGAAGATGAGTGAGGCGGCGGCGAAGCATGGCTCGGCTGCCGAGGGAAAGGGCAAGGAGCCGGAGGCAACCCCCCCACAGCCGCGGAGGCAAAAGACCGTGGCGTTGAAGCCCAGGGGTGCTGGCCGAGAGGAGCCCCCGTCGGGGTCCAGTATGGGTGTTCGGCCAAATGGGCCGCCGAAGCCGACGAGGCCTGATCCGCGGCAAGGTGCCGAGCAGGCGAAGAGTCCCGTCCTGGGACTGAAGCGGCCCCTCATCGGCGGACTGGACCAAGCCCGGGAGCGCCAGAGGAAGCTGAAGGCGGCGCGGCTTAGGCAGTCTCCTCCGGCGGCAGGGGTGTCGGAGGGGGAGGGCTCCGACCGTCGACGCAAGAGGGAGGCGGCCCTCAAGGCTCCCGAGGCGCCGATGGAGAAAACCAAGGAGGGCAGGGTGGAGATGCCGCCGCCGGCCAAGGAAAGGGTGCCGAACAGCGTACCCGGCATTGCGGCCGTCTTCATGGATCCCGTGGAGACGGGGGAGGTTGTGAGGTCGGCAAGGCCCGGGGAGGCGTGGGTGCCGGTCACACAGCAGGTGCACAGGTCATTGGCGCCGGTTGTCAATGCTTTTGTGCTCGGCTCCCAGGTGACGCCGGCAGAGATGGAGCAGATCGGTACCGGCTCCCACCCGGGTCGGTTCGCGGCCCTGCTCGCCGAGCAAGCCCATGTGAGTAGTTGTGTGAGTTGGGTTTGGTTTTGGTTTGTATTGATTGGATATATGTTTGCTGACAAGTGTGCATGGTTCGGCAGTGCTTTGGGCAGACCTACGTGGCCCTGCAGAGGGCCTCCCGGCACATGCAGAGGATGGAGGCGGAGTTGGACGTCGCGCGGCAGAGGGAGGAGAGGCTGCGTGCCCGGGAGAAAGAGGGTCACGCTGCGCGGAGGCGGGTTGCGGAGCTGGAGAAGGAACTCCAGCGGGAGAAGGCCCGGGCAGAGGCGGCCGAGAGGGGAATTGCGGACCGGGAGGAAACGGTGCACGCCTTCTCCCAGCAGCTGAACGAGCAGGAGAAAGCCATGGGGGAGCTGCAGGGGGAAGTGGAGCGGCTGCGCGTCCTGCTATTTGCCGATCGGCAGAAGACCCTGGAGGACTTCATGGCGGACCCGGTGTATGCGAATCATCTCGACCTGGCGCTTGCCGAGGTGGAAGATGATTGCGTACAGCGGGTGTTGTACTTCAATCCAGGGGTCCCTCTCAACTTCCCGTGGCTGGATGAGCCCCCCGTGCTGACCAAGACTTTCTCGCTGGACGGGCAACCGTCGAATGCCGAGGGCGAGCGGCCGGCCGGCGCGGAGAAAGCGGCAGAGGCGTCCACTGCCGACCAGGCTGAGGCGGCAGACGAGGAGGTGGTGGTGGTGGTGTGAGGCCGAAGGCCGCATAGATAGTTTTTGTATGGTTTTTTTTTTGTTGTAATCCGGGGGATGCCCCGTGTAGCATGTAGTTCGGATGTTTAAAGAGTAATAAAATTGTTCTTGGCAAAGTTGATATGTAGCACACTGGGCATTTTCTTTTTCTTTTTTTTTTTTGAAATGAGAACTGCCGATAGGCGAGTACTTGGCATTTTTGGCATATGTGTAGGCATGCCGATCCACGGTCATGACCATAAACCCAGACCGTACTGGGCGTAACTACCGAATAAAATTGTAATGAATGTTTTGCGGCGGTATGCAAAGTAGGTGCCGCGTTGGTCACCGGGAGTGCCGATCGGCAATGGTGAATAGGCCACGTTGTAGTTGAGTATGAGGCTAACACTTGGATTTATAAAAGAACATTGTGCCGGAAAGGCAAGTTCGACTGGAGATAGCCAAGTCGAATTACAGTAAAGCATAACGTAACGTACATGGGGTGTGTTCTAATTATGAAATAACTTGAGATGATCCGCGTGCCACGGGTGTGTAAGCAGACGTCCATCTGCAGTCTGAAGCTCATAGGTGCCTGGTCGACAAATTCGGGTCACGAGGTAGGGGCCCTCCCATGTGGGCCCGAGTGTCCCGTCAGCACGCTCCTTAGTGGCCAAGCTGACCCTGCGAAGGACCCAGTCACCGACCTGGAAACTGCGTTCGCGAACGCGAGAGTTGTAGTAGCGAGCAACTCGCTGTTTGTGTGCCAGGTTGCGGAGGGTGGCTTGGTCGCGGCTTTCCTCAATAAAGTTGAGATTTTGTGTGAGGAGTTCCGCATTCTCCTGTGGATCATAGGATAAGACTCGATAAGAGGTCTCTCCGATTTCCACGGGGACGACGGCTTCCGTCCCGAAAGTCAAGGCGAAGGGTGTCTCCTGTGTCGATGTCCTGTAGGATGTCCGGTAGGACCAGAGAACATCGGATAGGAGGTCGGACCATTGGCCTTTCGGGGTGTCGTGGAGTCGAGCCTTGAGGTTGTGTTTGATGAGCTTGTTTACGGCTTCCACCTGTCCGTTAGCCTGTGGATGTGCCACCGAGGCGAAGCAGAGCTGGATGCCATAGGTGTCGCAAAAGTGTCGGAAACGGGCAGAGTCGAACTGAGTGCCGTTGTCCGTGACGATCGTGTGGGGGATACCAAAGCGACAGATGATGTTCTGGTAAACAAAGCTCTCGACCTGGGCGGCCGTGATTGTTTTGAGGGGCTTTGCCTCGGCCCATTTAGTGAAATAATCCACTGCAACGATTGCGTGTTCGACGCCGCCCTTTCCTCGCGGCATGGGGCCGATGAGATCCAGACCCCATTGAGAGAAAGGCCAGGGGCTGAGCATGGGAGTAAGGCGCTCAGCGGGAGAATGAGGTACAGGGGCGCACCGTTGGCATGGGACGCACCGTTGGGTGATGGCTATAGAGTCGGCGCGCATTGTGGGCCAATAGTATCCCTGCCGGAAGGCTTTATGTGCGAGGGACCTGGGTCCGGAGTGGTTACCGCAGATTCCCTGGTGAATTTCTCGGAGCACCGCAATGCCCTGGTCCGTAAGGAGGCACTTGAGGAGGGGGGTGTCGAATCCCCGTCGGTATAGGTGGCCATGCGCCATGGTGTATCGTGCGGACTGGCGTTGGATGCGTCGGGCCTCGTTGCGGTTGGGCGGGAGTTCGGCCATGGTGAGGTACCGGACAATGGGGTCCATCCAAGAGGCTTCCTGTGTTGCGGCCAGGACTGGTTGCTCGTTTGTGCTTGGGGATGCCAAAAATTCGACGGGAACACGGCGGCCTATCTTGTCGTCGATGGAGGAGGCCAGGCGGGCCAGGGCATCGGCGTGGCTGTTTTCCGACCGCGGTACTTGGATGATCTCGTAGCCGCGGAAGTGGCGGAGTAGGGACCGCACTTTTGCCAAGTATCGAGTCATGGAGGCGTCTTTGGCATCATAGAGGCTGTTGATCTGTCGGACAACGAGCTGGGAGTCGCTGTAAATCTGCAGCTGTTGTGCTTGGAGGTCGGTGGCCAAACGGAGGCCAGCAAGGAGGGCTTCGTACTCAGCACGATGGTATCAACAATATCTCACTGCCAGTTATATCTATCACCCAACCCTTGAATGGCCAGGCTTTTACTATCGGGTTCATTGGTCTGGCCGGTACATGTTGGATTGGGCCATGCCTTTGGCATGCTTGTCACCCTTTGGCATAGTCAATGCAATCTTTTAGGATTGTTGGCCAATAATATCCATGCCTTCTTAAAAGCCACCTCATTTTGATCTCGGCTTGATGAGCTCGACAGACCCCTTCATGGATTTCGGCCATGACCAAGAATTGATCGTCTTTACCCAAGAAACTCACTAATAAATTATCAAAATCGATACGAAAGAGTTCATTGTTCTGTAAGACTTAGTTATGAGCTATTCCCTAGGTTTGTCGACTAGAAGGGACACTTGGGCTTTTTAGATAGTCTATAATTTTGTACCTCCAATCATCCAGGTTGACGGTCAATACCAACACCTTCAAAGGAATTCCTCTTTCGGTGATCGGGGGTAAAGATCTTTTCTATACTTTGAACATTTCTTCATAAATTTCTTCCGAAATTTGAACCCCGGAACGCGTTCTAAAACCAAACGGCGTTGCAATAATGATCCCGGCTCTAGACATATTTGTTGTTCAAGACCCATCGAAGTAGAGTTTGCATGGGATTAAAGTGATGTAATTAATTTCAACATTCTCCATGTTCTAAATTTCCACACTCATATGGGAAGCTAAAAATTCAGCTAGTGTTTGGCCTTTCACGACTTGTTGAGGTACGTAGTCATTATCCATTTTGCAATTTGGCATCTAATGATAGGCCAGGAAAACATGTATTTTATCAAATCATTTTTGGCAATTATGTGAACCACGGATGGCAACATATAGTGACTAAGCTTAGTGTCCGTGAAATACAATGGCAAGCAAAGCTTCTCAATGGGAGAGTAATTCATTTCGGTGGTCGTTAATATTCGACTTAGATAATACATAACTTGTTATTTTCCTTCATCATTATTTTGGGTCAGTAGGCTGCCAATAGAATTCTTTGCAGCCGAGATAAAGAGTCTAAATGGGCGGTCTCACTTTGGGGGAATTAACACCGGTGGCATGGTCAAATAGCCCTTGATCGAGCCAAAAGATTTTTGGTGGGACTCTTCCCATCGAAACTTGTATTTCCCTTTTAGTCTTAACAAAGAAGAGAATGGGTCAATTTTTCCGGCCGAGTTAGCAATAAATCTTCTGAGAAAATTTATCCACCCTGGAAGACTTTGTACGTCTTTCTTATTCCTTGGGGGTGGCGCATCGATGATGTCTTTGGTTTTATTTTTATCAATCTCAATTCCACGTTGATGCACCAGAAAACTAAGGAAATTCTCGGATGACACCTCAAAGGCACATTTCTTTGGATTCATCTTCAATTGATGGTTCCTTATTCTTTCGAAAGCCATTTGAAGGTCACCTAAGTGACCTGGCCTTGATTTTAACTTTACCACTACATCATTGATAGACTTCCAAATTTCAACCAATCATGTCATGGAAGATTGTGTTCATGGCTCGTTAGTATGTAGCTCCAGCATTTTTCAATCTGAAAGGCATCACCACATATTCAAATGTACCAATAAACCTTGGACACCTAAAAGTGGTTTTGTGAACATCTTCTTTGGCTAAAAAAATATTGGTTGTAGCCTAAATGTCCGTCCATAAAAGATAAAATTTTATGTTTGGCCGCTCCATCAACTAAAAGGTCAGCCATAGGCACTGTATACTCATCTTTCGGAGTAGCAAGATTTAAATTGCGAAAATCAACACAAATTCTTATTACTCCGGTTTTATTTTTTTGTAAGTACAATATTTGAAATCTATTCTACATACCTAGCTAGCCTAATAAATTTAGTTTTAAGAAGCTTTACAATCTCTTCCTTGACTTGTAGCTCTACTTCCGTCGCCATTGCAGGGTGGCTGCTTGAATGGCTTGAAGTCCTTCGAAATAGGCACGTGATGTTCCACCAAGTCTCGGCTCAACCCAGGCATCTCGGTGTAGTCCCAAGCAAAGCAATCCTTGAATTCTGAAGCAACTCTTCCATCTTGGTCTGTCGATCTGGCTTCAATAGGCCACTAATGTAGATTGGCCTTGGCTCCTCTTCCGTTCCCAAATTTATTTATATCAAAAGGTCTTGAGCTTCAGTCTTCAAGTCATCTATCTTGGTCGATGCTAAGTCCATCTTTTCAATTTAAAGGGAATCCTCTTCCGGGCCTTCTTGAAGAAATTCGACCAAGTTGGCCAATGACCCATGTTCAGCAGCTCTGTCGGCCCAAAAACCATATAGCCGTCTCAAAGTGCCTTCCAACACATCCTTATTTCCATCCTCTTGTACTATTCATTATGAACGAAAAAATTAGCAATTGTAGGCCGCTCTTCGTTGACTTGTGCATCATGTGCCCTCAAGTCGACTAGCTTATGGGTCGAGACTCCCGTAGGTCGACTGTTCTTGTATGAACCAATGAAGTAAAGAGGACCAATATCCTCATCATAAAACTTGGCCTCTACTGTATTATCTGAATCCATGATTGGCCGTGAGTCGGCCTGAACCATTTTTATAGATCAATCTTCATGCCAAAACTTGAGGCATTGGTGGAGAGACGATGGCACACACATGCTTCATTAATCCAATCCCGGCCCAGCAAAGCATTAAAGTGAGCTCTAGTTTATACCACAAAGAATGTTGTCATTCTAACCTTGCCCCCAACTTTGACCTCAAGATGGAGGATCCCTCGAGTTATGTTGTTTTCTCCTATGAACCCACTAACCATTGTCTCGGTCGGGATAAGTTCATCCATCCCTCTTTTTAACTTCTTCATAATTGAAGTTGGAAGATTTTCGCGGTCACCCTTGTATCCACTTGCACTTTATTTATTAGAATCTCATCGAAATGAGCAAACACATATAGTGGCTTCAAGTGGGTTGACATCCTCTTGGTAAGCATCTCATAATAATTTTTTTTCGAGTCCATTTTCTCCTCATTTTCTGTGTAAAATTCTAACTCGTTAAACTTGACCCGAGGTGCCTCAAAACTTGTTTCTATGGTCAGTTCCTTTAGCCCACCTACTAGCACCGTGGACTCAACCTCATCTAGAACATCACCAACGATAATGTTGGGTTGTCCGGGTTGGGCTTCAAAGAATGATGGTAACGTGACCACATTAATAGGCACCTCTTTATTCTTTCCGAATTGGAGGGTCCGCTTAGTATTGGTCTTCCACATTCTCTTGGTTTGATTCATATCCATTTCAGGCTCAAGGATCTCAGTTTGAAAAATCTCTAGGGTCGCCTGCTTGACCTCATTTGCTTCAGCCACATCTATTTTTGAAACTTCATCCTCCGCCTCTTCTATGGCCTCTTTTTCCAGTACTCTTCCACTTCATCGTATTCATCACCTTTGTCATACATTTCTTCATTTTCACCCAAAGGTGCCTCACCCAAATCCACATTTGGCTCACCCAAGTGGTCTTGCTTCACAACCTTTTCCGCGGCTGTTGGCTTGATTTTCTTCTCCACTTTGGGTGACTTGGTGTTCTTTACACACACTTTGACCATGGCTTGGTCACTTTCTATCGTCGAGATTTCCTTCTGCTACTGGTGTTTACCCCTAGATTTCTTGGCCATGGTTTGGCTAGCTATGAGGTTAGCTTTGCCCCCAATTAACCTAGGAATATTCTCGACCATTTTTATAACTTGGTAAGTTTTTACTTTGGCATGCACCTTAGCCACCTAACTTACCTTCTGACCCTGGCTCTCTACTACCTCCTTCATACTCACATTATGGCTCCTTGGCTGGCTAGCCCTTTGTCTGACCTCAATATTTGCTCCTACAATGCTTCAAATTCCCTGATCAAGTGAGACTCCAAATCAAAAATTGGTTCCTTGGTGGTCATGACAACAACTCGACCATTGATCCATTTCTTATGCATCTCGACTTCCTCTGTGGCCGCTGCCTCGAAAGAGGCCATGACGTCAGCCTTGTCCAACTCAAACTCCTCCCTCTTTATTTTCTCTTTAAGGGTGACTAGTCAGTTCAATTGAGCATGTCCTTCCTCCATCCATTTTTCGTCAGCTTAGTTGTTGGTAGAAAATTGGCTATGAGCTCTCCTCACTTTGGTCCTAGTCAATGGATTTGGTGGCAAGCTGTGCCCTCGGTTGACCCTCTTTAGTGTTTGAAATTTTATAGGTATTAATCCTGTGATGGCCTAGGCCTTTGAACATAATAAACAGTTCTTTTTTTGCCATCTCCTGTGGTTACCCAAATTATTTTTTGTTTATCTTGCTCTAGTGAAATGATCCACCCACAATATCCGTTTACTCTACTGGCTTCTGATGGTTCTACCTCGGTAAGAAACGTGATGTAACGACACGTCCCAAATTTTTGGGATTAATTAAGATTAAATCGAGGATTAGTGAGGCTAATCGGGGATTAGTCGAGGATCGTCGGACATTCAGGGTGAAATTACGATTTTTTTTCCTAGATTGGGATAAAAAGTTGGCTCTTGACTCAAGAGGTCCAATACACGAGGACCGATGACCGTTATGTAGATCGAGTCGATACGAGTCCGTAGACAGATGGCACGTCGAAATCGGACATTCGTCGGGAAAGTTACGAGTCACTGAAGGTTCGGGAAAGTATTGCATGAATTACGAGATGGGTGGACTTTTTTCTTGAGTGGGCCCCAGATATTTTTGCCAGGTCCAATGGATGAGTGACAAGTGTCACTCATCCATTGCCTATCACCCCACATACATGCACCCACCCCCTTCATCCTCATCTGTTTCATTCGAACCCCAAACCCCCCAAACCCGGGCAACCCAAGATACCACCACCCCATCCCATTGCCTGTGAGACTGAGAGTGAGGCTGAGGGCGAGACGGTGATGGCGAGAAGGTGGTAGGATCGACGTGGACGGCGGCGGAGTCACGAGAAACAGGTAAGCCTGTAACCTGTGAATGTTTGAATTTGAATTTTTGAGTTTGGACGTTTGGGGTGGATTTCGTTGACTGGGCTATGCTTATGATGGTTGTACGAGTCACAAGAGATCAAAATCGTGGGCTGAGGATAGTAGAGCAGCCCAGACAGGGAGCTGGCAATCCCAGCCACTATTCATCGATTGCAAAAGATATTTTAAGGGTGTTTTTCATCGTTTTAATTGCATAGATCCCTTCATGGGATTGAGATGACGAGAAAGGAAGAAACGACAGCGATTTTGGTGGCTGGAGTTGGAAGAACAAACTGGGTCAGGGTCGCGGGTCTACGCGACCCGATTCAGGGAAATGGGTCGACTTGGATAGAGAACAGAGATGATGATGTCATTGATGACATCATCAGATGACATCATAGTATCAAGTCTAACATGTAAGACTAACATGTGTCAGTGTCAGATGTCAGTGATGAAGTCACTGCTGACGTCAAAGTTGACCTTGACCGTTGACCGCTGTCGTCATCGTTGACTTTTTTGTCAACGTTGACTAGCCACTTTGACCCATGCTTGGGGGCGCATGGGCATGTATTTTAAGGTGGAACCAAGACTTTTTTAAAGGTTTTAACGATATGAATCCAATTGTGGTAGTTTCGAGTCGATCATAGATCATTAGGTTTGTCAAATTGAGGTTCAAAGCCTAGGGAAGCGTGTCCAGGACACGTTGACTTTTCTGGGAATGTTGGCGGTTCTTGATTAGGACTTGTCTAGGTTGGTAGTAACCTTTGAGTATGTTTTGGACAGGTCTGGATGACTCGGAGAGGTCGAATTAGGTCGGAGAGGCTTATGGCATGTGTATCAAGGCGCAACATGGACGGTCTGTGAGTGGATTTTGTTTTATGAATATGATGCATGCATAAATTTTTTATATGTGTTTATGAAAATGTTTTGAGATTCCATGAGTGCATGTGATTTGAATATGATGGTATTTGGGTGAGTCTCAGATGATATGACGCTCGCCTCCGGACTACGGATGTGTTCCTTCCAGAGAGGTCACAATGCACTGCCTGTAGCCGCAGGAAGCAATGACCGAGGGAGGCTTGACTTAAAAGCGCTGATGTTATCTTCTGAGATCGATCGGCGATGTGTTCGTGATGAACTAGAGACGGTCGCGGCGAGTGATGTATTCATGGTGACATGCTAGGATTGTGAGAGGTCCTGAGATATGCACATGTGCTAGGATTATAATCGTGACTGACATTAAGGATGGGATGTGTTCCCACGTGATCTATGATTTGGGTTGAGGTTTCTTTCTGGTTTTCCTTGATTTGGTTTTTGGGTCGTGGCCTATATGATTTGGTTTTGGACTAAGACCCTACTGAGTTAATAGCTTCGATTGAGAAGCATTTTTCACTGTGTTTTGATTTGGGAAGCAATACGTCTTGCTTCCGAGAAAGTATTTGAAATAACTGTTTTATGATGCATGCATGCATGCTTTTACATGAAGGCTATAAATGTTCTTTTTGATAAATGATTTTTATAAACAGTTGTTTTGTCCACTTACAGTTTTTATGGTTTTAATACCCTTCATGTTGACACCGGATACAGGCTGTAGCAGAAATCGAGACATCACATGACACCACCGATCTTGGCGTACTCTGGCTAACCTCGAGCGGGTGAAACGTTTATCCCTGGTCTGACACGCGGTGTCAGACGGAAGCAGGCACGTTCCACGATAATCTAGGGGGATTGGGACGGGTCCTGACACGCCTTTCATGCCTACCTTGGTAGGTTAATAATGACCATTTATTTGGCCTAGCTTCATACTTTTCTCTAGGGATATGGGGACCGTAATTCTCGGACAGACTCAAAATCACCATTTTCTCTAACTCTTTCGGTCTGTCTAACTTGACCATCTCTTTCTCAAACTCCTTCGACTTCAGCTGCGGGACATCTAATGCCACCTCACATTGACACCTGCCACATAACACGATGACCTTTGGAAGCTCTTTCGTGGTTGGTGGCTCCAAGAACATTTTCTCCATAGGATTTGGCTGAACTTCCCTAGCCATCCTTTCGGCTATAGCCTTGGCTGACCCTCCTAAATCCAACCTTCGCCCAGGCTGGTCTGGGCGGAGGAAATTGACTGTCACCATGTTGGCATGGGTGGATGGGAACAGATTCTTATCAACTCCCATTTGATTCTTTTCAGGAAATTTCAAGAACTTCTGTTCAATCAAATCCTAAACTGCATTGAGAAAAGTCAAACAACTGTTAGTTCCATGAGTCCACACATTGAGCCATTTACAACAAGTTTTATTTTTAAATATTCATTAGCGGATGGAATAAGATGACCAAATAACAATCTTATAATATTTTCTTTTAAAAGCTAGTAAAAAATTAGTTCGGTTTTAGATATGTTAAAGGTGTAAGTTTTATTCTCAACCCCTTTTTGAAAGCTACCACTAAAGTTTTGGACCTAAGTCGATGTCCACTGTTAGTCATTGGTGGGCTTTGATAGTGCCTTAGACATATGCAGCCCATTGATAAACATTTTGGTCAGATTCACTTTAGCCGATTCATCACCCACCTCAGATAGAATTTCCTCCAACTGATCGATCGGCTCTATTTCATCCACATCTACCATGTGAATCACTGTTGTTTTAGCTGGGGTCGTCTTGGATGCATCTTTATAAAAAGATGGTCGAGAAATCTGACAATTCTTTTGTTGCCCTCCTTCAAAAGACCTTCATATCGATCAACACTTTCTCCTTACCACCTTGAACCTAGCTAAGAATTTTTTAGCCGACTCACTAAAATTTTGCCTCATTTTGGTCAAGTCGGCTATAGACACCTCCGCCTCAAGTCGATAATACTACTCATGAAATATTTGCTCCATGGCCGCCCAATTCGGGATTCGGGATGGAATTTTGTGGTAGATTCACATACTAGGTGAATACAATCCCCGTGAGAATACTAGAGGAGAGTCTCAGCATAAGGCCTTCACAGTGAGCTATTTTTGTGCATTGAGCCGTGAATCAACCTGCATGCTCCACCGTGGACTAAAAATCCATCACCCGAGAAAAAAGGAGAAGTCATAAACTCTGAACCCATGTGGAAATTCTTCCATGTTGAAATTTTGCGGATATGTCCTCATGTACACTAGTCGACCGATTATTCTGGCCAACAGAACCATCTCCTGGATCAGTTGCTCGACCACACCTCATTCGAGAGCCTTTTGTTGGCCAAGTCCGTTGTCATTACCATTCAGATAATTCCTCCATGGTTTCCCCAAACTCCTAGGCCCGCAATTTAATTTATGTATGTGCCAGCAAAGTTTCCCCCAACAGCTGGGTTGGCTTGTGGTCGAGCTTGGTGGAAAGCTTGATACGGGTTCGGTCCAAACTGATTATTCCAACTTGGGAGAATATTGTGATTTGGGATATTCATATCTTATTTGTTACCCACTGTATTGTTGTTAGGTTGCTCGTTGGCTCCAAAATTCTTGACTTGAGTGCCCACTTGACCCCGGCCATTGGGTGTCCATTTTGGACAAGCTGTTGGCTGAGTCTATCGTTCACTTGAGCAAACTGGTTGCAAACGTCCATCCGTTGGTTGTTCATCTCAGAAATGAGTTCGTCAAGCCACTAGTGGGTCGCTCGATTTATTACCTCCAACATTTGAATCAATTGTTGGAAGTCCAACAAGGTTGGCGAATTTGGCTGGAGGAAGGCTCTAAAGGGTCGTGGGTAGTCTCAACTAAAATAGTGTTTGTAGTGACGACCAAGTTTTGTGCAACTTGTAATTAGCCACCATGGCCTGCTAGAGAATTTGGCATACCAAATGGCTAGGTCAACATTGGGAATATTTCAACCATATTCCTTCTCCTCCGTCCGACTATTAAATTAAACAGTTGGATTTCTTGGTTGTTTCTAGGATTCCCCCTAATAACAACAACCATACAATATCAAAACCTAGTGTGTCCCACTGGGTGCCAAAATATGTTTCTCTCGATTTGACTTATCAAGCCAATAGAAGGGATTTTGGTCCTTCTTCGAATAAATGTGTAGGTATGCCGCCACCAGGCCACCGAATGGCTTGAATGGAATTGTAAATATTGGGTGCTCCCCTAAGGTTTACTCCTAACCTTACGATTATGTGACCAAGCAATGAACCTCTTCTTAGTCTGGATTCTTTCACTCCCTTGCGATCAAGGGTGTTTTGTAACGACCCACCCTGTAATCGCGGGAATACTAGGAGATTAGCGTGATTAATCAGGATTAGTCGAGGTAAAATAACCATTTTACCTTTGGTGAGGGGAAAATGTTGACTTTTGACCCAGGATATTTTTGAACGTGGATCGAGGCCCATTGCGTAGATCACGGGCTTGCGATAACGTAGACAGGTAGCACGTTGAATTTAGATGTTGAACGATGATTTTATGGGTCATGGAAGATTTTGGACAATTTTTACGGTGCACGTATTACGAGAAAAAAATTATATTTGTCTGTTGTGGGGCCCAGAAATATCTTAGTGGGGACCACAGGATGAGTGAAAAGTGTCACTCATCCTATGCCCTTTTATTTTTCCATCTTTATGTAACACCCCGGAAATTCGAGGATTATAATAATGTATGAATTGACGTTCTTACCCTTGTGATTGGTATGGCCAAATTGTTGACTTTTTGATTTGAGGGTCAAATGGACTTTGACCAATGACCGTGACGTAGTTCGAGACGTCACGAGTCCATAGACAGGTGGCACGTCCAATTCGGATGCTCGGGGAAAAAGTTATGACTATCGGAAGTTCAGGGGCATTACCGTAATTTGGACTTTAGGAGCGAAAATGTTGACTTTTCGTTTGGCAACTAGTTTTCACATGACTCAAAGGACCGTTAGGTAGGTCTCGACGCCCTGAGTCCGTAGACAGGCGGCACGCCGAAATCGGACTTCGTATGGCTGAGTTACGGGTCTAGAAAGTGAGGGGCAGTTTGGTAATTATTGAACCAGGGGCATTTTGGTCATTTCGCCCTGGTTACTGTAGCAACCGCGGGGGACATGGGCGGCACCACCATGTGCGGTGGTTCTGAGTGCGAATTGTTTATGCTGGTGTGTGTGCTGGAAAGTATTGATTGTTTAAACCTTTTGGAAGCATCAAACATGGTCTGATTCATCCAGCTGCACGGTCAATTTGTTAATTGAAGATTCGAAGCATTTCGGGAAACTTTCTCAGTGGCTAGGTGGGTTTCCACGAGCTGTTGGACGGCTCAGTTTGTTTAAACAGAGTAGGAATGGTGTGTACTACAATCTGCTGAGGAGAGGACAGTGAGCTTGAGAAGAAAACCAGAGAATTCAGTTTCTGGAAAATTGGAGGGAATTTCGGAATTTAATTTCTGGTGCTTGTTGGACCAAACCAAGACTTGGTTTAGTCTTCTGGGAACATCACGAACTCAACCATGTCGAGTTCGAAGGGAATCAGCCACGGGTGAGCTGGGACTGTGACTGCCGTGTTCAGAGAAATTTCAGAGGTTTGGACGACTACTTCCAGGTGAGTCTTGGTTCAATTGATTGTGTTTTCCAGTTCGTTTTGATACTATGATGTTTCCTGTAAGGTTAATTTGATTATGGTTTGGAAACCAATGAGTTCTTGTGATTAACCCGTTTGGATGATCACGGGTCGAATGGCCATTTAAGGATTTGATTTGGCTAATTAGTGTCTCAGAACTTAAATTGGAAGAATAATAAACATGTTAGGATCAAATTGGATTGAAATCGAGTAGGAATTGATGGGTAATCAACCGGGTCAAGCCGCGGGTGGCAGGCCCGTATTACAGATAAACGGGTGAAGGTGGTGACACTGTAGCTACAGTGTCAGGCGCGTGACTTTCACGCGCAACCACTTTGGCCGGCGCGTGAGGGCGCGTTGGACCTTATCTCTAATCACGATCAACATCACTTTTATTCCTCTCATCATTCTGAACATTTTTGGTTAATTAACCATGTTGATCTGAGATAGTTTTGATGGGTCAGTTAGGGCCGGTTGTCTCGGGAAACGTGTGGACAGTTTCCCCGAGCCGGTTTCTATTTCAGACCTTTTGGATAAATGTGTAAGACTAATAGTGACCCTTACGTGTGATTTGGACTGACAGGAATTGTACGATAATCCCAGTACAAGTTCGTACGCGCAGGTTCACCGCGGGATCGTACTGTGAGTGGGCCCGATTTCATTAAACACTTGCATGCTTAAATGTTTTCCGATTTACTTATATGTTCACATGCTGGAATCAAGAAATGGTTTTGATGATATTGAAATTACGATTATGGCACGTTTCACGGTAATTGGGTTTGAAACCCGTCTGATGAAACTTAACCATCGGTTTGGATTTTATCTATGTATATATATATGTTTTGCATGTGGATATCAATAAAATGTATTTGGTACTGCACTGTATAGATCCATTCTTATAATACTGTCTCCTCCGGATGTGGTACCCCGGAGTGGTCATGGCGCATTGCCTGCGAGGGGCCATTCTACGGAGGAACCGGACCGTAGAATGACTCAGGAGCAGGATTGCTTATTTGACGTCAGGGATGTCGAGCGTCTAGGACGCTAGGCATTTGAGATGTCGTACCAAGACGGGGTTCGGGGATTGGACTCGTAATTGAGACCCGAGTGGCGCGCGTAGCCTTGAGACTATGACCTTATTGGACGTCAGGGACGTCAGACATCGGGGATGTCAAGATCGGAGTGTATAGTGCAGTGGCTAAAATTATGTTTATGGTTTTATTATATGCCTTATGATACATATTATATGAATTATGGTTTTAAATTCTGATGCATGGATGTTTGGAAAACAGAGGGGTAAATTATATGTTTTACTTACTAAACGATTTTATAAACTTGAGTTTCGGCCCACTCACCCTTAATGTTTTGGTAACCCCTCCAGGCTGTGCTACTGAGGTAGAGGAGGATCCTGAGGCTGAGGCATAGATCTACTTCTGCGTACCTGAACCCCTGTTGGGTGGTTTGCCCGCCGGTTTGTTTTAGAGTCGTGCTCGCAACTTGTAATTTTGGATTTCATCCCTTGTCTAACATCTGTTTATTTCGGATTTGATGTAAAACTTTAATTTGGTTATTTATGCATTTGAACGTTTGAGGTTAAAATTGGTATGTTATTTTGGGTGTCAGACGGGAGCAGGGCACGTCCCCATGTGGTCCCATGGGGATCGGGGCGGGTCCTGTCAGCTTGGTATCAGAGTACTAGGTTGTGGTCAGCATGCTAGACTAGCGATTAGTACTAGTTACTTTTCGAGTTTAAGGATAAGGTTAACTGATCTATGCCTCTTGACAGTTGGTTATGCCTCCAAGGAGTATTCCTCATACACGAACTGACGAGGATCTGGAAAGGGAAATGGAATGCGCAAGCATTGAGCGGGCTCAGCGTCTGGGAGCCACTCCTTTCAATGGGGGATTAAACCCTGAAGATCCTCATGATTGGATCACCAAATGGGAAAGGATCTTCACGGTGATGCACTGCCCTCCGGGCGAACGGGTGACCTTGGCGGCCTTCTTACTGGAAGGAGGAGCCTACCAGTGGTGGCACGGCCTTGAAATGTCTGGATGGTCTGTCCATACAACTACTTGGGAAGTTTTCCGTTCCCGATTTCTGGACCAGTATTACCCGCGATCGTTTCGCGCGGCACTGGAGGCGGAGTTCCTGCTGCTGGAGCAGGGGGATATGTCCGTTGCGGACTACGAGCAGACTTTTGGGAAACTTTCCCGGTTTGCTACATCATTTGTGAGCACGGAGGAGGACAAATTCCAGAGGCTTGAGCTTGGACTCCGAGGGGAGATCCGGGCAAGTGTTACTGCTGCTACTCATGCTTCTCTGAGAGATATGGTCGACGCTGCGGTGCGTGTCGAGGCCAGTCTGGTGGCACACCAGACACGACAGCCTACGGGCGAGGGGCGACGTCAGGATCGCCCACAACGTGGACCAACGGGCCCGAAGAACAACAAGGGAGGGGGCTACAGGGGAGCACCCTCATCCTTCAAGGGTCGTGGCTGGTCAGGTCGACGTGGAGGCTCTCAGGGCAGAGGATCAGGATACAACTCTGGGCAGCGTTCATCCTAGAACGGAGCTTCTGGTGGGAATTCGGACAGGCCGAGGCCAGTGACCTGTTTTGCTTGCGAAGAGGAGGGCCACTATGCCTGTGATTGCCCGATGTTGTCCAAGAGCAACGACACTGGGGGCTCTAGTGTGGTGCAGAGCACGGCTTCCCACACTAATGGAGGTCGAGGTCAGGGAGGTGACCGTGGGGCTGGGCGTGGCGCGCGCGGGCGCGGACGAAATGGAGGGCCTAGGGCTCAAGTTTTTTCAATGACCCAACAGCAGGCGAGGACTGCCCCAGGCGTGGTTACAGGTACACTACATATCTTAAACCTTCTTATACGTGTGTTGATGGATGCGGGGGCTACACATTCTTTTATTTCGAAGAGTTGTACTGGTATGCTTGATTGTGTGGTATCAGCCTTAGATTGCGAAATGGGTGTTGGCACCCCGATGGGCATCGTGTACCTTGTGAATCAGGTGATTCGGAGGTTCCGGTGAGAATTGAGGATGTGGATTTGCCAGCGGACTTGATTATTCTGGATATCCACGACTTCGATGTAATCTTGGGGATGGATTGGTTATCGGAGCATGGATCGCTCATCGATTACTGTAGTAAGCAAGTGATTCTGCGAAGCCCGGGTTTACCGGAGGTTATCTTTCAGGGGGAGCGTGACGGTTCGCCTCCTGAAGTGATTTCTTCACTTACTGCTACCAAACTTCTACGGAAGGGATGCCAGGGTTATCTGGCGCATGTCGTGTCGGAACAGGTTGATACTCCGGGTATCGACGAGATACCGGTGGTACGTGAGTTTCCGGATATGTTCCCGGAAGACTTACTTGGGTTACTACCATCGCGGGAGATCGAGTTTACAATTGAACTACTCCCTCGTACCCAACCTATATCCCAGGCACCATACCGGATGGCGCCGTCCGAATTACGAGAACTCAAAACTCAATTGCAAGAGTTGGTGGATTTGGGATACGTCCGACTGAGTACTTTACCGTGGGGAGCACCGGTGTTGTTCGTAAAGAAGAAGGAGGGGAGTCTCCGTTTGTTCATTGACTATCGACAACTCAACAAGGTGACACTGAGGAACCAGTATCCTCTACCCAGGATCGATGACCTTTTTGACCAATTGCGGGGAGCACAGTGCTTTTCGAAGATTGATTTGCGGTCTGAGTATCACCAACTGAGAATTTCGGAGGAGGATATTCCGAAAACTTCTTTTCGAACCCGTTACGGACACTACGAGTTCCTTGTTATGCCTTTTGGTTTGACGAATGCTCCAGCAGCATTCATGGATCTGATGAACCGGTTCTTCCGACCCTACCTGGATAAGTTCGTGATTGTGTTCATCGGTGATATCTTGGTGTACTCGAGGAGTGCCCGAGCACATGAGGAACATCTACGGTTGGTGTTGGAGAAGCTGAGATAAGAACAGTTGTACGCCAAGCTGAGAAAGTGTCAGTTTTGGCTGAACAGTATTGGTTTTCTGGGACACGTGATATCGACGGATGGGATTAGCGTAGATCCCCAGAAAACAGAAGCGGTGACTAACTGGGCTAGACCGACAACAGTAACGGAAGTGCGGAGTTTAGTCGGGTTAGCAGGTTACTACCGGAGATTCTTGGAGGGTTTCTCCAAAATTGCTGCACCATTGACTCGTCTGACTCGGAAGGGAGTGAAGTTTATTTGGGACGAGCAGTGTGATCGGAGTTTTCAAGAATTGAAGGATCGATTGACCACTGCACCTGTCCTTGTATTGCCGGATGATAGTGGAGAGTTCGTGGTCTTTAGTGACGCATCACTACAAGGTCTGGGCTGCGTGTTGATGCAGACTGGCAAGGTTATCGCCTACGCATCCCGGCAGCTAAAGACTCATGAGTTGAACTACCCAACCCATGATTTGGAGTTGGCAGCAGTGGTTCATGCTCTAAAAATCTGGAGACATTACCTATTCGGCGCAACGTGCCGGATATACACCGACCACCAGAGCCTAAAGTACCTATTCACTCAGAAGGAGCTTAACATGAGACAACGAAGATGGTTGGAACTGCTGAAGGATTATGACTGTACAATTGAGTACCATCTGGGTAAGGCCAATGTGGTGGCAGATGCACTCAGCAGGAAGTCAGCGGGATCTGTTGCACACCTAGGGATGGTGTATCTTCCTTTACTGGTGGAACTCCGGAAGGCGGGAGTTATTTTGGATACAGATGAGCATGGAGCTTTGTTGGCCAGCTTTCATGTACGACCTGTACTGATTGATCGGATCACTGAAGCACAACTTCAGGATCCGATACTCTGTATTTACAGGATTGAGGTCGATGCAGATGAGAGACAGGATTTCTCCATCCGGGATGATGGAGCACTTGTGAAGTTGGGCCGTTTGTGTGTACCTGCAGTGGCAGAGTTACGGGCCGAGATTCTTGAGGAGGCCCATAGTTCGCCTTATGCTATGCATCCGAGAGGTACAAAGATGTATTGTACCCTCCGGAACCATTATTGGTGGCCAGGAATGAAGAAGGACATTGCGGAGTTCGTAAGCAAATGCTTAACCTGTCAGCAGGTTAAGGCGGAACGGCAGAGACCTTATGAGGCTATGCAGCCACTTCTGATTCCCGAGTGGAAGTGGGATCACATCACCATGGACTTCGTCTTTAAGTTACCAAGGACTCAGAGTGGAGTTGACGGAGTGTGGGTGATCGTGGACCGGCTAACCAAGTCAGCCCATTTTCTGCCCGTTCAAGAGACTTATAAACCTAATCGACTGGCTCAATTGTTTGTAAATGAAATCATACGATTGCATGGTACGCCGGAATCGATCGTGTCCGATCGTGATCCGCGTTTCACTTCCAGGTTCTAGCTGAGTTTGCAAGCTACTTTGGGAACAACCCTACGTTTCAGTACTGCGTTCCATCCACAAACCAATGGACAGTCTGAACGGACCATTCAGACCCGGGAGGACATGATGAGGTCCTGTGTTTTACAGTTTTAGGACTCATGGGATACTCATTTGACATTGATGGAATTCGCTTACAACAACAGCTATCAGACAAGCATCGGGATGGCACCCTATGAGGCACTGTATGATCGACAGTGCAGGACACCTATCTGCTGGATGGAGATAGGGGAGCGAGCGGTTGTAGGGCCAGAATTGATGGACTTAACCCTGGAAACTGTTCGTGTTATCAAGGAAAGATTGAAGGCGGCACAGGATCGCCAAAAGAGTTATGCCGATCGACGGATTCGAGACTTGGAATTTGAAGTGGGAGATTTTGTCTTCCTGAAATTATCTTCGTGGAAAGGGATTATCCGTTTTGGTCGACGGGGGAAACTGAGTCCGCGTTTTATTGGACCTTATGAGATCGTGGAGAGGATTGGCAGGGTTGCTTACAGATTGGCACTACCTCCAGAACTTTCTAAAGTTCACAATTTTTTCCACATATCGATGCTGCGGAAGTACGTACATGATGCTTCTCATGTACCGGAGGAACAACCTATCGAACTCCGAGAGGATTTAAGCTTTGAGGAACAACAAGTTCAGATTTTGGATCGGAAGGACAAGGTACTACGTCAGAAGACGATCCCTCTCGTGAAGATTCTCTGGAGAAACCAGAATGTGGAAGAAGCCACATGGGAGCCCGAGGCTCAGATGCGAGAGCAATTTCCTTATTTGTTTCATTGAAATTTCGGGGCGAAATTTCCTAAGGGGGGAAGGTTGTAACACCTCGGAAATTCGAGGATTATGATAATGTAATTTAATGTATGAATTGACGTTCTTACCCTTGTGATTAGTATGGCCAAATTGTTGAATTTTTGATTTGAGGGTCAAATGGACTTTGACCAATGACCGTGACGTAGTTCGGGACGTCACGAGTCCATAGACAGGTGGCACGTCCAATTCGGACGCTCGGGGAAAAAGTTATGACTATCGGAAGTTCAGGGGCATTACCTTAAGTTGGACTTTAGGAGCGAAAATATTTTCTTTTGGCAACTAGTTTTCACATGACTCAAGGACCGTTAGGTAGGTCTCGACGCCCTGAGTCCGTAGACAGGCGGCACGCAGAAATCGGACTTCGTATGGCTGAGTTACGGGTCTAGAAAGTGAGGGGCAGTTTGGTAATTATTGAACCAGGGGCATTTTGGTCATTTCGCCCTGGTTACTGTAGCAACCGCGGGGGACATGGGCGGCACCAAAATGTGCGGCGGTTCTGAGTGCGAATTGTTTATGCTGGTGTGTGTGCTGGAAAGTATTGATTGTTTAAACCTTTTGGAAGCATCAAACATGGTCTGATTCATCCAGCTGCACGGTCAATTTGTTAATTGAAGATTCGAAGCATTTCGGGAAACTTTCTCAGTGGCCAGGCTGGGTTTCCACGAGCTGTTGGACGGCTCAGTTTGTTTAAACAGAGTAGGAATGGTGTGTACTACAATCTGCTGAGGAGAGGACAGTGATCTTGAGAGGAAAACCAGAGAATTTAGTTTCTGGAAAATTGGAGGGAATTTCAGAATTTAATTTCTGGTGCTTGTTGGACCAAACCAAGACTTGGTTTAGTCTTCTGGGAACATTAGGAACTCAACCACGTCGAGTTCGAAGGGAATCAGCCACGGGTGAGCTGGGACTGTGACTTCCGTGTTCAGAGAAATTTCAGAGGTTTGGACGATTACTTCCAGGTGAGTGTTGGTTCAATTGATTGTGTTTTCCAGTTCGTTTTGATACTATGATGCTTCCTGTAAGGTTAATTTGATTATGGTTTGGAAACCAGTGAGTTCTTGTGATTGACCCGTTTGGATGATCACAGGTCGAATGGCCATTTAAGGATTTGATTTGGCTAATTAGTGTCTCAGAACTTAAATTGGAAGAATAATAAACATGTTAGGATCAAATTGGATTGAAATCGAGTAGGAATTGATGGGTAATCAACCGGGTCAAGCCGCGGGTGGTAGGCCCGTATTACAGATAAACGGGTGAAGGTGGTGACACTGTAGCTACAGTGTCATGCGCGTGACTTCACGCGCAGCCACTTTGGGCAGCGCGTGAGGGCGCGTTGGACCTTATCTCTGATCACGATCAACATCACTTTTATTCCTCTCATCATTCTGAACATTTTTGGTTAATTAACCATGTTGATCTGAGATAGTTTTGATGGGTCAGTTAGGGCCGGTTGTCTCGGGAAACATGTGGACGGTTTCCCCGAGCCGGTTTCTATTTCGGACCTTTTGGATAAATGTGTAAGACTAATAGTGACCCTTACGTGTGATTTGGACTGACAGGAATTGTACGATAATCCCAGTACAAGTTCGTACGCGCAGGTTCACCGCGGGATCGTATTGTGAGTGGGCCCGATTTCATTAAACACTTGCATGCTTAAATGTTTTCCGATTTACTTATATGTTCACATGCTGGAATCAAGAAATGGTTTTGATGATATTGAAATTACGATTATGGCACGTTTCACGGTAATTGGGTTTGAAACCCGTCTGATGAAACTTAACCATCGGTTTGGATTTTATCTATGTATATATATATATGTTTTGCATGTGGATATCAATAAAATGTATTTGGTACTGCACTGTATAGATCCATTCTTATAATACTGTCTCCTCCGGATGTGGTACCCGGAGTGGTCATGGCGCATTGCCTGCGAGGGGTCATTCTACGGAGGAACCGGACCGTAAAATGACTCAGGAGCAGGATTGCTTATTTGACGTCAGGGACGTCGAGCGTCTAGGACGCTAGGCATTTGAGATGCCGTACCCGGACGGGGTTCGGGGATTGGATTCGGAATTGAGACCCGAGTGGCACGCGTAGCCTTGAGACTATGACCTTATTGGACGTCAGGGACGTCAGATATCGGGGATGTCAAGATCGGAGTGTATAGTGCAGTGGCTAAAATTATGTTTATGGTTTTATTATATGTCTTATGATACATATTATATGAATTATGGTTTTAAATTCTGATGCATGCATGTTTGGAAAACGGAGGGGTAAATTATATGTTTTACTTACTAAACGATTTTATAAACTTGAGTTTCGGCTCACTCACCCTTAATGTTTTGGTAACCCCTCCAGGTTGTGCTACTGAGGTAGAGGAGGATCCTGAGGCTGAGGCATAGATCTACTTCTGCGTACCTGAACCCCTATTTGGTGGTTTACCCGCAGGTTTATTTTAGAGTCGTGCTCGCAACTTGTAATTTTGGATTTCATCCCTTGTCTTACATCTGTTTATTTCGGATTTGATGTAAAACTTTAATTTGGTTATTTATGCATTTGAACGTTTGAGGTTAAAATTGGTATGTTATTTTGGGTGTCAGACGGGAGCAGGGCACGTCCCCATGTGGTACCATGGGGATCGGGGCGGGTCATGTCACGTCAACTAGGGCTGACGTCAGCAGATGACGTCAGCGTTGACCAATGTTTGACCAGCGCGTGTGGGCATGAATTTTGAGGTCAAACTGGTCTTGTTCAACATGTTTCGACGTCCTGATTCCAATGGTGGTGGTTTTAGGTCGATTGGAGATCATTTGGTTGGTGTTTTGGAGGTTTGTCTCCTTAGGAAGCATTTTTTGGGATGCATTTTTTGTTTCAGGGTTTGTGAGGGTTTATTTTATGGACTTATATTTATTTTTAGTGACCCTCATGTATGATTTTGACAGGCTCGGACGTCTCGGAGGCTTCGGATTGGCTTACGGCTCGTATTTTAAACGACCGGTGATACGGTGAGTGGACTTTTGTTTTCCTGATCCTATGCATGCATTTTATATAGTCTTTATATGTTTTATAATGAGAATTTCGTGATGATTCTTTATGTGCTATTTATATGAATTTTGGGAATATTTTAGGAATATTTAAGGAAAATGATACTAAAACGTTTTGTGAGGAAATTGGATTTATTAAACCCTGGATCCTCAATGAGTTATAGGGAATGGTTTTATACTTATGATGTCTTGTTTATATGATTATTTTAATGGTTTATTTTACGAGATTTGATGTGATTGTGATATGATATGACTATGAATATATAATGATGTGATTGTGTTATGCTAATGATGATGATGTGAGATGTGATTGGTGACCCATTTGAGATGTTGATCGTGATAGATAATCTCGAACGTCGAGCTGGGCTCCATCATTCCCGAGACTCGTCTCAGACGTCTAGCCTTGAGCTCCGTAATTCTTGAGATTAGGACCGTGACTCAGACGTCGAGTCCGAAACTCTGTCATTCTTGAGCCGGTCCACACTCAGACGTCGAGTTAAGGACTTCGTCTTTATCGAGTGGTATCAGCCTACTGGTAGTGCATCTTGGTCTGACGATTTAGTAGTCGGTTTAGTATGTTGGATATTTTGGTATGGTTGGTGTTGTGTGATTGGTATGCTTCTGCACTGATGTGGTTATGTCTTTGTTGAGATATTGATAGGCTAGCTTTCTATTTTGTTGATTATGTGCATAGTTGTATATGCAGTGATGTTTGATATGGTTTCATGTTGGTAAGGTTTATGACAATATTGGTTTTCTAGTTATTATTTTAAGATTGATGTTTTATTCGTAAACTCGATGCATGCATAGCTTTATTAAAACGGAGGGTAAACTTGGCGTTTCGAAGTACGTTTTTTTTATAAACTTTGATATTTTGTCCACTCACACTTTTATTGGTTTTGACACCCTCCAAGTTGATTGCGGACGTGGGCTGTGTGAAAGCTGAGGCATCACGTGAATTTACGTACTCTGGAGATCCTATCCCTTGTCTAGCACGTGGTAAGTATACATAAGTAAATATCGAGGGTACTTTGGGGTTTTTGCATGACGTGTCAGACGGGAGCAGGTCCTCCCATGCTAATCGATGGGGATTACGAGGAGGGTCCTATTATGTTTAGGTTTCGAACTTATATATTTTTAGATTTTTTAGATTTTGGGATATGGAATGCATGTGCAATAATTAAATTGAACTAGGAAAATAATATACTTAAGAAAATAAATTTTAACGTAAGTGCAATAAATAAATTCTTGAATAAAAAACAATGACTAAAATTAAAGATGATATTAATAAAATAAGACTAATAAAGCGATTGAATAAAACTGTTAACGAAACGCTAATAAAAGGAACTTAAATCAAAATAACAATCAAATAAAGATGAACTCGAACTTGAAAACAAAATAACTAAAAGTACTTTGAAAATTAAACCTACTCTAAGAATTGTAGAACTTGACTATACTAGAGTTTGAATGTAAAAATCTTATCTAAGAATTGAAAATATGCAAGATAAGAGTAAGTTTGTGTGTTGGTATCGATGTCCATTTCTCTTCTTCACCTTGGCTATTTATAGGGTATAGCCAACTCACAAATTGACCATGTTTAACTTCCACCCTTCTGACTTAAAAAATTCCTTATTGAGCCTTTTCAAATCCTTCCTTGTTGAGTCACCCAAATTTTTCCGGCCACCCAAATCTTTCCAAGTCGAGCGGGAGAATCTTGCCATGTTGAGATGCCTTGATTCAAGGTGGATTGATACTGAAACGATTTGATCGAGATTCAATAGAAACTTTCTCTCTTTGAAAGATTTTGGGTTGACATTATCTTGATTTAATTTATTTCCTATTTCAACCGTTTGAAAATTAAGGTCGGGTATGGGTTGATAAGAACTCGGTTGCCATCTATCCTTTCTTTTAGGCTTGGGTTAGGTCAAAAATTAGATTTCGTAAATTAACCCAACTCCAATTTGATTGAGTGTCATTAGACCATTAGTGGCCATTACTTTACTTCTTAGTCTAAAAGTCATACAATCTGTCCGAAAATTAGACTACATGACCGACTCAACCAAGGATTTCTACTAAGGTCAACCTTAGTAAAAGACCATGGTTCAACCAAATATTATATATATATATATATATATATGTGTATAATCACGAGTGCATGTGAGTAAATAGAAAGCTGCTGAGCTACTGGAAAATATAAATGTGTATGGACATATACATCATACATATCCTTTGTTTTTGCTTTTTTCCATATGGATATATATATATAGCTGAATTGTCAAGTCCATGACTTCTTTTTGCTTTGTATATATACGTGGATATATATATATAATAATACTACCATTAATCACATTATGATAATTCAAAACTTTTTTACAATTCCAAAATACAACCATTGCCTTCTATTGTACACAACCACAGTTGCTGCCTTTTTGTACACAGCTGCTCCCTTTTCTCAAAAAATCCAGCTGCTCACTTCTTTCCAAAATTGGCCGCACCCTTCCTCAAAAAATCCAGCTGCTCCCACACAACAAAGCCAGCCATATGCCTTTGGTAATAAATCCAGCCGCATACTTCTAATAGAGGAGAATAAAAACCCACCCTCATTGCTTTAGCAATTCCAACTCAAAAAACACCCACATTGGCCTCCAATTTTCAGCCATCTTTGTGGGAGAAAAAAATACTAACCCTCTACTCAAACCAATCCACCCACAATCCTGGCTATATATTGGGTGATTAGGGATATTTCACACCACCACCAAATAGTTTCAATGGCTAAAATGGCTGCAGAGTGCAGATGAAGAATATACTTTGTCATTCTTAACAATGTGGGTCACCCTCAATTCTCCAAGGACACGTAATTTTCATTATGCAAAGGACGTACGTATATGCTTAATTCTTATCAAGAAGAACATGACTACTTCACCAATCCTATTGAAGTACCTCGGAAAATACTTAGCTCCTCTCGAAAGTAGCTACTCATATTTACCTCTCAATCACAATTTAATATGTCATGTTTGAATTTTTCTTCTCGTATTTTAAGTGAATTATGTATGCATGTGCACTGGCGGAACCAAGGAGTAGCCAGGGGGTGCCTATACGCCCCCCACCCATTCATTTATTTACTTATTTATAATAATCAATAATTAAATTATAGTTTAGATATTTATTATAGAGTAATAAATATATTTTGATTTTTGTTGTTTAAAATGCATATTTTTTTTTTTACTTTCTCTTATAAGTTTGTATTAATTTTTTTATATAATAAAAAAATTATTTAAATATATGACACTACACTAATTTACTATATATATTTTAAAAAAAATTAAATTCTTAATTATCCTTTACCTTATTTTCCTTTTTTTTTTAATTTTCTTTTCTTAACTAGAAATAGTCCTAAAATGTATTTAATGATTCATATTTCTAAAGGGTTCAATTTTTAATTTCTATTTCCCTAGTTTTTTTTTTTCATGTATTAATGTTTACAGTGATAGTAAAGCTTTGAACTTTCTCAAGTTATTATTTTATTAGATTTAAAAGTATGAATATATAATTCATAGTGTTTATGTTTATACAATAAATAGAATAAAAACAAAGTGGTGAAATATATTTTTTTTGAAAAACAACAAAAAATCCTTGAAATTTTGTATAACCACATAGAATTGCAAATTTGAGATAACCAATATAAAAATATCACCAATTAATCATCAATAAAATATTCTTTCAATTTTTTCAACAAAAAAAAAATCTTCTTCCGATAAAAAAATTATATATATCACCAATTAAGAGAATTTTATAGAAAAAAAAAAATTAGCCCCTCTGGTGTTAAATTCTAGCTATATCACTGTGCATGTGTGAGGATGATTTGTATACAAAAGTGGATCGAGTCAAACAATGTCCTAGCGAATTAACATGTTGAACTCATCTTAGCTTGGACCTCATAAATACATGTTTCTAGTCTAGTTTGATATTTTTTTTCACATAATTTAGGTTGGACCTCATTTTAAAAGTTGGTGTTTAGACCCGAATATGAAACTCTGTTGTGAAACAAAGTATAGAGGGATTGATTAAGTGAAGAATAAGTATTTGTTTTTGGGTTATGGCCGGAGTTGGGTAGAAGCAAGAGGAAGCCACTTTCCCAAGTAGCTTAATGAAAAGAACCCCAAAATACGCATAAACGACCATGAATGACCTCTAATATATATATATATATATATATATATATATCAACCGAAGCTCCAGTCTCCAGGGAATTGAAGCTTACAAGTAATAAACTCTTTTTCTGACCTCAATTATTTATTTATTTATAAACTCACATTCATATGTGATATAACTATATAAGCAATGCAAAAATAGTAAAATAGTTAGATATACGTGTTCTAATTTACCACAGCCAGAGGCCCATATGATTAGTAGGCAGCAGCAGTACCCTAACCACAACTACAAGTAACTAATTGTTCCAAAAAAAAAAAAAAAAAAAAAAACCACAAGTATCTCCTTCGGAGAATGACATTTGACCATAGAAGCAGAGTAGTAAAGCATTTGCATTACTAATTTATGTATTATAATATATTTGTGTTCATTTTTTAGAGTATTGTGGTATTTACAAATAAGGAAAACACTTGCGAGCTCATGGGGGTTTTTTTTTTTTATCATTTTACTAATTTTTTTAACGAATTTATTATGTATATAAGTCATATTTGAAATCATTATCTCCTAGTACTTCATCATTTTAACATCATATATGCCAAAAAAAAATTAATCAAAGGATCCATTTATATCTTTATTAGATTTTATTTCATTCAAATAATTAGTAGTAGAGATCGCTTAATTGTCAAGTGGGTCTAATTCAGTTGGTTTTAACGTGATTTATAGACAATTAATCTTAAATTCGGATCTCGATGATATATTGTAATTATAAAAAAAATCTCATGGTTTCAGACAAAAGAAAATTGTTTCTCTAGTGAACTAAACATTTAGTTTATGCACGTAAATTACCAACGATTTTAAATTTGGTTGATTTTTATATTTTATCTTGAATTGTTAATGACCAGTTCATATTATGGAAAATATATGTAAAAAAAAAATTATTAAATGAAAAGGTGGAACAAGAAAATTCATCTAAGAGTAGGATCAATCCTTATCCTTATATTATATCTCTGTAGTATAAAAATATGAGAAGCATCACGTGATGTTGTTATAGTCTAACGGAAAATTACTTATTTGCGAGAACTAATTAATACTTAAGATGACAAAGAGAACCTTTGGGGTTGTACCATAGATTCTTGAAGCTATTTCTTTTCCTTGAAGTTAAAGCTTAAATGGAATAAGGGCTTATAGAACTGGATTTGGAGCATTGGTTGGTGCAAATATAAAAATGTTGCTTTCAAATACTCATTTATCCACTTATAAAAGGTGATGAGGTTTCTGAAATCTTCCCCTTGGTTTAGCAATCCTAGCCTTTAAGTCAGTCAAAGGCAATGCGAGTCCCTTTCAGTGTTTTGCTTACAAGGTTTCATGTACAACCTCTTCACAATTCCCACCTAATCAACCCCTTCATCATTTGCCTCTACACATTCCTATATATATATATATATATATATTTGCCATCTTATTCTCTTCATGCCTCAACACCACAATTCAAGCATTGTGATCACCTCAGATCGAAAATGGCCAGCAGCTGCTCCCGGAACAGATTCTTTTGCGTGTTCGTGTTACTTCTCTTCGGGTTTCTAGGCTACATCACTTCTCCAGCAGAAGCCGCCGTAAAGAAATACCAGTTTGATGTGAGTTCTTGTTCCATGCATATAAGTTTAACCCAAACAAACCCAAAAAGTTCAAAAAAATTTTGTGTCCTCTAAATGGTTTTTGATTTGGTAACTTCCTTTGTGTTATCTACAGGTGCAAGTGAAGAACGTGAGCAGATTGTGCCATGCAAAATCCATCGTTACCGTAAATGGAAGGTTTCCGGGGCCAACGATCTATGTCAGGGAAGGAGACCGGGTTCAAATCAATGTTACAAACCAAGCTCGATATAACATGTCAATTCACTGGTAAATATATATATATATATATATTAATCATAGAAACGAGCGATTGATTAAAAATTAAAGTTAATTAGCCAAACATATGGTGTTGCAGGCATGGATTGAAGCAGTATCGAAATGGGTGGGCTGATGGACCGGCTTATGTAACCCAATGCCCGATCCAGACCGGAAGCAGTTACACTTATGACTTCAATGCGACGGGGCAAAGAGGGACTTTGTGGTGGCATGCACATATTCTTTGGCTGAGGGCAACTGTGTATGGTGCAATTGTGATCATGCCTAAACCAGGAGTCCCTTTCCCTTTCCCAAAGCCTCACAGAGAAGCTGAGATTATACTCGGGGAATGGTGGAATGTCGATGTGGAAGAGTTTGTCAAGAAAGCAAACAGCTTGGGATTGGCACCAAACTCCTCGGATGCTCACACAATCAATGGAAAACCAGGGCCATTGTTTCCTTGCTCGGAGAAGCGTAAGCAAAACTATGCCGTTATTTTATCAGATCTTTTGTGGTTCAGAACATTGTCTTTTATTAAACACAAAATTAATTGTGAAAATTAACTTTTAGTCAATTTTCGTCAACTTTGATCACAATCGTTGACATACTTGGCTATTTACAGTTTTAAATCGTCTTATAGAGCTTTGGTTAGGTTTTTATTTCTATATACAAGGAAACTGGGGAGGGAGCCTATCAATATTGGGTATTGTTTATCAACTTTGCCTTTCATCAGTATTGAACGCGAAATCTCCCACTGCATAGCCGGTTTTAAGTTTTAGCATCCGCAAATTATGACCAGAGCCTAAAATTTGATACTAAGAAGCTAAAATCGACGCGATCAGCCAATCCAAACTAACTACTAGTTTAAAAGCCTAATTTCAAAATGATGAATCCAACCTAAAACAATAACCCTGTAAATATATGAGATCACTTTATAGAAAGAAAAAAATCGAATAGGATTTTCTAAACGCGTCAGGTCTTTAATAAAGACGGTGCACTGTTGAGTAAAAGATGCGCGATTTCATACTTTTCTTTTGTTTATTTTGTTGACATAAGCTATGCATATAAACAAAAAAAAAAATAAAAAATAAAAAAAAAATTGAACGCAAGCATTATATCAGCTTGAACACAGACCCAAACGCAGAAGTTCTAAATCCAATCTTGCTCTGTTTTTCTTGCTTCAGATACGTTTGTATTGGAGGTTGAGCAAGGGAAGACATATCTGCTGAGAATCATCAACGCAGCTCTCAACGACCAGCTTTTCTTCGGCATTGCCGGACACAACCTGACAGTGGTGGAGGTTGATGCAGTCTACACAAAACCATTCACAACTCAAGCAATAGTAATCGCCCCCGGACAGACCACAAACGTTCTGATCAAAGCCAACCAAGCTTCACGCAGATACTTCATGGCTTCTAGCCCTTTCATGGATGCCCCACTTCCGGTAGACGACAAGACAGCCAGCGGAATATTCCAATACAGTGGCATCCCCAATACTGTCCTGCCACGCTTTCCCAAGCTGCCAAACCCTAATGACAGCGCCTTCGCTTTAACCTACGACAAGAAGCTCAAGAGCCTCAACACCCCAAATTTTCCAGCAAATGTGCCTCTCAAAGTTGACAGAAAACTCTTTTACACTATTGGATTTGGGAAAGAGCATTGCCCTAGTTGCATTAATGGGACAAGATTTGTTGCTTCCTTGAACAATATCTCCTTCGAGATGCCTCAGGTTGGCCTTCTGCAAGCACATTACTTCAATCTCAAGGGAGTTTTCAAAACTGATTTCCCAGATAAGCCACAAACACCTTTCAATTACACTGGTGCACCACTCAAAGCAAATCTTGGGACTTCAACTGGGACTCGGCTGAGCAAGATTGCCTTCAACTCCACCGTTGAGCTTGTGTTGCAGGACACGAATCTCCTAACGGTTGAGTCACATCCCTTCCATCTCCATGGATACAACTTCTTTGTCGTCGGGACTGGGATAGGGAATTTTGATCCGGCGAAGGATCCTGCTAAGTACAACTTGGTTGATCCAGTTGAGAGAAACACAGTTGGAGTTCCCACCGGTGGTTGGACTGCCATTCGTTTCAGAGCCGATAATCCAGGTATGAAATTGCAACACTTACATGTACCATAATTACTCATGACAGAAGGTCATGTCCAAAAGCTTTGTTTCTTTCTGAATGTCATAGGAGTCTGGTTCATGCACTGTCATCTGGAGCTACATACCGGCTGGGGATTGAAAACAGCGTTTGTGGTGGAAGATGGACCGGGATCAGATCAATCTGTTCTGCCTCCGCCTAAGGATCTTCCGGCATGCTGATGATGCATGACCTGTTCATATCAATCTGCTTTAAGCTGGAGTATACTGCATACTTCACTTGTAAAAGTTGCAGAAGGTTTCTTGAGGGTTTGTTTACAAACAATTATTAAAGAAAACAAAATCAATTTGTGAGACTGAAAATGTATAAAATTACAGCATACTATGTAATAAATATATTCTTTCATTATATTTCTTTTAAATCATAATGGAAACTTTCATATAACCACAAAACAGAGATAAGTACAGAATATGAATTTAAAATCTCACGGTCTGTAGTGTAAAACCGACTGTCTAACCTTATCTCCCTGTAAAGCTCTATAAATATAGCCGTAGGCTATGTAAATCAGACAAGGAAATTTACCATTTCTACATGTAGCATAGCATCAAGAAAATTAGAGATGCAGGACCAAATTTAGAATATACGAATACACAATCCAACACGAGAATGGAAAACAAGATAAAATATTTTCTACATTAGAATGCAGTACCCAACAAGCTTGCATTTATGTTTTTATCTTTGACCTAAATAACCACATCCTAATGGAAGCTCCGATAAACTTACAAGTACATTGGCTCATAGAAGACAGAAAAAGGGATGCTCATGAGTTGAAATGAGGCAATTACTATCATCTTCTTAGGCACATCATTCGGCAATTAGGACAAGATTATGATCAAATCCAGACACAGCTTGTAAAACTTGACAACCCTCTACGGCGTCAAGTGAAATTGGTTCATCTTCATCACAGGAGCTCCCTAACCCTAGCCTTCCATTCTTACCGCAACCCCAAACCCACACTTCTCCCCTGGATGTGAGAGCAATAGAATGCACACGCCCTCCAGACACCGAGACAGGAATTTCCCCTTCCAACCCTTCAACCACCAATGGAACATTATCTGATCCACCTCTTCCAAGCTGAGAGCTTTGGTTCCACCCCCATGTAACAACGCCTGCTGCCCCTCCAATAGCCTTCGAAGATGGAACCTGGCAAATCGCCAAAGAATGGCCAAGACCTGATGCTATAAGTGTTGGACGGAAGGCTATGTCAACAGGGAACAATCCCAAATCCTGTTTTTCTCTGCCCAACTGACCATACACGTTGCTCCCACAGCTTAGTAGTGTTCCATCACCTGAAACACCAAATTCAGAACAAGCATCCACACATAAACATCAATATATACATTGTAACCGGAAAAAAAGTATCAATATCTGCTTAAGTATATCAATGCACACAACACTACCTACCACAAAGAATTAATGAATGATCAAAACCACATGAAATATCTATAATTTCAACAGACTGTAGTTCTCTCACTAAACTAGGTTCCCATATTATCGGCATGTTATCTTCCTTCACCATTCCTTCTAAAACCTGCTTCTCAGCAGCTTCCAGCATTAAGCTTGACAGTTCCTTAGTATTCAAACCTGCACGTGACACCAGTGGAGACATCCCCAAGGATTCTGTAATGCTTCCCAACCTACCATCGGCCGAATAACCCCAACCCAACAACTTCCCATCCTCAGTCAGAGCAAGAGCATGGCCCCAACCAAATGATACCTGCCAAAGAACATTTGTGCTCCAAAAACTTCCTTCTTATGAAGTAAACAACATTCAAGCATCCTAGACAAAGCTCTTGCAAATTATTTTCGATCAATGATTCATCGTAGTGTATAAAAAATCCCTACCTCAAGCATTAGAGCGCACCTTAATTATTTTTTCTCCTGCAAGTGATTCAACTCTAGAAGGCACCATAGCATCTACGACTTGATTTCCAAGACCAAGCTGGCCGCGCTTCGACCTTCCCCAAATCCACAAAGAACCATCATCTCCAATGGCTGCAGAAACAACACCAGATGCAAATGCAGCACATACATTTACTTGATCCAACCCTGTTACCCTCTTTGGTTCATTCCATGAATCTCTGCCACCAATAACAAAAAAACTTAACATGCAGTATCTTACCACTTCATAATTCAAATTGCAACCCGATAGGAACACTAGTCAAATCTCTCAGAAATCCCATTATGATTCATTAGTGAGATGACCATAAACAAATTTCCAATCAAAGAGACTTTTCACTATAACCCAAAAACAAAAATTGAACTATCATGGTTAATCTTGGCCATATGTACAAAACATAAAAGTACCCAGAAGAAATTATTGAAATGCAGAAAGCTTAAAAGGGTCAACTTGTGTTTCATACAGCTTAGAAAATCCGGAAAGCGGAAAGCTATAACCTGGGAGTAGGGAGTCCACGGCCAAGCTGGCCTTCAAAGTCTCGGCCCCAAGCCCAGAGCTGGCCTTGTGACGTGACGGCAAGGGAGTGATAGTGTCCAGCGGTGACGCTGGTGACATCAGAAGGTAGAGAAGGAACCCGGATGGGCTCGTAGGCGTCCACGCCAAGGCCCATGAGGGAAGTAGGCAACCCAAGAGCACCGTGGCTTCCGTCTCCGAAGCTCATCACGGCACCGACTCTGCTGCTCATACATCTTTGTAATCTTTGGACGATCCCGTTGACTGCACGAGGCCTCTTCACCAGCGATCCCAGTCCCGGCATCGATTACAAAATTTCAATTCTCAGAACCAATTAACTGCTGATTTTGTTCTGCAATTCTGTTGGGCAAAGTGGGACTGATTGAAAGCCCAAGGGTTGTGCTGCTGGTACGATACTTGCTCATCGCGACCCATGGGCCTTGCAATGTGCAATAGTACGGTGAAACTGGTCCAGCTCACTCTGAGGGAATATCCGAATTTCTAATGTTTGGATACTTGGGCTTTGGCGGGTGGTCACTGGGTGGCACCCATCAGTCACAGAAGACTATATGAAATGGAAATGGAAATGGAACCACACACTCCCACAACCCAACCTAACCCAATCGAAGAAGATGGCGATGGTTTCTATGCTCATTTCACTCCCCATCCTCACTCCACCAAACTCACGGCGGGTCAACCGGTGAGTTAATTTCTCTCATTCAACTGTGTTATTCATCATCTCATCTACCTACCCCTAAAACTCACAAAACTCACACACAGGTGGGTTTGGCAAACACCAAAGAAGTCTTCTATCATGTCTCTTTCAAGTGCAAGCAAAGAAAATGCAACTACCGGAGTTAAATTTGCAGATGGAGAAGAAAAGTTACCCAAGGTCGTCATGACCAGTGCCGGCGGCAGGTACATCGCATTGATTTTGTGGGTTGTGGCTGAAATTTCACATTTTCAGATGTAAAGTTGACTTTTTTAATGTGAAAATTTGATGGTCTTGAATGTGTTTGATTGTAGTGAAGCTGATATATATCTATTTGGTGGTTGCATCACATCTTGGAAAGTCCCAAATGGAAGGGACCTCCTTTTTGTTCGACCTGATGCTGTGTTCAATAAGAAGAAACCAATCAGGTTGTTTTGGATTTCGAAATTAATTTGGATTAGTTTTCTTTGGATTTGATTCATTCAAGGCAATGTGCTTAATATCTTGTCATATCTGTTGGAATGGGTTAAGCTACCTGCCTTGTTAGGTGTGCTAAAATGAGAAAAAAAAATTCAATGATCAATCACAAATCTTACTTGAGTCACTTGGATAGATACAGGCTACTGGTCGTCATTGTGTTTGTATGCTCTGAGGGTCTGGAACGTTTGATATAAGTATGTGTAATGTATAAGCTTGTTGTCTGAAAGCTTGCAATTTTCGTCAGATACTGACTATATCTCTCTTCGGATAGTGGAGGCGTTCCACATTGTTTCCCACAGTTTGGACCAGGCCCAATTCAGCAGGTACGGTCCTCTATTTTTTGTTCATGTCTTAGTTTTATGAGTTCAATTGATTAGAGTGAGCTATCAGATCATTGTTCTGATGAGTGCCAGCAAAGGCAGAGTTTAATTATACGTGTTGATTGACCTCTTGATACATGTTTACAAAGTCAATGCGACATGGTGGTAGTGAGGCTAGTGACATTGTGCTGCCATTAAGGATTCTCATTTATGCTATTGTACTGAGATTTGGAGATGTTCTTCATTTAATAGCATGGATTTGCAAGAAATCTGGACTGGTCTGTCATTGATTCTGAAAATGTGCAAGGAGATCCTACCATAACTTTAGAATTAAAGGATGGTGAATACAGTCGCGCCATGTGGGATTTCAGCTTTCAAGCTTTGTACAAGGTCAGTTGCACATATCCCTCTATGAAAACAATGCTTGTCTAGACTACAATTATAAGTGGTATTTGGGTAGTTTTTATACTATTTCGTATAATGTTGCATTTTGAAAAGTTGGAAAACAAAACTTCTTCTATGGTTGCAGGTCACTTTGCAAACAAAGAGCCTTGCCACTGAACTTGTTATTAAAAATACAGACAGCAAGCCATTTTCATTTAGCACAGCATTACATACATACTTCCGGGTAAGTATAATTATTTGATCCCGGTGATTCAATTATCATATGGGATAAAAAATTGGCAGTGTTGAGGACTCATTTGAGATGTAAATGATAAAGATATTAAAAACATAGTAATTTTTAGGTTGAATCTGAAAGCTATTGCTAGTAATATAAAGATGGGGGGAATTATATATGCTGCTTCTAATGACTTCAAAGTCTGAAAGTACAGGAATCTTAAAAGTGATTGCAAGTTATTAACATTTAAGCTTTATCATGCAGGCTTCTGCACAAGGGGCATCAGTGAAAGGTTTGAAAGGCTGTAAGACACTAAACAAAGATCCTGATCCCAAAAATCCATTGGAGGGCAAGGAAGACAGGCATGTACCATTTTCATGAAATGCTTTTACCACATGAGAAAGTGAAATAAATTTAATGCTTTCTTTTTCAATCTATTTACTGGGTAATAAATTTTTTGGGGCAGCAGGTTTTCATAAACAAAATGATTGTATCATAGCTTATCTACTTTGCAATACTATCTTTGCAAAGCTTTTGACATAGATAGCTTGGCATTTCTGATTGTTATCTTAATAACACAGGGATGCTATCACTTTTCCTGGATTTGTGGACTGCGTGTATTTGGAAGCCCCTAATGAGTTGCATTTTGATAATGGCTTAGGCGACATAATATCTATCAAGAACTCAAAGTGAGTGCAAATCTTCGTTTATTTGGTTTGGTAAGATTGTTATCAACATTCTCTATCTCACGTGCGTAGCTCCCTCCTTTTTCCCCATGTAGTTGGACAGATGCTGTTTTGTGGAACCCATATCTAACAATGGAAGCATCCTACAAAGATTTTGTTTGTGTTGAAAATGCAAAGGTACTAACTTCCCCAATTCTTCATTTGTGTTGAACATGATCAAAACCGATTTTTCATTTTCTAAAGTTAAAAAGGCTCATAATTTGATAATAATTCTTATAGAACAGTCTATATATTATCGTCATGCATCATGAACTGTTTACCATCTCAATCTCAAACATAACTTCCTTGCTCGTCGTGTTCTTTTCAGATTGGAATTGTCCAGCTGGAGCCGGGTCATACTTGGACTGCTACACAACATCTTAGCATCAATTGAAGAACGCCTGATTACTGTTATGCGATTTTGTAGAAATAATATATCTCTCTTTCGAGTCTTTTATTTCCTGTTGTATAAAGCTAAGTTACAAAACAAGTGAAGCTTATCGATAATGTAAAATACCTATATATGCTTTCAGTTTGAGTATAATGTTTCCTTTCAATTAGTAATCCTTTTGTATCCTCTCTCTCTCTCTCTCTCTCTCTCTCTCTCTCTCTCTCTCTCTCTCTCTCTCTCTTCATTACGCATGATCTATCTGTTACTGTGTTCACTAATGGAAAAATGATGCAGAGTGCAGACAATCGAAAATTTCACATGAAATTATGAGATTTTGAACTGAATTTCTGGACCAAATTCGCTACTTTAGAAGGAAAAAATAACTGAGCACAAAAATAGATTCAAATGCTAAACCCAACTAAGCGAATCTAGTTAATTGACATTTTAATGGATCAAGAGAAGCACTCTTCTCGACCAACAAGCAAAAGCAGCCAATGAGAAGCACTCTTCTCGACCAACAAGCAAAAGCAGCCATTAAACCAGCAGATAAGCTACTATATGAGCTCAGAAAGCTCAGAAAAAAAAAAGAAAAAAAAAAACTATGCATTAAGACCTAGGAACCCTAATTAATTCGGTTGTAATCAAGAAGCCAGCATGGAAATGACACAAACCAGAAGTATAATTACCACCACAGCCCAAACCCAGTAAACCCATTTCTTGTTCTTTTTCTTCGTCTGGCTTGCATAGTAGAGACTGTTTGTGCCTCCATTGACGAAATTCCCAGCATTGGCCACATTCTCTTCAATATTGTCAATTTCTTCACCTTGTGCCTCAACCAGAACCGCCATGTCAAGAAAAACCTGATGAAGCTTGGTCAGACTTTTCTGTATGTCCGTCATGGCCTCATGTCGAACTTTGTTCCCAATGTCCAATTCTGTCTTCCCCTCAAACAATTCGACTTTCAAACGCCCCGAAATCACCCTTTCGAGTATCTCATCAGATGGTAAGCCACCCATTGCGGTGTAGTATGTCCTCTTGAGATCTTCCTTGTGATGCGCCACAAACTTGTCTCTCAAAGATTGGAAATTGTCCATTATGCCCCTAAGCTTGACTCTCAAGCCACAAGTGACGGACATTCTGGTCCGGTCAACAGTGCTTCCTTCCTTGAAGGATTGGGATAATTTTCTACTGATCAAATTGGACTGATCAAGGGCTTCAAGCCTTTCCTTGACAATCCTGGCCTTTCGAAGCACTGCGACCATATGGGATTCCATCCGGTCTCTAAGCCCCCGGAGGATCTTGGCACTGTGAGTGGACTGTGCCTCTTCATTCAGGGTCTGAAGATCATACAAGAGATTGGTGATCTCTTCCATATGGGATTTGATTGCCGTGACTTCTTGGAAGAACTGAGACAGGTTTTCTTGGTCTGAAGGTTTGAGTTGGGCTGCTTCAATATCAATATCGGCTTCGAGGTCCTTCTGTGCTTGTTCCTTCATATCCACATAACTTAAGAAGGATTTCGTCATCAAATCATCCATCTTTGCAGATAATTTTCAAAACCCACCTGAAAAATGCCATAAAGTCAAAACACAGATATTTGCCTATGAATATGAAAACCCAGCTGCAAAAAAGGCAGAAAAATCAAAACTTTCACAGAAAATTTCCTACGGAAATGAAAACCCAACATAGATTGAAGAACGATAGCGCCATGAAAATGAATACCCATTTAAAAATAGAAGAGATATGACACCATGAAAATGAAATTCCAATACAAATAGAAGAGACACCATCAAAACGAAAAACCAGTTGAAAAAGAAGAGACGCCATGAATGAAAACCCAGTTTAAATGGAAGAGATATGGCACCATGAAAATGAAAACCCAGCGATTGAAGAAAGATCCACCGAGTCTTACCCTCTCAAATTCAAGAATCGGATCGTCTTCTTTGTTACTGCTCCAAGAGATCTGAAGAATTTCACAGAGAATTAACCACCATGAGAAAAAGAAAAAACTCATCACTAAGAAGCAAAACCGATAATTTCCATAGAGAAAACAAGAAAAAGAACAGAAGCAAGCTGATAAAACTTTGAAATTTCAAGGTTTAAGTCTATCAGAAAACAAAAACATAAAAAAAAAATTTGGCTTTGGTAAGAACCTTGAAGAAATCGATGCCTCTGTTTGTAGCCGACTGTCTTTCTTAATTCTTATGACTGTCACTGTGATTTTGACAGTTGGATTTTGGAGGATAAGAGATCGAGAGAACAGAGAAAAAGGAATTCTTTGAGAGAGTAGAGAGGAGGGATGAGCAATCTTTTGGGGCAAATGGGGGCTTTGAATAACCGCTTAAAATTTAAATTGCAGTTAACGTTATATAGCCGTTGATTTTTTTCAGTCTGAAAGGCGGTGGACATGCACGACGCCGTTATTAACGTGCTGGTTAAAACGGCTTTATCATTTGATTCATTTCTTATCCCTCTTTTTTTTTTTTTTTAATTTTCTTATCTATATATATAAAGCCAAGTTAGATTTGGTTAAATTTTCAATAATACCAAAAAAAATCTTATTTAATTAATCTATTCTATATATATCTCTATTATTATAAAGTCGGAAGGGTTAATGGCCTTCACTAACTTTTTGGACACTTATATCCTTACTTAACAAAAAAAATTTAACGTTAAAAATTAAATAGAATGAGAGTAAGATAGTAAGTTTATATTATTTAATTAAAATATTAAATAGCAACTGCTTTTTTTTTGTTCGAAGAAATAGCAACTGCTCTCACCTCCAGTCCTCCACGAACTCCCTGCTTCCACGGACTCTCTACTCCCACGAACAACAACTGCTTTCTCCTCCACGAACAGCAACCGCTCCATCATGCAGCAACGACCAAAATATGTGGGAGATCAGCATACAAAGAGAGAGAGAGAGAGAGAGAGAGAGAGAGAGAGAGAGAGAGAGAGAGAGAGAGAGATAGGGAGAGAGAGAGAGAGAGAGAGAGAGAAAGAGAGAGAGAGAGAGAGAGAGAGAGAGAGAGAGAGAGAGAGAGAGAGAGGCAGAGGCAGTGGCATCGAGGCAAAGCGAGAGAGAGCGAGAGAGAAAGAGAGCGCAAGCGAGAGAGAAAGCCTTCAAAGAAAAGGAACTGGCTTTCAATATGGCTGCCCATCTGAGATCATTAATTTGGTGAGATTTTTAATTTGTCTTTGGTATTGTTTCTGATTCCATGTCCGCATTCTCACCTTCTCCTTCTCTTCCCTCAATCTTTCCGGCCGTATTTTTTTTTGGGCATTTGCTAGCGGTTCAAAATTGTAAAGAAAAAATGGTTGCTATAAATTTTGAAGTTAGAAAAGGAAATGGGATTTGAAGGTACAAGTTTTGAGACATACGGTGTGAACGCTGCGAGTTTGCTCTTTCTACGAGGGACAATTCAGAGGTTGGTTGATATAAGCCTTTTTGTTTTTTCATTTCAATTTTGCTTGATTTCATTGTTTGATTCTATCTCTGACTTTTTTGGGTATTCTTTCGATTTTGATTTTGAAATTGGGTTTTCGAATTGGCCATTTGTGGATTTTTCTTAACTTACGAATTGAGATAATTTTGGTGCTTTGATTTCAACATTTTACTGTTGTTTTGAATCAATTCTTCATGAGTTTAGAGTTAATTTCTCAATGGGCTTGCGAGTTTAGGGTTTCCGAGTTTAATTTATATGAATTAAACTTATGCAGTTAATTGATTCGTTCTATTGTTAGGGCAGTCATATATAGTCTTCATCAATTTGATTCTGGAGCACTACTTATACTCACACTTCTATATAAATCGAAAAATAGTGTAGAGGGAATTTACATGATATAATTGTCATTTATAAAAACAAGAACCATCTGTATTGCTGAGAACAAATAAAGAAGATACTGGAAACAGGCTTATGCTTCGACTTTTATCTATGTATGGGTTCTTGAGGTAGAGGTTGTTTAGATTTGATGAAATTTCAGATAAAAGTTTGGTTTTTATTGTATTAACTGTCTTTTGAAGCTAATTTTATTTGTCAGTATGTTGGTTTAATATTAATTTTATGTTTACAATCCAATTCTTTAGTTAATACCTTTTAGTTGTTAAATTTTAGGCAGTTTCGAGTTTAATACCCTTTAGTTATTAAATTGCCTTCTTTATAACCTCCATCGTCCACTGTTGGAGAATTGGATTTTTTCGTTCGTTCACTTGAAATGTGAAAAGATTTTAATTTAGGATAGTAACTTTTTGATTGATTATAACCTCCATCGTCCACTGTTGCAGGTGTTGATTACGGGGCTACAGGAGAAGTCAAGAAAGTAGACGTGTCTCGCATGCGTAAGAGGCATAATGATGATTGTATTGTGATATTGAGCAACCTCGGTTATTCCAGCTCTAGAGAAGTTTTAAATTGCAAGTATGCTACATAGACCTAGCCTCAAATACTTTTGTTCTTAATCTCTCTAATGAAAAGCTTACACAGTGCTTTTTTAGTCCTAAATAGAATTTTTCCACTCATTCAATTTCTCCGTTAGTTTTTTTTTCGTCTACTTTTTATATTTATTTCAATTTGTGGGGTAACGTTTTATTCTACAGATGTAATGCCAATTGAAAATCAAGGTGGAAGAGTTACCATGCTCTTATTCTATTTTAACCCCTACATTGTCTACCTATTGATTCGATTCATTTCTTGCAGGGAGGACACACAAAATTTAGAGCTTTTAGAAGGCGGACGATTCTGAGGTTGGTTGATGTGAGTTCATGTTTTTTCATTCCAATTTTTCTTAATTTCATTGGCTGATCTTTTGGGTTCGGGAAATTGTATGTCTAAAACTCCCCTCAATATGTCATCACTTTTAGGTTCGTTCATGAATTTATTTTCTAATTTTTCTGCATATATAACTGCGTGTTTAGTATTGTGGCTGTCGATTTTACATGGATTGATTTTGTTTGCGTTATGGGATGACTATCGTGAATTCAAAATGATTGAATTGGTGTAGCATCAGGCAAGCAAATAGTAAAATTTTGCTTAGTATCAGGTTGGTGATAGTAGTCGACTGCCTAAATAATGTTGTTCTATTGCCCTTTTGTTTTAATTCAATGATTTTTCTGAATAAAGAAATTGTGCTTTTGGGTTTTATTTTTTTAGAAAGTACTAGGTTGTTCAAAAATCCTGAAGATTAAGTTAAAAATCTTTTATTACATATCCCTTTCCTTCCCTTGATGGTGCATGTTTTAATCTTCATGCTTTAAATCAAGGAATGAAGCATAGATGTTGGGTTATGATGGAGCTTTAAATCAACCAAGGTTCTGCTTCTTTTGCTTCTCTCTTGCTTCAAAGTTCTCTTAGGTTTCGATTTGATTTTCAAATTGGGTTTTTGATTTTGAAATTGGGGTTTAGATGGGTTGGTCTGGCTTCGCTTCATGATTTTTTTTTTTTGGGATTATGTTTTCTTAGAGCTTCTATCCATGTCTGTCCAGGTCACAAGTTTCAATTTTCCTGTGGAAATCAAGGAACTTGAGGAACACATAGAAAATTTTCTGGTGTTTGTCCTGAGATAGTTTTGTTGTTGCACAGGCATGCATTTGCTACTCTACGAGTCTATTTCTGGTTTCCAAATTGATTGTTTGTTTTTTAGGATCTTTGAGCCGAGAAAAGAGTGTGACCTCCGCATGTATTCATACCTCCTTCCTGCTGATGTTATTGGAATCAAAAGTCACTTCACCACAGCTGAAATTGATAACCACATCTCAGACTTCAATAGTATACTAAATGCTTTCGAGGTATGGTATTTTTTTCTTCGTACTCATTTTTTTGGTACCGTTGTGATTCCTTTCAGCACCTAATTTAGTATCTTTCTTAAGACATGCCCCAAAACATTCCTTGAGTTGAATGGTCTGTATTCGTGAATGCAATCTATAGGGAGAACATCCTTTTCATAATTATACCGTACGATCTAAATACAGGAAGAGGATTTCCGAAGAAAAATCACCTAGAAATAGCAATGTGTCAAAAACAGGGAGATCAACTGGAGTGGTGTCATCCTCTGCGTCTGAGGAAAGTGATGGCGAGGGATATATTGATGAAACAAGTGCATCAAAATCTGACAACGAAGCACTGAACCAAAACTCATATATGTCTAGCAGTGGCGAGGAAAACTTAATCAATGCTTGCGAGAAGCACAGAGATGGTCTGAAGGGCCCAAGTATTGGTTCAGTCATCCGTGCAAAATGGCTATACGAACCTGATGAAAGAGATAGAATAGGTGCTTCTCATTTCAAAAAGATTTTTCGTTTTTCCTGTTTTCAAATATGGAAATCTTCTCCATTATTAAGATGTGCATGAATAAAAAAAATTTATTAACATTTTTCATTACAATTTCAAGTTGGAAGTGACGCACGCATGTGGATACTCGAATATTAGTTATGGTTGTGTTTTGTTCTTTACTATTTTGTGCTCGCCATCAAAACACTCTTTTTCTTTCCTTAGGAAGAAAAAAAAAACAATAAATACTAGCCTCATTGCGGGCGGGTCCGCGCCCGCGCGAGGCTCTTCGGCGCTCTCCGCCCGCTATTTTTCTTTACCCGAGATTACATTCTTTCCTATTTACAATTCTCAAGTATAAAAATGACTAAATTATATAATAAAATTGGATCATGTACGAACTAAATTTACATAACAAATATGCCTAGCTAGGGAGATTTTGAATTTTCCTTTACCTACAAAAATGCGTACAGCAAAAATAAAAATTCAAAATCTCTCTAGCTAGGCATATTTGTTATGTAAATTTAGTTTGTACATAATCCAATTTTATTATATAATTTAGTCATTTTTGTACTTGAGAATTGTAAATAGGAAAAATATAATCTCGGGTAAAGAAAAATAGCGCGCGGAGCCCGCCGAAGAGCCTTACGCGGGCGCGGAGCTGCCCGCAGTGAGGCTAGTATATATATAAAACCAAAAGTTGAATTTGGTTAAATTTTCAATAATACCAAAAAAATCCTTATTTAATTAATTTTTTTAAAGAAGGGAAGATTTAATAAGTAAGGGCAGATTAGTAATTCACAAATTTAATCTCTAAAATAACTCTATTAAAAAAACAAACATCAGTATAAAAAAATTATTAACCAAGGATATAATAGTTAAGATAATTCACAAATTTAATCTCTAAAATAACTAAAGCTGGGCACATGGAACCAAAATACCGAAACCGTATCGTTTCAGATCAAACCATACCGAAAAAAAAACCGAATAGTAAAACCGTTGTATGATTGGTACGGTACCGAAACTGTACCGATATAATTCGGTACGGTTTCGGTATCGATATTTTAAAAAACTGTCCCGTACCGAATTAGAATTTTTTTTTTTTATAATTAAATTTATTTCTTATTGGTTTATTAGGCCTTCTTCAAGAGTTGATATGACCATACATGTTTTAATTTAGCTTCTAAGAGTTGATATCTTCAACTTAGTGCAACTTCTTCAATACATATTTGAAAACTTAAGTCCTTCATAAATTTAGTTTTTCTTTTTCTTTAGTCTTTTACTATGTTAGAGGACTAAAATTCACTAATGAATATAAACTTCTGGAGTCTGTCTTGTGCTAAATTAGTGTTAAAATTGTTAATTTATTGTTTTCTTTTCTCTATGCAATGTTGCCTTGCGCCCATTGTATTATTAGACACGTTTTGTCATTGATCTTTTAGCTGTCTATGCTAATTAAAAACAAAATTATATGGAGAACTCAGAAACTTCTATTTGAATGTCAACTACTGAAAGTTTTTAATTAGCAAAGCCTGCTAATTGATCTTTTGGATTGGACATGAAGTCTGTAATATTTATTTATATATGGGTTGCTTTTGATTTTGATTTTTGATTAGGGAACCAAAAACAAAATTATTGAGAATCTAAGCTCACACTTAACCATGCATAAACCTAACCCTTACTTTATAATCACAAACAAAATTTTGGCTCAAAACCGAAACCATATCGAAACCGTACCGAACTTAATTGGTACGGTACGATCTGATTTCACTTTCAAAATATTGAATACCGAACCGTACCGTACCGATTAAAATTAAATGGTATGGTTCTGGTATCGATCAATTTTATACCATACCGAACCGTGCCCACCCCTAAAAATAACTCTATTAAAAAAACAAACATCAGTTATAAAAAAATTTATTAACCAAGGAAATAATAGTTAAGATAATCCTTCCATTTTTAATTGGGTGAGAATACGGTTTTACCATTCTCACAACTGCAAACTCAAACTCAGATCCTTCTCGCGAACAAACAACTCAATTTGCGACGAAGTTGGGAGGCTTTCGGTGGTGCTCTTTGCAGCGGGAGGGGTCGCGATTGTGCAGGGGGTGAAGGTTTCCGGTGGCGCGCACGGTGGCGGATTATTACCACACATCAGCTTACTGAGGTAAACCCACTTTCGTCCCTGTCTTTGAGAATTTTCTGATTCCAAATCTCTCTCCTCCAACCCCAGTCTCCAATTCCCAGAGAGAAATTAGGATTTTCGGTCACTTTCCCTCCGCTTTCTTTTAAATGTCGGCTGGATTTTAGTTTAACTCGAATTTGACATCTTGGAGGTTCTGCATTTTTCATCTTGGAGGCTCGAATTCGGCATATTGTAGATTGGTTCTATGGAGTTTTGGCGTCTCTAGGGCTATGGCAGAAGGATGCGAAGATTTTGTTCTTAGGGCTTGATAATGCGGGGAAGACCACCTTGCTTCACAAGCTCAAGGATGAATTTCACTTATCTGTCTCATAGCCTTCGCAAAGAAGATCGCGATTTGGCGATGGCAGACGATGTAGGTAGGGAGGCTTCCGGTGGTGCGCTTTGCAGCGGAAGGGGTCGCAACGCCGACGGATGCGGCGCTGAAGATGCGATGGGGTTGAGATTGCTGGGTCGAACAAGCGGAGCGGGCAAGGGCGATTGTGGTGCGTTCTGTGGTGAATTTTGTGGGTAATTGGTGTTTGTTGAACGCTCTTTTCTTTCCTACAATTGTCCTATTTTCTTTATTTGTTTTAATTTTGTATGCTCAATATTTTGAATTAGCAAACTCAGGTGATGATTATGGTGATTTTTCTTTATATCCTCCACAACCTGTTTACGAATTTGAAGTTCTAGAATAGGAATTAGCGTTGCTCTTGCCTGTATGATGAAAGCCACCAAAAATATTAAATATAAATCAGTTACTCAAACACCAACCATCAATATTGATCTGAGGTTAGGGTTTTTATTTTATTTTTCTCCATTTTTCAAATTAAACAAAAGCAGATTTTTTTTTTTTAATCCGCTCTTAAAAGGTGGGTACGATTTGTATGTTGCCGTTTTCATAGACAATTACTTCATCGATTAATAATTTTGTGGAATGAATATTTCAGATTCTTGAGACAACATTTAAGAAAGAAACAGTTGGTTTGGTCACTAGAGAGCAATATCTTACGAAGTAAAATTTCATAAACACAAGCATTTTTGCATTAAATCTTCTTATATATTGGAAGCCTAAGATGGTAATGTCAATTTATGATAGTGAGAAAACATTAAGAACAAATTCGAGGAGGACGAAAAAGAGAAACTTCATATGCTACAACAAGAGTAAGTTTCATTACTAACGACTCTGTTACTGTGCACAAGTTAGATCTATGTGCCTTTTGATGTGTTTACATTTTTTTTTCAATGTTTACGAATCTTTCGTTAGTGTACGGAAGATAAACATGAAGACAATAAAGGGAGCCCTACTGTACAAAATGCTAAGGAGGAAGAAGACTATGTAAATACAAGGCATGATGAAAATGACATTAACCAGGACAGAACAAGAAAAACTGATTCGAAAAAGGTACAAAATTCACAGAATTATTATATGGATGTGGGTAAAGACAGCTTAGAGAAACGACTCATTGTTGCAGATACCAATTTTGAAAACTATGTATGGTTTTTGGCTCTGGGTTTAAGAAACATTTCCATTTTTCGTTTAGTGGCCCAGTTAAGTACTTCGTGGAAGAGATGTCAAATGGGAATTCATTACGGAGCACAACACTTGGTAACTATGTTGCACCGAAACGTCCTTGGGTTCCAGTATCGCGTTTCGGATACCGATACCGGTTCGATACGCGTCCGATACGCTCGGATACATTTGGATACGATATCGATATTTGGATACGGTTTGGATACGTACGTTTTATAATTGGATACGTCATTCTGTAATTTTGATTGATACGCGAGGGTATAAATGTCAAAACAAAGTAAAATAAAATTTGGAAATCAGACCCAGCCCCTCGCCCTCGTCTCTCCCTCCCTCGCCATCGACTCTGTGCAGTGACCGGTAACCCCCTTGCCTCTCCCTCGCCCTTCTCTTCCTCGCCCTCGCCTTTCCCTCGCCCAGCCGCCCTTCTCTTCCTTGCCACTGCGGGTTGCTGCTCTTCGATGGAAAAACACCGTGAATCGGACCTCGCCATCGCCTGTAATCTCTCTCGCTCTCTCTCTCTCTCTCTCTCATGATTTCAGCTTGTTATTCCAGGTAGAAATTTAATTTTAATTTTGGGTTTTTTATTGCTTGTTGATTTCGGTCTTCTTGGATGTTGGTATTCAATTTTTGCTTCTATGTTTTCGGTTTGAGTGTTTATGCTAATTTTGGGTCAATATCTCAGTTAAATTTCTGTGTTGTTTTAATTTTAGTTAGTATTTTGTTGATTGTTGTGAATCTGTAGTGCAACCATTCTGTTAATGCTATAATTTTGAATAGTTGCTTATTTGATGGGACTCCCTATTCTGGGATATTCTTTAGATATTGAGAAAGGATATGTCAATCTTATTGATGAAAGGCTGGAGAAGTTGATATACTATCAGGACCCGACTCATCTAGCACCATATTGTTCGATTAGGGCCTCGCCCTCACGGTTTTGTTTTCGGGAGCTCATGGTGCAACTTCTCAGGGGGTCACCCATCATGGAAATGCACCAGGCTCAACTCGCTTAACTTTGGGGTTCCCATCCCCCCCCCCCCCCCCCCCCCCCCCCCACAAAGCCACTTGAGCTCCCAATAGTCCTAGTGCTAGATAGGTGTGTGCCTACACCTTTAAGGCACACCACCATCCTCTCCCAGACCATTCCCCCTCGCAGGAATGTGGGATCGTTCACCGTTCCCTTCAGGACACAGGTCTTACATATACAGTGGCCAGCTTGATGCAAAGAAATTAGACAGGTATTTTCATGGTGGTCATATCACTACAATTTAACTTTTTCCTCGAGTATCTTTCACTTCTGAAACTCTTAACAATTGCTCCCTTGGTGCTATTCAAAAATCAAAATACTGCAAAAACCCCTTGATAACATGATTCCTCATAATCTGACATGGTTTATGCAAAAAAAAATCCTTATAAATAGATACATGTGCAATGTAGAAGATTTGAGTGGCGGGGAGGAAGTAAATTTGATAGTATTTTAGGTTGGCAGTGGTTGCAATGGCTGGACTAGTAGCACAAGGTCTCAATTATGACAAAGTGATTGGCCAATCGGCTGATCTTTTCACTCTTCAGGTTTACAACTACAATTTTCCCAACATTAATTCTACTTTCCATAACATGTGTTAGTTCTCAAAGACTTTGATATTTTATTTTAAGAGGTTTATCAATAGAAGCAAGCCACAGTTTAGCAAATAACAACAACAAAATCTTACTAACTGGGCTGTAAGTTTCTAATTCTACATTGTAGTTGGCTATTCATTTCAACGATTTGATTTATCACTCATTATGATAGCGTCACCTTGCTCTTCAATTAAATCTTCAACATTTTTTTCAACCTTTTTGTTATATTGCTTATATTTGGCATTTGCACAACTTACTGGCCACTTTTATACGGACTCTTCAATAGCAGCTTAACCTTGCTTGTTCTTTATATAGCTATTTTCCTGAGTTAATTGGTAGCTGAGGCATGACAAGTGACCTGCCTTTCCACCCATCCTTGTCCTTAAGGATGAAATCATGATATTGGTTGGTAATGACTATCCAACCTTCTTAAGTTGCATCTTTTGGAATTGATTGAGACCATTGAACTGGTTGCATATTGCTTCTCTTAACCAGGGTGTGATCTACATCTTGTGTTTGTAGGCTTGCATCTCTACTGAAATTGCATACTTTTCTTTTTAACTATATTTGAATTTTAATATATTATTTATTTTTCGTATCCTTTTCGTATTGTATCCTTTGATTTTTTTATTTTCACGTATCTGAGTATCGTGTCGTATCGTATCCTCGTATCTATATCCGTTTCGGTGCAACTTAGCTTGGTAATGAGGAAGAACGAGAGAGAGTTTATGACACCATCTTCCGCATACCGTGGATATGTGAATTGGTAATCTTAGTAGGTTCATATTTTTTGGGCATTTTCAATTTTAATGTGAATTGGTATCCTCTACCAAGTCTGAACTATTGCCAATTTTGTTGCAGCTTATAGACATCGACTTTTTTGTCTGTTCTGATTCATTTATGTCATTTCTGACTATCATGCCAACAAAAGTTGTAATGGCTATGAAGGCTAATACAATCAAGGTTAGGTTTCTCTGCTCACTCTTCCCTTCCAGATTCATCTGAAAAAATAGGATCATTCCATTTAGCATCCCGAATCTCTGAATATTCACCCTCCTGAACCATTTGCTCAATCAGGTGCCCTTCAGAGCACAACTTCATCACAAGATGAAAACCGTTTGAGCAAGAAGAAGTGAGTATTGTTATAATTGTTAATGTTCGAGTCTTTGCTATTTCTATGTCATTATCCTATTAGTGACTTTTATTAAAAAAAAATATTCACCTATCAAAAATTTTAGTGGTGTTTTTAAGGTATGTTGATGTTAGTTATGTATATACATATTCCATTGATGCGAGTTTTATATTTTTAGCTTGTTATTCCCTATAATACTTGAACCCAATATTGTTGTTTGGGACACAAATGAGTTAGTAATTCTTTCCTTTTACAAAAGGATTGTGTTCATACCTAAACTAGTCGGCCTAACTAAAGACCAAGTTGGCCTGCCTTGAACAAGCTCGAATCTAACCAGCCACATCTGATCGGCTAGCCCACAGGAGCCCCCAGACCTGGCCGGCAAGGTCCTCACAACTCAGGAATATCACATCTGACTGTCCAACCAGTAGATCAGCCTTACAAACAATCAGTCTTCTTACAAACCAACTAGAGACCGACTCTGCTCAAGCCACTCAGATCTGGTCGGCCAGACCCACTGACAAGTCATAAATGCTGCCCAAGATCACCACAGGACACCTGGCAGCACCTAAAGACAACAACATTTATCCTACATTGACAAACACCAACAAACACATTCAATGCTACTATAAATACATGGGCATCCCTTTCCAAAAAGATAATGACAATCTTGCCCTCATGCAGCCTAAATTGCTACAGTAACTCCCCATTTAAACTGACTTAAGCATTGGAGACTGTTATGCCGGCACCACACCGGTGTCTCTTTGCTCTTACCCTCTTCCTGTGCAGTTCGTACATCGAGGTGAGTTTAGGTTGATCCATTTTTGGCATCAACAGATTGGCGCCGTCTGTGGGAAAGTGAAACAACACCTCACGCTCTCATCAACCAGATCAGCCGTCCTGAATCGTACCCAGCATCATGTCGGACGAACAATACGAAGGAGAGCTCAACAACACCCCTTTTCCTCAAGGGAATTCAATGGGAGGCATCCCTGATGCCTACCGACAAACATTGGACGACCTGATGCGAGAAGTAGCTGCATTGAAGGCCAACAATGTAAAAATCGACACGAAGAACCAGCTTCTGGCTGAGCAATATGCAAGTACCCTTGCCATTGCGAGGATGTCCCGGCGCGAAGACCAACGGGGGAAAGGACCGACCGACCAAACGTAGGCCGAGAATTACCAGGCTGATCGGCCACAAATGGCTCGCATAACAGTTGAAAGATCCTCACCAAACCAACTGAGAAAGCAACAACCTAGGGCGAATCCCACATCTTCTGGACAACTCCTCATCTAGCCATCTAATGTTGAGCCCTCAGGAACCAAGATCTATAGGAATGCCCAGCAGTTGTTGGAGGAACGCCAAGTCGTGCCGGCTAGACTCACCTATGAGACATCTGACCATAGGCCGTCAGAACAACGCCAGTCTAGTTCAAACGACCGCCAGGTCACTGTTGGACACTCAGGCCGGATGATGAATGGCAGGGGTTTCCAGGCAACTCGAAAATGTGAAGCTCACCCACGAAAGAACCGTTACACGGACGAGACAAACTCAATAACAAGTAGCTATTCTCAAGGTCAAGAAGTGAAGATCCACCAGGACCCCAAGCAGAAGACCAACTGAACACCACGCTAGCCAGCCCACCCATCAGAACGAGGAGATCGAAGCCCTCTTGACAAGAGTATGTGCCCTAGAGGCAAAGGAAGATAAAAGTAAGACGCCAGCCTTGAAGAAAGCTAACCCTGGTCCTTTCTCTAACATAATCCTTCGATCTCGACACAGGACCGGAGTAAAGCCCTTGAAGATCGCCTTGTACACGGGGAAGGGAAACCCGAACACCCACTGGAACAATTACACCTTCGCTCAAGGCATACCGGGATGCAGCCTTGAACTGGTTCTGCCTCCAGGCACAATCGATTCACTCGAGGACCTGCATTCCATTTTCCTAAGTCAATTTATGATCCAAACCATCAGACTCGTCTCCACGGATGACCTCTTTTCTATCAGGCAGAAAGAGGATGAAACACTTCATAAATACGTCACGAGATTCAGCCTCGAATATTTTCTCTGCCAAGACACGGACAACAAGGCTGTGTTCAACATCTTCAGAAGTGGCCTCAAGGAATCCCCTTTCAAGTATGCAACCCACACCGAGGACTAGGTAGCTATGCCCAGCTTATGCGTAGAGCCAGCAACCACGCCAAGGTCGAGTTCTTTCATACTCCTCCGAAGGAGAGCAGAGGCACGCACCCTACGCCCCTAGTGACCAACCTGGGGAAAAATCACCAAAGCCCCAACCACAACCAAACTAGTAACCACTCTGAAACGGGTAAGATGAAGCTCAACTTTGAATCCCAATACCACGACAAAAGGGGGTGGTCTGGTCGCAACGATCGAGATTATCGACGTGGGAACAATGCCCATGAGGGTCAGGGATTCATAGGCGAGGGTTCAGGTTCCAAACGTCTCTTCGAGACTTACACAGTCCTAAATACCACTCTCGACAATGTCTTGTTAAATGTGGAAGAGATGATCCCGAAGGCCAAGCCTAGGAACCCCAACTACTAACCGATCGTCACCAAGGAAGCCTTCTGCCAGTACCACAAGTACAATGGTCATACCATCGAAGAGTGCATCATATTCAAGGACATCGTCGAGCAAATTGTTCGCAAGGGAAGACTCGACTAATTCTTACCCCGAGCATAGACTGCCTCAGCACGCCTCCAAATCAACACCATCAGCGGGGGTCCTCCCCCATTACATCCAATCGAGCAAAGAAAGATTTCTGCAGAGCTTCATAGTCAAGCCAGCAAGTACTTAGCATCGACGCCAGCCGACCTGGAAAGTCAACAAGGTTCAGGTGGCAGGCGATCACTTTTTTCGAAGAAGAAGAAAGAGGCATTGTGTTTCCACACGACAACCCCCTCATCATCCGAGCATTATTGTCCAACTGTGACATTGGCCACATCCTCTTCGACACCAGCAGTTCCAACAACGTTCTTTTCTAGGAAGCCTTCCGGTATATGGGCTTAGACGAGAAAGAGTTAGACCGCAAGGTCACGACCCTTCTTGGTTTTTCAGGCGATTCTATCTTGCCTAAGGGAATCATCACCCATCCAATCACCAGGGGCACCGACCCTCAAACTGCTACCACACTCACCACTTTCCTCATAGTCGATTCCCCAATAGCCTACAACGCGATCCTTGGGAGAGGCCTACTCAACCAGATGCGAGCCATCGTATTAACACACCTTGTAACGACCCGTCCCGAATATCGGGATTAAATATTAATTAATTATGGTTTAGAATGATTAATCTGGGATTAGTTGAGTGAAATCGGACAAAATGTGCAAAATGACCGTTTTGCCCCTAGGCGTGGGTAAAATGTTAACTTTTAGTTCAGGAGGTCAAATGGACTTTGATAGATGACTGTAACATAGTTTGGGACGTCACGAGTTCATAGACAGGTGGCATGTTCGATTCCGACATTCGAGGAAGAAGTTATGACGTTCGGAAGTCGAGGGGTATTTTGGTAATTTGGTTAAAAAGGTGCCAAATGTTGACTTTTGACCCGGGAGGTCCAATGGACGAGGGCTAATGTAACGCCCCGAAAATCCAAAAAAAATGTAAAATATTAAAATAATGTGTAAAATGACGTTTTTACCCTTGGAGGGATGTGGCTAAAAGTTGACTTTTTGTTTGGAATAATTTTTGTATATTTTTCAAGGACCATTGTGTAGGTCTCGAGACGCAGAATTCGTAGACAGGTGGCACGTTGAAATCGGAGTTCGGATGAAAAAGTTACGGGTCTGGGAAGTTCAGGGGAAAAATGGTAAATTGTGACATGAAGGGTACAACGGTAATTTGGGTAGTCAAAGTCTTTAACGGTGCAATTAGCTGATATTAAATGGTTTAATTGGCTGAATCAGCCATATGGATGACTCAGGAGTTGCTTTTAGTGACATGTGTCACTTGTTAATGTCAATTAGTGGCACTTAGTTGCCTTTAACATAATTAAATGATTAATTCAAACGGTTATTGTATATGGTAATTATCAGTATTCGACCAAAACAAAAACAGAGAACACATTCTTCCTTTGACGGTTTGGAATGAAATTGACTTGATATTTAGCTTTCTGGGAGCTAGACGACTCAAACCAAATCGATTGGGAAGGAAATTGGTGGTGAATTGGTGAAGAACAGACCCTGCGACACTGTGGAATTTTGGAGGTTGAGTTCGAATATTTAGAGGTAAGGGTTCTTGAAATGGTGCGTGTGCAGTTCCCAGACATGACTGATATGACTCGGATGGTGCCTGAGTGCAGTTCTCGAGGTTGGCCTACGCGTATTGCGGATATGACTATGTGATTGTTTGTGCACTTATGAATAGTGCAGATTGATTGATGGATTGATTGATTGTGCACTTGTGAGTAATGCTGTTTGATGTTTTGTGATTACGTACTGGTATCGAGTACGAGGGGATTGGGATGGGTCGTGTCAATTGGTATCAGAGCAGGTTATCTCTTTTGTGCGCGCAGGTCGAGGGTGTGATGTCTCTTTGGACTGCAGTTCGTTATCAACCTGATAGATAGTTTTTGGGTTTGAATAGTGGATAGAGTATGATTGGCCTGATACGCCGTGCGTTAATGTGATTCGACCCAAGTGGGGTTGTATGTGATGAACTGGTGATGTGGGACCATCGGTTCGGTCATGTGATATTAAATTGTTGTGCTGCTGGGCGCAGCTGGGTTCGAGGAACCCCATTTGAGTAGTGATTTGGAAAAGTAAACTTCAGTTGAGTGATGGTCTGAGAATGTGAACCCTAGTGGTGATTGCTAGTGTGAGGGATGTTGGTACATCAGAGTTAGCTGATGACCTTAGTGGTGGAACCCACGTTGAGTTGATGATGGGAATGGAATTGACGTCTATACGATGTTAGGACCGCGGGGTTGGTCAGGTTGTGGATTACATTGCACAGAGTAGTTGGGTTCGGAGGAACCCTAGGGTGTGATTGTGGAACCCTAGTATATGATGGATTGGAAAGGTGAACCTTAGTTGTGACTAGTGGATGAGAACTTGTGCTGTGACGAGCGGCTGAGGTCGTGGATGACCATGTAGATGACTCTAGTGAGTCTAGTCAAAACTATGGGATTCAATCCACAGGTACGGTTATGAGATAAGATATGGAATCCTGAGTTGGACTGAATAATAGTGTGATGTGTGGATGCGGATCTCGATAGCGATGATTGTTGGTCGATAGTCATGTGGAAATGACTGGCTATCGAGGGTATTTGGTGTGGTTGTAGTAGTTGAGAATCAGAGGACGTTCGGGGAACGTTCATTATCCTGATGTGGATCGTCAAAATGGTGGTACCCATAGTTGTGGGGTACGAGTAGAGGTACGGGATCGTCGCTCGGTATGAGCGGAGATCTAGGGTTGTCAGATTTTCACACTGTGTGCTAGTGTGGATGTTTGTATGTTGGTGCTGATGTTGGTACTTTTGTGCTGATACTAGTATGGATGCCTGTGTGTTGATACTAGTGTTGATGATAGTGCGTTGGTGCTAGTACTAGCGTTGGTGATGGTGTCAGTGATTGTGATGACGATGAGCCACGAGTTGGGATGTGACTCCGTCATGATGGACATATGTTCGATATTTGAGATTCGGTAGTGATTGAGTGATGTACTGGATGGGATCCAGCGGAGATTGTGATGTGTTGGGATAAGTCCCAACAGTGATGAGATGACCAAGTGATGAGTGGATAAAAAGGTATAATTGAGACTTGAGGAGTCTTGGGATGACGTCCCCTACGTCATGGGAATTAGTGGATTTGGGGAGTTGTTGTCAACTCCGAGATTGGTGTGACTGTATGTTTCTAATATCCCCAGAAAGTATAAGGAAATGATTGGAATTGGAAAAGACGAGGAAAATCATTGGTGGTATAGATGTGGGATTTTGTGATTGTGAATAACTTGGAAACCCGAGGGTTGAACCTGTAAAGATTGGGATGTGAGACGAAGGTAGTAATGTATGCACATCCAAAAAGGAGTTGAGTGATTCCTAATCGGAATAGGTGTATGTGCATAAACGGTTATTAACGGACATGAGGTCTGATTAATGGATTGATTGTGGACACGTGGTTATCCAAGTGAGTTGAGGATGTGGGAAGTCCAGTGGTTGGACATGACATCTCGTTGGGAGCATGTCTGTTTCCAACGTGGTTGGAACTTCAGTTTCGAGGAGAGTTGTGATTGAGGAGACGAGAGGAGTGCTCGTTTTCGTATTGGTGATAGGTATTCTGAAGTCATTGGAGGTGACTTCTTAATTCCTGCCCGTGGCAGACGTTGATTGTGGTTACCAGTACGTTGAGTGTGTATTGGTTGGTGGACCCATGATTGGCTTTGGGTCATTGAACACAAAGAGTTGTGTTTAATTCTAGATTTGGGTGGTGAAAAATCGAGGTCATCATTCCACCTAGGGAAATTTGACAAGGGAGTCCGAGTAGGACAAGATGAGCAGAATGATGGCATGGAATGACAAGGATCGATATGAGAATTGGACAGGACCCACCATCTCGGCATGTCTCGTCATTGACTGATATGCTTAGAAGTGAGGACTAGTTGAGGAATGTTGTGGTTGACGAAGAATTCAAGAAGGTGTAAGGCCCTATGATCAGATTTCAGGTGGATCGTTAGCGAAGTGAGCATGTGTGGATCCTAGGTGGATCTGGATTATGATGTTGTGGACATAGGGAATTGTGACGATCTAGGATCGTGATGTTACCGGTCGTGTGACGTGGTGATGGATTTGAATTGTGATCTTATTGATCCGGTAAGGTGAAGAGCTTATTGCCCTATCGTAAATATTTGGATATGGGAATGGTTGGATTGAACTTCTTTTCAAAGTTAATCCGGTTTGAGGCGGTACTTGAGTAAGTTGGAATGTTTACGAATTGACTCGAGGATTTGACTTCTGAATGAGTAGATATCCAACAGGGTCGAATTGGTTAGTCGTGGATATGTGAATGATGGGATTGGCTTCTTTTTGAAGTCAATCAAATGTGGTACAGAAATCGTTTGAGCGAGTATCCGATAGGTTCGGAGTTAGTACGTCTCAGTAGACGTGGGTGAGATTGGATGCTCTTTCGGCATGAATGGATACGCCTTGGTGGGCGTGCTTGGATTGGTACATTTTGGATGACGTGATTGGGAGTAGACTTTGTGTTGCTGGTCGGGTGACCATGGGACTCGTGATAAGTGATGGGTTGGAGTGTTTGGTCTGTCTGATGTTGGGACTGGACAGTTGGACTCCAGGATTGAGGCGTGATCAGTTACGAGCTATGTTGTAGACTGGATGACGATGGATGTACGTACTTTTTAAGTTATACAAGGATCGATACTGGATAGGCTGAGTGGTGCCTAGTGACGGTTCATGGGATGTACTAGTGGTGTGTGGATGAACGTGTTGGTAATCAGCTTAGTTCCGATACCATTGGATTTGGTTGTGATCGTGGACTGGACATTGGATACTGTGCACAGGCCAGAGTGATCTTGTTGAGTTCAGTGATTGTATGAGCAGGTGCTCTTAGCCATGGATGGCTAGTGAAACCCTAGTGTTGAGATGTGTGATCACTGCTGGGCTGGTGTTCAATGTGTTCCAGTTACACCACCTGATTGAGTGAGATTTTGGTATACGTATACTCAGGATGAGGAAGTTGGTGGTTAGTGTAACCACAGGTTGCTTGTGTGATGTTATCACGCCGTGACTTTACCAGCGTTTTGGATTGCTGACGGATTTAACAGTTGTGGACACTGAGATCGATATATGTCGCAGGATTGAGCTTGCCCTGCGAGGTGAGGTCCTGTTGTTGATCTTACGCTACATTGAGGGAGTTGTAGTACGAGGTGATGTCACTGATTAGTTGATGATTGGAGCTTTACTAGGGTGGTAAAGCTTAGTGGTGACAGATTGGCTGGTAGTGTCAGCGTGGACTGACAAGTGAGATTTGGTGACTCCCAATGGGAGCGGAGGTCAGGGTATATTAGTGATTGAGAGGAACCGTCAAGCGGAAGGAGGCAGCTTAATGGTAAAATTGTTAAACGATATTAACGCGGATCAGGTGATCAATTTCACTCGAGGTGGTCGAGTGTTGTCAGTACAACGTGAGACTGTGATGGGACGTCTGAGTGCAAACGAGTTTTGTGTTGGTTAGTGGGTGTATAAGTGTACACGTGTTGTGAGGCCAAATTTGTTTTCCACGAGGTGGATGTGGAATAAGGATAGTTGGAATTTCGAGGACAAAATTATTTAAGGGGGAAGATTGTAACGACCCGTCCTGAATATCGGGATTAAATATTAATTAATTATGGTTTAGAATGACTAATCTGTGATTAGTTGAGTGAAATCGGACGAAATGTGCAAAATGACCGTTTTGCCCCTAGGCGTGGGCAAAATGTTGACTTTTAGTTCAGTCGATCAAATGGACTTTGACCGATGACTGTGACGTAATTCGGGACGTCACGAGTTCATAGACAGGTGGCACGTCCGATTCTGACATTCGAGGAAGAAGTTATGACGTTTGGAAGTCGAGGGGTATTTTGATAATTTGGTTAAAAAGGGGTCAAATGTTGACTTTTGACCCGGGAGGTCCAATGGATGAGGGCCAAGGACCGTTACGTAGATCGAGTAGATACAAATCCATAGACAGGCGGCACGTCAAAATCGGAGGTTCAACGACGAAGTTGTGGTCACGGGAGCGAAATCGATTAACTGAACGAACCGAGGTTTCGATTAAAATAATATTAAATTAGTAAACAGTGATCGATAATTCTGGACCATTGGATGAGTGACAAGTGTCACTCATCCCCACACTCCCTAAAATCTGGATCATGTCTCCACTAATGAATTAAAATATGATTTTATCCTTCTTTTAATCTCAGCCATCCATTTGACTCAAGATTGAATTTGTGCCATTGATCTTATCTCCTCCTTTCTTTTATATCTGATCAAACATTCTCTCTTTCACTCTCATTCTTCCTTTGCCCGTGAAGAAACCATTGTTCAAACAAACACACCAGCCCATCACCAACCTCATCTATTCTTGTGTGTGAGAAAATGAGTTAGTCAGGAAATGACTGGGGGACACGGCGGTGATCACGGCGGCACGGTAGGGAACAAACTGGAATCGTGACCCGAGAGCTCATTTATGTTCAAGTTTTGAAATTCGAGCTTTAACTGTAGTTTTGAGCTCTTATTTGATCCTAATGAGACCTAGGGACAGAGACGAACCCAATGGACCTATTTTCGAAGCTTGAAGTGGTCTGGATCGAGGGGGAGCATGATCGAAAATTCTGGGTTTCGGGTTTGAGTTCAGATGTATGAATTCAAACGAGTTTTCTTGTTTTGATTCCATATAACTCTTAGTTGGACCTAGACGATCATGTAGGTGGAAACCCCGTTGAAATTGGTTGAGGATTAACTGAGAACCGGCCGGATCGATTCAGCGGTTTGACTGAACCAGTTCAAACGAGTGAACCGCGTCCAACGCGAGGTTGATGATGAACAGTGTTTGGCGCGTGGGGGTGCGTGGAGGATATTTTGGGGCAACTTTCAACATGACTTTTAATCTATTCGATGTAACGAACATTTTGGCACTGGTTTCGAGGAAATCGGATATCGTTTCGATATTGTTCTGGACGTCCAAAGTTTTTTAATCGAATTTAAAAATAGTTAAAAATTCGAGAAAATTACGGAGCTTTGATAGGAGGTTAATGAAGAGGTTAGTGACCCTCTAATGTTATTTGGATAGATTTGGAAGTCCCGGTGATAGTGGTGTGGCCCGGGAAGGCCTATGTCACACGTATCGAGGCGTAGCGTTGAACGGTCTGTGAGTGGACTTTGGATTTATAAATACTATGCATGAGGACCAATTGGACCGTATATGATTGTGATTGAGGCGTAGCGTTGAACGGTCTGTTATATGTTTTATATACGTGATTTCTATGATTGTGATTGTGATTATTGATTTTGCGTATGTTGCACGTATTTCGAGATGTTTTCCATATTGCACGTATATCGAGGCTAACGGTTTTATTGTGGTTTTAAGTGCTTGTGATTTCATGAATAATGTGATGAAATGGTTTTGAAATTAGAAAGATGAACTCGGGCATGAGGCCCAATTGTTTTGGAAACCTCGGACTTGGAGTCCATTTGAGTTACGTAATCGGGCTGGGGGCCCAGTTGCTTTATGAAATCGGGCCAGGGGCCCAGTTGTTTACGAAATCGGGTTGAGACCCATTTGAGTTATATTATCGGGCCAGTGGCCCAGTTGATTTACGAAATTAGGTCAGGGGCCCAGTTAATTTACAAATTCGGGTCGTGGGCCCAGTGGTTTACAGAATCGGGCATGCGGCCCAGTTGGGTTATAAATGTGATTTCGGGTCTGGGACCCTATGTTTTATAAATGTGATTTCGGGTCGGGGACCCTAAATGGAATTGTGATGTTTTATGGAGATTTCGGGCAGGGCCCATTGAGATGTTGTCAAATGACTTTGTAAAAAACTGTTTTTCCATATACCATCTTGATACGAGGATATGTGATGGTCTCCTCCAGATGTTTGGGACACTGGGAAAGTCATGGTGCATTGCCTGCGAGGGGTCATTGTACGGAGCTACCGGACCGTATAGTGACTCAGGAGTAGGATTGCTAGAATTAGACGTCTGGGACGTCAGACATCTGGGTTGTCAGAGATATGGACCCGGAGAGACCCCAGGCAGCACACGTTGCTTATTACCGTGAGATATGACGTATGAGACGTCAAGCGTCTAGGACGCTAGGCATCTGGGATGCCAGAGATGGTAATGTGGTAAATATTGACTATTGGATCTATGAAATGGTTTTTCGGTTGGATTTTTGTTTATGGATTTGGGCAGTGGCCCACTTGGTTTTGTATTTACGGGTTTGGTATTCTACAGTTTTGAGCTGAGTTCCCAAACTTGGTTTTGAGTTACCGTTTTTGGGCTAAGGCCCCAATGGCTTGTTTGAGTAAATATTTTGATTACTAGTTTTCGATGCATGCATACGTTTTAATGAAGGGAATAAATGTCTTGTGAAATGTGTTTTATGAACTTGATTATTTTCGTCCACTCACAGCCTTCGTTGTTTTTATTGCCCTTCAGGTTGATCACGGATGAGCCTGCAACAGAGACTGGAACTTCGCATGCCTCCTCCATCGATCCTTGCGCACTCTGGAAGCCCCGAGTGGGCAGTGACATTAGGTTATCCCTTGTCTGACACTTCGTGTCAGACGGGAGCATGGCACATTCCACGGTAATCCCAGGGGGATTGGGATGGGTCGTGTGACACCTGCTCTCGATGAAATTCCCAACACCTGTAGGAACATGCCAGGTACATAGAGACCAGCTCTCCGCTAGGACATGCTACTCCACCTCCCTCACCAAGACAAGCCAACGTCTTGGAGACAACCCTGCAGACCCCAAGTACGTGGAGGAACTCCAAGACAGCCCCCCCGGAGGACCCTAGCGACCTCGCACATATGACCCACGCAGAACCAGTGGAAGAGACAGAGACAATCCCTCTTTCCAACATTCACAAGGACCGCCAGGTTCGAATTGGATCCAGGCTGAAGCCGAGCACCCGTTCTGCCCTCATCTAGTTCCTCCAAGATAATGCAGAAGTATTCGCATGGTCCTACGCGGACATGCCAGGCATCTCCACCGATGTGATCTGCCACATACTCACCATCGACTCTACCTTCAAGCTAATCACTCAGAAGCAACGAAGCAACGATGTAGAAAGGCAACTGGCCATGCAGGTTGAGATCACCAAGCTCAGCACAATCCATTTTGTTAGGAAGGCTATCTACGCCGCTTGGGTTGCCAATGTGGTTCTGGTCAAGAAGCCAACGTGACTCTGGCGCATGTGCATTGATTTCACGGATCTGAAAAAGGCTGGCTCAAAAGAAAACTTCCCCCTTCCTAAAATCGACATGCTTATGGACGCCACCACGGGGCACGAGCTTCTAAGCTTCATGGACGCTTACTCTGGGTACAACCAGATCCTCATGCCGGAAGACCAGATCCTCACCAGTTTCAGGACCAACCTGGGCATCTACTGCTACAATGTCATGCCCTTTGGCCTCAAGAACGCGGGAGAAACCTACCAGCGCCTCGTCAACAATGCTCGCTTATACCACTATACTCACCCAGAAGTGCGACAAATGTCAACAGCACACCCAGATTCCCCACCTACCAGCCGAACACCTCACTTCCATGATGAGCCCCTGGCCTTTTTCACAATGGGGACTCGACCTGATAGGGCAGATGCCTACGGGCAGGGGGAAAGTAAACTTTGCCATGGTGGCAGTGGACTATTTTACCTAATGGTCCAAAGTGAAGCCCCTGCATCCATCACAACAGCCCAGATCAAAACCTTCGTGTATCCGAATATCATCTGCCAGTTTGGAATTCAGCACACTATCGTGACCGATAATAGGAAGCAATTCAACCGTAATCGCTTCAGGGAATTCTGCCAGACCTACGACATCAAGCTACTCTTTGCATCACCAACCCATCCCCAATCCAACGGACAGGTGGAGGCCGTCAACAAAAACATCAAATACAACCTGAAAAAGCGCCTCGACGAAGACAAAGACAAAGACAAATGGGCAGACATCATCAATGACGTTCTATGGTCTCACAGAACATCTTACAAGACAGCCACGAATGAGACGCTCTTCGCCTTAGCATTTGGCACCGAGGCCGTCATACCTGTGGCAGTTGGAGAAATATCCTGTCGTGTCATCTCATACGACCCCGACACCAATAATCAGCAGATTGCACTCAACCTCGACCTCCTGGAGGAACGACGTGAACAAGCTAACCTAAAGAACACGGCCTACAAGCAACAGGTGGCTAGATACTAAGATTCTAGGGTTCGCCATCGAAGTTTCGAAGTGGGGGACTTGGTCCTTCGCAAGGTCAACCTTGGCACCAGGGACGAATCAGCTGGGACCTTCGCACCAAATTGGGAAGGCCCTTACACAGTTTCCAGGGTTTGTCTAGAGGGCACCTATGAACTTTAAACCTCAGCTAGAAAGACACCCACACCCATGGAACGTGGACTACCTCAAGTACTACTATAGATGAATCTTTGTAAGAACACCGCAAGGTGCACGACCCACATCCAACCTTTTTGTACTCATTTTCTAGCACCCCCAGAATTATCAATGAATGAGATTTTTTACCTCCTGCCGAGTATTTTGATTCTCCCTACTTTATTCTCTAATAGCTTGGCCATCGGTTTGAACAACAAAATGACTGAACAGCTCGCTCGGTCAGACATGACCAAGTGCCAACAAGGTAATCAAATTAATCTGGGATTCATCCAGGCAACTTATATGTGCTCCGCCTCTAACAAACAACATCACCACTTATTATCGACCTACATTCAAACATCTAAACCCACAAACCGATCATATCCTATTGGCCTACATTATCCCCTATACCGCCTAACGAGTCTTCCCGTGCCATAGAACCTTAATTTCACACCTTATTATGGCTTAGGTTGGTTTTACAAGATTTCATTGGCCAACCAAACACAACATCTCACTCTGGTCACAACACAGATCGACCAGTCACAGGCCGAATCAAGCAGACTTGGGAAGTTCAGAACCCAAAAAAAAAAACAAATAATTATGCGTTTTGAAGCATGTAGGTTCCAAATGACTTGTATTTTATTCATGATTTTTTCAAAGTTTGATTACATTGGCTCATGGCCGAATTACAATCATTTGGCCCCCATGGCCCCCCCAAACTTCCTAATCTACTGCCCCCTTTAGGCCCCATATCTATGCTCCTTAGTCGCTTGGTCTCCTGGCACTTCCTGCTCAGTCGAGGGACCCTCTTCCTGATCGGCCACTATTTCTTCATCCACCTCCTCAGAGTCCATTTCCTTGTCCTCATTAGGAAGAGGATTGACAGAACTCGTCCCAATCCCCTTAGATTATCATGGGACATGCTTGCTCCCATCTAACACCGCGTGTCAGACCAGGGATAAACTCGTCACTTGCTCAAGGTCCATTAGAGTACACCAAGATCGGTGGTGGCATGTGATGTCTTAATCTCTGCTACAGCACGCATCTGCTATCAATCTGAAGGGTATTAAAATCATAAAAGCTATGAGTGGACAAAAATAAACAATTTATAAAAATCATTTAACGAAACGACATTTATACCCTTCACGTAAAAGCATGCATGCATCAGAAAACAGTTATTTCAAATGCTTTCTCGGAAGCAAGACGTATTGCTTCCCAAATCAAAACACAATGAAAACTGATTCTCAATCGAAGCCATCATCTCGGTAGGGTCTCAGCCCAAAACCATATCATAGAAAACACATACAGAACCCCGGCCCAGATCATCGAACTCGTGGGAACACATCATATGGGAACTCATCCCAATATCAGTCATGTTTCTCATCCTAGCACATGTGCATACATCTCAAGACCGCTGATAACCCTAGCATGTCGCTGTGAACACATCACTCGTCGTGACTGTCTCTTGATGATCGCGAACACATCGCCGATTGATCTCATAATATCTCATCGGCACTCCTAAGTTGAGCCTACCTCGGTCATTTCTTCCTGCGGCTGCTTGACAACAGGCAGTGCATCGTGACCTCTCTTGAAGGAATACATCACCATCCGGAGGCAAGCGTCGTAACACCCGGGACGAACCCGAATGCTATCATCATGCATAGGGCCTCAAACATGGAGCATCATCAAATGGGTCACAACCCAAAAGTCCAGTGTCCTACGATACTTCACATCCCAGGATTCCTCGAATCCTATCAAATCCACAATTGGGTCTCACACCCGAAATACCTTTCGTAAAACTCATAACTTGGTCTCTACCCGACTTATCTCGCATTTGACTATACTCTAAGTCAAACCTCAAATGAACTGGGCCATATGCCCGAAAGATATTTCCAAAGCTGAAAACCAGTTCTCATTTCCAAAACACTTTCAAATCATAGTTCAACTGGGACTCGTGTCCGAATCTCGATTTCAAGCATCCTCCTGAAATCCTTAAAAACAATAACTCAATTCCTCGATTTCACGCCTCTCAGTGAAACTTTCAGAATCACATAAAACACAAGCACATAGCACACTCGCCGAAAGCCCAATCATTATATAAAATAGAAATCTCAAACTACGTGCAATAACGCATTTTCCTCCGAAAATGCCCAATAAATCATATTTAAATCACATGCACTCATTGCACCTCAAAACACGTTCATAAACACATATAAAACATTTATGCATGCATCATATTCATAAAACAAAGTCCACTCACAAACTGTCCAAGCTGTGTCTCGATACGCGCGTCATAAGCCTCTTTGGGCTAATCACCATCACCGGAACTCCCGGACCTGTCCAAATCATACTAGAAGGTCACTGACTACTTCAAATAGGCTAACATTGAATCCCCCATTTTTTTAGAATTTTTAAACGTATTTTAAATAGCCCCTAAACTTTCGAACACCCAAAATTACCCCGAAACGGTGTCTGATCGACTCGAAACTTGTGCCAAAATGTTCGTTACATCGAAAAGATAATTTCATTTGTTGACCTCATCTCTAAATAGTACCTCACGTGCCCCCATGCGCCGTCCAAAGGCGTTGCGCGTGGAGCTCACGCACAACAGCACTATACATCTTCAACCTCGCGACAGCCAGTCTGAACCAGGCCACTCTAACGCCGGTCCAACCGAACCAGTGTAACCGGTTCACCTCCATTTTCTCCACCTCTTCAACCCGTTTCAATTACTATTCCTTTGTCCCATCATTTACAACTAATCTATGTGATCACAACCTAAAATCATGGCCTAGAACTCACTTGTTCAATTTTTCCTTCATGGCCCAATTTTCCAGCCCCTTGCCTGGGCTGCTCAACCACCCCCTTCCATCCAAAACCATTCCCAAAAAATCATACAAACCCAATAAACATCCCCCAATCATCAGACAACATCCTTAACGTCCAAATCCGAAATTTCAAATTTCAAAAACTAAAGGGTTTTGAGTTACCTGTTTCTCGTGGACTCCTCCACCGTCCATGACGGTTGGTCGTCCTGCCGCAGTCTCTCAATCCTTCTCTCTCACTCTGTCTCTCTCTTAAGAAGTAGATGAAGATAGGTGAGGGTTCAGGTGGTGGGTTTGGGTATGGATTTTCGGGTATGGTGGATGAAACAGAGAGGAATGGGAGAGATGTATGTATGAAGAGCAAAGAGCAATGGATGAGTGACAAGTGTCACTCATCCATTGGGCCAAAAACAAAATATATGGGGCCCAATAAAAGGCAAAATTCAACTTGCCTCGTAAAATGTGCAATAGTGCCTCGAACTTCCGTGACCCGTAACTTGTCTGTCAAACGTTCAATTTCGACGTGTCGCCTGCCTACGGACTCGTATTGACTCGATCTATGTAACGGCCATCGGGCATCGGACCTCCTAGGTTAAAAGTTAACTTTTTACCCTCGTTCAGGGGCAAAATCATAATTTTACCCTCAACGTCCGAAAATCCTCGACTAATTTATTAGGCCTGCTAATCCATAATTAAGTCTTAATTAATCCCAAGAATTTGGGACGGGTCATTACAAGGATTCCCCTCTTCATCCAGGTAGTCCTAAATTCGTGGAGGGGACTTGAGCTAAGGAAAAGCAATTGGCACTCCAGGGTTCGAGATTAGGAGTTTCTTGTAAAACCCAGCCTCTAGGGTCGTCCCAAATTTGGTGAAGGCCCTCTCATACCCTTTCGATGCCTTAAAGTCCTCGATTCCAACCTTCTTAGCCATGATGAGTTGTTCGGCCAGCTTTGCATTGGCCGACTCCATTTCCTGAAACCAATCTTGCGACTCCTTGGCCAGAGTGCCTGCCTCGATCTCCATCGCATTGACCTTGAGCTCAAGCTCAGCCTTAGCCTCGAGGGTCTGATTGCACAAACGTTGATTTTCGGCCGAGGCTAGTTCACGACCTTCCAAGTCCCTCTTCATATCGATGGCATGTTGACACATATTGCTCGCATGACAGAGAGTGGAGAAGACTTCGCCAAAAAACTGCACAACAAATAGGCCGAGTCAGTTAAAAAAAAGTTCAAACCCAAAACATGGCAACGGCCAACAAGGAACTTACATGAGAGCCGGGGATTATCTTGTCGCATTGGTCAGCAAAGTCCTTCGACTGAAGGTCAGTAATCTCACCCAACTCATACTAGCAACCCCGAACAATGGTGTTCATGAAATCCAGCTGAGAAGGATGGAAGGCCGTTGTGAACTGCCTCCAGCTATCATCCACCACTTGGGTCCTAACCAAGTCCGGCTCCCTATTGGCATTGACAAAGAATGACTTGATGGAGGAATCCCGGGTCGGCCTCTTCAGCTTCTTCGGCACCTTCCGGTCGTCCAACGTTTCCACCTCGGCCTGCTTCTTCTTGTGCGCCCTATCCTCCGGGTCCTAGGCCTCCTTGGCCTCCCTATCCTCTGGGTCTTTGGTCACGAGCTTCCTCATTTCTTCGGCCGTGTCATCAATTTTGATGACCTCAATGGGTGCGACCTACTTGCATGCCCGCTTTGTACTAACCTATGCGGGAGGACTTGACAAAATGGGCTGAATTGGCTCCCCCTTCGCCGAGTCCATATCAACCTAGACAATAGGCCCCTCGGCCTGGCTGGTTGGTCTGGATATCATAAGCCTGAGCTTCACCTTACCAGCCGTCTTAGCCTTCAGGGGTTGCCGGAAGTCCACCTTGGACGAAGCCCTCACCCTCTGAGCCTCAACCTTCGCAACCTCGGGCTGCTTCATAATTTCCTAGATCTTGGCCATCCTGTTCGAACACTGCGTGGTTGCTACAACTATATAGTCTGAAGGGGCTGACCAAAAACAAAACAAAACAACAAGAAACAACATTGTTAGACCGACCTTCATTGCCATAACAACCAAAATACAAAATACCAGGGATACTCCATATCACTTACGTAGTTAGGTTATCAGGCCGACCTTCAACAAGTTACTCGGCAGTCGGAGGAAATTGGGACTTCTCTCTGATCGGTCAAGCTTTTCAAAGAGTTCCAGGCAGTCGGCTTTTTCCTGATCGTTCAGACTAGGGCACTTGAACACTTCTGTAAAACCAAAAACAAGTACGTCAAAAACAGCTTATTCAACATCAGAGACTATACAGCTATTCAAAACACAAAAAACACACAAGACCCACGACCATACCTTTGGACTGATAAGTCCTTAGTATCCTACGCTGTGACTCGGTTAAGTGGGCACCTTCCTACTCTCCACAGACCAGTACATACTGATGCTTCCACGCGTATTGGGAAGTCGACATATCCCAAATAAAGAGACCTCGAGTCTTCTTATCCTTGGCTTCTACATATACCCACCTGGTCTTGTCCCTTCGAAATTGATATAGACAATTCAGGTGGCCCTATGTCTGCTCACCCTTTTCGGCCAACCTGAACGCCGTGTAGACCCCCGTCAGAGAAATCCAAGTGTTAGGGTTTACCTGGACGATGGCTACTCCCAACTGAGCAACCATCTTTTGAATCCATGGATAGAGGGGTAGGACGACGCCATGCGTTAAAACATCTGGATGGAAGGTCATCCAGGGTGTGGGTGGATTACTAGGCATGTGCGAGTCCCCGAATAAACTCATGACAACCGAGTCAGGAATGTGGAAGGCCTCAACATCATCCCATGCGATGGTACTATACTGCCAATCAATATGGTAGACTGATTGAGTCACGGTAACTTCCCGTACGACCGAATCTACATATATCTCTATCACCATCGGCCTGGAAGTTGCCCCCTCCTCACATTTACCCGCAATTTCTTTTCCTTTTCCTCGGCCTGACATGGCTGGTATCCCCTCAAAAATGGTGGTCTGTTCCACCGACTCTACATCCACCACTACTTATCCAGCCTCACCACTGGCCGAGGCAGATCTCTCCGGTATACTGGCAAAAGCTTTCTCAAGCTCCTCTTCTAAATCTCTATCCACTTCGGCCTGTGACTTCTAATTCACCTCTAGCCGAGATGTCCCTGACATTGAAGCCGACTGACTAGTTTGTAACCGAGTGTCCGAAGCGGCCAAGCTGGCCATTGGTTCATCCTCAAAGGCATTCCCAGATCGACTTTCCATGCCTTGAGAATCTTCAGACGACATTTAAAAATTCAAAAAAAGGGAAGCTCCTAAGAAGAAAATCATACAAGGCCCATCTAGTTGACCGACCTAGACAATCAAGAAGTTAGGGCATAAACATTCATACATGTTCATACCATGTTCTTGCCAAAACCAACACCTGAATCTAAATTAAAAGTTAAGAAGCAACATACCCTGTTTGTTCTTCGATGACCACCGTAACAACCACCGTGAACCTTGATGCTTGTTGGAAATCACTTGATGTCTCTCTCAACCACTCTCAAAATTCACTCAGGTGCAAAGTGAAAAGTAAATTTTCTCCAAGCCATTTATACCATCACAAATTAACCATGGTTAAAAAACTAACCGTTATAACCATGGTCGGTTAGTCGAAATGTCGCACATTACATCGGTCAGTGGAAAGGTCGCACATCGATAATAGCATGCATTAAAAGCGTACTACCTCATGTCCCTTGACATCCACTCACCCTGGCACCAAAGGGCACTTAATTGCCCAAAAGACACCTCCTTGGCCGATCGGCCACCTTATCGTGCGAGGGTCTGCGGTAGAAAACCGACCAATGTGACATCCACTTACCCTGGCAACAAGGGGCACTTGATCGGCTCACCCTGGCACCAAGGGGCACTTGATCGGCCAGAGGACACCTACTTGGCCGATCAGTCACCTCATCGTGCGAGGGTCTGTGCAAGCTGACCGACCAAGGTGACATCCACTCACCTTGGCACCGAAGTGGCACTTGATCGGCTAGAGGACACCTCCTTGGCTGATCGGCCACCTCATCGTGCGAGGGTCTGCGCAAGCTGACCGACTAAGGTGACATCGTGCGAGAGTCCGCGCAAGCTGACCGACCGAGGTGACATCTACTCACCTTGGCACCAAAGTGGCACCTACTCGGCCTGAAGACATTTGCTAGGCCGATCAGCCACCTTATCGTGCAAGCTGACCGACCAAGGTGACATCCACTCACCTTGGCACCCAAGTGGCACTTGATCGGCCAGAGGACACCTCTTTGGCCGATCGACCACCTCATCGTACAAGGATCCACGCAAGCTGACAGACCAAGGTGACATCCACTCACCTTGGCACTCAAGTCGCACTTGATCGGCTAGGGTACACCTCCTTGGCCGATTGGCCACCTCATCGTGTGAGGGTCCTCACAAGTTGACTGACCAAGGTGACATCCATTCACCCTGGCACCCATGGCACTTGATCAGCCAGAAGCAGAGATGTAAATGTCGACGGAATCGCCGATATATCGCTCGATATATCGGTTTTTCTAGTCGACGGCAAGTAAGGCGGGGGTGAAGCTCTTTCTTCCACCAATATCGACGATTTCGGGAAATATCGCCGGATATCGTCGATTTCTGGCGATATTGACCGAAACCAACGATATTGGACCTAGCCCACCGAACCCCTAGTTGAATTTCGGCAGTGAAGTACCGAAGTAAAAAAAAAAAGGAAATTGTACAAATACAATCACGGATTGAACAAAAAATAAGGAAATCACGAATTCAATCAATCATAGATTCATACTGTATGTCTGTATCCATCAATTATGTTCACGGACGAAGAGAATAATTGGAAAAAAAAAAACAAAGATTGTTCACGGAAGGACTCACCACTTCAAGCATAAATTGGGGGCGAAGAAACGAAGAAGAACTCGAACCCAGCCCACCACTGCTCTGCCGACGTCGACCCGAAGCGATTCGAACCACCTCTGCAAGCAAATTTCCCGGTTCTTCACTTCGCATGACTCGTCGGAGGATGACTGACGGCCACAGCTCCACCCCTCTCTCGTCTCCTCCGTCTCGCCCTCACCGTCACCAATCTTCGTCTCGCCCTTACCGTCATCAGTCGTCGTCTCGCCCTCACCGTCACCAGTCGTAGCCGCCCGCCTCGGTCCAGTCGCCCCTCTCCTTTTCTCCAATTTGCGAAGAAATCGATTATATCGATTGAACTGAGGAAGACAACTTCTCTTTTGTTGAGTAACTAATGATTTTAAGGAACGAAACGCGTGTTTCGTTCCTTTTATTTGATAACCTTTAAAAAAAATTTACATATTTTATTTAATTATTTATTTGTCATAATAAAATATATCATTTATTATTAGTTTTGTTTTTTAGCCCCAAATAGAAAAAATAGATTAAGCCTTAATTTTTTTTTTCAAAATATGTATTAAAATAGATTAAGCCTTAATATGTATTAAAATAGATTAAGCCTTAATTTTTTTTTTCAAATATGTATTAAAATAGATTAAGCCTTAATATGTATTAAAGTAGATTAAGCCTTAATTTTTTTTTCAAAATATGTATTAAAATAGATTAAGCATTAATATTTTTCATAATAAAATATATCATTTATTATTTACTAATATATCATTTATTAGTAATGTATTTTTTAATATAAAATATGGCTTAATTCATATATTTGGTAATATTTGTTTTAATTTAGAATATGTATTAAAATTATGAATTTATGTGTTCTTGTTCCTTAATTATGAATATGTATTAAAAAAAATGAAGCCTCAAACGTTTTTTTGCAAAATTCAAAATGTATTATTAGGTAATTCATATATTCCTTAATTATGAATGTATGTTTTAATATGAAATATAGGGTAATTCATATATTTGGTAATATTTTTTTTTAATTTATAATATATGTTTTATTTTAAAATATACATTTAAATTATGAATATATGTGTATTTGCTCCTTAATTTTTTATCATCATCAAAGTCTAACTTAGAATATATGTTCTAATTGAAATAATTTTATTATTATTATTATTATTATTATTATTGGTCATTATCAAATTCTCACTATTTTTCACATATTTGGTAATATATTTGGTAATCATTTATTACTAAAATATGTTTTAGTAATGTATGTTTTAATATGAAATATGGGGTAATTCATATATTTGGTAATATTTGTTTTAATTTATAATATATGTTTTATTTTAGAATATATATTAAAATTATGAATATATGTGTATTTGCTCCTTAATTTTTTATCATCATCAAAGTCTAACTTAGAATATATGTTCTAATTGAAATAATTTTATTATTATTTGTAATTATCAAATTCTCATTATTTTTCATGTAACTTAAATTTCATAAAATGGCTAGTGGAAGTGCAAGTGAAAGCCGCCCAAGACCTGGACGAGTTGACCCAGCATGGAAATATGTCATTGCAAATCCTGAAAATAAAAACGGTGTCATATGTTCGTTTTGTCAACATCAGTTCCAGAGTGGAGGCATAACGCGATTAAAGTTTCATCTAGCAGGTTTTGATCCGAAAAAAATGTTCAAAAATGCAAAGATGTACCTAAAGCTATTAGGGATGAGGTCAGAGCATGGATCAAAAGTAAAGATACTACTAAACAGACTAAGAATATGATTGGGGAGAATATACTAGCTGGCTTCAGAGAAGATCCACTGGACACTCAACAGAGCATTCAGATTAATGATAGTGATGATGAAGAAGATGATGATGGATTCGCTTATCCACTAGATGTGCATAGATCTAAGAGAGCAGCATATCGATTTGCTGTAAATGCATCGAGATATGAGGCACGGTGAAGTGTCGACAATTATGGAGTTGGTACCATGTGTGGTGCTCAAGGAGGCAGTAGCAGTCGTCAACCACCGCAACAGATGCGTCGATCACAAAGTTTGCGTGATCCATTTTCATTTCCTCCATAACCAAAACTCTACAAAACCGCACGAAGTCAACAGAAGACGGTAAAATCGATGTGGAAAGGGACGAAAGAGAAGTTGGGTCGATACAGAAGCAAATTTTTTATAAGGCGTGGCTCCAAATAAAGCCAACTCTCATCATTTTAAAAATATGATTATTGAAGCCCAACGAGCAGGTATTTAATAAATTTATTTATGATACATTTTTATTTAGCTTATGAAATAACATTAAATGCTAACTTATGTTTTGGTTTGCAGGTGAAGGCGTGTCCACTCCTTCTCCATATGAAGTGAAAAATAAATATCTTCCTATGGAGTATGAAGAAATGACGGCGTATGTGGAGCAACAAAAGTGACACTGGGAAACTTATGGATGTACCATAATATGTGATGGTTGGACCGGTCCAACGAAGTTATCCATAATTAACTTCATGGTATATAGTAAGGGTTCAACTGTATTTCTCAGGTCAGTTGATTCTTCCAAATTCTATAAAGACTATGTGTACATACAAAATTTGTTGAAGGAAGTTTTTCAGGAGGTTGGAGTACAAAATGTTGTACAGATCGTTACTGATAATGGGTCAAACTTCAAAAAGGCCGGAAAAGAACTGATGAAGACATATCCAATCTATTGGACTCCTTGTGCAGCCCATTGTATCGACCTAATATTTGAAGATATTGGGAAGAATGAGACAATGGCGCTCATCATAAAAAATGCTAGGCATGTAACTAACTACATTTATAATCATCTATGGTTACTAGCTCAGATGCATGAATTCTGTCAAAGAGACTTGGTTCGTCCTGGTGCAACTCAGTTCGCAACAACCTATATTTGTATAAACAGTATAGTTAAGCATAAAGTTGGCCTTAGAAGATTGTTTACCAGTGATCAATGACATGGTAGCCCATTGAGTAGGAAAGTGGAAGGCAAGAGGGTTGAAGCTTATATCCTCGACCAAAGATTCTGGGAGTCCTTGGAGATGATGCAATCAATATATGAACCATTATATTGCATCCTTCGAATTATTGATACAGAGGTAGTCCTAACCATGCCAATCCTGTATGATATGTTCAATCGAATGAAATAAAAGATAACCCGTCATAAAGGGAAGAAGTGGATCCTTAAAATCATACATGAGCGATTGGAAAAAATATTAGTGCATCCCTTACAAGCTGCTGGTATATTTCTATCTTATTGAACTTGTTAATATTTTATTTTATTGTTGTTTACTAAGCAAAGTTCATTCATGATTTACATCTTATTACTTGAATCCCCGATATCAATATCAAGCAGGTGTTGGGCATGACTCCTACCTCGTCCAATCAGTTCAACAAGTATTCCTCAAACTGAATCCAAATGGACAAGTGGGTTTACAAAATTTTGGAGTAGACGTAAGTTCACTACCATATATGAACCTTGATATTTGTGAATCTGTACATCTATGGCATTATATTAACATCAACCTTAATGTAGTTGATCAACTTTAGAGATGGTCGGAAAACATTTTGTTCACCTATGGCTGTACAATCACGAACGAAAATGCCCCCAGGTATATTACTTGCATTTAACTTGATATTTTATGACTTAGCACTTTATAATGCCTCTTACATTAAACTTGATATTGACATCTGAGTGGTGGGAACTATATGGCTAAGCTTTTCCTAGCTTGCAACAAATTGCAGTTCATATATTATCACAAACGGCATCATCTTTGGCATGTGAGAGAAATTGGAGTACATTTGCTTTAATTCATACAAAGCAAAGAAATCGTCTCGCATATTCTAAGTTAGAACAACTTGTTTTCTGTTATTACAACATGAAACTCAAGTTAAGAGATGAAGAAGCTGAAGCCGCTAAAGTTGTGGAAGAAGACTATGTTGACCTGTTGGAAATTGCAAGTCAACATGTGGAAGGTAATGAGGCTGATCCACTTCAAGCATGAATTATGCCAGCTCACTTGGATGATGATAGTGGAAGGCATGACCCTCGAGTAGCACATCTTGCTAGTGAACACAGTGTTAATGTTGATAGAGTGCTATCTGAAGAAGTGGGGAGTGAGGACGTAGGAAGTGAGCGAGAGATGTCTTCACGGGAGAGATCAATGCTTGGTTCTACCGCTAGACGTGACTTACGAGCAGATGCTACTAGTAAAGGACTTCATCAAAATAAATCTCCAGATGATGATGATGATGATAATGATGATGATGATGGAGGAGATGATGTTGAGACAAACGATGAGGACAAGGATGACGGAGGGGATGATGATGGGGGAAATGAACATGTAACCGAAACATATGCACCCTTGAGCCCATTTACTGGAGAGGCGGATTTCACTCATGTCACCCAAGATTACGATCATAGGTGTAGAGAAGGAGGAGTAGGAATCGGTGGTGTTGGAAAAGATTACACTCGGACACGCAACATATATGAAGGTTATGGAAACCCATCTTCTGAGGATTCCATGGAAATTAGTTTTGAGTCAATGAGTTTAGGCACCGATCTTAATAACAACTCAAATGATCCATATGCTTATGGTCCATATCGTCACCCCCTGTTAGACAACCATCTCCATCAAATGCCACATGGTTATGAAGGCTATGAAGATCCTCATCTCAATGAAGATTATGGAGAAGTTGGGTAAATCCGAACTACCCTATCTATGGAGGAAAATTAGGTCATTCAGAGGAGAAATACTAACAGGACCCGCCCCGATCCTCTATGGGACCACATGGGGACGTGCCCTGCTCCCGTCTGACACCCAAAATAATGTTCCAATTTAACCTTAAACGTTCAAATGCATAAAAACCTAAATTAAAGTTTTACATCAAATCCGAAACAACAGATGTCAGACAAGGGATGAAATCCAAACTACAAGTTGCGAGCATGACTCTAACATAAACCTGCGGGTACACCACCCAACAGGGGTTCAGGTACGCAGAAGTGGATCTATGCCTCAGCCTCAGGTTCCCCCTCTACCTCATTAGCACGACTTGGAGGGGTTACCAAAACAATAAGGGTGAGTGGACCGAAACTCAAGTTTATAAAATCATTTGATAAGTAAAACATATAATTTACCCCTCCGTTTTCCAAACATGCATGCAGCCGAATTTAAAACCATCAATCATATAATGTAAACCATAAGGCATATAATAAAACCATAAACATAATTTTAGCCACTGCACTATACACTCCAATCCCGACATCCCTGATGTCTGACGTCCCTGACGTCCAATAAGGTCACAATCACAAGGCTACGCGTGCCACTCGGGTCTCAATTCCGAGTTCAATCCCCGAACCCGGTTCGGTTACAGCATCCCCGATGCTTAGCGTCATAGACGCTGGACGTTCTAGACGTCCGTGACCACTCCGGGGTACCTCATCCGGAGGAGACAATATCATATGGAAGGATCTATACAGTGTAGTACCAAATACATTTTGTTGATATCCACATGCAAAACATATATGTATACATAGGTAAAATCCGAACCGATCGTTACGTTTCATCAGACGGGTCTCATGCCCAGGTACCGTGAAACGTGCCATAACCGAAATTTCAATATTATCAAATCCATTTCTTGATTCCAGCATGTGAACATATAAGTAAATCAGAAAATATTTAAGCATGCAAGGGTATAATGAAATCGGGCCCACTCACAGTACAATCCTGCTAGGAACCGAACGTATACCCTCGTCCTAGTATAAATGTACAATCCCTGTCAAGTCCAAAGTATTCGTAAAGGTCAATTTAAACCCCTAACATTCAACCATGAAATCCTAGGCTGAAACCGGCCGGGAAAAGCCGTCCGAACACGCTTCCCAAGGCAATAAACCTCATTTTGACCAACTTAATGATCTCTGATCGACCCGAAACCACTGCCATTGGATCCGGATCGTCGAAACCTAAAGAATGGTGGTGGTTCCACCAAAAACAATGTTCACACACGCCCCCACGCGCCGGTCAACGCGTCGATCAATGCAGGAACAGTCCCTGCTGACATCACTGCTGACGTCAGCATGACATCATCTGACAGCTGTAAGGTCTGACATGTCAGACTCTGACAGGTGCCACGTGTCAACACCCGATTGGTCCACCTCACTGATCTGTCAGGCCACGTGTCAGATCTGACATGTGCCACGTGTTAGCACGGCACTTGTCCACGTCACTGACATGTCAGTGCTGACTGTGCACTACCATGTGACACGTGTCAGCTCACGGTTGGTCCACGTCACCTGACAGTCTGACAGGGTGCCACGTCATCACCTCTGTCCTCAGACGGGTTGACCCGTATCTCTGCAACTCGGGTCAATCAGACCCGTGATCATGACCCGGTCACCATTTCCTCAATTCTCAATCATTTTCACTCTGGTTTGTTCTTACATACTCGCCTCAATCCCAAAAATAGTTCTATGGAATCAAAATCGATAAACAAGGACTGAATCGAAGACTTACCTCGATGCACAGTCCCGGTTCTCCCGTCGCCGTTTAACCACCGTTCAGATCACCTCTGGTCACGAACTCGAGCCCAATAGGTTCCTATTAGTCCCTAGAGTCGATTAGGGTTAATAGAAAACAAAACTAAACGTTGGAATTCAAGTTACCAAATCTTGAGTTTTTGAAACCGTTTCGGGTTTTCGAGATTTTCCTACCTCGCCGCCGTCCACCGCCGTGCCTCAGCCCCTCCCCGAGAGTCCAGCAACACACAGACACAGAGACAAGGTGTAGTGCGCCAGTGTTGGATCAATGAGCAGTGAGTGAGGGTGTCGGGTGAGAAATATATAGAAATGGAGGGAAATGGATGGACAGCCCAGATTAGATCTCAGAAATGAGATCAAGGGTTGAGATTAGATCAGGGGTATATCAGATCAAGGGATGTGATTAAAAGGTGATTTAAATCCTAAATAAATGCTTAGTGGAGCTTGATCCAATCCATCCAATGGGTGAGTGACACTTGTCACTCCCCAGGTGTCCTCGAATCAGAATTTCAGAATAAAATATTCGACACGAAAACCGAGACACGAACCTCCCGATTTCACGTTTCTGACCATAACTTCCCCGTACGAAGTCCGATTTCGGCGTGTCGCCTGTCTACGGACTCAGGACGTCGAGACCTACCTAACGGTCCTTGAGTCGCGTGAAAATTAGTTGTCAAACGAAAAGTCCACATTTTCGCCCCCAACGCCCAAATTACGGTAATGCCTATGAACTTCCGATAGCCATAACTTTTTCCCTGATCATCCGAATTGGACGTGCCACCTGTCTATGAACTCGTGACGTCCCGAACTACGTCACGGTCGCTGGTCAAAGTCCATTTGACCCACTAATCAAAAGTCAACAATTTGGTCATACCATTCACAAGGGTAAAAACGTCAATTCATACATTAAGTTACAATATTAAAATCCTCGAATTTCTGGGGTGTTACAACCTTCCCCCCTTAAGAAATTTTGTCCCGAAATTTCAAAGAAACAAATGAGGAAATTGTTCTCGCATCTGAGCCTCAGGCTCCCATGTGGCCTCTTCCACATTCTGGTTTCTCCAGAGAATCTTCACGAGAGGGATCGTCTTCCGACGTAGTACCTTGTCCTTCCGATCCAAGATCTGTACTGGTTGTTCTTCGAAGCTCAAATCCTCCCGTATTTCGACAGGTTGTTCCCCTAGTACATGCGAAGCATCATGTACGTACTTCCGTAGCATCGATATGTGGAAAACATCGTGAACTCTAGAAAGTTCTGGAGGTAGTGCCAATCTGTATGCAACTCTGCCAATCCTTTCCACGATCTCTTAAGGTCCGATAAAACGCGGACTCAGCTTCCCCCGTCGACCAAAACGGATAATCCCTTTCCACGGAGATAACTTCAGGAAGACAAAATCTCCCACTTCAAATTCCAGGTCTCGAATCCGTCGATCGGCATAACTCTTTTGGCTATCCTGTGCTGCCTTTAATCTCTCCTTGATAACCCGAACAGTTTCCAGGGTCAAGTCCATCAATTCCGGCCCTACAGCCGCTCGCTCTCCTATCTCCGTCCAGCAGATAGGTGTCCTGCACTGTCGACCATACAGTGCCTCATAGGGTGCCATCCCGATGCTTGCCTGATAGCTATTGTTGTAAGCGAACTCCATCAATGGCAACTGAGTATCCCAAGAGTCCTGAAACTGAAGCACACATGACCTCATCATGTCCTCCAGGGTCTGAATGGTCCGTTCAGACTGTCCATCGGTCTGTGGATGGAACGCAGTACTGAAACGTAGGGTTGTTCCCAAAGTAGCTTGTAAACTCCGCCAGAACCTGGAAGTGAAACGCGGATCACGATCGGACACGATCGATTCCGGCGTACCATGCAATCGTATGATTTCTTTCACGAACAATTGAGCCAGTCGGTTAGGTTTATAAGTCTCTTGAACTGGCAGAAAATGGGCTGACTTGGTTAACCGATCCACGATCACCCATACTCCGTCCACTCCACTCTGAGTCCTTGGCAACTTAAAGACGAAGTCCATGGTGATGTGGTCCCACTTCCACTCGGGAATCAGAAGTGGCTGCATAGCCCCATACGGTCTCTGCCGTTCCGCCTTAACCTGCTGATAGGTTAAGCATCTGCTCACGAATTCAGCAATATCCTTCTTCATTCCTGGCCACCAATAATGGTTCCGGAGGGTACGATACATCTTTGTACCTCCCGGATGCATAGCATAGGCCGAACTATGTGCCTCCTCAAGGATCTCGGTCCGTATCTCTGCCACTGCAGGTACACACAAACAGCCCAACTTAACAAGTGCTCCATCATCCCGGATGGTAAAATCCTTTCTCTCATCCGCATCGACCTCAATCCTGTAAATACAGAGTATCGGATCCTGAAGTTGTGCCTCGATGATCCGATCAATCAGTACAGGTCGTACATGGAAGCTGGCCAACAAAGCTCCATGCTCATCTGTATCCAAAATAACTCCCGCCTTCCAAAGTTCCACCAGCAAAGGAAGGTACACCATCCCCAGCTGTGCAACTGATCCTACTGATTTCCTGCTGAGTGCATCAGCCACCACATTAGCCTTACCCGGATGGTACTCAATCGTACAGTCATAATCCTTCAGCAGCTCCAACCATCTTCCTTGTCTCATGTTAAGCTCCTTTTGAGTGAATAAGTACTTTAGACTCTGGTGGTCGGTGTATATCTGGCACGTTGCGCCGAATAGGTAATGTCTCCAGATTTTTAGAGCATGAACCACCGCTGCCAACTCCAAATCATGGGTAGGGTAGTTCAACTCATGAGTCTTCAGCTGCCGGGATGCGTAGGCAATAACCTTGCCAGTCTGCATCAACACGTGGCCCAAACCTTGTAGTGATGCGTCAATGAAGACCACGAATTCTCCACTGTCATCCGGCAATGCAAGGATAGGTGCAGTGGTCAATCGATCCTTCAATTCTTGAAAACTCCGATCACACTGCTCGTCCCAAATAAACTTTACTCCTTTCCGAGTCAAACGAGTCAATGGTGCAGCAATTTTGGAGAAACCCTCCACAAATCTTCGGTAGTAACCAGCTAACCCGACAAAACTCCGCACCTCCGTTACTGTTGTCGGTCTAGCCCAGTTGGTCACCGCTTCTGTTTTCTGGGGATCCACGCTAATCCCATCCGTCGATATCACGTGTCCCAGAAAACCAATACTGCTCAGCCAAAACTGACACTTGCTCAGCTTCGCGTACAACTGTTCTTGTCTCAGCTTCTCCAACACCAACCGTAGATGCTCCTCATGTGCTCGGGCACTCCTTGAGTACACCAAGATATCATCGTCACGAATTTATCCAAGTAGGGTCGAAAGACCCGGTTCATCAGATCCATGAATGCTGCTGGAGCATTCGTCAACCCAAAAGGCATAACCAGGAACTCGTAGTGTCCATAACGGGTTCGAAAAGCAGTTTTCGGGATATCCTCCTCTGAAATCCTCAGTTGGTGATACCTAGACCGCAAATCAATTTTCGAGAAGCACGGAGCTCCCCGCAACTGGTCAAAAAGGTCATCGATCTTGGGTAGAGGATACTGGTTCCTCAGTGTCACCTTGTTGAGTTGTCGATAGTCAATACACAAACGGAGACTCCCCTCCTTCTTCTTTACGAACAATACCGGTGCTCCCCACGGTGAAGTACTCGGTCGGACGTACCCCAAATCCACCAACTCCTGCAATTGAGTTTTGAGTTCTCGTAACTCGGCCGGCGCCATCCGGTATGGTGCCTGGGATATAGGTCGGGTACCGGGGAGTAGTTCAATTGTAAACTCGATCTCCCACGATGGCGGTAATCCAGGTAAGTCTTCCGGGAACACATCCGGAAACTCACGTACCACCGGTATCTCGTCGATACCCGGAGTATCGACCTGATCCGACACGACATGCGCCAGGTAACCCTGGCATCCCTTCCGTAGAAGTTTGGTAGCAGTAAGTGAAGAAATCACTTCAGGAGGCGAACCGTCACGCTCCCCCTGAAAGATAACCTCCGGCAAACCCGGGCTTCGCAGAATCACCTGCTTGCTACTGCAATCGATGAGCGACCCGTGCTCCGATAGCCAATCCATTCCCAAAATTACATCAAAGTCGTGGATATCCAAAATAATTAAGTCCGCTGGTAAACCCACATCCTCAATCTTCACCGGGCACCTCCGAATCACCTGATTCACAAGGTACACGATGCCCATCGGGGTGCCAACACCCATTTCACAATCTAAGGCTGATACCACACAATCAAGCATACCAGCACAACTCTTCGAAATAAAAGAATGTGTAGCCCTCGCATCCATCAATACACGTACAAGAAGGTTTAGGATATGTAGTGTACCTGTAACCACGCCTGGGGCAGTCCTCGCCTGCTGCTGGGTCATAGCAAACACTTGGGCCCTAGGCCCTCCATTCCGTCCGCATCCACGCGCACCACGCCCAGCACCTCGGTCACCTCCCTGACCGCGACCTCCATTAGTGTGGGAAGCCGTGCTCTGCACCACACTAGAGCCCCCAGCGTCGTTGTTCTTGGGCAACTGCGGGCAATCATAGGCATAATGGCCCTCCTCTCCGCAAGCAAAACAGGTTACTGGCCTCGGCCTGTCCGAATGCCCACCAGAAGCGCCGCTCCAAGATGAACGCTGCCCAGAGTTGTATCCTGAGCCTCTGCCCTGAGAGCCTCCACGTCGACCTGACCAGCCACGACCCTTGAAGGATGAGGGTGCTCCCCTGTAGCCCCCTCCCTTGTTGTTCTTCTGGCCTGATGGCCCACGATGTGGGCGATCCTGACGTCGCCCCTCGCCCGAAGGCTGTCGTGTCTGGTGTGCCGCCAGACTGGCCTCGACACGCACCGCAGCGTCGACCATATCTCTCAGTGAAGCATGAGTAGCAGCAGTCACACTTGCCCGGATCTCTCCTCGGAGTCCAAGCTCGAACCTTTGGCATTTGTCCTCCTCCGTGCTCACGAATGATGTAGCGAACCGGGATAGTTTTCCGAAAGTCTGCTCGTAGTCCGCAACGGACATATCTCCCTTCTCCAGCCGCAGGAACTCAGCCTCCCGTGCCACGCAAAATGATCGCGGGTAGTACTGGTCCAGAAATCGGGAACGGAAAGCTTCCCAAGTAGTGGTATGGACAGACCACCCAGACATTTCAAGGTCGTGCCACCACTGGTAGGCTCCTCCTTCCAGCAAGAAGGCTGCCAAAGTTACCCGTTCGCCCGGAGGGCAGTGCATCACCGTGAAGATCCTTTCCCATTTGGTGATCCAATCATGAGCATCTTCGGGGTTCGATCCCCCGTTGAAAGGTGTGGCTCCCAGACGTTGAGCCCGCTCAATGCTTGCGCATTCCATTTCCCTTTCCAGATCCTCGTCAGTTCGTGTATGAGGAATTCTCCTAGGAGGCATAACCAACTGTCAAGAGGCATAGATCAATTAACAATATCCCTAAAAGTCGAAAAGTAACTAGTACTAATCGCTAGTCTAGCATGCTGACCACAACCTAGTGCTCTGATACCAAGCAGACAGGACACGCCCCGATCCTCTCTGGGACCACATGGGGACGTGCCCTGCTCCCGTCTGACACGCAAAATAATGTTCCAATTTAACCTTAAACGTTCAAATGCATAAAAACCAAAATTAAAGTTTTACATCAAATCTGAAACAACAGATGTCAGACAAGGGATGAAATCCAAACTACAAGTTGCGAGCACGACTCTAACATAAACCTGCGAGTACACCACCCAACAGGGGTTCAGGTACGCAGAAGTGGATCTATGCCTCAGCCTCAGGTTCCTCCTCTACCTCATTAGCACGACCTGGAGGGGTTACCAAAACAATAAGGGTGAGTGGACCGAAACTCAAGTTTATAAAATCATTTGATAGGTAAAACATATAATTTACCCCTCCGTTTTCCAAACATGCATGCAGCCGAATTTAAAACCATCAATCATATAATGTAAACCATAAGGCATATAATAAAACCATAAACATAATTTTAGCCACTGCACTATACACTCCAATCCCGACATCCTTGATGTCTGACGTCCCTGACATCCAATAAGGTCACAATCACAAGGCTACGCGTGCCACTCGGGTCTCAATTCCGAGTTCAATCTCCGAACCCGGTTCGGTTACAGCATCCCCGATGCTTAGCGTCATAGACGCTGGACGTTCTAGACGTCCGTGACCACTCCGGGGTACCTCATCCGGAGGAGACAATATCATATGGAAGGATCTATACAGTGCAGTACCAAATACATTTTGTTGATATCCACATGCAAAACATATATGTATACATAGGTAAAATCCGAACCGATCGTTACGTTTCATCAGACGGGTCTCATGCCCAGGTACCGTGAAACGTGCCATAACCGAAATTTCAATATTATCAAATCCATTTCTTGATTCCAGCATGTGAACATATAAGTAAATCAGAAAACATTTAAGCATGCAAGGGTTTAATGAAATCGAGCCCACTCACAGTACAATCCTGCTAGGAACCGAACGTATACCCTCGTCCTGGTACAAATGTACAATCCCTGTCAAGTCCAAAGTATTCGTAAAGGTCAATTTAAACCCCTAACATTCAACCATGAAATCCTAGGCTGAAACCGGCCGGGAAAAGCCGTCCGAACGCGCTTCCCAAGGCAATAAACCTCATTTTGACCAACTTAATGATCTTCGATCGACCCGAAACCACCGCCATTGGATCCGGATCGTCGAAACCTAAAGAATGGTGGTGGTCCCGACAAAAACACTGTTCACACGCACCGGTCAACGCGTCAGTCAACGCAGGAACAGTCATTGCTGACTTCACTGTTGACGTCAGCATGACGTCATCTGACAGCTGTCAGGTCTGACATGTCAGACTCTGACATGTGCCACGTGTCAACACCCGATTAGTCCACCTCACTGATCTGTCAGGCCACGTGTCAGATCTGACATGTGCCACTTGTTAGCACGGCACTTGTCCACGTCACTGACATGTCAGTGACACGTGGCAGTCCCTGACTGGGCCACGTCACTGACATGTCAGTGCTGACTGTGCACTGACATGTGACACGTGTCGGCTCACGGTTGGTCCACGTCACCTAACAGTCTGACAGGGTGCCACGTCATCACCTCTGTCCTCAGACGGGTTGACCCGTATCTCTGCAACTCGGGTCGATCAGACCCGTGATCATGACCCGGTCACCATTTCCTCAATTCTCGATCATTTTCACTCTGGTTTGTTCTTACATACTCGCCTCAATCCCAGAAATAGTTCTATGGAATCAAAATCGATAAACAAGGACTAAATCGAAGACTTACCTCGATGCACAGTCCCGGTTCTCCTATCGCCGTTTAACCACCGTTCAGATCACCTCTGGTCACGAACTCGAGCCCAATAGGTTCCTATTAGTCCCTAGAGTCGATTAGGGTTAATAGAAAACAAAACTAAACGTTGGAATTCAAGTTACCAAATCTTGAGTTTTTGAAACCGTTTCGGGTTTTCGAGATTTTCCTACCTCGCCGCCGTCCACCGCCGCTCACCGCCGTGCCTCAGCCCCTCCCCGAGAGTCCAGCAACACACAGACACAGAGACAAGGTGTAGTGCACCAATGTTGGATCAATGAGCAGTGAGTGAGGGTGTCGGGTGAGAAATATATATAAATGGAGGGAAATGGATGGACGGCCCAGACTAGATCTCAGAAATGAGATCAAGGGCTGAGATTAGATCAGGAGTATATCAGATCAAGGGCTGTGATTAAAAGGTGATTTAAATCCTAAATAAATGCTTAGTAGAGCTTGATCCAATCCAGCCAATGGGTGAGTGACACTTGTCACTCCCCAGGTGTTCTCCAATCAGATTTTCAGAATAAAATATTCGACACGAAAACCGAGACACGAACCTCCCGATTTCACGTTTCTGACCATAACTTCCCCGTACGAAGTCCGATTTCGACGTGTCGCCTGTCTACGGACTCAGGACGTCGAGACCTACCTAACGGTCCTTGAGTCGCGTGAAAATTAGTTGTCAAACGAAAAGTCAACATTTCCGCCCCCAACGCCCAAATTACGGTAATGCCCCTGAACTTCCGATAGCCATAACTTTTTCCCTGATCGTCCGAATTGGACGTGCCACCTGTCTATGAACTCGTGACGTCCCGAACTACGTCACGGTCGCTGGTCAAAGTCCATTTGACCCACTAATCAAAAGTTAACAATTTGGTCATACCATTCACAAGGGTAAAAACGTCAATTCATACATTAAGTTACAATATTAAAATCCTCGAATTTCCGGGGTGTTACATATACGAATATTATGACTAACAATACATTTCCTTTTGGTCAAATAGAATCAGTTGGCAAAACTTTTGTGTCTTGGTAGATCAAGACCAATCTAATTTTCAAGCTGGTCGACACTCTACTTATTTTTTATCAAGTTCAATGTGTACAATATTTTTAATGCAATATTATCAATAAAATTATATTTTAATTTAAGTTTATCTTTAAGATTTTATACTGTTAGTGGTCGGCATATCTATATTCTATCATATGATTCATCATATATTTATTATATCAAAGTCATTTTATAGTTTTTATTAGTCCTATATAACCATTATTGGGTACTTAAGTTTTTCCCAAAGTTTCATTCCAAATTTCCGTCATTTGGACCCAATTTTCGTCATTTTTGTTGACCGTAAACGATATCGATATTTGGGGCGAGATATTCGTAAATTCGGCGAACGATATATCCGTCGATATCGATATTTTCATCCTTGGCCAGAAGACACCTCCTTAGCCGATCGGCCACCACATCGTGCGAGGGTCCGTGCAAGCTAACCGACTAAAGTGACATCCACTCACATTGACACCCAATTTTCACTTGATCGGCCAGAGGACACCTATTTGGCCAATCGGGCACCTCATCGTGCTAGGGTCCGCGCAAGCTAACCGACCAAGGTGACATCTACTCACCTTGACACCCAAGTGATACTTGATCGGTCAAAGGACACCTCTTTGGTTGATTGGTCACCTCATCGTGCAAAGTTCTGCACAAGCTGACCAACCAAGGTGACATCCGCTCACCCTAGCACTTGTGGCACTCGATCGGCTAGAGGAAACCTCCTTGGCCGATCAACCACCTCATCGTGTGAGGGTCCGCGCAAGCTGATCGACCAGGTGACATCCACTCACCTTGGCACCTATGTGGCACCTGCTCGGGTTGATGACACCTCCTAGGTCGATCGGCCACCTCACCTTGTAAGGGTCAACGCATGCTAATCGACCAAGTAAGCCCAAGCCGAGAAGGGCATACCCCCAGACTGATCAACCACCTAGTCGTGCTCAGATCAACCACCTAGTCCTGCCCATTTTATTTTATTGTTGTCCTCATTTTATGCGCCTTCATTCCCTTTTATATATATATATATATGTTTCTTATTAGTTCGTCCGTCAACTTCCAGCCGTAAATTATGTTATTATTCCTCGTCCACAATTGAGTCCCTGATTTGTAATTAAATTTTGTAATTTGAATAGAATATCTTTTTTTTATCAAAAGAAAAAAATAAGTTACTAACCTTATTAGTTCCCTTGAAGCCGGTCTTTTTACCCTCTTAAAAGAACCAAATCGATAACCAATACAAATACTCCACTCCCTAATATCATTTATAAAAATATTTGACAAAAAAAAAATCCTTTATAAAAATTTAAAACTCAGAATGTTACAAAGTGCCAACAATAATATCAAGAACCTCTTCTTCATTTATGAAGTGGAGATTATAACTTATGATTGCTGCAAAGACCAGTTCAAGTTGAAGAAGCATCTGCTGTTTTTCAAACAGAAAATTTCCTCAGAATTATTTCCAGATGTTTTTTACCCTCAACCCTTCCAATTGCAAATATGTAGTTTTCAGGTGCATTTCAGAAATAAGGACTTGATTGGTTTATACCGACGGCTGTTGATTCTTGACCGTCTCCGCCTCGAGCTTCCTTAACGTCGTTGAACTAAGCTTATCTCCACCGCCAGATACTTGAGAAACAAGATCTACAACTTCGATCTGCGCAAGATCCGTAAAATTAAGGCCGAAGCATCATTAAGTGTTTTTCACTCCTCACAGAAATTGGAAAAGTCCACTCTTTTTAATAAGGAAAAAGATCAAATTGATAGCAACAAAGTCAAACCTTAAGTTGTGAAAGACCTCTTTCAGCTCTCTTTTTGTTAACAGCCAGTCCACCTGGCAAAGTCTCCTTGCTGCCACAGACCAAATCTACTAACTTAGTGAAGAAATAACTCTACCAACAGTAAGGAGGAGTCCCGATAATGCGTGAAAAGAACTACTCAGCGCAATCCAAAGCCAGAAAGATTAGTTTCAAACAATCAAGCAAATGATAATAACCCAAATTAAATCTCCCAAGAGACAAAATGCACCTCCGCAACAATATAAGAGAACTGAATTGAGACTGAAACAAACCTGACAACAATTGCTTCCAAATTTTCATCAACTATTGAGGGGCCATAGGGGTCTGCAATAGGTTCAACTTGCACCACCAGCCCCTGCTTGATAGACTGCATATATTTTCAGAAACTGAGGACTCAAAGTATCATCATTCAACGTAAGAAAAGAACATGTTTTGGTGGAACCATGTAGAAATTATTAAATGAAACGCTTCTGAGATGGTAAGGTTGATGGTCCATGTATACCACCACCTTGTCCACTTTTAAAAACCTTTATCAAAATGATAGACTAGCAAAGGCCTTATATTGAGATGACAGAACAACCTGACCCAGCTAAAGAAGAGAATGGGGAAGGGTCCAAAGGAAAAAGATTGATCTAAGTAAACTGGAACGGTTTATCTACAAATATTGGATCACACACTCTGCTTTACCCATTTACTACTTTAATTGCTTCATTCATCTTCCATCTACTGTTGATCATAGAGATCGAGTTAGGGCTTCCCAAGTTTAATTAGCTCTACTAGCATGGGTGACATACGGTGGCAGAACACATGATCCTCCTCAAACCCATAACCTAAACTACAACACGCTGAATTTAGATGTCTGAATAATAAAGAGGGATTTAAAACTATCCAGTATTAATTCTTTCGCATCAGATGTTTAAAAAGAAACATGAAAATAGAGAGTCCACTAGTCCACCATACTTTTCTCTTAAGGTTGCAGACTAAAATATAACATTTTTCTGTGAGAATTTTACTTCACTAGGGGGATTCAGATGTAGATTTAGTTTAACACCAAAAAAATAAAAAATCATATGGTTCTGCAATATTAAACCATGTCTACTAAAAATGCGAATTCAAAATCTCTCCTAATTTCTTGTCCAGAATAATACCTTGACGTAATTTTCAAGGGCATGCCTCCGTTCGTCGATGGGTTGTATCAACTCAGAAAACTGCCAAATTAGCAACAAAAACCACTACATTGATATCTAATTCAACAAATTCATGGAAATGCAACCATTTATAAATTCGTGAAAAACTCAAACTCAAGCTCAAGTTGAATGATGATTAAATTAAACCTTTTTCTTAGCCAACATGGGTCCGTCGCAAAGCCCAACCACAATTCGATCCCTTGCCAGCTCCGCCGCTGCCTGGTTCCATTTCCACCACGCAATTCATTTCAGCATCATAAAATTCACAACCCCAAATCAAAAAGATAAAGGAAAAGGTGAAGAAATAGACCTTGAGAAAGAGGCGATGGCCATCGTGTAACCGGTCAAATGTGCCGCCTAGAACTACGGCCCCATATGTATTCGGCGGGGAGAGGTTGGCGTTCACCGGCGAGTCCTCCAAAGTCGTCATTTGGGGAGCGGATCACCAGTCCCAAAATTGGTGTCCCCTTTCATGTCCCATTTACGATTGTTTGACACCCTATCTTTTAACTTGACTTTTCTACCAGATTAAAAGAAAACAAAAACTTGCTCCAGTAAAAAACAACAAAAAAAAACCTCTTCAAATATAATTTTTAAACAATTTTAATCTAAAATTTATTCAAAAATATTGAAATAGTTCTATAGTAGACTTTTAATTCATTACTATTTATTATATTAAATTTAACATTAAAATAGTTATACAGTAGAATTTAGTCCGCTATTATTCATTATATTGAATTTTAGAAAATTTGCTGCATCACTATGATGGTGTTTTTGTTGATGTATAGACCTGCTCATGTTTCCTCACTCACCTGATCACAATCTCCTAAAGTTAATTCGATTACTTGGTGCTGAAGAAAGAAGAATGTGTGAGAGAATAACAACTTCTCTCACTCAGATTGTGTGTCAGGTTCTAGAAGTTGTGTGACACGTGGAAGAGTGTAATAGGTCCATGATGACATCATATTGTCATGCATTGTGTGTGTAACGGATTGTGAGGTGTGTGTGATGAGTGTGTGAGCTGTGAGTGAGAGAGTGTACAAAGAAACTGCAAGAAATATATTGGATTGTACTTAAAACAATGAATTAATGAAAATCAAGTAGTCATAGCTACTGAAAATCAGAGAAAACCCTATGCTGGCATTTCATCAAACAGTTCATGTGCATTCTTGTGAAATCACATTTTCATACAACAAAGTAGTCAATCCAATCCAATTCTATCAATTTTCATAGCCTCACATTCACTCTTCTATCCTAAATCCAATAGAGATAAGCTCTATAATCAGCTAAGAGATTTTGGGATTTAAGAACTTACCTGAGAAACCATTTTCAATCTTCCCCAGCAAAACAGAAAGAAGTAGTTGATTAGATTCAAACCTGCATCAATTCAATCGTGAAATTAGCTCAAGAGTTACCTGAAGCACTGCCCTGATTGTTGAACATCAAAAGTTTTTGGATAAATTTTGAGTTAAATTTATCCAAAATTAAATTTGAAGAATCAGATGCAAATATTTTGAAAGTTTCAGATAAATTTAAATTCTCTTTTTGGAATATAAAGAACATTGATTTTGATAACATTAAAATTGAACTAACTATTAATAATTTTTAGATAATTTCAAATTAAATTTGACTTAAAATTTGGAGAGTCTCGTGTGTACGTTCGAAACTTCCCAGACTTGAACTCTAAGAAGCACTGAAACGCCCCCAAGGCTTGATATCACGTTTCGGATAACGATCACGATCCGATACGAATACGATATGCCCCAATACACGCCCGATACAATACGTTTCATATTTGGATACACCATTTTATAAATTTAGGGAATACGTGAGGGCATAAATAATATTTTCAGTGGTGAAATTCAGTAAAGGGCGTAAGATTTGGTTTTTGTTCATACTAGTTTTCATCAATTTTCTAGGAGACATGCAAGTTACAATGAAGGTGTGACTCAACAATGGGGTGTTAGTGGTGATGAAATGGATTATATGGATGTAGCTAATGTTGGGAGACTTGAGATTACCCAACTTTCCCTTGATGAGCCCGACTTGGAAGCGATCATCTTTGATGTTGATGAAGAGGAAGATGAACACAATGAAGAGTTTGATGTGGAAGATGCCTAAAAATCTCTATATGAAGTTGTTATATGATAAACTAAAATTGTATGCTTATTTTTTTTTTAACTATATTTGAATTTTAATGTATTATTTTTTTTCTGTATCATTCTCGTATCGTATCCTTTGATTTTTTGATTTTGACTATCGCGCCGTATCGTATCATTTCATATCTGTTTCAAGGGAATGTAGCTTCGACCAAAACTAAAGCCGCTAACCGGCGGCAAAAAAGGAAGAGGCTTGATGGCGGCAGCGAAGGAAGAGGCTTGCCGCTGAGTTGAAGGACGAGGCTTGCCGCAGTCCGCAGACAATCTGGTTGGCTACCGTACCTCTAACCGTAAGGGATCATTGCGGCTGCTTGGTTTTGGTTGTGGTTTTGTGGCCATTTGATTTTTACTTTCTTTAAATATTTTCTTTTCATTTTTCAATCAAATATGATTCGTCAAGGTTATTTTTGTTTCTTATTAAGTTTATTTTATATGGAAATATTAAGGTTATTTTAGATGGAAATGTAATATAAGGCCAATTCAAAATTACGTAATAGAAAAACTGTGAGTATACGTAATAACCCATTAAGATTAGCAAACGTCAGAAGAATCTGATGAAGGTAAAAGAAAAAATGATTGACATATGTGGAATTTACATGGTCGCAGATGTATTTAATCTAAACAATCTTTCAAAAAACATTCAAGCGCTGAAGAGTATAATATGGGAAAACTCCTGAAGTGATCCACATGGGGTGATGACCCGAAATTGAAGGATCTCGCCATTCTACCCATCTTCCTTTGCTGCGCTATGAACAACTCGATGGACTGGTATGGAACAACTTTATCAGCAGTGCTATACAGGTAAAGCTGCGGGCAGTGAGGACTGTTTTCTGAGAGAATCGAAACGATCTTCGTTAATCTCCTGCAAGAAAAATTATTTAAGTAAAATCGTTTGTGGTTAATTGAGATGTTGACCCTGTTTGTGTACCTACCTATTCACATGAGGCAACTTTAGAAGAGCTGAGAACACAAACTCTAATACTACCAGAACCATTGTTTCCACCACTGGAGGCTTCTTTTCTTGCATCGTTGACATGTTCACTGCACCTCCAGGCTCGTTTGATTCTCTAGCCTCAATCGCAGGGCTTGTTAAGGAGCTGTGTTTCTTCAAAATCGCAGCAGAAAATCCCGCTGCCCAAACCTGTAAAGGTTAAAGAAGCTTAGCATATATCCAAAGTAAAACACACAACTTAATTAAAAACATATAGCTCAGGTTTATGAACTCGCATCGATGTTCATAAAAACCTACAAAATTTATGTAAGCAATATATATATTTGGCCAAGTTGATTTCAACAGATTCAATTAATTACAAAAGAAATTCAATCGACATACAATTGAGAACCCAAAGAAAAAGTACATTGCAGGGTGCTATGCTACATTCTAATAAGCAGTGTATAAATCCATTTGATAAAACATGAATCCAAACAAAAGCACATCAGGTATTCAATCTAAGGCAAACAAATTGATCAAATTTTCAGGCATGTTCGTATCAACTAATCAACATTTCAAAATCAGATGAAACCATGGCTATGAAAACCTTAGGATTAAAAGGTTCAGCTGCTCCTGAATCAACAACACACGCTTTAATCTTCTCCATGAGGTCCGGCCTATCCTGAAGAATTTCAAGAATGACACCATATCTGCAACAAATCAACAAACTCTAAGAAACAAAGACTGCCATCAGATTCACATTTCAGAACAGAGTATTAACACAAAGAATCATTTTCAGAAATAAACAAAGAGTACCTACAAAAACCAACCCGTGTTGCTGAAAGCGTGAAAAAGCAAACACCTTTCTCTCCCATCCTCCACCAGATCAACCCACGAAATAAGGTCGTGGACCAAATCGGAGACCCGTTGTTCGACCCGGTTGCTCAAATCCAACCAGAGCACCTCCCTCGTATCAACAACGAAGGTCACAGCGTGGATGCCTCTGTAATTGTACCACTCCACGTACTTCTTCAGGTGCTTGGTCTTGGCCCCAAGCCAACCCAGCAACACCACCGTCAATTCACGCTTCTGGGTCCTGAAACAAGCCACATTTCCGTTAACACAATTCTGGAAAGCTCGGTTCCACGTAAAAATGCCGTCGTTTGAGTGGGAGAATGAGGGGTTGAATTCGTTTGTCAGGGGAAGGGAAATGAGAGAGAAGACGCGGGATTTGAAGGGGTTTGGATTGGCGGAGAAGCTGAAAGAGGAACGTGACTGCGTGAGAGAAAGAGAAAAGGAGGGTCCTTCGACGACGGCGTTTCGAGCGAGAGTGTGAAATGGAAGTGAGGGTTTCGCGGGTCGATGAAGTTTGGGAGCGAAATTAAGCGCCGACAGCCTCGTTTTGGAGAAGAGCTGGCGATTCAGACTGAGAATTCTCGCGGGAATTTCCATGGGTGCAAATTTATGGAATCGGATTTTGTAAAACCCAGTTGCAGTTGGGTTATAGTTATTGTGACGACCAAGATCACCTGAAGACGAGTACTGCAAACGACATGCCGTTAAATCATTCGAGCTCGAAAGTTTACGCTTGTTTTCAGAGAGAGCCTTCGGACTTCGGAGCCATTCCAATGTCGTACTCATGGACTCTAGTGACTTAATCAAGAACAGAGGCCTTCAACCCAATTCATGAAACCAGGCTTATTGCCTCTGCAACGCCATTTCACTACCAACTACCAAGTAAAAGCATTCCTTCGTTTTCTATTAATCTAAAAAAGCTCTTGTTGATGAGTTTACTTTCCTTCAAATTTAGAAAAACATTATTCCAATTCAAATGCATAACGTGAGCATATTTGTTCCAACTAATTGATTACGTTTACGTTCATGTATCAAAAATCAGAAGTTGTCTTTAGGATTACAAATTTGTCTTTTCCCAATAAATTTGTTATATTTGTCCCATATAACTCATAGACCAAACAAAGTTCCTCGTGTTCTTATAATTTAATTATTTTTGCCTATTTAAACTCTATAAATAATGTTACTTATAACATATTTGTTGATTATATATTCTCGCTCTTTCTTTAATTCCAATTTCGACATCTTCCTCTATCTCTCACACGAGGAAAGAAAAAGACATTGAAACTGGCTATCTCTCACACGAGGAAGGAAAAAGACATTGAAACTGGGATTAGAGAAAAGTGATATTCCATTTGAAGTTCCACCTCTTTGCCAGTAGGCTGCTCCCAACAACACAGGGACAGGACAAAGACAAAACCTCAAAATTTCAACTTAGAAATCACAGGAAAAACAGAAACGTCCGTTCTTTCTAATTTCTCCCTCTCCCTCTCTTTTTTATCTTGTTTTAATATAGCTGTAAATTTGTCAATCCCAGCATAGACATTGTTAACATCACCGCGTCTTTCTTCCTTGTAAGCATCGGCATGCTAACGTTTTAAGTATCTCCTCCTTCGTATGTTTACCTCAGATGCCATTTTTCTTTGTTCTTGTCATTGTCTACAATATGATTTAAAATAATTAAACCCTTTTGATTTTGGCCTTCTTATGTCTTCCTTCCATACTTAAAAACCAACAGGAACCACTTCCGATTTCGGGGCCTTGATTGAAAATGGAAACTAACTGGATAAGGCATGGTAGGAATTCCCTGACTCCAGTGAAGCAGAGGAGGAGTGGATACGAACCGTCTGATGCTGAGACTGAGATCCCAGATAGCCCGTGGCATGGCCGAAATGGAAGGACTATGAATGGAGGCTTGGAATCTGAGTTAAACAAAAACCCTTTGAAGCAGCAGAGCCGGAGGCACTCTTCAAGAATTGATTATGACGGCCCTACTCCTGGAGCAGGCTCTGTGATAAGCCCGGTGCGAAGAAGAACTAGCAGCAAGTCACCCTACAAGCCAAGGAGAGAAGATGGCAATGCTCGAAGTATCAGCCCCTTGCCAAAGCCCGAGCGCAGAAGGCATATTTCGCCTTTGAAATATGTTGATGACCAGATTGTGGGAACAAACAGAAATCAATTACATCACAGAAGGAACAGCAGGAGATCAGCAACTGCTACAAGACATAGATCGCCGAGAGAAATTGAGCAGCAACAGAACTATGATCAGACACAAAGTAGAGGGGAGAGAAGAAGAATGCCAACAAAAGGGGAGAGAAGTAGAACGCCAACGAAAGGGGAGAGAAGTAGAACAACGACGAAAGGGGAGAGAAGTAGAACGCCAAAAAAACCAAGTAATTCCCAGATGAAATCACCGTCTGTTGGTGAAATCAATCAAATGCTTGCCCTTGCAAAGCTGGCAATAACTTCTCCAAACCCTAATAACAAAGCCCCAGTTTATGAAAGCTCAGACTCCATTGCACCAGGTGACATCTTTTTTTCCGGAGAGGAAAAACCCATGGCATTGTCTAGAAATGTGTCACCAAATAAGAACGGTGGATTTGAAAGCCAATTTAGCTCCAAACCCAAAATTGTTTCCCAGCAGAGAAATGGAAATTTCTATCACAATGCTAATCTCCGTGGCCTTTCATCACCTTACGGGTTGTCTCAGACAACCACGACGACCTCAAGCGCGAGACTCAGCAGGCCGAGCAGCTTTGGAAGCGGGACAACAACTGCTAGCATGAGGAAATTCACAGAGCATCGAAGAAAAAGCGAAAGCCAAACATGGTTCTCGTGTATGAGAAAGGGTTCCTGCAAGGACAATAAGAAATCACCAGAGCGAAGTGCATTCAACGAAACTGCATTCATTGAGAAGGCGTTAGTGGTGGAAAGTCTGCGACAGTTTTGGGCTGATAAGCACCGGCCGGCTTCCTTGAATGGATTCACCTGCCATAAACAAGAAGCTCAACTTCTCAAACAACTCGTGAGTCATTTTCATAGATATATACTTCCCCGTGCTGTCTTGCTCAGTAAGTTTTGATCTTGTAGGTGATTGATAACATTTCGCCTCATATTTTGTTTACGGGGCCATCTGGTTCGGGGAAGAAAGCATTAACAATGGCTTATCTGCGAGAAACATATGGGGATGCAAGTTGGGAAGTATGTTTCTTCGCATCAGATCCAATAAAGTTCAAATATTCGTGTTCTTCATTGTCTGAATTGACTTTTTCTTTTTCTCTACAGATATCTCATGACGTGAGATATTTCCAGGTTCAGGTAATCGATAAGATATATAAAAACCATGGAATTCCAGTGTTGATAATGTTATTAGGGAGTTTATGATGTTTTTCAAATGTATGACAGGAACAAAGGACAATGCAAGTAGTGGTTCCATTAACATCAAGTGCTCACCATGTAGAGCTCAATGTGCAACTGGAAACAAATGCCAGATATGCCCTAATGGGTTTAGTAAGGGAAATTAACAATGACAATGCAATTGCTCCTGAAGTCAGCACACTCAATTTCAAGGAAAATCATAAAGGTCCAATTCTCTCTAAACGAGAAGAACTTCCATGTAATCGGATGTCATTAATTTGGCAGTATCCCAAATCAATCACATGTTGATATCAATTACATAGCACACAGCACCTGATTGGCCTATTACCTCAAAAGCTAACATGGTTTCCATCTTGTTGAATTTCAGTGATAGTTCTTTATGGGATTGACAAAGCAGCAGAGCACATCCAGCATTTGATCAAGTGGATCATGGACTGTTACTCAGAATCCTGTAAGCTCATACTCTGCTGTGAAAACGACGCAGACATCATCGAGTCGGTTAAAAGCCGGTGCAAAGTTATCAGGGTTGATCCTCCCGTAACTCATGAAGTAAGTTTATTATTGATTTTTCAGGTTTGCTACCAAAATGTTGTTGTGTATTAACCCAATTTGATTTCCAGATTATGGAAGTGCTTATTCAGATATCAAGAAAGGAAGATTTTGACCTACCTATGAGTTTTGCTAATAAGATTGCTAACAAATCAAAGCAGAACCTGAGAAAAGCAATAATGGCTCTTGAAGCATGCAAAACACACAAGTGAGACAAACTTAAACACTTCATTAATTTTATACGAGCAATATTTTACTTTAATCTATGTAAATTCGGAAGAGAGGATACGAAATCATGCTACAGGTTAACTTATGTGGAGCTGTACCTAAACGCAGCTATCCTTTTGGAGAGGAACAACCAATTCCACTTGGTTGGGAAGAGGTGCTGCTTGAACTTGCTTCAGAAATCCTAGCTGATCCATCTACTAAGAGGTAATCATTTCATTTTACTAATCAAGAGTTCTTAACCGTTGATTGAGGTAAATCTCATATCTCAGTCATTGATTATCTAAATTGATTGTTATCAGACTATTTTTCATCCGGGGAAAGTTTCAAAAGCTTCTAATTGATTTCGTGCATCCGAAACTGATACTACTGGTATTACATCGATCCTATACTCGTTCTTCGCATATACTTATTCACTGAAGTACGACTTTGTGATAAAAAAAATTCATTTTCGAAAATGTAGAAGCTCGTCGAGCACTTCCTAAGGGGTATAGATGGCAGTTGTAAGAGGGAGCTTTATTACTGGCATGCCTATTATGTAAGCTCTCTCTCCCTCGTTGCTTACTAATTTACCTTGCTGGGAGTGAGAACTGAGAAGGTGAACTAACTTAAATGTTGTCTCCTTGTGCAGGAGAAAAGACTCCCAGCAGGAGCCAGTGCATTACTGAAACTAGAAGGTAACATTTGCAAAATTCAAACCATACCAAAATGCTTCAAACAATTTATACATCAACGGTTAATCATGGGGATTTAAATTTTATGCAGAATTTGTGGTAAAGTTCATGAGCATCTACAGGAAGAGTTCCAACAATCGCCAGTACGTGTAGTATACAAGGCCTCCTTAAAAAATCGGCCATTTCTTGCCACTTATCATGAAGATTGTGTTACTGCAGTTAATACTGGGAAATGAGAATGAGACTCAGACAAATGCACGCACCTTAAAGGTTCGACAAATGCACCTTCAAATTGTTTTCCTAGGGTCGAACCAAGAAGAAGCACATACTCTCTTGTTTAGTTCTAAAGGAGATATAATAACAGCATACTCATTCTCAGTTTAGTCTAGCAAGTATTTCTTTCAACATCAACAATGATAAGGGTGTCAACTATTATTTCAGTTTACAAGAATGAAAACACAACCAATACTTAAGAATTCTCTTATAACAAATAGAACACTAAAAAGAAGTCCGCTGTTTGGCATGTCTTTTAATCTACTGGGCAATCATTAACAGAAAACCAGAGCAACTCCAACCTGTTAAGGCCTATGGAAATGCTTGATTAACTATAGGGGATCCGAACAAAACCTATCATCCACTTCTAAACTAGAGAGTCTAGCCCATGTACAAGAAAACTAAAGAACGTTACCTTCAAAGCATATTGAAAGCCAACACTAGATGATTTTCCTTTACCACAAGATCTAAAGATTAGTAGATTCTTGGTGTCAGATTTGTAGAAAAGCCGCTCCAATTCAGGTTACTTCTTTCCAGTGTACCTCTGTCAAAAACAAATAAAGATAGATAAAATCATTAGGAATGAATGCCCTCCACATCAGGACCAGCCATAGAGAAGGGAAGAAAGCACCAAATATGTTTACTCGCCTGCTTTCCAATATCAAAAGGAACATATTTGTATTTGATCATGTGTAGGATCTGCCTTTTCATTGTCAGGACAAACAGAACAATCCAGTAGCATAACAGTATTGGCCAGAAAACAGGTACATCCAGCACAGAAATAAAGGTCAGCATAAATGCAACAATAAATGCCTTTGTGATGGAATACCTGAAATCATTAAACAAATTCATTTTTTTAGGAAACAAAAATGGCAAAGATCAATACAGTATCAATGCATAAAAACACTCCAAGATTAAAAAACTGCGTACATAAAGAAGCAAAACAACGAATGAGAGACAATTCAACCTAGCTGAGGTATTCAAACAATGCAGAGTAATTCTCAGACACATAAATCAGGTTGCATTAAAATCTGAAATTCATTTCTTGATAAATTAACTAATACTTCACGGCATAAGCTAACGTTGACTCAAGGCATGTAATAACTCCCACAACCTGATCGCACTTCAACAGAAGAACCGTCCTCTAGTACATAAAAACTACTCCCACCCTCAACTAAGGAGACAGCTGACAGTTGATAGTCGTTATCCAAAGTCACAAAAGTTTTCTACAACTAAAGTGAAACCTATCAATACCCTTTTGTAAAGAACTAAGAAGTAAAAATATGGTTTACAATCATTTCTATAAGTAAGTTGAACTGCATGCCCTGCTGCTCAACTCAACAGATCCATTTCATTAAGGCTGTGTTTGGATGGCAAACTTCAAACTACCAAGGATTTAGGCAAAATTAGTTAAAAATAAGGAACGTCAAAGTTCCAGGGAATTTGCAAATGATTAGATGCAATGCATTATTTAGTGGTTTTGTTATGCTCATGTGGTGCACGTGCTCCCTTTCTAGTTACTCAATTAGCTACCTACAAGCACTTTATTTAATTGTTTGTGATGCATTTGTTACTACTATAGCCTAATCTTTTGGTTAGGTTGAAGTTCCTCATCCAAATGTACCCCAAACTACACTTCAAACATTTTATGAATCTTAAAGGATGCATTTGCACGACCACACAAAATTACAAATACACACACGAATGGAAAAGAGGCTTCATCAAAACGAGGAGCACACCAAACATGAGAAATTGTTATCAACAGTCCAGACGCCAAGCCCTAGAGCAATAACATTGATTGTTTAGTAACAGTACTGCAAATATGAACCAAAAGAACGAAAGAAAAATACCAGAACTTAAACTCAGGTAGACGGCGAACAAAAGGCCTAAATTCGTCAGCACCTTTTGTTGGCAATGAAGCCCCATCCAAGACTTCAAGCTCCGGGTCAACCTTCGGAGAGAAAAAGCCAATCAATAGATTCAAGACGTAGATCCCCAGGCCATAGGAGACAACATAGAACCCCTGGACATAGTACACACGCAGAATGTAAATCATTGCCACAGCTAGGGTTCCTAGCCACCTATTGACAGTGTGAGGCGTTGACCGATCCAAATAGTACTGGAATGCCCTTGAAAAATCGCTCCTCCACTGAGCCAATGGTGCCGATGCTGCTCCTTCATTGCCCGGTCCCTCCATCAAAATCGGATTCTACAAGAATGAAAAATGAAAATATGTAGAAACTAAAAGCATTAAATAAACAAAAATGACTCCATTCAATTCAAAAACTAAATTAATAAAGCTACTTAGTTCGTTTCTGCAGCATAGCATACATGATAAAAGCGTCCGGATCGATCGATGATATAGCTTTATCTGTTCTTCTATCTATAAAAAAACAAAAAAAAAAAACAAAAAAAAAAAACAGAAAGCTACAAATGTTCTTGTGCGTCAATCACCAGCTGTTCAAGGTGAACGAAGAGCAAATCGACTAGATGATTCCTGGTGAAGATCAAGTTAGGCTTTCGAGAAATCGAAGAGACGAGGAAGATGATGAATTTACGACGGTTGGTCTGTTTGTTCATAAAGCTCTGGGAGATTGGGATACAGTGAGATTTACCCGCGTCCGGCTTCTTGGCGAGGCTTTATAGCGGGCCGAGTTAAGAAAGCCCAATCATATACAATTAGCATGGGATTGTGGCCCTTCTTGAGCTCACCTACAGTTTGTAAGGAGAATGACTCGTCCACAGGGGAGAGTAAAATGAGTAGCCCAACCAACTTACTACAGAGACAGAAGCGTTCTTCTACGGCGAAACCAAAGAGAACGGGGATTTTCAAAAGTGATTCTCCCTTGCACCATTGCAATTTGCAAACGAAACTGTGGGCTTTTGTTGGGCATGATGTTGTGGACTTAAAATCATCTTTAGCAATAGGATCTTAATGGGTTATTTAAACAAAAATTTAGGACTAAAAATTATTTTTTAATGAATAGTATAGAATTATATTTTATCATCTCTAACAATAATGGACTATGTTATATTTTGTTCAATATTGTTTTACCTTTTAATATATATTTTTTACTTTAATGAACAATAAATACACTAAAATTACATCTTAAGTAATTTTTTGAATATGACAAAATAAAAATATTGACAAAACCCTCCTCATAATCCCCTTTGATGAACGTGAGAGGACATACTCCCGTCTGACACGTCCTTATAAAAAAACCATATTACCTTTGGAAACAAAGTAAACATCCTAACCACGTGTCAGACCAGTGATGCAGCACACACCCTAACCAGAGCAATCAGAGTACGCACTCACCGTGATGCCTAAGTTTTCACACAGTCTGCGCCCACAATCAACCTGTAGGGTGCTAAAACTAATAAAAAGTGTGAGTGGACAAAAATAAAGTTTTGGAAAATCATTTTCCGAAAATTACCTTTAAACCCTCCGTTTTGTAAAACATGCATACGTAATCAAAAAAATATTGTGTTCAGTAACCAATATTAGGTATATAAAAACATCATGGGTCCAACCTTAAATCACATAAGGCACTCACCGTGATGCCTAAGTCCTAACCGCTTTGAAAACATTTACACGATATATATTCATTTAAAAACCAAACTTGATCTCACTGGCTCAACCAGCCCAATGTCCAACCTCACCATGCTGGTCCAACCAGCTACTAGTCCAACTATCATCCCAAGTGCACTACTGCTAGGAGAATACAGAATCTACAAGGCCCAATGTCAGGACCCGTCCCAAATATCACCTCGATACTCGGGACGAACCCTGCTCCCGTCTGACAATCACACTTAAAGTACCAAAATGACCTCAACACAACCATAAGCATAACTATCAGACAATGGAGAAATATAATACAACCGTAAATCAAAGCATAGCATATACAAAATAGGCACAAAATCCTACTAGGCTAATCTCGCAACGGAAGAACGTCGTAAGCTCTATGCATCGATCCCTGCCTCAACGTTCACCCCAGCGCTATCACCACGACCTGGAGGGTAATTTAAAAACAAAAGGTGTGAGTGGACTAAAAGAAATGAAAGGTCTAAAACACGATTTAAGAATAAAACAGTTTAAAGAAAACAATAAGGTTTTTCCCTCCGTTTTAAAATATGCATGCCTAACTAAGTACTAGAAAACCACAATATAAAACAGCATGATAAGCATGCTAAGATCGTATCATAAAACCAAATCTGCAAATATCAAAATCCGATCAAACCTGCTGGGTCTATCCGAGTCTTTAAACTCAACCAGGCCTCAAATGTAATCCGAGTCTTTAAACTCAATAGGCCTACGGGGGTAATATCATAAATATCCGAGTCTTTAAACTCAATCCGGGCCCGTCCCCCGTCCATCAGAATCCGGGTCTTTAAACCCAATATCCAGATCCAGCAAATCCAATCCCAAAACCAATGTGAAATCAATTCTAAATCCATATCCAAACCCGAATCCAAAATTCCCGGTTCGAAGCCTTTCCGGCGTTCAGAACCGTCATTCCGAACTCAAATCCGGAAATCCACGAAATCCAGTTTAAACCAAAACCGGGTTTACCAAAATCATGTTTCAGAATTCATTTATAACCATCAGAACACAATTATAAGGTGAAATCCCAAAGTATAGCATCAAAATCAGAAATCCAGCTTTTTCTCGAAAAATGTGCGAAAACCCGAAAATGTCTCGAAAAACGTGCAAACATATCAATCACGTATAATGATCATCAACAAGCATAAAACATACATAAAATCATAAAACATAGATAAAAACAGCTAGGCATGCTATTAAGAAAGAAAGAGTCCACTCACGAATCAGAAAATGTCAATCGCGCTCCGTGCGCTCCTCGACCGTCTCAGGCGTCTCCCGTCCTGTCAATATGCACCAAATAGGGTCACAAATATGTCAAATATGCTAACCCTAATTTCCCCAAATTTTCGGGAATTTATACGTAATTTAAGCTTAAACCCTAAACCGTCTGAATTCCCTAACTATCCTGTAACATCGTCCGATTAACCCGAAAATTACACCAATGGATTCCTTAGAACATTTAGAACAAAAACCCTGTTGGAAGATTGTTCAGAATCCTCCCCACGCGCCGCCCAAAGTGGCTGCGCGTGGGCCTCAGCAGTCCTAAAATCGAGGAATCACGGCCTAAAACCCATCGTCTTCATCCCTGAAACAAACGGTCCGTTTGCCCTGTTTTGGCCTCCGGCCACCCAGGCCTTCCCCCGTCACGGCACCACACTCAGACGACTCCTGGGACCTTCAGGAGTCTCACCCTAACCTCCAAAACCCTCGACTCTAGCCCAAAGTCCACGACTTTCGAATTGAAGGAAATGGGAAAAAAAGGGGAATAAGGTCTCACCTGTGATTCTTCCTCCGCCGTCTGCACCGCCGTGTACCACGATGTCCAATGAGTCCTCTGCAGTCGTCCTAACTCCTCCTCAGCTTGGTTTGAACCACAACACGGCACAACCACCACCTCTGTCCCTCAATCTCTCTGTTTTCCCTGAAAACTCAGCCTCACCACCGCCGTGTTTCTTGTACGATCTCACCCCCAAATTCCGATCACCAGCTTCCTCTCTTCTTTCTGTTACTCTCACAACTCACGGGACTCTCACACACGCACAGAATCGATCACACTCACCACCGCCTCACCACTCTGTTTTCTGCTTCTCAAACCAGTTTGCACGGTTGAAATCGATCAATATGTGCCCGTGTGTATAATTAACACCCTAGAATCCTCTAGTGTTAATCCACGTGTCCTCTTCTCCATAGTCATCAGCACAAATATCCAATCCCACTCATGCCACTTGTTCTTAGCTGATTGGCCCTAAAGACAAAAGACCAAAATACCCCTAGATTTAAAATTACCATTTTACCCTCAAACTTTCCAGACCCGTAACTATTTCGTCCGACGTCCGATGACAGCGTGCCGCCTGTCGTTATAACTTACGGTAACGCCCTCAATCTTCCGAACGTCATAACTTTTTCTCCGATTGTCCAAATCGGACCTGCCACATGTCTACGGACTCGTGACGTCCTAGGACTCGTGACGTCCTAAACTACGTCACGGTCAATGGTCAACACTCGTCCAACCTGTAAATCAAAAAGTCAACTTTTGACACACTATTCACAAGGGCAAAATCATCCTTTTATACAAATCTTTTACAAAATTACATTTGTACCCTTCCTGAAGGTACGGGTTGTTACACCCAACCCCGTCGGTACGTGTGGAGTCCAACCTCGATTACGTCCGAACTCGTCTCTGGGAATCCACGGAGTCTAACTCCGGATATATTTCTCTAATTGCCCAAGGTTGACCAATCCAATACATAGTATCCAAAATGAAGTATATTTATCATGCGGACACCAGCCCACAATGGTTATCATATGGGCACTAGCCCAAAACAGTTATTCCACGGGCACCATCCCAAAACAGTAATCATACGGGCCCAGCGAAAAACGTTTAACTCTAGTGCACCAGCCCAAATCCCGATTTTCCAAAAACCATAATAAAATCACTATCCATAAATATAATTCAACCGATCATAAATCCAGCAATCATAACCATAGTCACAATCATGGAAAACAATATCATAAAGCTAGTAAAAACATGTATTTAAGCATGCATGAGAGTTATGAAAGAAATTGTCCACTCACAGTACCATTGTTCGCTCAAAACAAGAGTCGTAAGCCAATCCGAAGCCTCTGGGACGTCTGGGCTTGTCCAAATCACACCCAAGGGTCACTATCAATTTATACAAGTTCATGTCAGAAACTCCAAAAACCCCTGAAACAGAATATGTGTCCCGAACACGCTTCCCTAGGAGAAAAACCACCAAAACACCCATCAAACGATCTCTGATCGACCTGAAATCACCACAATTGGATTCAGAACGTCGAAATATTTCAAACGAGATTGGTTTAATCGTGAAATTTGTGCCCATGCGCTAGTCAAAATTTCTCACGCGTCTAGTCAACGCCGGCGTCACTGTTGACGTCACGCTGATGTCATATACTGACTTCATATGTTGCCGTCAGCCGTACCTAACATCTGACATCTGATAGCTACCACGTGCCACCCTCTGATTGGTGCTCCATGTCACTTCTGACACGTGTCACATGCTGACGTCGTCCTACTACGTCAGCTTTAACACGTCCTAACTGTAACGACCCGTCCCGCAAATTAGGGTTAAGACTGTGATTAAGATGGGGTTAGTGAGCTTAATCGGTGGTTAGTTGGTTCCGTTAGGTCCGTTGGTGTAGAATGACGATTTTGCCCCTAGTTTGGGCCAATAGTTGACTTTTAATTCGAGCGGTCAATTGGGTAGTGACCGATGACTGTGACGTAGTCTGGGACGTCACGAGTCCGTAGACAGGTGGTACGCTCGATTCCGACATCCGAGGAGGAAGTTATGATGTTCGGAAGGTTGAGGGCATTACCGTAATTTGATTAAAATAGGGGGAAAAGTTGACTTTTCGTACGATCGGGTTTTAACACATTGACCTAGGACCGTTAGGTAGATCTCGTCGTCCTGAAGTCAACGACAAGCGGCACGTGTTCATCGGACCTAAGATGAGTGAGTTACGAGTCTGGAACGGTAAGGGCAAAATTATAATTTTGGAGTCAAAGAGAGACATTTTGGTCTTTTGGCTGCTTGGGCTTGGTGCAGCCGGATTTGGACAAGTGTCCAGGGCAGAGAGGAGATTTTTGTGTGAGGCTTGAGGGGATGGTGACACGTGGGGCTTGGCTAGAGGGTTCTAGTGAGTGCACGTGTGTTTCAAAATCGTGCAAGTGTGTGTGCCCGTGTGTGTGTTCGAACCAGAGAGAAATAGAGACTGAGAGATTGGGAGAATTGGACGAGTGCAGAGTGTGTAAGTGACTAAGGGAAGCTGAGAGTGTGAGGATTGAGTGGTGAGGACTGCTCGTGTACGGGAAACTGGTGTGAGAAGGAGGAGAGTTCACGGGAAAAACAAAGAGAACAGAGAAGAGGTGAGAGATCGTGGTGGTGGTGTGGCCGTGTACTGTACAATTGGGCTCAATAGGGGGCGAGGACGGCTCTGTGGACTCCAGGGAGTGCGGCGGTGAGCATGGCGGCGATCGACGACATGTAATTTCTTCTCCCCGTAAGTTTGCTCTGTTTTGGCCGTGAAGTTCAAACCGAAAATCGTGAAGTCTGGGGTTGAGTCGACGATTTTGGTGAGTTGGGTGAGACTCAGGGAGGTCCTAGGAAGTTTCTTGTGTTGCCACCGTGACGGGGGAGGACTTGGATGGACAGATCGTGAAACAAGGGACAGTTTGGGTTTTGGCTTCGAGCTTGAGTCGACGGGTTAGGGAAGGTGTCGTGGTGTTTGAGTGTGGGAGATAGGTTCCTTAGGACGGGACGATGAAGATGGTGAAGAGAGGGAGGAAAACGGAGATGGATGGGCGGAGAATCGGGAACGCCGGTTCAGACCGGTTCACGTGAGGAAGACGATGATGAACAATACTTTGTATACTGGCACGTGAGGCCCACGCGCAGCCACTTTGGGCGGCGCGTGTGGCAGTGTTTGGGAAAACGGTCAACTGAGTTTTTGTTCTAAATGTCATAATGAGTCTAATGGAATTGGTTTCGGGTTAATCGGACGTCGTTTGAGCTTAGTTCCGCGAGGTTGAAGGTTTAGGGTTCCGGTTCGTTACGTGTAGGACCCGGGGAGTTTTGGGGAAAATTAGGTGGACCTTCAAAGACGTGTTAGTGATGTACTTTGGTGATTGTTGACAGGATCAAGATTTCCCGAGGAAGCTGAGGAACGTACGGGACGTACGGGACGCGAGTGACGTGCCCAGTATCTGTGAGTGGACCCTTTTCTCTAAACTCGAGCATGCATAAATGTTTTATTTATGTTTTACGTTATTAAGTATGTTTTTATGTTTCTCATACGATTATATGTTGGTTTTACCTAATGGCACATTTTTCGAGAAAGTTCGGTTTTCAGTACGTTTTACGATAAAGGTGAATTTTGTTTATGATGTTATAGTTTCAGAATTTCAAATGATAAATGATTTCTAAGGGTTATAAAGGGATTTTGGAACGTGATTTGATGTTTAAGGATTTTCGGTTTTAAAATCAGATTCAAAAAGCGAGGTTTGATTTTAAAGTTGAAAAGTGGATTTCCGGATTTGGGTTCGGAATGACGGTTCTGGACGCCGGAAGGGCATCAGACCGGTGATTTCAGATTCAGGTTTAAATGTGGATTTAGAAATGGTTTTCAAATGGTTTTGGATTGGATTTGCTGGATCTGGTTATTGAGTTTAAAGACCTGGATATTGTGATTGACGGGGGACGGGCCCGGATTGGGTTTAAAGACCCGGATTGAGTTTAAAGACTCGGGAGTTTAAAGACTCGGATATATTGATATTTCCCCCGTAGGCCTATTGAGTTTAAAGACTCGGGAGTTTAAAGACTCGGATATTATTGAGGCCTAGATTGAGTTTAACGACGCGGGAGTTTAAAGACTCGGATAGATCCAGCAGGTTTGATCGGATGATGATGGCTTGATATTTATGTTTTATGATACAGTTTTATGATGCTTATGATTTAAGTTCTATAACTGTTTTTTTATAATGATTCAGCAAATGTTTTATGAGGATCCTTCTAGGATTTCTAACTGTTTCAATAACTGGGTTATGCATGTGATTTCAAAAGGGAGGGCTAAAACCCTGGTTTTATTATGAAACGGTTTTCGGAAAGTATTTTATTGTTTATGGTCCACTCACATCTTTTGTTTTAATTTGCCCTCCAGGTTGTGGAGCTAGCGCGGGGTTTTGGCGTCGAGGCAACGTCGGAGGCATAGAATTTTCGAGAGTGACCCCGGAGTGCTTAAACTTTTCCGTTGTGCTTGTACCTTGTTTATCGGATTTCTTTCCTTCGTATTTAGTACTATGCTCTGTAAAACTTGACTTCGGGATGTTTAAATTTTTCTCCTGCGTCTGACTGTGTATTTTGGTGGTTTATCGTGAGTTTACTTCGGTTTTGTGTCGGGGTGTCAGACGGGAGCAGGATTTACCTCGATTTTCGGGGTGAAACCGGGGTGGGTCCTGTCACTAACACCTCACCACATTGTGGACTGACAAGAAGACGTAGTGTGCCACGTCATCATCGTAAACCTCTAGCAGGTTGACCCGTGACTCTACAACTAGGTCACTCGATTCGAATTGTGACCTCACTTGTTCTCAGTCATTTCTCGACTATTTCTCTCCATTCTTTCACCAATCTGCTCGTCTCCCATCCAGGAACAATTCTATGGCATCAAAACTGCAAAAATATACATAAAAATACCTGACCAAGCTCGATTCTTCATGGGACAACTTTAAACGTCCACCTAGGGTCATTCCAGCGTTCTTCATGTATGTTTCTTCGCCCTGTGCACTCGTAAGAACTCACAGAAGATCACCATGTCATCAGTTTCAAGTTCCAAACTTCCAAATCGAAAACACCATTTTCGAAGTTCACGGGTTACTTGTTTTCTAGGTTTTTCGGGCAGCCTTCACGGATGCTCGTCCTTCATCGTCTTCTTTTCTTTCTCAATCACTCTCTTTCCCTCACAGAACCCACAGAAGATGGAAGGAACCAGGAGATGGAGGTGGGGTGGTCTTCGGGTAGGGAACCAGAACTAGATACTTTAGGTCTTATTTAAATCAACCAAAGTTAACTCTCATTGACACGACCCATCCCAATCCCCTCGGGATTAACGCGGGATGTGTCATGCTCCCGTCTAACCCACGTGAGACACAATGGGCCAGACAAGAGATAACCCAAACCTTAGCCCACTCGAGGCTTCCAAAGTGCGTCAAGATCAGTGGACGACTGTGATGACTCGGTGACACGACCTATCTCAAGCCTCCCGGGATTACGCAGGATGAGCCATGCTCCCGTCTAACTCACGTGTTACACGAAGGCCATATGCCAGTCTAACCTCCATGTAACACATCAGCTAGACCAAGGATACCCAGGTTGACAGCCTCACCAGCTTTCAAGAGCGTGCAGGAGCAGTAGTAAAGTGTGTGATGTCTTTGTCTCATCAGCAGCTCGCATCCGCTATCAACCTGAAGGGCATTAAAAACCAGAAAAGACTATGAATGGACGAAAATAAATAAGTTAAGTTTATAAAACATTTTACAGAAAAAGACATTTAGGGCCGCCACGTAAAAACAATGCATGCATTCGAAAACCATTTCATTTCCAACATAATAAAAACATTTAAAAATTAAAACCAAGTGTAAAACCGTAAACCCAATCATATGGGCCAGTGCCAAAACATCTGAAAAACCATATGAAACCAATCATGATATCACAGAAATCCGAAACACATATCAATCAATCGAACCTACTGGATCACATATAACCGAGTCCTTAAACTCAAATAGCATATCAGGCCTTCCCGAATAACGAGTCTTTAAACTCACGAGCCTTTAAACTCAATAACAGGCCTCCGGGTGTAATCAACAACGGAGTCTTTAAACTCACGAGTCTTTAAACTTAAATAATATTTGGCCCACCCCGATCAATCAATCAACGAGTCTTTAAACTCAACGGGTCTTTAAACCCAAATCATAACACCGGATCCAACAAATCCAATTTAAAACCATATCACGTTTCAAATAAAAACCAAATCCATAAACCCATTTTATCAATTCCAAATCCGAATCCGAAATCACATTTCTCAATCAGAATCCGAATTCGAAATCGCATTTAATTGAAATGGGAATCATGCCTGAATTCATTTTTCCAAAACTAATATCAATTCATCAAAACCACAATCAAAATACATCATGTATAAATAGTATAAAATCATCTATCAAAACCATCATCAAACACAACATATATAATCACAGCATAAAAGCGTATTCTCAAAAAACGTGCAAATACGTAAATCATCTCGAAATACGTGCAAATATGTATATCATAAATCTCGCAATCATAAGTATAGAAATCACATAGCAAAACCTATAAAACAGTTATGCATGCATTATAATTTAGAAAACAAAGCCCACTCACAGACCGTCCTAGTTGCTGCCTCGATACGCACGCCATACGCCTTTCTAGCTAATCCACCATCATCGGACATTTCAGACTTGTCCAAATCACACTCGAAGGTCACTAAATACTTCCAATAACCTCTCATTAAATCCCCATAATTTTCCTGGATTTTTAAACATATTTAACATAGATCATAAACCTTCGGACATTCCGAACTACCCAAACACGGTGTTCGATCGACTAGAAACCAGTCCTAAAATGTCCATTACAAAGAAATGATAAAATTACATGTTGGCCATGCCTCAAAACACAGGCCCACGCGCCCTCACGCACCGCCTAAAGCCACTGCGCATGAAACCCACGCGTTAGTGAACAGTCATCTTCAACTTCCAGACGAACCCAGTTCAGATCTGTTTTCTAGTTTTCGGTTCGACCGAACCGGCGAGATCGATTCTCCTTTATTTCTAACCCTTTTTCAACCCTTTTAATTCATATATCTTCATCTAATTTCCTAGGTTCGATCTATGGGGTCAAAACTAGAAAACTAAACCTAGATCATACATGTACGAGCAAGAACAGGAATCTTGGACTTCAAACCCAGTTTCCGGCCAAATCCGGTCACCTTAGCCTTCAACTCCAAGCTTTCTGAGCTCATGCGTGTCCCTAGAACATAACCCAATCCATAAAATTGTCCAATAACCACTCAAACTGAAACTCCCAGTTTTGACCTCAAATAGGCCCACGGGTTTTCTACCTAACTGTCGCCGTCATTGCACCGTCGTGGCCACCACCAGTATCGTCTCACATTCCTCTCCAAATTTGGTTCACATGTCATAAGCCAAGGATGAAGACCACAGGGTTTTGGATGGGTTAGTTTCACACACACACACACAATCCTCTGTTTTTCACCTCTTGGTCAACATCCCCCGAACACCAGCCGCCCCTTTAAATAGATGAAGAGAGGCGGTGATACAGGCTTTCATAGCCTTCCAGAGAAAGGACAGGTGTCCCTGTCCAATTGGGCACAATTCTCAATGCAAGGCAAAAAGACCAAAATGCCATTTTCCACCAAATTACCAAAATGCCCCTACAATTTCCGAATCTCATAACTTTTCCATCGGTCATCGGTCAAAGTCCTTTTGACCGCCCATTTCCATTTCCACGAGTATGTAGACAAGTGGCACATCATGAGTCTGTAGACAAGTGGCACGCCCATTTCCAACTTGTCTACAGACTCGTGACGTCCCGACCTACTTCACAGTCATCGGTCAAAGTCCTTTTGACCGCCCGAACCAAAAGTCAAATAAGACTCCATGGTTAACTCCCTTCAGCACAATTCCCTCCTTCCAAGGTTCCAACATCAAAGGTAGATTAACAGTACGAATCTGGGATAAGAAGCCTACAAACAATCTACTCAAGGCATCAGCCACTACATTCGCCCTTCCAAATGACACTCAAATGTACAATCATAGGCTTTATCCAACTCTAGCCAACTCTTTTGCCTTGAGTTCAAATCCCTCGAAGTACAGATACATACGGCTTAGGTGATGTATAAAGATCATGTACATCTTCCCCAGGAGATAGGAAGTCCAACTCTGATCATCTTAACTGTCTAGCTGCAAAAGAAAAACCATCATGTGCAGCATAAGTACATAATCCAAATCCGTGTATCGATCAAGGATAAAAATATTGATATCGACGGATATATTACTAGTCAAATTTACGGATATCTCGCCATAAATATCGATATCGTTTACGGTCAACAAAAATGATGGAAAATAAGACTAAAAGTTGGAAATTTGAAATGGAACTTTGGGAAAAACTTAAATACCTAATTAGGGTTGTATAAGACTAATAAAAATTATAAAATAACTTTAATATAATAAATATATGATGAATAATATGATACAATAGGGTGCTGCCGATAACTAATAATATAAAATTTTAAACATAAACATAAATTGAAGTGAAATAATTTAATTGAATGTTAATATAATTAAAAACATAACAATAAGCATAAAAAAAATCAATGGAAGAAAGATTATAAAATGAGTAAATATATTTAAAATTGGAAAAAAAAAATGAAAAAAATAGAGTCAATCTTTGTTAAAAAATTGGAAAGAATTGATATATTTAAAATTGGAAAAAAGGACAATCATAGTTGAAAATTTGGAAAAAAATGGAAAAAAAAAAAAACTCAGCAGTTTCATCCATTAGGATCGAACCTAGACCTTTAGGTTTTAAGCCCATAAACACAACCAACCCGGCTAAGCAAGCCTAATTGAAAACATAAGCAACCAAATAATATATAAAGTATACACACTAATATTTAATAGTCATCTTCAACCTCGCCACGGGTCTGCGATTCGTGTTTTTCGACCCGGTAGCATGACCTGACTGGAACTCAATAGTTTTAAGTCCGATTTTCATGCAATTTGGCCCTAATCGATCGTTTTAATGAAATAAGAAGATCTATGGGCTTAAAACGAAGAAACATGTTGATTTTTCGGAGAATTTCTTTCTTCCCTTTTTATGTGCCGCCGACCCAAAATACCAAAATTTCGGCGACATTTACCGATATTTTCATCCATGGTATCGATGCATCCCCATTATTTCCAAAACCTCTACTATCGTCCAAGATAATCAAACTATAGCAGCAGTCAAACGTTCCTCAATTTTTAAGAATGATGCCACACAGGTCATCTCAAACGAATTTGACTCCCTTCTGAGTCAATCACGTCAACAGGCTGCAAACATTTAGAATTCCTCTACTATAAGCCCGTAATACTTAATCAATCCGAGATACTCCAATATCTGTTACCGTGGTTGGTTGACGCTAATCCAAAACCATCTCGATCCTCAAAGGATTCATACTAGCCCTCTCAGTAGAAATCACGTGACCCATAATACCAACACGTGTTCTCCAACACTGATACTCACTTCGCTTGGTATATCACTGCTTTCGCTGAGGGTATTCAATACCAGGCTTCGGTATTCTACATTTTCCTTCACACTCCTTGAACACATCAAGTTGTTATCCATAACACAATTTTCAAATGATCCAGATACTTTCGAAAGATTCGGTACCTCAAGTCCATTCATGTCACAGGGGCGTTAGTTAACCCAATTAGTACAATACAAAACTCAAAATGTAACGACCCGTCCCGGAGTTCTGGATTAGATTAGTGATTAATGAAGGATTAGTGAACTTGATCGGTGATTAGTTGAGTAATTTCGGACGGACGGTGCGAAATGACAGTTTTATCTCTAGAATGGGCAAACTGTTGACTTTTGATTTGGGCAGTCAAATGGACTTTGGCCGATGACTGTGACATAGTTCGAGATGTCACGAGTTCGTAGACAGGCATCACGTTCCATTCCGACATTCGAGGAAGAAGTTATGACATTTGGAAGTTGAGGGGTATTTGGTAATTTTCCATGCAGGGGTAGTTTGGTCATTTTACTGCCTTGGGAGTTGTGCCCAGAGGAATGGTGACACCTGGCTGTTCTTGCGATTTGTGCAAACCAGATTTGGGACACATGTCCCTCACTGGAAGGCTGTGGAAGGTCCCTCAGCCACCTCAAAATATTTGAAAAACAAAGGGGATGACATTTGTGCATGGTTGCAAAATTGGAAGAACACAGAGAGAAAACAGAGGACCGTGAACCCCAACCCCTTCAACTATCTCTAAAACCCTCATTTTCCTTTGAATTGTGAATAAAAAAGATAGAACAGATGACAAGAAACGTAATGGTGCCACCATGGAGGGCCGTCGTGCATGGTGGTGGAAGAAGGGAGGTAAGGATCGTGTGCCCTGTTCTTGAATTTGAAAGTGGGCTTTTATTTTAGGCTACTATTAATAGTTCTAATGGATTGGACGATGATTCTGAAGGTGAGACGAGTCTGATGAGCTAGCAAGGGAAGCCTGCCGTGGACGGTGGTCGTGGAGCTGTGGACGGTGGCCGTGGAACCGTGTACGGTGAGTTCTGGAATTTGAAAATGGTAAGTTGCGATTTCATGGTTGTTGTGAGGTCTTGATGATTGGAATGTGTTTCCAGGGGTTCCAGAGATCGATTGGGATCAAAATAAGGGAAGGAGGTCGCCAGAATCATGGCAACTCGACGACGAACAGTGGACGGTTTATCCTTCGATTTGGGAGGTAGTCTCTAGCCTTGAATTTTGTGTTTTGATTATATTAATTAATTAGGAATGAAAGGACAAAACTAATGGATGAAATAGGAATGAAAACGGGTTAAAAATGGACGAAAACTGGCCTCGCTGGTTTAGGTTGAACCAGGCCGGTCTAAACCAGTCTGGACCGGCCCTGACCTAGGTAGACGATGATGAATAGTACCGCGTGTGGCTATCACGCGTAGGGGGTTTGGACAGCGTGTGAAGACGTGTGGGCCTATTTTTCGAGGCACGGTCAACACGTGTTTCGATATAATTCGGGATGTCCGAAGGTTTAGGATCGCGTTTAAAAATACTTAAAAAATCGGGAAAATTACTAGGATTTAGTATAAGGTTCTTGGAAGTGTTAGTGACCTTAAAATGTGATTTGGACAGGTTCAGGATGTAACGACCCGTCCCAAATTTCGGGATTAAATTAGGGACTAATCAAGGATTAGTGAGATTAAACGGTGATTAGTTGAGCGAAATCGACCGGACGACATAAAATGACCATTTTTACCCTTGGGCATGGGAAAAATGATGACTTTTGACCCAGGAGATCCGATGGCTGAGGGCCGAGAACCGTTACGTAGATCAGGACGTCACGAGTCCTTAAACGGGTGGCACGTTGAAATCGGAGGTCCGACGGAAAAGTTATGGCAAGTGAACGAAATCGGGGATTTAACGTCTCGGGAATCCGAATAAAATATTAATAAATTGTGAATGGCAGATATTTTGGTGGGACCTTTGGATGAGTGACAAGTGTCAATCATCCCATTGGACACTCTCCTTAAATTGGGGATCTTGTCCCATTGGTCAATTATATGCATATTTTATTCATTCTCTCATCTCGGTCATCCATTTCACTCTCAGTCACTCATCCCCACCGTTCATTTTCTTTGACCACACGATCATCTGGTTATTCTCATTGAGCCTCATCATTTTCTGTTTCTTCTTCAATAAAACTCGAGCACCCAAACCTCCTCCATAAACCCTGTAATCCTCATCCATTCCAAATGATTTGTGAATGGAAATCTGAGTGTGAGGGTTGGCAATGTTGGTGGTGCCAGTGACGGTGACCGTCGTGGACGACGGTGACCGTCATGGACGACGGTGACCGTCGTGGACGGCGGTGGTGATTGGGAACCAAAACCCGTGAGCAAGCTTGAAAATAGGGGACCCGTGACCCAACACATGGAAAAGTTTTCTTTAGCTCATGGTTTCTACATAAAAATGAAAATCAAGGTTGAAATAAGGTTGGGGGTGGTCACGACTGAGCACGACGGTGACGGTGGGGTAAGGTACCGTTGAATTTCTGTTTAAATTCAAAAATGGCAATGTTCATTTTAGCTATTATTAACTTGTCTTGTTCGTTGGAATGTGTTTTGGACCTCAAAACAAACCTAAAGGACTAAGGATGATGGCTGGAGGTGACGGGGATACAAAGAACTTGTTGAGGGGACGGTCGCCGATTTCTACCCGATCAGGGAGGTATGAACCTGGACTGTTTTTCATGTTTGGGAACCTTAAATCGAGAGATAATGAGAGGGTGAAGGTGTAGGATTGAACTAGGATCGAAATGGATTAGAAAAAGTCACAAAACCGGGAACGCCGGTTCAGATTGGACTAGGTTGAACCGGACTGGTGTGGACCGGGTTTAACAGAGGTTGAAAATAAAAAATACCGGCGAGTGTGGACGTGTGGCGCCTCTAATAGGGAAGTGTTCAACATGACTATTAATCCATTCGGTGTAACAAACATTTTGGGACTGGTTTCGTGTCAATCGGACACCGTTTCGATATGTTTCGGGGTGTCCGAAAGTTTAGGATCGAGTTTAAAAATAATTAAAATTCAAGAAAAATACGGGGTTTTAATAGGAGGTTAATGAAGAGGTAGAGGTTAGTAACCCTCTAGTGTGATTTGGACAGGTTTGGAAGTCCCGGTGATAATGGTGGGGCTCGGGAAGGCCTACGACAAGCATATCGAGGCGACAGTTTAGGACGGTCTATGAGTGGACTTCGTTTTCTAAACTGTGATGCATGCATAACTATTTTATATGTTTTACATACGTGATTTCTATGATGATGATTGTGGTACTGGTGGTTTACGTGATGGCATGTATTTCGAGGTAATTCCGTATTTATACGTATTTCGAGGTTTATGAGTTTATGCTACTGCTATGTGATTGTGAGTTAATAATTGTTCTATGGCATGGTTTTGGTTTTAGAAAGATGAACTTGGGCATGAGACCCATTTGAATTATGTAATCGAGCCAAGGGCCCAGTTGGTTTATGAAATCCGGCTGAGATCCTTTTGAGTCATGTGATCGGGCGGGGGGCCCAGTGGTTTACAAAATCAGGCATAAGGCCCAGTTGAGTTTTATAAATGTGATTTCGAGTCTGGGACCCTATGTTTCATAAATGTGATTTCGGGTCAGGGACCCTAAATAGTTTTGTGATATTTTATAGAGATTTCGGGCAGGGCCCATTGAGATGTTTTGAAATGACATGCAAAACTGTTTTCCATATACCATCTTGATATGAGCATATGTGATGGTCTCCTCCAGGTGTCTGGGACATTGGGGAAGTCATGGTGCATTGCATGCGAGGGGTCATTATACGGAGCTACCAGACCATATAGTGACTTAGGAGCAGGAATGTTATGATTAGACGTCTGGGACGTTAGACATCTGGGATGTCAGAGATATTGACTCGGAGAGACCTCGGGTAGCACACATTGCTTATTACCTTGAGATTTGACGTCTGGGACGTCAAACGTCTGGGACGTTTGGGACGCTGGGCATCTGGGATGCCGAGGATGGTTATATGGTAAATATGGATTATTGGATTCATGAAATGGTATTTCAGTATTTGTGGATTTGTGGTTATGGATTTGGGCACTAGCCCGCTTGGTTTTCGATTTACGGATTTTGGTATTATACAGTTTTGGGCTGAGTTCCCACACTTGGTTTTGAGTTATGGTTTTTGGGCTAAGGCCCTAATGGCTTACTTGAGTAAATGTTTTGATTACTGATTTTCGATGCATGCATACTTTTTAGTGAAGGGCATAAATGTCTCTTTATGAGATGCATTTTTATGAATTTATTGATTTTTGTCCACTCACAGTTCTGAATGGTTTTAATGCCCTTCAGGTTGATCACGGATGCAGACTGTAGCAGAGACCAAGACATTGCACTCCTCCACTGATCCTGGCGCGTTCTAGGAGCCCCATATGGGTTGAGATACGTATTATCTCTTTGTTTGATACTTCGTGTTAGACGGGAGCATGAAACATCCCACGTTAATTGTCAGGACCCAACCCTAATCCCCCGGGATTAAGGGATACATCCCGATCCCGTCTAACTTACGCATGACACGTAGGCTAAACTAGCGTCCAACCTTCATGTGACACGTAAGTCGGACAAGGGATTCTCGATCCAACCATCCGAAAAGTAACCGGACTTCCCAGAGTGTACCGAACTACTGTGGATCGCAGGTGTGATGTCTCCGTCTCCCTCGATCAACAGCCCATGCCGCAACAACCTGGAGGGTATCGAAAACACGAAAGACTGTGAGTGGACAAAAAAAGTACAAGTTAAAAAAAAACAGTTCAATAAAGGCAATTACATTTTTACCCTCCACGTAAAACGCCAATGCATGCATATCATTTCAAGTCATGAAACCACTTATACCAAAAACCATCCACGAAAAATCATTTTGAAAACCCGTATCAAAACCGTTATTCAAATACAGGCCTCAGCCTCAAATCACAAATCAATCTCGAATTCGAGAACTCAATCCCAAAACTCGTCAAATCCACATCATCCGGGCCACTGCCCAAAACATCAGAAAACCAGTGAAAATATCAATTCATACATGTTTACTGGATCTCAAGTGCGCCCGAGTCTTTAAACTCAAAACACAATGCGCAAATAGCCAGGCCTTCCCGAGATATCAACGAGTCTTTAAACTCAAAACCCAATCACAGGCCTGGTGGGGTATCATTATCACCGAGTCTTTAAACTCAAAACATATACCGAGTCTTTAAACTCAAAACATATCAATCCAGGGCCCTCCCCCCCCTCCCCCCCGCGTCAATCAATCTGAGTCTTTAAACTCAAAACCAGATCCAGTGAGTTTTTCTCTTTTTCTTTTTCCAGGTCTTTAAACCCAAAACCATTTTCAAGAAACCGTGAAAACCATAGAAAATCCATCTTCGAATCCGCAACAATGATTCCGTAAGCCGGCATCCGGAACCACTGTCCCGAACCCAAATCCAGACTTCCTTTCCAAACCTCGAAAACCAAAACCGAAATCTCAATCTCATGAATAGGGTACCAAGCCCGAAATCACTTTTCCGAAATCCTTTTCAAATCATTGAAATCAAATCACATTCCAAATCCCGAAATCAAACCATTAAAACCACAGTCAAATCACAAGGTCGTTCGAAAACTCGTAAAACGTGAAATTTCATAAAATATCTCGAAATACGTGCAAAACCATAAATCAGCAAGATCATAAAGCAAATCATAGAATCACATATGAAAACATATTAAAACACATATTCATGCATCAAGAGTTAGAAAGAAAAGTCCACTCACAGACCATTCCGACGTCGCCTCGATACGCGCACACTTACTCCGTTCCCGGCCATCCCGCTATCCTCGGATTTCCCGAACCTGTCCAAAACCCAAACTAAGGTCACTACATACTTCAGTAAGCTTATACTAAAGTCCCGTAATTTTTCCGAATTTTTAACTATTTTTAACCGAGACCTAAAACCTTCGGACCTCCCGAAACATATCGAGACGATGTCCGATCATCTCGAAACCAGTTCCAAAATGTTCGTTACATAAAATACTTTAAAAGTCGTGTTGGATCCATCCTTGAAAAACGTGCCACGCGCCGCCCAAAGGGGCTGCGCGTGGGAGCCACGATCCTAGGCACTGTTCATCGTCTTCCGCAGTCGACTGGTCTGAACCGGTCTGCAAATCCTGCCCAACTGTTTAACCGGCGTGAGCGGTTTTAGCAAATTTCAATAAATTTTTCAATCCTACTTAACCTATTACATTCGTCCTTTTAATTCTAATCATTCTACCTAATCAATTTATGAGAAATCAAGCTGAACAATTACCTCCCAAACCAAATTTTTGAACAGTCCCTGTTTTCCTCGAGTCTTCACGATTCTGACCTCCAAAATCCTCGATTTTGAGCTCAAATGCCTCCTGGAAATCCTAGAAACATAACCAAGTGATCAGGACCTCACAACAGTCCCCGTATTCCATCTTACCATTTTTAAACAAAACAGGCGGTTACGGTTATAGCAATACCTTCGCCGTCGAGCCCCGTCGTGGGTACCAACGGCATCGTCTCACCTTCCTCTAGCATACTCCTTCAGACAGAACAAGAAAATATGATCGTAAGAAGATGTTTCAACCATAGTTCCTCCCTGTTCTTCCTGTCCCTTATTTTCGATTCCTCACTACTAGGGCCACCGTTCACGACCACGTACAGCGGTGGCACCACCACAAGCTTCCCCTTCATTCCTCCTTGTATTTAGAGAGTAAACAAACGTGATGAGGATCGAAGAAGATTAAGGGGAGGGTTCTTCCCTGTTTTTTCCTCTGTTTTTCCACTTCAAAATCGTGTACTTAAACCGTGTAACAAAATTATGGAATCGTGGAGGACCTTCCATGACCATCCAGAGAGGGACAGATGTCCAAAATCTGGTGGTCACTGACCCTAAAACTGCCAAGTGTCCTACTGTTATTGGGCACAGATCCCTAGGTAGTAAAATGACCAAATTGCCCCTTTTCCGCCAAATTATCATTTTGCCCCTCACTTTCCTTGACCCGTATCTTATCCTTCTGATGTCCGATGAAGGCATGCCACCTGTCGTTATACTCAGGGCATCGAGACCTATATAACAGTCCACGGTTTTCGTGAAGAAAACTCGTCGTGCAAAAAGGCAACAATTTCCCCCTTTTAACCAAATTACGAAAATGCCCTCAATCTTCTGAACATCATAACTTCCTCCTCAGATGTCGGAATAGGACGTGCCACCTGTCTATGGACTCATGATGTCCCAAACTACGTCACGGTCATCCGTCAATGTCCAATTGACCGTACAAACTAAAAGTCAACATTTTGCCCATTCTAGGGGCAAAATCATCATTCTACGCCAACCGTCCAAAAGTATCCAACTAATCACCGATTATCTTTTTTAATCCGTCCTTAAACTCTAATCTAATCCCGACTCCCGGGACGGGTCGTTTCATTAATCACGGGGGAATTGGGATGGGTCGTGGCATGGGAAGTCCGATGATAATGGATTAGCTGGGAAAGCGTAATTGCACACGTATCGAGGTAACATCGGGAATGGTCTGTGAGTGGACTTTGCTTTCTAAATTATGATGCATGCATAAATGTTTTATATATATGATTTCTATGTTTATGCTTGTTATGATTTCTAGTTTGCTCGTATTTCGAGATAGTTTACATATTTGCACGTTTTACGAGATTCTGTTTTATGCTGCGATTTGATGAAGGTTTCGATAACTTGATTTTGGGATTTGATTGATGATTTGATTTCAAGAAGTTATAAATGGATTTCGGAAAGTGATTTTGGGCTTGAGGCCCCGTTTCTAAATGTGATTCTAGTTCCTAAAGCTTCGGATTTCGATTTTCATGTGATTTCTGGATTTGAAATCGGGATTTCAAATGATAATTTCAAATTTGGTTTTGGAATTGGGATTTTGATGGATTTCTGGATTTTCTATAATTTTCACTTGGTTTTGGGTTTAAAAACTCATTACTATTGCTGGATCTGGTTTTGGGTTTAAAGACGCGGTTGATTGATGTGGCGGGAGAGGGACCTTGATTGATATGCTTTGAGTTTAAAGACTCGTAAGTTTAAAGACTCAGTTATTGTGATATCCCCCGAGGCCTATTGTTTGTGTTTTAAGTTTAAAGACTCGTTGATATCCCGGGAAGGCCTGATATATATGTATTTTGAGTTTAAAAACTCGTTGATATGAGATCTAGCAGGTTGATTGACATGTGTTTTACTGTTGATTTCAAATGGTTTTCAGATGTTTTGGGCGGTGGCCCGGATATTTTGGAATTTGTGGATTTTTGGACTGAGTTCCCCTGCGTTGATTTTGATTTATGATTTTCATTGATGGTTTCTTATTTTGGAATTGAAATGGTTTTAGAATGCATGCATTGGTTTTACGTAGAGGGTATAAATGTCTTTCTTAGAAAATGTTTTCTAAACTTATTATTTATTTTTATCCACTCACAGGCTTTTATGTTTTTCGATACCCTCCAGGTTATTGATGCGGTGCGGGCTGTTGTTAGTGAGACGGAGACATCACACACGCGATCCACAGTGGTTCTGCGCACTCTAGGAAATCGGAAGGTGTATTTGGACGACGTTTACCTGGGTATCCCTTGTTTGGCTTGCGTGTTCCACGAGGGTTGAACAAGTGTTTAGCCTTCGTGTCACATGTAGATTAGACAGAAGCATGACTTATCCCTTAATCAAGGGGGATTGGGGGTGGGTCGTGTCACAAAATGTCCATACTGAGTCCAAAAGCGGTTATAGGAATATCCAATTCCTTGATCCTCAACTGACGACATCCAAGTTCATCCGACGTGGATATTGTCAGGACCCACCCCTAATCCCCCGGGATTAAGGGCTAGATCCTGCTCCCGTCTAACTTACGCATGACACGAAGGTTAAACCGATGTCCAACCTCCACGTGACACGTAAGTCAGACAAGGGATTCTCAACCCGACCGTCCTAAAAGTATTCAGACTTCTCAGAGTGCACCGAATCTATTGTGGATCGCGGGTGTGATGTCTCCGTCTCTCTCTCGACCAACAGCCCGCACCGCAACAACCTAGAGGGTATCGAAAACACAAAGAGACTATGAGTGGACAACCGCCCAAAACATCCGCTCTTGATACCACCGCCCAAAAACACGAAGATACTTCCTTGTGGATTTTTCAAATGGTAGTCTTGACACCCATCAATGTTAGGTGACACCAAGCACATTCCGCTCCTCAACTCATTCTAATTTGGCCCATAGCTTGGGTGCTAGGCCCTTAACCGACCTTCGAAACCAGGAGCAACTGCAACCATGTTTCCAAGCATACCCATATTTCCAAAGAAACAAAAAAGGAGAAATCCCATTCACCACCAATAATATCTTCTGACAGCTACTGTATAGATCCACTCTAATTCCCATGATTGTATCACTCCTTAAACCGGCTCAACCTATACATCCATGAGAACCCAGAAATGCCGAACAACTGAAGAAACTCCAGTAAGAACTTCCACGATAAGGAGTACTAGTTCCGCACTATGACTCGGTTCAATCACCAATGGTTAAGTCAAATCTTAAGGCACCATCCCGTTTTGCATCACCAGCACTGAGCTTCCTAGGTCACACACCAAACCAAAGAAATTCCAATTCCACTGAAACCCGTACTAACCCTCGATCTTCTCAACTTTGTCAGTATCATCCGACACGGGTTTACAAAATCGATTGAGTACCTAGAACCTCAATTTGAGGTAGCAACCCCGTAAATCCTCCGAAATTGTATCTTAAAATGTCTGCACAAATGATATATTTCTCCCATCTCACTAAGCCATCAGGTACATCACAACACGTGCCAATATCCTGAACAACCATTTTGTAGAAACTTCCCAGCCTCCAAAGCAGATTTAACTCCCGAAGGAAGTATCATCTAGTTCCCAAGAAAGACAAACTGTGGTAAGTCGGGACTACCAAAAACAAAAGTTCCTCAAAACACTAACCGAGGAATGAGGGTAGTCCACCAATCCATCCTTAGGATTATGTTCAAACCATTAATGTCTAGGGAGTTCAATTTGTATCATGATTAAAACCTTTCCATTCAACTCACAAGGTATCCATTCCAAATTACTTGCTAGCATAGTACTAGTCGAGGTACTTATACACATGTCCCAACCCTGTGGGATCAACTCCTGATCAACATAAGTGTAACTCCAATGGAATTACAAGCGCGCGAGTTTGTAATTCATCAACCTTTGTGCAAAATAGCAAGGCAAGAGAAAACACATGTCTCTTCTCCAGGGGCAGTACGTGTGTTCAGAAGTCCCACAGGACTAGGATATAATTGTAATCTCAATCGGCCCTTTCAGGATCCTCTTTGTCTCGTTCACTGACCACTGCAATTGTACGATTTCCATTCTAAGACTTGGAGCTAGAAGTGTCCCTCATTTAAGCTCCCCGGCCAATGCGCCCTCAAGATGCCCTCGGCGTTTTCCCAAACCATCAGATCGCTTTCAGGATTCTGACAAACGCACCTCCATCCTAGATGCCACATTGGACAGAGTCCAGAATATGGTGTATCACCAAGCCAGCACCATTGCTCGCATCTCACACCAAAGCCCTGATGCAAACCGACAAATCTTCATTTCCTCAATCGCCGTTGCACCCAGTGCGAACCAATCCAAAACCATAAATCTCTGTTCATATCGAGCAACCATAGAGTCCTGCTCCAAACGTAGGAACCTTGTCTCTCATTATCTCGATAATACTGGGGGTGAAAATAATGTAAGAAACACTCCTAGAATGTTGCTCAAATCTCGATACACCCTTCCAAATCTGTAATTAGCAATGTCTGCCACCAACTTTGTGCAGGCCAATCCAAAATGCACATTGCTATTAGATTCATACATTTATGAGGGCATCCCGTCACCCGTACCATCCGCTCCAAGCGTGAGATCCACTGATGGCACCCCATGATCCGATCCACAAGTACATGTTCCTGATAATTTTGTTCAGACATTCATGATCGAAGGTCGTCAACAACCCATGCTGCTCCTAGCAGCACATCCATCCCGACCAACCGTCATTCATATCTCTGTACAATCACTATCTTGGGATCCAATCCACCAGAACCTCTACGGCTCCAAGTTGAAATCACATAACACAATAAGGCTTTCTAGCCCACATTTTACTGAAATCGCCAGCTCTTAGCCGCTTTGAAAAAATTTACACCATATATATTCTTTTAAAAACCAAACTTGATCTCACTGGCCCAACCAACCCAATGTCCAACCTCGCCATACTGGTCCAACTAGCATCCCAAGTGCACTACTGGTAGGAGAGTACTAGATCTACAGGGTCCAACCCCATCAGTACGTGTGAAGTCCAACCCCGATTACGTCTGAGCTCGTCCTGGGAATCCACGGAGTCCATCTTCGGATATATTTCTCTAATAGCCCGAGGTTGACCAATCCAAAACATAGTATCTAAAACAAACTATATTTATCATACGGGCACCAGCCCAAAATGGTTATCATACGGGCACTAACCCAAAATAGTTATTATACGGGCACCAGCCCAAAATAGTAATTATACGAGCACTAGCCCAAAATAGTAATCATATGGGCCCAGCCCAAAACGTTTAACTCTAGGGCACCAGCCCAAAACCCGATTTTCCGAAAACCATGATAAAATCATTATCCAAATATATCAACCATAAATATAATTCAACTGATCATAAATCCAACAATCATAACAATAGTCACAATCATGGAAAACAATATCATAAAGCCAGTAAAAACATGTATTTAAGCATGCATGAGAGTTATGAAAGAAATTGTCTACTCACAATACTGTCGCTTGCTCAAAACACGAGACGTAAGCCAATCCAAAGCCTCCGGGACGTCCAGGCCTGTCCAAATCACACCCAAGGGTCACTATCAATCTATAAAAGTCCATATCAGAAACCACCAAAAACCCAGGAACAAAATACGTGTCCCGAACATGCTTCCCGATGAGAAAAACCTCCAAAACACCCATCAAACGATCTCTGATCGACTTGAAACCACCACTATTGGATTTAAAATGTCGAAACCATTTGAATAAGAAAAGTTTAACCTCAAAATTTGTGCCCACGCGCCCACACACAACGGTCAAAGTTCTCACTCGCCTGGTCAACGCCAACGTCGCTACTAGTGTCACGCTAACATTATCTGTTAACGTCAGCCCTACCTGACATCTGGCATCTGACAATTGCCATGTGGCATCCCCTAATTGGTTCCACGTGTCACCCTCTGACATGTGCCACGTGTCACACACTGACGTCATGTTGACGTTGTCCTTCCACATCACCTACCACATCAACTCTGACACATCCTGACACCTCACCATGTGGCATCAACCAAACTTAGGGCCATGTGTCCTGAAAAGATGACGTGTATGTCACATCATCATCATCAACCTCTTATGGGTTAACCTGTAACTCTACAACCAGGTCACTTGATCAGGATCCTGACCCGACTCGTTATCATCATTTCTTGACCATTTCTCTCCATTTTTTCACCAATCTGCTCGTCTCCCACCCAGGACCAATTCTATGGCATAAAACTTGCAAAAATATACCTAACAATACCTGGCCAAGCTCGATTCTTCACGGGTCAACTTTGAACGTCCACCTAGGGTGGTTCCAGCGTCTTTTCTATCTGTTTCATAGCCATGTGCACTCGTAAGAACTCACAGAAGATCACCATGGCATCAGTTTCAAGTTCCAAACTTCCAAATCGAAAACACCATTTTCAAAGTTCACGGGTTACTTGTTTTCTGGGTTTCTCAGGCAGCCTTCATCGTCTTCATTTCTCTCTTAGTCACTCTCTTTCCCTCACAAAACCCAAAGGAGATGGAAGGAACTAGGAGATGGGGGTCGGGTGGTCTTCGGGTGTGTTTGTGTGTTTGAATTCAAAGAAAGAGATGAGATGCATGTTAGGGAAATGGGACAATGGGATGAGTGACACTTGTCACTCATCCTTTGGTCCAGAACTAGATATTTTAGGTCTCATTTAAACCAACCAAAGTCAACTCTCATCGTAAAACGTGCCACCGTAAAATCTCATACAAACGTTCTAAACTTGTAAAATAACCATCTGATATCCAGATTTGAAGTGTCGCATATCTACATAATCAAAATTCCTCGTTCTACGTAAGGAACCTCGGTTTGCATGCAAACCACCATCCAGGTAAAAAATTAACATTTTCCCCCTTCCAGGGGCAAAATCGTCATTTCATCTCGATTAATCTCGATAACCTCCCAATAATCCTGTGATTATGGGACGAGTCGTTACAAATATTTCGTAGAAGATTATTTATTTTATGCGACTTGACCTAGGTATTTCTCCTTCAATTTCTAGTATTTTTCTTCCATGGATCTATGATCTTAAAACATTGAAAACTCACCTCATGTTCATCGTTCAAGTTCCCAAACCTCACTACCATGGCGTCCAATCTGTTAGTGCCTCATTCGAAAATCATTACACTTCGATTAAAATGAAACACAATATATATTTCGAAATACGTGAAAGAAGTCCTCAACTCAACAATTTCATTAATCCATATAAATCTCGGTAAGTCGACATAATCATCAACACAATGTCACACGTGAAACCACTACCCCACTAACAGGCACACCACAACATACATCACATCTCACAAGCCATCACAAAAATCTACACAATCAACCATAACCACCATCATCACAGAACACACATATAGTCAATTCATCATCGATACACAAGCGTCACATCAATCACAATATGACACGACCCATCCCAATCCCCCCGGGATTAACACGGGATGCGCCATGCTCCCGTTTGACAACAAGTGGCAGACAAGGGATAAACCTCACCTTAACCTGCTCGGGGTTATCCAGAGTACGCTAGGATCAGTGATGGAGTGTGATGTCTCGGTCTCTGCTACAGCCAGCATCCGCGATCAACCTGAAGGGTTTTAAAAACCACGAAAAGCTGTGAATGGACGAAAATGATTAATTTAATAAAACACATTTCCATAAAAGACAGTTATACCCTTTATTAAAAACATGCATGCATTCAAAAACCAATTAACTCAAAATAATAAAATCGTTTATATACCAAAGCCATTTCCTTTTTCAAATCATTAGTACAGTAGCCCAAAATCATAAAATCAAACCATAACCCAAATGGGAACTCAGTCAAAAACCAATCATGTGGGAACTCAGCCCAAAACAAGTATATGGGCCACAGCCCAAATCCAGTAATACATATTTAAACCATCTGTGGCATCCCAGATGCCTGTAATCCATCATTGGCATCCCAGATGCTTGACATCCCAGATGTCACTATCATAAGATTACGTGTGTCCTTCAGATCTCAAGTTCGAGTCTCCCTAAGGTCCACCCAGGTCCCTGACCCTCCTTGGGGACGGATCTTTTGACCTCTAGTAATCCTGATCCTGGACCTCTCATTAGGGTCTCCAAATCCAAAATCACATTTCATAAACCATAAATGGGACTCATGCCCAATATCATAACCAACTGGGCCTCAAGCCCAATAATGTAAAATGAACTGGGCCCTAAGCCCGATATCTCATTAGATCAAATGGACTTCAAGTTTGATAGTTCATAATTCAAATGGGTCTCAAGCCCGATTCCATATTTCCAAATCCAAAATCATTCCATTAAACCATTATAAAACTATGAACCTCGAAATACGTGCAGATACGTAAATTACCAAAAGACCACCAACATATGCACTCCAGCCATCTTAAATCATGTACTTAAAACATATAAAATATTTAGGCATGCATCGTATTTAGAAAGTAAATGTCCACTCACAAACTGTCCTTGCTACGCCTCGATACACGTGCCATAAGCCTCTCCAGGCTAAACCAACCTCTCCAGGTCATCCGGACTTGTCCAAATCATACCAAAAGTCACTAACGAACTATATAAGGTCATACCTAAAATGCATCAATAGTCCCAGCCTGGGAACATGTCTCGAACACGCTTCCCGAGGTTTAAACCTCAATTTGACCAACCCAACGATCTTCAATCGACCCGAAACCATCACCATTGAATTCGAATCATCGAAACCTTTAAAATGACATTGGTCCTACCTCGAGATTCATTCCCACGTGCCCCCACGCACCGGTCAACACAAAAGTCAATGCTGGTCAAAGTCAACTAATGACATTAGCAAGTCAATGCTCGTTGACGTCATCATGACGTCACCTCGGACAAGTCTGATAGGTGTCAGATCTGACAGTGCCACGTGTCAACTGCTCACTAATCCACGTCACTGACATGTCAGTGACACGTGGCAACACCTGATTGGGCCACGTCACTAACATGTTAGTGATGACTAGGCACTGACATGTGACACGTGTCACTCTGCTACTGGTCCCCCTCTAACATGTCAGTTTGACATGTGCTAATGTCATCGTCCCTAACCTCGCGACGGGTTAACCCGTTTCCATTGTAATGAGTCGTGCAGACCCGCGACCCGACCCGGTCCAAACTCACTCCTTCGACCACCATTTTGATCCCCGTTTCTTCTTACTTGTTTGTCTAAACCCCAAGAGCTAATCTACCTAATCAAAACCCCAGGAACAGTGACGACCACAATCCAGCTCCCTACCTGAGCTGCTTCGCCTTCCTCAGCCTTTAATTCTGATCCCCATCGACTTGTACAAACCCCAAGAATGCAACCCAATCATTAGAAGCAACCCTCATATGTCCAAAACTAAAAACCCAATTTCAAACTTCAAAACGGTTTCGGGTTACCTGTTTCCCGCGACTCCTCCGCCATCCACGGCAGTCCTGCCACCTCCTCGCCGTCTCCTGGTCTCTCAGCCACCCTCTATCGCTCTCTCTCAGTTCAGAACCGGTGAGGAGAAAGGGATTGGAGTTTGGATGTTTGTGGGTTTTGGGTGTGGGGAAAACAAAGAAGATGAAAGCAAGGTGATGTCATGCATGTATGTATGGTTAAGGAGCAATGGATGAGTGACACTTGTCACTCATCCATTGGGTCTGATCAAAATATCTGGACCTACACTAGAGAATAAATGATAACTTTGTCTCGTAAAATGTGTCACCATAAATAGTACCGAAAACCGTCTGTGACCCGTAACTTCCTCATATGACGTCCGATTTCGACATGCCGCCTATCTACGGACTTGTATCAACTCGATCTACCTAACGGTCCTCGGTCCTCGTGCATTTAACCTCATAGGTCAAAAATCAACTTTTTACCTATTTTAGGGACAAAATGTCATTTTGCACCATTCGTCCGAAAATCCTTGACTAATCCCCAATTAGTCCCGAAAATCCTTAATTAGTCCTTAATTAATCCCGTAAACTCGGGATGGGTCGTTACACAATATGCACCATATTATTCATCATATGCATCATATTGATCATCATACCAATCATCATATCACAAGTGCACTACTGGTAGGCAATATACTCGGAAACTGGAGCATTGCTCGACGTTCGAGTGACACAGACTCAGGAACTGGTGCACTGCTCGACGTCTAAGTCATCACAACACCACAATACCAGAATATATCCACAGGAGACCATATCAGCATCATAATCATAGTTCTAAAAAAGTCCAGTCTCGGGATCTGGAGCCCCCAGCTCGACGTTTGATACTACTAACCAACAAGCACCATCACATATAAATCGACCCAAGTCCAATTCATAGTCCACACTACACATGATCAACATCGTGGACATATCACCAATACCAAGAAGCAAATACACACATCATACCACAAGCCAAACCACGATCAGAACCTCGGGCCTAAACCCCAGACCACAATCAACATCGTTCTTGTAAAACGTGCCATTAAGGCTACTTTCGTAAAAACCTTCCAGAAACCATAAGAAATTCATAAATAATCCAAATCACATTATTTCATGTCATAAGTTACATTCAATTCAAAACCACATTCGAATCGAACACTAAAATTGAATTTACAAAATCCTAGAAAAATGTGCATTAAAATAATAATTAAATATTCATAAAATCACCGAAAATTCAATAAAATTACCAATCATTAAAATGCCACCAAAACACATAGAAACACTTTGAAATCATGTAAATATGCATGCATAATAGTTTAGGGAAAGAAGGTCCACCAACACACCTTTGTATCGCTGAATTCCACTTTGCATGATTTTTCGTAATTTTCAGAAATCTCAAACCATATCACAACTCATATTGCAGGGTCACAAACCACTCCATATGACTTCTATTTTAATCCTATAATTTTTCGGAAATTTTAAAGGTATTTAAAACGAATCCTAAACCTTCTAACAACCAAAATTACCCAAAAATGGTGTCCGATTGACTCGAAACATATGCCAAAATGTCTGTAACATCAAAAGGAGGAAAACACATGTTGGTCACATCTCGAAAATACCCCCTACACTCCCCCACGCGCCATCTAAAGTGGCTGCATGTAGGAGCCATGGGCTGCTACAGTGAACCCACTGTTCATCGTTTTCCTTTCCCGGATGACTAGTTTTTCGAGTCGCCCGACCAGTCCTAAATCCTTAGTTTCTCAACCTTTTTCCAATCCTTTTTTACCAATCTACTCTAAACTAACTTAGGAGTTTATCTATATACTCAGAACTCGAAGAAAACTTACCTAGAATTGTCCGCCAATCGAATGAACTAATGACCAAGAACACCTCCATTGTTTGATCGTTCCCAGGCTTCAAAATCGTGTCTCATAGGTCGGTTATGGTTTTACGAGCTCCAAGATGTCATCTGGGGTCTGAGGTTTGCGATCACACGTCGAAAATGGGTTGGACAACTCTAAACCCGAAAGACATAGTCACGGGTTCATTAGAGGTTCTCAGAACAGAGACCTTTATCACCCTTCCTTTCTCTTTGTTCTCTTTCTCTTCCTCTTCTCTATCTAGTTCTCAGTCACCTTCACCTTTCCAATTTTTCATCGCTTCCCTCACGATCCAACCCAAAACCTACATAACCAAACACTAAAACAACCACACAACACACTCACACGTTAGTGGCACAAAAACATATGGGATAAGGGACATTTGTCCCAATCCCATTCACCCACAAAGAAAAATATCACAAGTAAATTACAAAAATGCCCTTTGAACCAAATTACCAAAACACCCCTATGTAATACAGACCCGAAACAAAACCGTCCGAACTCCGTTTTTGGCATACCACATGTCGACGTACTCGGGAAGCTAAGACATTTCTAATGATATTTTTCGAAATCGCCAAAAATCGTCCTGATCAAAAAATCAACATTTTGACCTTAGTCGAAGTTAACCCTTTGACTTTGACCAAAATGTCAACATTTGACTTCTAGGGGCAAAATGATCAATTTCATCCAACTTTTCCGATTTTACCTTCGTTGAAGGTCCGGGTTGTTACAACAGACTAATCATATACCCTCATAGGTATCCATCATAAGCCTCGTCCAGGTGAGTTGAGCCAACGGCACTACCGACTTTGAGTTTTTCCAAGCAGGCGCAGAAAGCAGAGCAAACCTCATGAATGCATAAAAGCAACGGGAAGTAGTAATGGCTTGATCAGCTGCGTCATCATTCGACCGTACCATGCGACACCGTCGTACAATGCTGCCTATTGATCTCAATACTGTGTATTGACGGGGGAGTCCATAAGGACCATAACTTATCGCGTAAATCTGACTCTATTTTGTAACTTCCTTTCTTCTTCTTTTTTCTAATTTTTTTTCCTTCAATCCAATGTTTTATACATTTTTTTTCTTTATTATAATTAAAATAATAATTATTATAAAAAGTAAAGACCACGTAGTCTTGTATGAAATATGTGTTTCTTGTGAATAAAAAAGATCGCGTGTTTTGCAAAGTCAGCTGAATTCCTTTGCATCAAAAGGAGGATTGTGCACCTTATGTCAGGAATTGGGAAGAGATAGTGGGGGACGATGGAGGCACGAAACATAATAAAATCTTTTTATGTACTTACAACTATTTGATTCTGGATTTAATAGGTAAATTAAACAACGTTGCCTACTTAACTCCTCTGCCTAAATAAGATACATATACATGAAAATTTTAATTCTATCATATAGGTATATTATGCAAGACGGGTCTAAGGCTTGGGCTGGAAGGGCTATAGCCCCTCCCGCCCAAACTTGCTCCCTTATACATTTATGAACTAGTTCATCTCAATATTAATTTATAGTCCATTTCAATATTAATTTATAACCCATTTCACAATCTCAGTTTTATTATGTAACCAACTTTAGTTTTATTATGTAGCCCAATTTGAAGTTTAAAATTCAAAAAATAAAAGAGTTGTAGCAACACAACCCCAATATCAATTGTACATACTAAAGTTAGTAAGAGAATCTTCTCCCACGAGCAGCATTGCAGTATCCCGCAGCCAAAAAAAAAAAAACTGTAGCAGCCCAACCCCAATATCAATTGTATATATTAAGATTCGAATAATACAATTTAAAATTATAAAGTGATAATTTGTACTTGAATTTCATGTTTAATTACGGTTCTTTGTTGTAATTTGTTTTTTTTTTCTTACTATCAAACTTTTTATTTATGTATTTAGATGTATTTAAGGGCGGGGCTCCATTACATCCCCTGATTAGGTGCATCTTTTTATGTTTATTAATAAAATTCATTTGTATCGTCGATTTTTTTTCTAAATATAGTATGTAAATTTAGCCAATCCGAAATTTGGGTTCGTGAACCGTCACTTATATATCTCTCTCAAATGAAAAAAAAAAAGTAATTTGCAGATAATTATTAATTTAACTACGAGAAAATAAAATATGCAGATAATTATTAATTTATCTACGAAGTAATAAAATCAAAAAACTTAATAAGATAAATAACGTACATGTAAGTCTGTAACCCTTTAAAAAATCAGATGGTATCTGAGAAGTTTGGTGGATTAAAATGATTTTATTCCTAAAACAAATCTTCAAATATGAAATTTAGCTAGAATTTATTATCAAATAATTTTGAAAAACAAATGTAAAATATTAATATTTAAATTTTGAAAAATTTCAATCCATATCTGAACAATGGTATAAACGACATTAGAAAACTTAAAAATAAAATAAAAAGAACACAATAAAAATCTTGATAATACATTAAACACACTACTTTATATGTTAATGGTACTATTTTATATGTTAGACTTAAAAATTGGTTTATAATTACAGCATAGCACTTATGTCACTCATTCTAAATTAAATTATAGGTCCCAAAAGTGATACATAAGCATCTAACAGATTTTTTAACGGTGGAATCAAATTGCTCTGCTTTAAAGAGATTTCGATATATATGGAAAATTTGATAAGTCATATATGACCTTAAAATTTAGTATAAATTATAAGGTACTAAAGTGTAATTAGCTATGCTATAATATTTTGAAGTAGTTCTCATAAAATTAATTCTAATCGAATTTCGAAATATAATATTTTGAAGTAGTTCTCATGAAATTAATTCTAATCGAATTTCGAAATATAATATTTTGTGTGTTCATACTTACTCATTAGGCGAGTTAAGCCCAGCGGATCGGTGAAATGTGATTTCATTTTCTCTTAGGTGTGAATAGTGCCCAATAAATCTCGAACCCCGGTAAATCTTGGACACTAGGAGAGCAAGAACCATTGGAATTACTCAAGGGGATGATTCACGTCTATAAATTCGACTTAGACAATAATAAAATGGATTACTTCTCAAAACTAAAAAAAGTACAAAAATTTCGAGGCATGGGTAGGACAGTGCTCCGTGGAGTACGCAAGGCCACGCGAACTTTATCAAAGCATAAATTTTCAAAGTTGAAAAAGATTAGCATACGTGTAACTCTACCATTAGTTCTTCATCTTCGTTTGGCGACGACAGTAACAGAAAATGCTAATTTTTAGCGCCAAATTCTCCAAGTTAAGACGCCCTTTGACGCATAGCGAAAATTGACCGTCTGATTGACTCAGTTACGATCCAACGACTGATATGGCCTTCGACTGACGGCTGCAAGAAGTTGACAGAAGCGTCATCGTCCTTCGTCCTATAAAAGAAGTTCACAGCTCTCTCTGTCTCTTACTCAGACAGAGTTCTAATATCCATTTTCGGCAATCTGTCTGTAAGTTCCTCTCATCCTTACTTCTATGGCTTCAGCTATTTCGATTTTCGTCTATTAATTTCTATGTATTGCATGCCTATTTTTTTTAGAAACAGAAAATTAAATTCATTTGACTAAAATCGTACAAGATCAAATGATGTCTTGATGAAAATTCTGTATGATTTTGTTTGATTTTTTATTTTATTTTCTTTGATTCGCTGCCTTTAGGATTGAAATTATAATCGTTGGATGATTCTTTCTTTGAGTCTGTTTTTGGATATGCATGCACCCTTCAATTTCTTGGTCCTTTAATCTTTCGAGTCAATGTCTCTTTCGTTTCTGAGATTTTAATATCCATGTAATGAGTTTAGCGTTGGAGGTTGATTGAAATTTCTTTTGGACTATTTTTTTCGTGATTTATTTTTATGAATTTTTTTTTTCTTGGTTGATTGATATAACCAATTTTACTGCCTCGCGTGAAAATTCTTGCAGTATTTTCTGTTTGCTTTTTTTTTCATATGTATATTTTTCCTCTGGATGCTGAACGAAATTTGACTTTGTTGGTAACAGGTTATATACCCCCTCATTAGTTGTTATTAGTCCTTTTTCCATGTTTTCCACTCGGTGAAATTTACTATTGCTATGTAATTATTCTATGTACGAAATACAATTTGTTCATGAAACTTATGTGTTTATGTTTCTGTTATTTTCTTTTTGCTCTAGGATTGTGTAACAGTTGAATATGGCTAAAAATGAAGGAAATGGGAGTGGAATGAATTCGGGACTACCTGCTGTTAAGCTCAATGAAAGAATCCTTTCTTCAATGGCACGGAGATCTGTTGCTGCTCATTCCTGGCATGACTTGGAGATTGGTAGAATTCTTTGTACTTTTTGACATTCATTCTAAATTCTCTCTTCGCTGCCACTAGAACTTGGGCTATCCAGTTAAAACACGGGGTTGAATTTTTTTTGTGTAGGCGTATTATGTGGTGGAAGTGAAATGTAGATATGTTTAGAGTTTGAGTAGCTTAGAGAAACCTAGCTTCCATGTGTGGTTATTATACTTGGCTTGTGTGTGAGAAAATTTACACGTTTGGTTAAAATGTTGATGTTTTCATCTATGCAGGACCTGGTGCGCCATTAGTTTTCAACTGAGTAAGTTTTCCTTTTAATAAATTTCAACATACAGAACAGATTACAGATATTGAGATCTTCACTTAGGTGATTATGTTGAGAGTTTGTTTATGGTTGTGTGCTGCATATAGCTGTGATGGATGAGATTATAACCATTTAGAATAAGGCTGTGTAATGCTTCTCTTAGGGGATACACATGTGGTGGATAAGAAAAAAATAAGAATTATGTATTCTGGCTCAAGATTCTTTAGCAACAATGTGAATTTCCATAACAGGTGGTTGAAATTGGCAAAGGCAGTAAGGTTAAGTACGAGCTCAACAAGACAACTGGCCTGATAAAAGTAAGACTCTTCTTCTTGGATTGCAGCAAGCTCAGCTATTATCATTTTCATGAATTAAACTGACAATTTATTACCTCTTTCCTAAAGGTTTAACCATGTTTGTTCAATTGCCGCTAAAAAAGTTTAACCGAGGGCTATAGTTGTACCCTTGTTTCACTTTTATTATAAACTGTTTCGCTCTAGTCTTTTCTGTGGCATCTTATGTGAAACTTATGCCTTTCATGGGGGACTAGTTCATGATGCTCTTTATTATAGGTTGATCGTGTTCTTTACTCCTCGGTTGTTTATCCACACAACTATGGTTTCATCCCGAGAACAATCTGTGAGGATAGTGATCCTATGGATGTCCTGGTGCTGATGCAGGTAATGTCATTTGGACACAGAATTCTTTCAACAATGAAATAGCATCTGATTCGGTCTATTCATTTCAACTTTTTGAATACAATCTTGGATTTTCTTCCATATAGGAGCCCGTGTTACCTGGTTCTTTTCTTCGTGCTCGTGCTCTTGGACTAATGCCGATGATTGATCAAGTATGAAATTTTTCTGTTACTGGCTCATGTTATCTTATTTGGCTAGAACATCAGTGCATGATGATTGAACCTCTGGGTATAGAAATGATCCGGACATCACTCTAGGGAAATGTACTTGAAGTTTCTAATGTAATAAATGATGGAAAATTATTGTTCATTTTGCTATGGTTTTTACTAGCTTTCATATAGGGATCCGATTTCATGCATTCAGAACTAGGTGTAGCTATCGTTAACATGAGTTCTCTTGCAGGGTGAAAAGGATGACAAGATTATTGCAGTATGTGCTGATGACCCTGAGTTCCGCCATTACAAGGACATCAAGGATCTTCCTCCACATCGCCTTGCCGAGATCCGCTGCTTCTTTGAGGACTGTAACCTATTAATATCTCACGCTTGATACGTAAATGTTAAATCTATTTTTCAATCTTGCTCCTCGTTACTGTAGTTATACTGTAATTTTGCTCCTCGTTGCTATAGTTATACTGTACTGGTTTTTGGTTTTTGCTGTATACCTTTGACTGTGACATGATAGACAAAAAGAATGAGAACAAGGAAGTTGCTGTTGATGATTTTCTACCTGCCGAGGCTGCCATTGAAGCCATCAAATACTCCGTGTGAGATAAGAACTTCTTTCCTCTCTGTTCACGATGATCACCGGTGATTATTCGTTTCTTAAAAGTGATGTCTTGTGTTGCAGGGATCTGTATGCATCTTACATTGTGGAAAGCTTGAGGCAGTAAAAGTTGTTAAAAGTCATGTCTTGTGTTGCCGGGACCTGTATGCATCTTACATTGCTGATTAGTAATATAGCGACGCAAATAGACTAGTGGCTAAATGCCTTCTTCTATGTGCAAGTTCTAATGCTTCAAAACTGTCAAGCTATATTGATTGGATTTGAGATCTTATGATGTACTTTTGATCATGGATGATCCCTTTCTATAGAATTGTTCAATGTCTTTGTAAAAGGAAATAATCTGATCATTATGGTGTCAGTACTAATCTGAAGCCAACATGTTATTCTTGGAATCTCCAGCTGGGTTGCCTTTACAGCAAAAGAAGCATATGCCTTTACAGCATCATCTCCAGCTGTGTAATCTTAGTTTTCCTCACACTATCAGCAAAACTGTTAGCTTTTGTATATATATCATAGTGTAATTGATTGATGATATAGAGGAGATTAAAATATTTTCATGGTATCAGAGCATACCAAATACAGTAACTCTGTTTTTCTCTAATCTAAACCCAAAACACCTTCCGCAACCCACAACCAAAACACACCACCCAACCATGAATGATTCAAAAACATCAGAATCAAAAGACAGTATGAATGATTCACTCACCTTGCACCACTCGGACTCACCTGGCCTCGTCCTCGTCTCCAAACTTCTTGAAGGACACAACTACGGTCAATGGAGCCGATCGATGCGTATTGCCTTGAGTGCAAAGAACAAAATGGGATTCATTGATGGAACCATCAACACCCCAGCAAGCACCGACCCAACATACTCCATGTGGCAACGCTGCAACGATATGGTACTCTCTTGGATTCTGCACTCAGTACACCCAGAGATCGCTGGAAGTATCCTTTATTGCACCACGGCGTCTACCGTATGGAGTGATCTCCATGATCGGTTTTCCCAGGTAAACGACTCAAGGATTTTCCAAATCCGACAAGAAATTGTCGAACTTCGTCAAGGCACGCTCTCAATTTCCGAGTATTACACAAAACTCAAGGCACTATGGGATGAATTTGCTTCTTATCATGAACCAATTCCCTGCACCTGTGCTGGAGCAGAAAAACATGCAGCCCGAGCCGAGAAAGAAAAAGTGATGCAGTTTTTAATGGGCTTGAACGATTCATACTCCACAGTCCGTGGATCGATCCTTATGATGACTCCTATCCCAGATACTCGCCGAGTTCACGGTCTTATCCTTCAGCACGAGCGGCAGCTCGATGTGGCCAGCCGTCGCGAACCTTCCTCCATTGCCCACGCAATGCAAAACAGCAAGTACGCGACCATCAAATCGAGCGGCAACGCTCCAAAATCTGGGCAGCCCACAGGATATGCCAGCGACCGCGACAGACATCTCTCGTCCTCTTCATCACGCCGCACTCTCAAATGCTCCTATTGTGAGGGTGAAACACATACGGTGGACCGTTGCTTCTACCTCATTGGGTTTCCTGTGGGTCACAAGTGGCATGGCAAGGAGGTGAAGCCCAAGAACAAAAGGACCACAGCCCACAACGCTGATCTAGTTTCCTCACCAGTCCCTGATGCTGAGTCCACTACCACCAAAGCCAACCCATCTTTTACACCTGAGGAATATCAACAATTGCTTGCTTTATTACGCAGCAACCATGGTAATCCATCATCTTATGTCAATGCAGCAGGTACTGTTCCCGCTTCACAGCATAATTTGCAAACTACCCATTGGATTGTTGATAGTGGTGCCACGGATCACATATCCTCTTTTGCACCGACACACCATAAACGTAACAATTCCAATGCATATGTCGGGTTACCTAATGGAGAACATGCCATCATTAAAAACACTGGCACCATCACTATATCAGATCATATGACCCTCCATGGGGTCCTTCATGTGCCCCAATTTCGAGTTAATTTATTATCTGTAAGCAAGTTGACTCAAGGGTTGAATTGCACTGTGACTTTTTATCCTGATTGTTGTATTGTGCAGGACGTGGACACGAAGAAGACGATTGGCCGGGGCAAGCTTATTAATGGCCTCTACTACCTTCAAGCAACAACCAATCCCCACCTTGCTCACCACATCCGTCACACCTTCGAAATTTGGCATCAACGGTTGGGTCATCCATCCTCTGCACCTCTCCAACATTTATCCAAAATTCATTCTGATATTGTTTTTTATAACAAGCATGTTTGTGATATTTGCCCTTTGGCAAAACAAACTCGTTTATCTTTTCCTTCCATTCATTTGAATAAAACTCGCGCACCATTTGATTTAATCCATTGTGACATTTGGGGACCCCACAAAATTCATACACACATGGGGGCTCGCTATTTTTTAACTATTGTAGATGATTTTTCTCGTTACACTTGGGTACATCTTCTGGTTTTTAAATCCGATGTCCAATCTACTTTGCGTTCCTTTTTTTCTTGGGTAAAAACGCAGTTCAACTTACCCATCAAATCTCTTCGAGCTGACAATGGTGCTGAATTCCTTTCCCTTCAATCTTTTTTTCTTGAACAAGGTACCCATTTCCAACATTCTTGCCCCTACATGCCTCAACAAAATGGTGTGGTGGAACGCAAACATCGTCACCTCTTAAATGTGGGTCGTGCTCTTCGTTTCCAAGCAAATATTCCATTACGATTTTGGGGGGAAAGTATTCAAACTGCTTGCTATCTTATTAATCGCTTTCCCACACCCCTTCTTCATCACAAAAGTCCCTACGCCCTTTTGCACCATCAATCTCCCGATTATTCCCATTTGCGTGTTTTCGGTTGCCTTTGCTATGCCACTAACCTACTCCCTACACACAAATTTGATACCCGTGCCCGAAAATGCATTTTTTTCGGCTATCTCCTCTTCCAAAAAGGCTACCGACTCCTTGACCTCTCTACCCATAAATTTTTTTCATCTCGTGATGTCGTTTTTCACGAGGCCCATTTTCCCTTCTCCCTTATTCCTCCTCACGACCAAGAAGACACCCTGGTCCTACCTCAATCCCACTCTGATTCCCAATCCCTCCTGCCCAGTCTCACTTCTTCTGACCCAGCTCACCCCTTTACCTCCCAACACAATGTCCCACCTGGCCCACCTGCACCTTCTTCTCCTCACAGACCCACTACCCCGCCTGATTCCCATGCCCCATCTTCAACATCTCTCCCATACGGGCCCACTTCCCCCATCCCCTTCCACTGATACCCCTACCCCATCTACTCCACCCGCAGACCCCACCCCATTCTCTTTAATTGATTCTGCCCCTATTTCCCCGTCCCACTCCCCTTCCTCCTCACCTACCTCGCCAATTATTTCTCCAGATTTTCCTTCCCCCACACCTCCTACCTCGCCAACTCCCCTCCTTGACCTTTTTCCACCTTCTCATCCCCTACCTGTTCGTCGCTCTACACGACCCACCAACCCACCTTCCCGTTTTCGTGACTTCTCCAATCATGCTGCCTTGCTTGACCCGGTTGTCGTCCCTTCTCCCACGCCTGGCACCCGCCACCCACTTCACAGGTATGTCACTTTGCACAATCTTTCTCCTACTCACCATCATTTTGCTCATACTATAGCTCAGATTGTTGAACCCACTTCATATGATGATGCCAAACATAATCCCCGCTGGGTCGCGGCCATGGCCTCTGAAATTCAGGCTCTTGAGGAAAATCGCACGTGGTCTCTCGTGCCTCTCCCCTCTGGCCATCGCCCTATTGGCTGTAAATGGGTCTTAAAAGTCAAATATTACTCTGATGGCACTCTTGAGCGTTACAAAGCTCGCCTAGTTGCCCGCGGCTTCACCCAGCGCGAAGGAGTCGACTACAAAGAGACTTTTGCTCCTGTCGCCAAGCTCACCACTGTCCGTGTTCTCCTCTCCGTTGCTGCTATTCACGATTGGCCCCTACATCAGATGGATGTCACTAATGCTTTTCTTCATGGGGACCTCCTTGAGGAAGTTTACATGCTCCCTCCACCTCGGTTCTGTCGACAGGGGGAGTCCTTGGTTTGTCGCCTTCACAAGTCCATTTATGGACTTAAACAAGCCTCTAGAAGCTGGTTTCACAAGTTCCATTCTGTCATCCAAAACATTGGCTTCATACAATCGAGAGCAGACTATTCCTTATTCACTCAAGTCAAAGGTACCACTCTTACTGTCATCTTACTCTATGTTGATGATATGATCATTACGGGCAACAATGATGCTGCTATTGGCGAACTTAAGCAATTTTTGGGCAAATGTTTTCGGATTAAAGACCTTGGCTCTCTCAAATATTTTCTTGGAGTTGAAATTGCACGGTCCAAAATAGGTATTTCTTTTTGTCAGCGCAAATATACACTGGATATCTTGGAAGATGCAGGTTTACTTGGTGCCAAACCTGCGAAAATCCCCATGGATCCTGATGCGACACTACTGCCAGCCAAAAGTGATCAATTGAAAGACCCCACTAGGTATCGTAGGCTTATTGGTCGATTAATCTACCTCACCATCACCAGGCCCGAAATTACCTATGCAGTGAATACACTTAGCCAGTTTATGCACGAACCTCGGCGACACCATCTGGACATAGCAACTCGCCTTCTTCATTATCTTAAGGGAGCTCCTGGTCAAGGCTTAATATTTCCCTCTCATGGCTCATTGCACTTGAGAGCATATTGTGATGCTGATTGGGCTAGGTGCCCACTCACCCGGCGGTCTGTCACTAGCTATTGCATATTTCTGGGTGCATCCCTCGTTTCATGGAAAAGCAAAAAACAAGTCACGGTTTCTCGGTCCTCCGCTGAGGCAGAATATCATTCCATGGCAGCCACCACATGTGAGTTGACATGGCTGCGGTATTTACTTCATGATTTAAAAGTGGCGCATCCACAACCAGCCACCCTATTTTGTGATAACCAGGCTGCACTTTATATTGCAGCCAACCCCGTCTACCACGAGAGGACAAAACATATCGAGTTGGATTGTCATACCGTTCGTGAACGCATTCAGAACGGTGAAATCCAAACTGGACATGTTCAAACCAAGAATCAAGTTGCAGATATTTTTACCGAACCATTGCAGGCACCTGTTTTTCTTTCTCACCTTGGCAAGTTGAGCATCATCGACATTCATGCTCCACCTTGAGGGGGAGTGTAAAAGGAAATAATCTGATCATTATGGTGTCAGTACTAATCTGAGGCCAACATGTTATTCTTGGAATCTCCAACTGGGGTTGCCTTTACAGCAAAAGAAGCATATGCCTTTACAGCATCATCTCCAGCTGTGTAGTCTTAGCTTTCCTCACACTATCAGCAAAGCTGTTAGCTTTTGTATATATATCATAGTGTAATTGATTGATGATATAGAGGAGATTAAAATATTTTCAATCTTTGATGATTTCGACAAGAAAATTACGTTGAATAGTGTCGTATCAGATAGCTTTTCGGACCCAATTTTTTTTTCTAACGATCGTTGTCCTGTATGATGTTTCTTTGGATACCATGAGAAACTTGTTTAAGACAAGCTGAAACAATCCAAATAGCAGAGTACATTTGTCCGAGATACAATTGAGGTTTTTTTTTTATAATTTTTTTTTATCAAATATACAATTGAGGTTTAAATGGTAGCAAGAATAAATAATATTAAACAAAATAAAACTTCGGAAGTTTTAGATCAAATCAACCCGCACACCGACCACTACCAGCATCGATAATTTCATAACCCATATGACCTTTCACTTCACATCCTGATTAATGCGCTTTTAAAGTGCAAGGACAGCGGGGAAAGTTCTCTAACATGGGAAACCCCTTGGAATCCGTCTCTTTTGGACGGAAAGGGCAAGTAGAACGGCCACGAAAACCAAACCTTAGGAAATATTTCAAAAAAAAAGTACAAAAAGTTCACGTCCGTCTTTATATCTAAAGATACGATGTCCTGATCCACCTAATAAAAAATTCTTTAATTCTTAAATTAGAAGTGAATAAAATGAATCATATTACAATATCTTAATTTTTTTTGTGTCAAAGAGAAACCTTTTATTAAAATAGTCATCACGAGCTAAAATATTAAATAACCATAGAGGCTCAAGGTCTTCCACCTAAATTAGCGATTAGAATGCTTACATAAAACTGTAATTTCGTGAGATGCAATGTTATATTTATAGGAGATGTATCTCAACTGTACAATCTTGCAAAGGAATTATATAGTCAGAATATCATAAAAATCGTACAATATCTTAATTAAATTATATGTAAAAATCAATAAAGTGGATTTTTATTTTATAGATAATATATATTTAGAGTGGAGTTGACCAACAACCCATCCTAATATTATTGTTTATTATTGTCGACTAAAAATGGGGCATGCTTTTTCATTAGAGCGAGTCACCCAAGTCCCTTATCACTCCTTCCTCTTTTACGAAAATCCTACCAATGGATGGAGATGACTGATCTTTCTTTTTCATATGTTGGAGCAGTGCTTACTTTCTAGAATATAAGCCCATTAGCTTGACGCAGACTCAGTTATTAGGTTAGATATACAATATGAAAGGATACTTTACGAGGAAGGAGTGGACGAGGAGGTTCCCGCAATAGTGGAACACAACCCGTAATTGAAGAATTACACGTTGTGTAATTGAGAGATCACATTAAGAATAGATGATACTGACTACAAAATGGGGCCAGGTGAGGGCGCAAAACGGCGCGCATTGGTTCGTAGCCAGGTGATTGAGTGAGTTAGTGAGTCCAGCGACCGCCCGGGGAACATTTCCGCACCATTTGTCCGCAGCAAACGCTCTCTCATACTTTTGCTGCAACAGCCATAGCCGAGACTGAGACTGAGACTGAGACTGAGCCCAGAATTCACCACCACCAAAACCGCCGCCGCCGCCACCTACATCATCTCCTGAAACTCACGCTCATCGCAAAACCTCCAATCTCCGACGAAAATGGGGACCTTGGGCAGAGCAATCTACACCGTCGGATTCTGGATCCGCGAGACCGGCCAAGCCATTGATCGCCTCGGTTCCCGCCTCCAAGGCAACAACTACTTCAAAGAACAGCGTATGTCTCCCAATTCTTCTCCTTCCTACTCTAATCCTCCAAACCCTAACTCTTACTCGGACGCATATTTGCTCACAAATGTACAAAAATGTGATTCTTTTGATTTTTTTTATCGAATTGAATTGTTGAGATCTGCGGAGGTTGAATTTTTCTGGATTGTGTTGTGATCGTTTTGATAAGTGTCTCGGCATCGGACGCTGATGAACGTGTTTGACAAAACTCCTGTGGTTGATAAGGAAGCGTTTGTGGCGCCGAGTGCATCCATCATAGGCCAAGTTCAGGTGGGTCGGGGCTCCTCCATCTGGTATGGTTGCGTTTTGAGGGGTAAGTATTTCTACGAGTTTGTTCAATGTTCTTATCATTGTCGTTAGGATTTTGTTAAGAAATTTTACTCGAAATTTAGGCCCCATTTTGGTGTTAGAACTTAATTATGCACAAAAATTAGACCACTATGTTGTTAGAATTAAAAGTATAATCACGTACTTTTTATACTTACCAGATCTTTGTTCGTGATGTGAAGGTGATGTTAACAGCATCAGCATTGGATCTGGAACCAACATACAAGACAATTCCCTTGTTCATGTTGCGAAGTCTAACTTGAGTGGCAAGGTTTTGCCTACCATTATTGGAGATAATGTCACCGTTGGTGAGTTTCATGTAATCATGTGTCAGGCGATTTTAGGGTTCTTTTTTATATAAGAATTTAATTCTTGCGCTATGGTTTTACATTTTAACTATGCAGGTCATAGTGCTGTCTTACATGGATGCACCGTGGAGGATGAGGCATTTGTTGGTATGGCTGCAACCTTGCTTGACGGGGTCTATGTCGAGAAACATGCCATGATTGCTGCAGGAGCTCTTGTTAGGCAAAATACAAGGATCCCCTGTGGAGAGGTTTGTCAACACAGCTTTATTTTCAGCAGATTTGATATCTAGTTAGATGAGCCTGTAGCTTAAGCTTAAACTGGTTATCAGAAAAAAGTTCACACAGGAGGTTCATCCAAGTAATTCAATGAGCTGACATCTTTTAACTGAATTCCGAATTCTTGTGTTTATCCTGCATTCGAAACAAATAGAAATTTAAGTGGTTGGTTACTGATTGTTCCATAACAGGTATGGGGAGGGAATCCAGCAAAGTTCCTAAGGAAGCTGACAGAAGAAGAGATGACCTTCATCTCTCAGTCCGCTATAAATTATTCCAACTTGGCTCAGGCTCATGCAGCTGAAAATGCCAAGAGCTTGGATGAAGTAGAGTTTGAGAAGGTACTGCGAAAGAAGTTTGGACGTCGCGATGAGGAATATGAATCTATGTTGGGTGTTACTCGTGAAACTCCGGCGGAGATGTCTCTTCCTGATAACGTGCAGCCAGGCAAGGAACCTAAGGCTGCTTAAAAGTGTGACTAGTAATGATGTCGGCAATGGAGAAATGGTACGTACCTCTTGAGATCTTGTGTAAGTGAGTATTTTGTTTCTGTGCGGATTTATAAAAGAAGGGCTGCTTTACATTTCCAATAATTTTTGGGGCCATCGGAAGTGTGAAGTGAAGATCAAAACATGGATGACACAGCTCTCGGCATATGGCTCCCTTCAAGTTTCTTATTGATCAGTGACTTCATTTCCTTTTTTTCGAGAAAAAATTTGCTATATATATATATATATATGTCAGGATGTTTAGAAAACAACCCTGGAAGGTCTGTTAGATTCGTAGTTTAGATGTATTTGCTTTGCATACGTTCTGTGAAATAAAGAAAGCGAACAAAATCAGGCATCGGAGCCTGTTAGAACTTCTGGAGTAGGTTTGATTAATATAGCATTCAATCCTTGTTCCCCACATGTTTTTCTCCTCGTGATCAGAAGAGAATTTTATTTGATTGAGAGATTCTGTTGCTCCAGCAGCTGGTACCTTGGAATTTTTTAGACCATTACTCTTAGTCTCATGAGTTTCACATGAACTTCAAAAAGGGTATGGCATTTGGGATATGCATGTGGTTCTGCCCCTATGTTTATGTGAATTAACGTTTGTAGTAGTTTTTGATATAAATGAACTAGAAAAGGTGTTTTCGGGGCGCTGTTGGAAATACTCTTAGTATTAGAGTGAATTTGCTTCTATGTATAATTTGATTATTTTCATATCTCGTACATTTAATATGCACATAGATCTAAATCAAGATTTAAGCGAGAAGTCAAAATGGTGATTACACGAATCTATTATGAGAATATAAATGAATGCAATATCACTCTTATCTTAAAATAATTTATTTGTTGAACTATATATATTCATCTTTACAAACCATCTCAATTCCCAGCGATCATAAGTTTGATATGAATTCATGCGGTTTGAAACTTAAAAAGTGCGTTGCTCTCATCCAACGCTTGTTTCTTTCTAAATATTTTTGGGATTGTATTAGTTGGTACATTGGAGGTTGTTTCATAATTGTTCCATCACAGCTACGAAAGATTCTAGAGCACTCTTTAATCAACATAAGAGAAAATAAAAATTTATGTAACTTCTATGGAAGTAAACATGATACAAAATCAAGAACCAGCACGTCACAAATATACAGATTTCATTTTGAGGAATAAGAAGAGGGTTTTGCCCAATAGTAACACTGCAACTTCAAACGTTTATTTTTCTTCCGTTTAAGGGTTTTTGTGTTTTGTTATATAACAATATTAGGATATGAAAACGTATACAAGAGGCATGAGTTTTGTTTTTTTAACGATTGTCGAGCTTGAAATGTAAAGCCTCGAGCTTGAAATGTAAAAGCCTCGAGCTTCATGTACAATCAGTGAATACTATTAAACCAATAATACTAGTAACAAGAGCCCTTTTTTTTTTTTAATTACATGGAGAAATTTAACTATAATCGCAATCATATCTTAGGCTTTGTTTATTTTAAGAGGGATTTGAGTGATTTGGATTACATAAGGCTAAATGTGCTACAAAAATTAGAAAAATACGTATTTGAAATAGCTAGATGTGGTGTTAATGAAAGTGATTTAAAATAAGGCTTTTTAGTTTAAATGCACATTGAATTTGTACAATTATCACATTTTGCACTTTATTCTTAGTATTCGTTCACTAAGTACCCTATAACAGTCGAGTTGACTTACTCAACTGTTTTTCCGTTGGAAATGTTAAGTGGGCGCAAAAAATAAGGGCAAATATGGGAATTTTGAGACGTTACACTTAAGCCAATATAAGTAGTCTATGAGACAGTATTGGAACCCACAACCACGAAGTTGCGAATCAAAGAAGCTCCCTATTGACCCAAATTCGAAATATGAAATTAGGAAAAAATCTAGGGGTTTCAAATTGAAATTGGGCGAAAATCTGGAGAGGGTTAATTCACGATTGGGAGATTAACTAACGGGCGATTCATTATGTTGGTGCATGCGATTGTTAGGACTGTTGAAGAAAATTTGTTTGGGTTGGAGTTCTTATGGTTGTCAATTACAGATAACATGGAATGGTACTATTGGGCCTTTAGCTGATGCATTGGCATATTTGATGAGAGATTGTAGGATCTTTAGCTCGAATGCACCATGTACTTGCACTTTAGTTCCACTTTGCACCCTAAACTCACTACTCATTCACATTATGTTCACTTAGTTGCTTAGTTGCTATTTTCTATATACATTCAGATGAAATAGACATATTTAGTATGAAGGTTCACTATGGCAGTTCACTGATTGAGGATGAGTACAGTTGGAATTACAAATGGGGACACGTGTGTTCTATGATTATATTATAGTTGATTGGATTTTGCTATTGGGATTGAAGTACATAGGCAAAAATCTAGGTTATTCACCTTTTATTCTGTCTATATACTCTCACCAAGTAGATAGTGATAGCTTGGTCAAATTAACCTCAGATGGTCAATTATTCAAATGTGTGGAAATTATGCTAAGAATAGTAAATGTCTCCCTGCGTATATGAAAAGATGAGGTGGTGATGGGATCAAACTGCCAGAGCATGTGGAGACTGAGAATGAGACTATGGATTTGATGAAGATGGGTGCAAGAAGAAGTTGGCCAAAGAAATCAATATAGTCTTCTACTGATATTGACTTCGAGACTGAAAATGATGATGATCCTGAGTGGGTTGCTGATGATTACAAAAAAATGGATGAGGTTAACATGGAAGATTATGATAATAACATGTTTGCAGCATATGTGGATGTTGAAGTTTTTTATTATGTACTCGCACTGTTGTCATACATTGTACTTTGTATTAACATTTTTGAGTTTAATGCACCATTTAACAGCCTAATTCTCGCACTTTTATCACACTTTTCACCATGTACTATCACGTTTTAGTTTCAATATTGCACCATGTAGCTGACTAATTGGCGCAATTTTGTCACATATTTCATTGCATTCCATATTTCAATTCCATATTTTATTGCATCCTCAAGAAATAACTATCTTACAAGCATTTCCACAACAATCCACACTGCCAAATTACATTGCCATTACAATAACTTAAATGTTAGGATTTATTACAAAATTGGATTGTTAGGCAGTCTCAAATTACTTCAAACTTCAAGCTTCTTGACAATCACCACAAGCCAAGTTACTATTATAGCAACCCATAGCTTCCTTACCCAAGCTTTGCTCTTCTTCAATTTCTCTTCCATTTTCCCATTTTTCCTCAATAACTCAGGTATAATTTCCTTGCAGCGACGACACATTGCATGATCAAACCATTCCCAAAACCACAATTACTTCCCTGTATTTAAACACACCTGATAAGCAGAAATTTACCCAATATCAGTAAATCAATATAAAAATCCTAGTAGTTGAAGTAAAATTGAATATCATTGAACTAAAATTGAAGCTCTAAACCTAAATAAAATTCCAGACCAGACCAAAAAAAAAAAAAAAAAATTCCAGACATACCATATGAACAAATTTGAAGTCAAATTGAATCCCTAACCCCTAAACTCTCCATCCACCATCAATTCAACAACCAATACAAATTTATTAACTTTCATTACCCTAGAACATGAACACAATTGGAATCTCCTATTAGGATGTCTATTAGTCAACGACGTCTTGATTTTGCAATTCTTCCCGCAGTAGCAACTTTTCGCTTCAAAGTCGTTTGCCTCTTCTTCTTTGACGAGGGGAAAGGAAGAACCAAAGTATTGAGGTAGGAAATTGATAATTTGGTCCAAGAATTGGGATTTTCCAATTAAGGTTTCGAATTGAGATTTTCGATATGGAAGCTTCGAATTGGGGTTACAGAAGGACATCATTTAAGGGCCACAATTGTAAAATTTTACAATTAACCTTTTGTCAATTCAGTGCATTTTAATCAACATAGGCACCACATAGTCATTTTGACGACAAATGAAACGAAGGTAACCGAATAACAGCTGAACTCGGCTATTACATGGTGTTTAGTGAACGAATACTGAAAATATGATACAAAATGTGATAATGGTGTGAATTTAGTGTACATTTAACCGAAAAACCTTAAAATAACTATGCATATAAAGTCATTTGTTTGCTACATTTTCCTTTTAGACAATGCCATGAATACCATATTTATAGATCACATTTTAAAACTTCATAGTAATAGTCTAATATAAATAAGACTTAAAAATATAAGTACGACCTACTTGTATTAATATGTGATTTACAAATGTGGTCTCCAAATATAATCTCCTAAACAATTGTCTTCCTTTTTATTCAATTCTTAACTTACATACGTAGTTCTGATTAAAAAAAAAAAAAAAAAACTTACGTACATACTAAAACTATCAAATTGAACATCGTTATGAAATCCAAATCTATCCTAAAACAAACAAAATCTTACTTTTCTCTTGTAATTTGAGTAAACCCAAGCTCAACCAAAATTTCTACTTTTCAGTTGTCAATTTGTGAGGAGCCATTCTTCAAATTTTGTTTGGTGAGTGTGGGGTTATTCTTCTCGTTGACTATTTTTTTTTTTTGAATAAATACGACTTTTTTGAAATTATGTGCCCCCCCAACTAAGGAATATGACTACCACGTCGTATGGCTACATTTACGTTATTGCCCTCATGGGACAATTCCTCTCGTGTCTTATACAACAATTTTTGGATGTTGATAGTATAATGAGTGTATCTCCAAATATATTGTAGATGATGAAAGAAACAAAGAAATCTATTATTTAAGAGGAAAAATGATGACTTTTGGTGCTTTTGGTGAGAATGCCAGTGTCACTAAGTGGCAAACACAAGGCCCCATAATGACCGCAGGCCACCCTTCTTTTCTCGCTGCCATTGGTATTTGCCATCACACTTCTTGGATGCCCAACTTTTTTAGCTTCGAGCCTTTCAAATTTTGAATCTTTCAAACATTTCGAATTTCCACAATTTCTTTAAAGGCCAATACCAAGACCATATTTGTACACACACTTCTTATATAAATATAACACACTAATATAAGTAAGATTTGCTTGTTTTGCGTAAACAAGTTTTAAAAGTGATTTATAAAATTGATAGTTTCGATAATGAAACTTATTTTAAAAAAGAAATAAAATAAAGGAGGAGATAAAACTATAAAACGAGAATGATTCTTATCGTTCCTCTTTTTCAAATAAAAAATAATAATATACTTGAAGACAATTGAGTCGAATCTCTCATAACTCAAACAAATCTCACTTTAATTAATTTATTTTATTTTAAAATCGATTGAAGGTGATATGTCCATATGGTCAAAATTTCATCCAAAAAATTACAATGTGTGACGCACATGACCCTTTTTAAGATACATTTGGACCTACTTACCAAAAAAACTTAAAAATATAAATGTATAATTTTTAGTATTTATTTTTATTGTAAAAGTTGGAAATATTATTTACATGAAATGAAAATGTTAACAATACTGGAGTGTGATATAAGGTTTCGTGAGTTTTGAAATGTCCGAAATATTTTTTAAATAAACGAAAATTTTAAAAATACTAGAATATATAACGTTTCATGAAATTTAAAATATTATAATAATATTTGGTCTTAGATTTTTTTTGAAAGAAAATTTGAAATTGATGTAAAACTTGGGAGTAGTGCTTTAGTAAATAGAGGAATTTGATGAGCAACAAATGTGTACTTTAATATATTGGAGTGGTTGGCACTTGGCAGGGTATACCGTATACGTACGGGGACAAGAGCGAAAGTAACATAAAGAAGATACTCTAATATAATTAATTAATTATAATCAGCTGGATTATGAATTATTATTATTAATTAATTAATTACATTCGGATTCCCAGAACCTTTGTTTAATTGTTTTAGTCATTTTTATACAATCCAATCCTAGACAGGTCTTCAAAATAAGATAATGGCTTTTCTTTAATCTAAGGATTAAGAGGAGCTCTTTGTGTTTAAAAAATGATAAATTTTATTAAATGATTGTTGTCCAACAAGCTTTGAAGACGCGGTTTTGCTTTCGACAATCGTTATATGCGTAACTGATTACTACAATGGTTGAGAAGGAAGTATTTTTGCATCTCTCATTTCTAGCTAATAGCGTCTCCTGGGATGATCCTATGATTAGTTAGTGTGAGAGATACGTTGTAGGGTGATTATTGCTAGGATTTTTATCTTAATTTGTATGTTTCTTTTATACAATAATGTTAACAGAAATGGGTTACTTTATATATATATATATATATTAAATATCTATATATATATATATATTAAATATCAATCTCATTATTTATAATAATCAAATTCAAGATATTTCATATAGAGAAAAAAAATACCACTAAATTATTACGCTAACCCACAAAATGTCATCTTTGCATGTTGCTTTTGATAAATCAAGCAAAAATGGGAGAGCAATAATGGTAACTCTATAGTTCACATTTTATAATACACACAGATAACTACTTGTGGAATCTAAAATCACCTGAAAATAGTTCAAATTATCTCTAATAATGGCATTAATGACTCACAGATATCTACACATTGAATAATATATTTATCAACTAAATGTATTATTAAATTGAGTTAACACCTCAATAATAATAAATATTCTTAATAATTATTATTAATTATTAAGTAATATCTTTTATCACAAAAGAATTATTTATTAATTACAAAATCAACTAACTAATCAGAACGCTCTGTGACTCCCAAAGTTTATATATAAATAATAGAACTTATTTCATTTCTAAAATAATTCGATATTTACTTCTAAAGTTCTTTTTGAATTCTCTGTCTCAAAGCTAATTTAAGTATTAGAGTATTTTTAGTTGAACAACCTCATAGGGCTTCAACTTTAACCTTGGTTGCTTCTTATTTGCTATTTGTAGGGACCAAGAAGACTATTTCAGGCACGTTCAATTTCTGCTTCAACAATTGGTATTTTCAATGAGAGCCGAATTGAGAAATATTCAAGAAATGTTCTCTGGATCGTTCATCGTTCATAAACTTCGTTCATCGTTCATAGACTTTATTTGTCGTTCTTGAACTTTGTTCTTTGTTCTTGAACTTCGTTCGTCGTTCTCCAAACTTCGTTCATTGTTCGTAGACTTTATTTGTCGTTCTTGAACTTTATTCATCATTCAATTTGTTCTTCGATCATGCCAAGAACACAACGATCCGCTCATTCATCTGAAGCTGGTGCTTCCGTCTCTGCAGCACAAACTCAAAATGGAGCACATACTGAAAATCAGAATGAACCACTACTCGTTCCCGCCATGTGACAATACAAGCACCTATCGAGGCACAAGGACCAAATCTAGTTATTAGCTTCGGAACCTTTCTGGTCTTTTCAACTCCAACAACGACACCACCTACATCGAGATTCATCTAGCAAACATATGGGCAATTCATGGGAGAAGCATCTAGGCAAACCCCGAATCAACCCCATGCAAGTGAAGATCTCTAGAGTTTTCTGAATGGTCTTCATGAAAAACTGGAACAAAATCAAATGTGGGAAAAACATGACAAATACCAACAACGCTGGAGCATGAGGCATAGGTCTTCGATGTTATACGCACCTCGATGCTTATTTCCTCAAGACGATATGTCCAAGCAAGTCGAAAGAATAAGAAACCAAGTACATATGCAGTCAGAACTTCTACAAAAAAATTTGGCAGAACGAGAATCAGCCCAAACTGGTGGGAGGTGTCACACCTCGAAGTAGGCAAGATGACATTCCAAGGCATCGTGGCAAAGAAACCGTCTGATGCCATATGATTTCTCGTGATATATCACTTACTCTAGTGAAGAAATTCAAACTTGCGGGACAAAGAATCAACAACGTTTGAGGCTGTCAGCACACGAGCGGCTTGGTGAACGCATTGGGGCTTTGTCACGAATTGAGCATTCGCATGGAAGTCGGAGGCCACATGTAACTTCCCATGACATTCACAACAGCACGAGGCACACTGGCTATCGTAGTGAGGAGGATGAGATGTACTCACCAACACACACTCAGAACTTGGAAACCGAGATCCGAGGTGGTCAACAACGTTTGGCTTGAAATGACTCCACACCTTATCAAGGCACACTGCAAGCATCCAACATGATGGCGATCTTGAGCTCTATGCCATCAAATTCGATCATCTTCAACCTCACCTTTTGTGAGGGACATAAAAAACAAACCGTTTCCTCAACAATTTGCAACTTTGAGCTTTAATCAGTTCAAGGGGACCTCTAACCCGATGAAACATATTTACTATTATTGAGGAGTCATGGTGCCTCATAGACACAACGATGCACTTACGTGCAAAGTATTTCAAGCCTCTGTGCAGGGCCATGCCATGACATGGTTCAACCATCTCCCATGGAGGTCTGTTGCCTCTTTTAAAGAACTTGCTTTTACTTTTGTGAAGGAGTATTCATAGCTTTTTCTTTTGTGAAGGAGTATTCATACTTTCAAGCTCATTGGGTAATCGTAAAGACAAAATATCCCTAGCGTTTATTACTTCATGCTCCTAAAGTATCAACTCGGGTAATGAAATGGGCAATGGAGTTAAGTCAGCACAACTTACTCTACCGACCTAGAACTGCAGTCAAAGGCCAAGCCTTTGTAGATTTTGTGTTAGCATTCATGCAAGCGTCACAAGACGGAGAAAATGGTAGTAGACTTGTCAAGGCCCCTCGAATAACCGGCTCTTACTTGTCACAAGAACATGGTATCAATTCCTCTTCGCTACAACCCCCAATCTCCAATATTCTATGGAAGGTTTTCTTTGATGGTTCATCGAACCAACGAGGTGGTGGAGTGGGGATTGTTCTCGTCACACTTGATGGCTCGATGATGGAACATGCAGTTCAATTCGGATTCAAAGCTTCTAACAATGAAGATGGATATTAAGCATTGATCTGTGGACTAGCACTCGCCAAAGAGTTAGGAGTCAAGAAACTCGCAACTAATCACTAATCAATCCATCGGTGAATATGTTGCACGAAATGCGAGGATGCTTCAATATAACAACAAAGTCCATGAGATGCTTGCTTTCTTTTTGGTTTTCACCTTCCATCAACTTCCACGTGCTAAAAATGCACAGGTAGATGCACTGGAAAATTTGGCATCGTCACTTGATTATCAATACAAACACTCAATCCCTATTGAGTATCTCGAACAACGCATCATCGATATCAAGGAAATCGAAATAAGACAAGTTGACTCTTCACCAAGCTGGTAAGATCCTCTTGTTAATTATTTGGAACATGGCATCTAACTCGATGGTCGACTGGAAGCTCAAAAAATCTAGATGAAAGATGCACGATACTACATTGACAAGGGCCGACTGTTTCACAAAAGTTCCTCTAGGCCAAACCTACTATATTTGAGACACATCAAGACGCTGAAGGTTTTGACTAAAATTCATAAAGAACAGTGCGAAAATCACTATGGTGGAAGGTCACTTGCGTAAAAAAACACTCAGCTTACGATTCTATTGGCCAAATTTACATCAAAAAACAGTACAATATGCCCAAAAATGTGACAAGCACCAAAGATTCAAACCCAATCAATTGGCACCACCAGAGGAGTTGCATGCACAAACAAGCCTTTGGCCATTCATGCAATGGGGTGTTGACATCATTGGACCTCTCCAAGCACACCCGTTTCAAACAAAAAAAATATTTGATTGTCGCCACTGACTACTTCACAAAATGAGTATAGGCAAAGGCCTTGGCCAACATTACCAAAGAAGACGTTCAAAAATTCATTTGAAGCCAGATTATTTGCCGATTTGGATTACCTAAAGTTGTAATAATAGAAAATGGAACTCAGTTCGCTGGAGCAGTCATTGAAGAGTTTTTTGAGCTAAGGAAAATAAAAAACTTCACTTTCACCGCTTACTATCCACAAGGAAACGAACAAGCCGACTGACTACTTCACAAAATGGGTAGAGGCAAAGGCTTTGGCCAATATTACCCAAGTAGACGTTCAAAAATTCATTTGGAGCCAGATTATTTATCGATTTAAACTACCCAAAGTTGTAATAACAAAAAATGGAACTCAATTTACTGGAGCAATCATTGAAGAGTTTTTTAAGTTATGGAAAATAAAACACTTCGCGACGTGGGAAGAAGAGTTAGATGCCACACTCTAGGCTTATCGCACAAGTTTGTGACATGTAATATGAGAGTCTCCATTCAAACTTTCATATGGAACCAACGTTGTTATCCCGCCACATGTTATTCCGGCGCATTTTATCGAGCTTGATGATCCAGTAGTAAACTCTAGAACTTTGAAGACATCACTTGATCTCAGTTGGAAATTGAGGGAACAAGTGGTCAAACACATCTCTAACTACTAGGAACATGTCTGAAGCTTCTACAACAAGAAGGTAAGGATCCGACACTTCTTCTGGGTGACCTTAACCTCAAGAAGAAGTTTGCAACATCGAACCGCCTTAGATCTCAGAAGCTCAAATCTCCATAGGAAGGATCTTACCGCATCTACCAAGTAGGCAGGAAAGGGACTTATACATTGCTAACCATGGACGAGAAATTGGTGAGCAGCTCGTTAAAGGCCCATCAGCTTAGCAAGCACTATATTTAAGTACCCAAAAAAAAAAATAGAAGCCTAGGAAAATTTATATTTTTCTTTTAATGTTGTCTTCAAAGTTCAAGGATATTTCATTTGAATTATCAATAAAGTTATCAAATTATTCTCAACTTGTACAGACTGATGGTATCAAAGCGAGGTTGTCGCCATTCGAGCAAACTGTGTAGTTCTTGTGGTACGCGCAGGTCGAGGATGTGATGTCTCTACGTGATCAGCCCATTATCAACCTGATAGTTAGGATACTGGTTTGATAGCTAGTTGGAATGAATTGTGGTAGAGTGTGATTGGCCCGATATGTCGTACGTTAGTGTGATTCGACCCAAATGTGGTTGTATGTGACGAACTGGTAATGTGGGACCGTTGGTTCGGTCATGTGATGATATATTGTTATGCTGCTAGGAGCAGGTGGGTTCGGGGAACCCCAACTGAGTTGATGGTAGAATTGGATTGACGTCCATACGATGTCAGGACCGCGGGGTCGGTTAGATTTTGGATTATACTACAGAGGGCAGTTAGGTTCAGAGGAACCCTAGGGTGTGATTGTGGAACCCTAAATTCTGATGGATAGATTGGAGAGGCGAACCTTAGTTATGATTGATAAATTAGAGTTGTGAGTCCGTAGTAGTTGTGGATTGAACGACTTTCCGAAGTCGGGGTGGTCTGTCGGGTCGAACCCTAGATTGTGACTGATGGATTGGATTTTGCACTGTAGAGTGCAGCTGAGGTCGTGGATGACCAAGTGGATGACTCTAGTGAGTCTAGTCGAAACTATGGAGATTGGTTGGCCCGACATGAAGTGAAATGATTAGATTTGGTCCACGAGTACGGTTATGAGATAATATATGGAATCCCTAGTTGGGCCGGATAATAGTGTGATGTGTGGATGCATATCTCGATAACGATGATTGTTAGTCAACAGCTGTGTGGAGATGGCTGACTATCGAGGGTGATTAATGTAGTTGTGGTTGTTGAAAATTGGGGGACGTTCAGGGAACGTTCATTATCTTTTTCTGGTTTGTTAGAGTTGTGGTACCCATAGTTGTGGGGTACGAGAGAGGCAGAGTTTCTCCAACTTGAGCAGAGGTACGGGGTCGCTGCTTGGGATGAGCAAAGATCCAAGGTTGTCTGATTCACACACTTCGTGCTGGTGATTGTGATGACGATGAGCCACGAGTTGGGATGTGACTCCGTCATGATGGGCATACGCTCGGTATCTGAGATTCGGCAGTGGGTGAGTGATGGACTGGATGGAATCCAACAGGGATTATGATGTGTTGGGTTAAGTCCCAACAAGTATGAGATGACTAAGTGATGAATGGACAAAAGGTACGATTGAGACACAAGGAGTTTTGGATGACGAAGGGCACATCATGGAAACTAGTGGATTCGAGGAGTTGTCATCAACTCTGAAACTTGAGTGGTTGTGTGTTTCTAGTCTCGCGAGGAAGTGCTAAGAATTTATTGAAATTGAAAGAAGCCGAAGAAAATCAATGGTAGTGTTGATATGAGATTGTGTGATTGTGAATAACATGGGGAGCCGAGAGTTGAGCCTTTAAAGGTTGAGACGAGAGAACAAGGTAGTAATGAATTACCTCCTTTTGGGATGTACATAAACGATTGTAAACAGACAGGAGGTTTGGGTGATAGATTGTTTGCGGACACGTGGTTGTCTGAGTGAATTGAGAATTTGGGAAGTCCAGTGGTTGGACTTGACATCTAGTTGGAAGCATATCTATTTCCAACATGGTTGGAACTTCGGAATCAAGAAAAGTTGTGTTTGAGATGATGAGATTCCGAATTGGGGATGGATGTTGAGAAGTTGTCAACATATATTATTGGTTGGTGGACCCGTGATTTATTTTGGGTCATCAGGAGGAGTTGGGTAATTCGAAGTTAGGTGAACGTGATTTCTCATTTTCTACTTGGTGGTAGATGACGTTGGGTTACATGGTGTGGTGGGTACAGTGAGTTTTTGTTTGCACTCACGTAGGATGAATTTTGATGTCATCATCTTGGATCATCTTTTATTTTCCCTAGGTGGGATGGCAAGGGTCGATATGAGGTAATTGGAGAAGACCCACAGTCTAGACGTGTTCCGTCATTGACTGATCTGTTTAGAGGTGAAAGTGGCTGAGAAGTGATTCGGTAGGATGTGGATTCAATGAGGGTGTAAGACCCTATGACCTGAAATTTGGTAGTTAGCAGAGTGAGAACATGTGTGGATCCTAGGTGGATCAGGATTAGGATGTTGAGGATATAGGACGTTGTGACGATCGAGGATCGTGATGTTAATGATCGGGTGATGTTGTGATGGATCTGGATCATGATCTTAATGATCAGGTTATGTGGTGGATCAGGATGGCGTGGATCGTGATGTCGTGCCGTGCTGGCAGACTCCGTCTTGCTGATTATGCTAAGCTAGGAGTAGAGGAGAATCATATTGTGAGACAGTTGAAAGATCTCTTGGAATAGAACGCAATGATTTCCCAACCTCTGTCTTGGATATTTGGATATGGGGATGATGGGACTGACTTCCTTTCGAGGTTAATCCTATATGATATATTAATAGAATGAGTGGGTATCCGACAAGGTTGTATTGGTCAGTATTGGATATGTGAACGATAGGATTGGCTTCTTTTCGAAGTCAATCGAATATGGTACAGTAATCGAATGAGCAGGTAACCGATAGGTTCGGAGTTGGTGCATCTCGAGAGACGTGGGTGAGATTGGTTACTCATTGGGCATGAATGGGTATGCCTTGGTGGATATGATTCGGATTGGTATGTATGGAATGATGTGATTGGGAGTAGACGTATTGATGCTGATCGGGTGACCAGGGGACTTGGAATGGACAGGGAATTGGAATGTATGATCTGTCACATGCGGGATTGGACAGATAGACTCCAAAATTGAAGCGTGTTTAGCGAGGAGCTATGTAGTGGATTGGTTGGTGGATGGATGTACATACGGCTTACGCTGTGCGAGGACCAATATTGGAGCGTGATTGGCTCCTAGTCATGCGATATATGGTATAGTCATGAGAGTGTTGTGCGTACTTGCAGTATGCACCAGTGGTATCTTGGTGGATGTATGTAGGTACTAAGTATGTTGTACGAGGACCGATACTGGACATACCTGAGTGGTGCCTAGTGGTGGTATATAGGATGTACCAGTGGTATGTGGTTGAATGTGATGGTAGTCAGCTTAGTTCCGATATCATTGGATTGGTTGAGCACATGGACTGGACATTGAATATTGTGCGCCGGGCTAGAGTGATTTTGATGGGTTCAGTAATTGTATGAGCAGGTTCTCAGAACCGTGGATGGCTAGTGGAACCTTAGTGTGGAGATATGTTATCACTACTGGGCTGGTATTCGATGGGGTCCAGTTACACACGGGTCGAGTGAGATGTTGGTATACGTATACTCAAATTGAGTGGGTTGGTGGTTAATGTAACCACAAGCGAGTATGATGTCAGTTTCGATTGGCGACTGTCAAGTAGTGACAGTTTAGTTGGATGTGTCAGTGTGGATCGATGAGTAAGATTTGGTGACTCTTAGTGGGAGCAGATGTCAAGATAAATTGGTGATTGAGAAAAGAACCGTCAAATTGAATGTGTTAGCGTAATGGTAGGATTGTCAGGTGGTATCAACTTGGAACGTGTGATCAATGTCACTCGACGTGGTCGGGTGTAGTCAATGTGACATGAGTATTGGTGGAACGTTTGGGTGCAGACAAGTATTGTTCTGGTTAGTGGGTGTACAAGTTTACACATGATACGAGGTTTGATTTGCTTTCCACGATGTGGATGTGGAATCGAGATAATTGGAATTTCGAGGATGAAATTATTTAAGGGGGAAAGGTTGTAACGACTCGTCCAGAATATCGGGATTACATATTAATTAATTATGGATTTAGAATGACAAATCGGGAATTAGTTGAGTGAATTCGGACGGACAGTGTAAAATGGCTGTTTTTCCCCTGAACTTGGGCAAAATGTTGACTTTTGACTCGGACAGTCAAACGTACGAGGACCGATGACCGTGACGTATATTGGGACGTCACGAGTCCGTAGATAAGCTGTACATCGAAATCGGACTGATGAGTGACAAGTGGACCCTTGGATGAGTGACAAGTGGACCCTTGGATGAGTGACAAGTGTCACTCATCCCATGGCCCAAATTCCACAAAAAGGGGATCTTGTCCCATTGGTTGTTTTTATATAATTTATATATATATTTTATTCATTCTCTCATCCCAGCCGTCCATCACTCTCTCAGCCACTCATCCTCACCATTCATCCATTATCATCTTCTTCATCATCGATCATCTTTGTTTCCTCCTAAAAACCGTGAGAACCCATTGCACCGTGAACCCAATTCCACACTAACACCCCCCTTATCGTCATCATTTGCTTTTGGACCATGAAGGAAGATAGAGAGAAGGTCAAGGCGAGCCTCTTGGTGTCAACGGTGAGGCATGACGACGGCGGTAAAAGACTACCCGTGAGCAATGCCCTGTTTTCGTTTAAAATGGCAACTTGTGTTTTGAGGAAGAGATGATCGAATTGGTTGCCTAGATGATGTTCAGGAGGTTTCTAGGAGTTGGTCTAGCATGGAATGGAGGTCTTCCGTGGACGGTGGCCGTCAAACTAGTGAAAGGTAAGTTTGGATTCGAAAATGGTAATTCATGAGTTCTTGGTTTTCAATTGAATTGATGGATTGGGTAATGTTTTGAAGGTTGAAAGGAAACGGTTGGGACTGAAACCACAGCTGGAGGTGGCCGGAGTCACGAGAACACAGAGGAGGAAAACTGGACTTTTGTTTATTTGTTTGGAAGGTATGATCTAAACCTAAAGTTTAAGTTTTGACCATGTAGATCGATAGGAAATAACTAGATGAAATGGTTGAAATTGGACTAAAATTGAACGAGATATGGTGTTGAACCGGGAACGCCGGTTCGAGTTGGACCGGGTCGGTCTGAACCGGGTCGACCTGAGGTAGACGATGATGAATAGTATCATGTGGGGATTTCACGCGCAGGGTGTTTGGGCAGCTCGTGAAGGCGCTTGGACCCTTTTTTCGAGGCACGATCAACATGTGTTTTAATGTATTTGATGTAACGAACATTTTGGGACTGGTGTCGTGTCGATCGGACATCGTTTGGATATAGTTCAGGGTGTCCGAAGGTTTAGGATAGAGTTTAAATGCGTTTAAAAATTTAGGAAAATTACGGGGCTTTAATGAGAGGTTAATGAAGTTGTTAGTAACCCTCTGGTATGGTTTGGACAGGTTTGGAAGTCCCGGTGATAGTGGTGTAGCTCGGAAGGGCATATGGCACGCGTATCGAGGTGGCATCGTAGGATGGTCTGTGAGTGGACATTGTTTTCTAAATTTTGATGCATGCATAACTGTTTTATATGTTATATATATGTGATTTCTATAGTGATGATTGTGGCATTGGTGATTTACATGGTTGCAAGTATTTCGAGGTAATCTCGTATTTGCACGTATATCGAGATTTATGGTTTTATTGTAGTTTTACGTACTTGTGGCTTTGGTGATGGTTTGATGAAATGGTTTTGGTTTTGAAAAGATGAACTCGGGCATGAGACCCATTTGAATTATGTGATCGGGCCGGGGGCCCAGTTGGTTTACGAAATCGGGCTGAGACCCATTTGAGTTATGTGATTGGACCGGGGGCCCAGTTGGTTTATGAAATCGGGCATGAGGCCCAAGGCCCAATTGTGATTTATAAATGTGATTTCGGGTCTAGGACCCTATGTTTCATAAACGTGATTTCGGGTCAAGGACCCTAAATGAATTTGTGATGTTTTATGAAAATTCCGGGCAGGGCCCTTTGAGATGTTTTGAAGTTACTTTATAAAACTGTTTTTCATATACCTTCATGATATGAGGATCTGTGGATGATCTCCTCCAGGTGTCTGGGACACTAGGAAAGTCACGGTGCATTGCCTGCGATGGGTCATTATACGGAGCGACTAGACCGTATAGTGACTTAGGAGCAGGATTGCTATGATTAGACGTCTGGGATGTCAGAGATATGGACCCGAAGAGACCTCGGGCAGCACGCGTTGCTTATACCGTGAGATATAACATCTAGGACGTCAAGCGTCTGGGACGCTAGACATTTGGGATGACGAGGATGGTTATGTGGTAAATATGGATTATTGGATTTATGAAATGGTATTTTGGTGTTTATGGATTTGGGCAGTGGCCCACTTGGTTTTGGTTTTACGGATTTTGGTATTCTATGGTTTTGGGCTGAGTTCCCACATACGTTTGGATTTACAGTTTTTGGACTAAGGCCCCAATGGTTTATTTAAGTAAACGAATTGATTACTGGCTTTCGATTGCATGAATACTTTTTAGTGAGGGCATATATGTCTTTTTATGAAATGTGTTTTATGAACTTATTGATTTTCATCCACTCACAGCTTTTAAATGGTTTTAATGCCCTTCAGGTTGATCACGAATGTGGGCTGTAGCAGAGACTGAGACATCGCACTCCTCCACCGATCCTGGCGCGCTCTAGAAGCCCCGTATGGGCCGAGGTATGAATTATCCCTTGTCTGACGCTTCGTGTCAGACGGGTGCATGACACATCCCGTGTTAATCCCTGGGGGATTGGGATGGGTCATGTCACAAACACATTTGTATAACATAATTTGCAAGACTTCTTCCGAGAAGTACCACAAACCTTCCTCTGAGAAGCACCACAAATCTTCCTCTGAGAAGCACATCAAGCCTTCCTCGAGGAAGCACCACGAGCCTTCCTCTAGGAAAGCACCCCAAATCTTCCTCCTGGAAGCACTTAATGCTTTTTTTTATTTTTTTAATAAAGAACATCAAGCCTTTTTTAATAAGAAAAAGCTCTTCCCTGAAGGCAACACCAAAAAGGTTGCCCTCTTCTTAGAGGCCAAGTGTGTTAGAACCTTAATGTTCAACGCCTATGGATACAACGGGGGCATTTTACAAATAAACAAGTTTAGAAATTGATTCGAACGAATAACAAATTTTGAAACAATAACTTAATACTTGAATATCAAAATATTAAAAATCAACGTTATTTTTGTTTCCTCATTTGAAACGTGGTTGGAAAATCACATATCGATTGATCAAACTAATTATTCAATACTGGAATGTAAATACAATGATAAACATCAACAAGTAATCTACGACATCTCCGAAAGCAAGCCTTCTATGCCCATTGTATTCTAAAAATCGACCCACTCATCAGTTGAAAGAAGCGGGACATCACCAAACAATGTGTCATAGATATCAAGATTATCGTCATTTATAGCTTCAAATTCATGCTCCAACTTTTTGCTGGTGATGCCACTGCTATTTTCCATCTCTAACCTTGACTCCAAATTTTCTTCATTTTGGAGCAAAGTTCTAGGGGCACATAATGGCAAAGATTGTTCGGCTTTCAAAGATGGAATTTCAACCTCCAAGAATTTGATTTAATCTTCTGATTCATGTAAACGTCCATGAAATAGAACAAATTCATTAAGAGCAACGTCACGTTCGCTCTCTAGTAGCAGCTTCTCAGCTTGAGTCATCTCCAGCTCGCCCACCTTACTTTCTAAAGTGATAATCCTCCCCGCCAAGAAGTTGTTTTTCGTCTAAAATGATCTCAACCATCTCGAAGACGGAAGCACTCTAACGTTATATTCTTATTTTCCTCTTCAAGGCCAGCACGCTCACGAAGTATTCCCACTAGCTTATGGACCCCGTGTTTTGCAATTCTAAGGTCTCTGAAGACTTTATTGTATGTCTCCAGTGACACATATTTCACAGGTTCTTCAATAATAATTGGGGCAACTTTCACCCTTTTGACCTTGAAAGATGGTCTCGATCTTCCACACTAACAAATCCTTCCTTCGGAGTCTTTGTCGCTCAAGGCCTTTATCATTTCAGGAGAAGCAAAAGCAGCTTTCAACTTCTTGGGAAGTTTGTCTATGTGCTCTGTAGGTTTGCTCGACAGCCGGCACTTGTTGTGTGATCTTGAAGTGATAGATTAGGAAGGCATTTTAGGGACAAGTATCTTCTCTGAAGGCACAACAAGTCCTTCTTTATTTTCCTTCTTTTACTTGACAACTTTCTTCAAATGCAATGGAGCGCTCAACCATTCCTTGACCAAATTGTCAGAAGGCTTTCCACTGTCGAAATCCTTGAGTGGACCAAGTAGCCAGCTCATTTCAAGAAACGCTTGAGGAATCTTTAGAGCTCTATCAATCTTCTTAAGATCATGGTGGCCTTTGAAATTATAATACAACTTGTCTCGAGTGCAGAAGTGTGAAGCAATTCTCAGGACGTCGGATAAATTGCGGTCCCAAGACCCTCTCACTTCAATGCAGTTATGTCTATACGTCTCGTGGTCGAAAGACGTTTTCTCAAATAACTCCACTTCAGGAACAACCTGAGAAAGCTATCTACAAGGGATCACCTCGTACGATACGGTGTAACAGTGCCAAAATTCTTCTTCCAAAAAGTCCAAGCCGAAGAAATTATTAAGTTTCTCAAAACACATGATAAGTCGATAGACTTCGATATCTAGCTGAGCAGGGAAACATCTCATCGGACTGATAATCTTTGAGAAAATATTTGAGAACGGGAGCTTAAAGCCCCAGCTGATGATCAAGGAGTGGAATTTAGTCCATCGTCTAATGTTCGAATTCTTGCCTTCCCTATGTTTGAGAGCCTTCATGGAAGAACCACTATCTCCAAACTCCATAAACATGTCATTCGGAAAGACAATTTGGTTGTGCATCAACTATGATTTGAAACCTTCAAGTCTTTTGAACTCTGAATTTTTCCCACTAAATGGATTTAGACTGCACGAGCCACCATGCTCCCATAATTAGGTCTACTAGACTTTTCAGAAGTGTGCCTTCACGCTTCTCAAAATATTCACCTCGAAAAAAGAATTCTTTCACCACTTAAATTGTAGCCAACAGATGTCCCAAACTTCCGGAATCCTAATAAAAAGTAAGCTAAAATGAAGAAACAATTTGGTACATTGTTAAAATATAAATATATAATATAATATTATTATATTACAAAAGCTACAGAAAATAATAATAATAATAATTTGCGGGGAAGCCACGTCGTCGAAGTTGTCTCACAGAAAGGACTCCAAGCCAAGTCGCACAGCAAAAGCCGAGTTGACCGCAGGAGACAGCCCTAACACAATCCTATCGGACGGGCCTTGCCTGCCAGCCCTGCAAGTAACCACTCTTGTGTGCCAGGACATGGGGTGAACGCGCTTGCAACTTCCCACTTTGCTTATAGGCATGTCAGATGACATAGAAATTGTTGATGTCAGCAAGCAACCTTGACATCGTCAACATGTTTTAACCATCTTTGTTATGTGGGACTCTAACAGGACCTCTCCTGATTTTTTTTCGAAAATCGTACCTGATTCTGCTCCCGTATGACAAATAAATCAAAATTTTGGAACTACCCTTAGCACTGGTCGGACAAGGGATAACTAGACTGATGTCCTACTCATGCCTCTGCCTCTATATCAACTTGGATCTCATGCAACGGCCTAGAGGGTCAACAAAGCCATTAAAAGCGTGACTGGACAAAAATAAGTATTTGAAAATACATTTTTTTTAAAAACTTTACCCTTTAATGTAAAACATGCATGCAAAACGTAAAACGTGAACAATCGGATCTCAAATCGAAGCATAAACCGTGGGAGTCACAAATCATAACATGTATCAAAAGCACGTGTCCCATATTTCCCGAAATTCCTGTTTATATAAGCACCTGGACACAAACATCATAATAGTAATAAAAAAACATAACCAATCCTCCATGCCTTGGCCTCTCCCGGAACGAGTTTTTAAACTCACATCCGGGTATAAATGGTATCTCTCTTAGGAACGAGCCTTTCAACTCACATCTGGGGTATCATAGTGTCTCTCCCCAGAACGAGCCTTTAAATTCATATCCGGGGTATCATAAGTTGTCTCTCCCAAGGACGAGTCTTTAAACTTACATCTGGGGTATCATAATGTCTCTCCATGGAACAAGTCTTTAAACTCACATCCCAGGAACGAGTCTTTAAACTCCCACACGAGGATGGTTAATCCTAGAAAACATAAATAAAAACAAGAAATCTTTCATTTTCATAAATCCATGACTCAAAACCAAGTCAAAATATTTTTGAACCGGACCTGAGCCTAAAACCTTATTTCCAAAAAATACCGTAAAATAACCGTGTCCAAAACCAATCAATAAATCCATAAAATCATCAAATAATCATCTCGAATCATTATTCAAACTATTGCAACTCAAATCGTGCAATAAAACATTTAAAACATTTAACTATGCATGCATAACAGTTTATAATACAAACGTCCACTCACACACTATCCAAGCAGCTCAATCTCGAGCTGTATGCTCCTCCGAAGTCCCTAGAGTTATATGACTTAAAAAACATAACCCGAATCCTTAATTTTTGTCCAATCTTGCAAATCTTGCCAATCTTCAATCCAAGCCGTCTAATTCCTTCAATTTCATAGTTAAACACCATTGTAGGAACTCAACCAAAATGTAGGCTTGGTTTCAAGCTTGGAGGTCTAAAAATGGCTTAATAGCTCACGAGGTCTAATTTTTGACTTTTCAGGTCTAGTTCTTCCTCTCTTCTTCCCCGTTTCTCTTTCGTTCTTCCTTTCTTTTCTTTCTTTATTCTTTTTCCTTTATGTTCTGTTTCTTTTCTATTTTCTTTCGTGTCTGCTTCTCCTTTCAAATGGTGGTGAGGAATTTTGGTTGCCATACCCAAACAAACACACACGAGGTACACCACAAATAACCCACACGACTCATACCCACACAACAAGGATGCCACAAATCTGCACTGGATGGTTACATGTGTCACCATCCCGCAAGGGTGACTCAGCAGAGTAAAAAAATCCAAATGACCAAAATGCCTCTGGGTATTCTAGACCTGTAACGATAACGTCCAAACTCCGATTTTTACATGACGCCTATTTACGAATTCAAGATTTCGTGATCTACACAACAGTCCTCATGAAAATTCCAAAAATTTCTCCAATCAAACAGTCAACTTTTGACCTACAAAGGTAAAATCGTTAATTCCTTTTTAATTTTATGAAATTACATTTTCTGACATTTCGGGGCGTTACTATCTACCCTTTTAAGGAATTTCATCCTCAAAATTCGAACTTGTCTGTAAAAAAAACTATGGTTACGGAGTCCACAACAATGTCTTGCACTCCTACCTGAACCCTCGTTCAATATCCGGAATGGTAATTGACATTTCAACTCTCCTGGTCTTCCCGATCCTTTATCCCACATCTCGACTTCTTTCGAGTCCTAATCCGATATCTTGATTCCTTACAAGTGCTAATATAATATTCCATAATCCATTCCACTACCAGCATGCCTAATTACTAAACAAAAATATCGTTATCCTGTTGAGGACCTTTCATCACTTCAAACCTCAATTACTCACTTCGACCGAATAACTCACTCATATGTCTTATCCGGGTCCAATTCGCTCATACATGCTATGACCCTAGCCTTTAGGCTCGCCCATTATCCAGATCCATACAAGTGTACTCTCGGGTTCCTTCCATCCCTAGACCTATTCTGGGATCCAGTGTACTCCTCTTGTATCTATCTCATCACCAGGATGTGCACAGGGCTCACGTCTTGGAGGCATGATAATGACAAGTAAAAATCAATACAATAATGCTCTGATACCAAATTGTCAAGACCCATCCTGAAAGCACTTCGATAACAGTGTCTGGTCCTACTCCTGTCTAACAAATAAATCAAAATTTTGGAATTACCCTTAGTATTTTTCAGACAAGGGATAACCATACTGATGCCCCGATCATACCTCTACCTTTAGATCAGCCCATTCTCGTGCAACAACGTAGAAGGTCAATAAACCATTAAAAGTATGAGTGGACAAAAATAAGCATTTGAAAATACAATTTGAAAATAAACTTTACCCTCCAATGTGAAACATGCATGCATAACGTAAAATATGAACAACCAGATCTCAAATCGAATAATAAATCATGGGAACCACAAATCATAACATGTATCAAAAGTGCGTGGCCTACGTTTACCGAAATCCATGTTTATCCAAGCACTTGGACACAAACATCATAACAGTAATAAAAAAAATATAACCAATCCCTCATGCCTTGGCTTCTCACGATAACGAGTCTTTAAACTCACATCTTGGTATAAATAGTATCTCTCCTAGGAACGGATCTTTAAACTCGCATTCGGTGTATCATTGTGTCTCCCAAGGGAACGAGTCTTTAAACTTATATCCGGGTATCATAGTGTCTCTCCCGGGAAGGAATATTTAAATTCACATTCGGAGTATCATAGTGTCTCTCTAGGGAGTGAGTCTTTAAACTCACATTCAGGGTATCATAACACATGAGGATGGTTAATTGTGGAAAATAGAAATAAAACTAAGAAATCTTGCATTTTCATAAATCCATTACTCGAAATCAGGTCAAAACATTTCTGAACTGGGCCTGAGCCCAAAACACGGTTTCCACAAAATACCGTAAAATAACCGAGTCGAGAACCAATCAATAAATCCATAAAATCCTCAAATAATCGTCTCAAATCATTATTCAAATCATGCGAAAAAAAATTTAGAACATTTAATTATGCATGAATCATAGTTTATAAAACAAATATCGACTCACACATTGTCTATATAGCTCAGTCTTGAACTATACGCTCCTTCAAAGTCTCAGGAGTTATCTGGCCTAAAAAATGTAAAAAATGTATCATAAACTGTGGGAGCCACAAATCATAACATGTATAAAAAAATGTGGCCTACATTTCCCGAAATCCATGTTTATACAAGCACCTAGACATAAACATCATAACAGTAATAAAAAACATAACTAATCCTCCATGCTCTGGCCTCTTCAGGAACGAGTCTTTAAACTCACATCCTGGTATAAATAGTATCTCTCCCAAGAACGAGTCTTTAAACTCACATCTAGGGTCTCATAGTGTCTCTTCTGGGAATGAGCCTTTAAACTCACATCTGGTGACAAGACCCACCCTCAATCCCCCGGGATTAAGGGCTAAGTCATGCTTCCATCTAACTTACGCGTTACATGAAGGCTAAACCGACGTCCAACCCCCATGTGACACGTAAGTCGGACAAGGGATTTCCAAACTACTTGTTCAAAACTTCCGGACTTCCCAGAGCGCGCAGAGTCTATTGTGGGTCACGTGTGTGATGCCTCCGTCTCTCTCTACCAACAGCCCGCACCGCAACAACCTGGAGGGTATCGACAATATAAAAAACTGTGAGTGGACGAAAATAAAGAGTAAATTCAGAACACAGTTTATAGAAAAGTACTTTTATACCCTCCATTTTAAAACCAATGCATGCATATAAAACTCATCGCATAAAACCATTTCATATCCGAGATAAGAAAACCATTATTGAAAACCCGAATCATTTCCTTTCCTCAAATCCACAATTCAAATCCAGGGCCTCAGCCCAAAATCATAAATCAAACATCAAAGTACAGGAACTCAACCCGAAACTCATCAAATCCAATTATCCGGGCTACCGCTCAAAACATCTGAAAATCAGTGAAAAACCAGTGAAAAAGATCAATCATGCGAGTTGCTGGATCTCAAGTGCGCCCGAGTCTTTAAACTCAAAACCATGCATAATAATCAGGCCTTCCCGGGATATCAACGAGTCTTTAAACTCAACACAATCAACAGGCCTCAAGGGATATCACAATAACCGAGTCTTTAAACTCAAAAAATATCAATCAAGGGCCCTCCCCCGTCAATCAACTGAGTCTTTAAACTCAAAACCAGATCCAGCGGTTTTTCTTTTCTTTTTCCGGGTCTTTAAACCCAAAACCATTTTTCAATCAACAGTGAAAACCATAGAAAATCCACATCTGAATTCGCAATAATGATTCCGTAAGTTAGCATCCGGAACCACCATCCAGAACCCAAATCTATAATTTCCCTTTCAAGTTTCAAAATCAAATCCGAAACATCATTTCCGAAATCCAATTTCAAAACCGAAATCGCGTTTATCGAAATCACATGAACAGGGCTCCAAGCCCGAAATCACTTTTCTGAAATCCATTTCAAATCATTGAAATCAAATCATACTTTAACTCCCGAAATCAAATCATCAAAACCACGATGAAATCACAATATAAATCGGAAACTTGTAACACATGCAAATACGTCAAAATCTCGAAATTCATGCAAAACCGTAAATCATCATATGCATAAGCATAAACATAGAACCGCGTGTAGAATACATATAAAAACATATATGCATGCATCATAAGTTTGAAATCAAAGTCCACTCACAGACCATTAGCGTCACCGCCTTGATACGAGTGCAAATACGCTTTTCCGGCTAATCCACTATCACCGGCTTTTCCCGAACCTGTCCAAATCCCATAAGAAGGTCACTAACTACTTCACAATGTTCATACTAAAGCCCCGTAATTTTCCCAATTTTTTAACTATTTTTAAACGAGCCCTAAAACCTTCGGACATTCCGAAACATATCGAGACGACGTCCGATTGACTCGAAACCAGTGCCAAAATGTTCGTTGCATCGATTACATCATTTCACATGTTGAATACTTCCTCAAAATGTGTGCCACGCGCCCACACGCACCCCCAAAGGGGCTGCGCATGAGGCCCACACATAGTTACTATTCATCATCTTCTTCCTCTCGCCGACCCGGTTCAGGCCGGTTTGAACCAGCCCGGTTCCACCGAACTAGCGGTCATGGTTCACCTCCCTACTTCGTCCAATTTTTGTCCATTTTTGTTCCTTTTTCCTTCTACAGGTTCGTCTAACCCTTTTCTATGACTCTACGTGACCAAAGCACAAAATTTGGATTCGTAAGTTACCTTTCAACTCGATCATCAGACCTGCATACTGCCTCCTCTGGTTTTTTCGAAACTCCGGCCACCACAGGTCGTCTCAGTCCGCAAACTCAATCCTATGGGTTCCTTACATCCTCCAAAACATAATCCAACCAAGAGAATTGAGAAACAACCCTTAATTCAAGCTTGTCCATTTTTACAGTCAAACATGAAGGTTCATGGTTTCTTACCTTTTCCTACCGCCACGAGCACCATCTTGCACGGCTGTGGGTACCATCATCATCAGCTCACCATTCTCTTCCAGTTTTATTTTCAAAAGGACAAGGAAAAGATGAGGCTTTGAGGGCAATTGTGCAAGTGTGAGATTCACGGGTTTGTAGGGGATGTCACGGGATTGCTTATAAAGTGGTCACCGTCGGCGGCTGCTCATGATGGTGGCACCACCACGATCCTCAACGCCAGCTCTCTCGGTTCCACTCACCAAACATCATCAATCGTTGACGTTCGAAGGTGATTGCATCAAGGGTTTCACGGTCTCTGTTTTTCTTCACGGCGAGAATCATACAACCGTTAACCATTATTTAAAACGGCTGAGGTGGTGTCCCAGCTTCCACAATCATCCAGAGAAGAGACACGTGTCCCACATCAATTGGGCACAAATCCCAGGAACAGCCATATGTCTAATTGCAACATGGCAAAGATCCCAATGAATCACAATGACCAACATGCCCTTGCCTTCCCAAATTACCATTTTACCCCTCGTACCTTTAGACCCATAACTAATTCATCCGAAGTTCGATGATGATGTGCCACCTGTCGTTGTACTCAGGGGATCGAGACCTTCCTAACGATCCTCGAAATGCGTGAAAAGTCCATGTCGTTTGAAAAGTCAACAATTGTCCCTTTTTAACTAAATTACCGAATTGTCCTTGAACTTTCGAACATCATAACTTCTTCCTTAGTTATCGAAATCGGATGTGCCACCTGCCTATAAACTCGTGACGTTCTGAACTACGTCAGAATCATCGGTCAAAGTCCATTTGATCGCCCGAATGAACAGTCAACATTTTTGCCCATTTCAGGGGAAAAATCGTCATTTCGCACCGTCCGTCCCAAAACACCTAACTAAACACTGATTAACTTTACTAATCTATCATTAATCACTAACCTAATCTCGATTTCTGAGACGGGTCGTTACATCTGGGGTATCATAGGTTTTCTCTCCTAAGGACGAGTCTTTAAACTCATGTCCGGGGTTTCATAATGTCTATCCCGGGAACGTGCCTTTAAACTTAAATCTGGGGTATCATAGCACACGAGGATGGTTAACATTTTACATCCCGAGAACGTGGGCCCTCTTCAAATAATGCAATAAAACATTTAAGGAAAAACTACATAAAACCCCCATAAACTATAGGGGTTATCACATACTCATATCCAAAATATCAAAAGTTTCATATCAGTATCCAAACTATATGACCATTAAAATTTAACTACCACCGTCAAGTTTCCCATCCATTTGACCATTAAAATGCCACATGTCAAAGTTTTTGTCCAGTCAGGAACTCATCTGGCAAAAATCAGAGGGTCATTTTTGGAATTCCAAAAAAAAATACCCAATACTCTTTTTAATATTAACACCCACCCTCTACCCTTAAATTAAACCTTCAAACACAAATCAAATGCTCAGTCATTCCCACCAGTCGTGACAGTAGACATCTAATGACACGACCTATCCTAATCCTATCGAGATTAATGAGGGATGTGCCATGCTCTCGTCTGACACGAAGTATCAGACAAGGGATAATTCATACCTCAGCCCACACGGGGCTTCCAGAACGCGTCAGGGTCGGTGGAGGAGTGTGATGTCTCGGTCCCTACTTCAGCCCGCATCCGTGATCAACCTGACAGGCATTAAAACCATTAAAAACTGTGAGTGGACGAAAAACAATAAGTTCATAAAACACATTTGATAAAGATACATTTATGCCCTTCACTAAAACGTATGCATGCATCGAAAACTAGTAAAAACCATTAGGGTCTTAGCCCAAAACCGTAAATCCAAAACCATGTGGGCCACTTCCCAAATCCATAAACACAATTTCGTAAACACTGAAATACCATTTCATAAATCCAACAATCCATATTTACTACATAACCATTCTCAGCATCCCAGAGGCCTAGCGTCCTAGAAGCTTGACATCCCAGACGTCATATCTCACGGTATAAGCAACACGTGCTGCCCAGGGTCTCCCCGAGTCAATATCTCTGACATCCCAGATGTCTGACGTCCTAGACGTCTAATCGTAGCAATCTTACTCCTGAGTCACTATATGGTCTGGTAGCTCCGTATAATGACCCCTCGCAGGCAATGCACTGTGACTTCCCTAGTGTCCCAGACACCTGGAGGAGACCATCACATATCCTCATATCAAGATGGTATATGGAGAACAGTTTTACAAAGCCATTTCAAAACATCTCAATGGACCCTGCCCGGAATTCCCATAAAACATCACAAATCCATTTAGGGTCTCCGACCCGAAATTACGTTTATGAAACATAAGGTCCCGGACCCGAAATCACATTTATAAAACCTAACTAGGCCTCATGCCTGATTTTGTAAACCACTGGGCTCCCGGCCCGATCATATAACTCAAAAGGGTCTCAGCCCAATTTCGTAAACCAACTAGGCCCTTGGCCCGATCACATAATTCAAATGGGACTCATGCTCGAGTTCATCTTTCCAAAACCCAAAGTTATTTCATCAAACCATCAATGAAACCACATGCACGTAAAACTACAGGAAAACCATAAATCTCGATATACGTGCAAATACAGGATTACCTCGAAATATGTGCAACCATGTAAATCACCAATGCCACAATCATCCCTATAGAAATCACATATATAAAACATATAAAACAGTTATGCATGCATCATAGTTTAGAAAACGTTGTCCACTCACAGACCGTCCTACGTTGCCATCTCGATACGCGTGTCATAAGCCTTCCCGAGTCACACCACTATCACCGGGACTTCGAAATTTGTCCAAATTATACTAGAGGGTTACTAACTACCTCATTAACCTCCCATTAAAGCCCTGTAATTTTCTAGAATTTTTAACTATTTTTAAAATTGATCCTAAAACTTCGGACATCCTGAACTATATCGAAACAATGTCCGATCGACATGAAACTAGTCCCAAAATGTTCGTTATTTCGAATAGATTAAAAGTCATGTTGAACATGCCTCGAAAAGAGGGCCCACGCTCCCTCATATGCGGCCCAAACACCCTGCGCGTGAAAGCCACACGTGGCACTGTTCACTTTCACCTACCTCGGACAAACCAGTCCGGTCCAGTCGGTCCAACTGGACCGGCGTGACCGGTTTGGGACAATTCCAACTTCTTCCTCAACCTGTTTTCACCCCAATTTTCTCTTAAACCATCCTCTAATCATTTCCAATTGATCCATGAATTCAAAATATGAAAACCAAGTCCGAAAGCCATACCTTCAATTCGATTATTGAACCGGTCGTCCAAGCCCCGTCGATTTTCCATGCTTCCGGCCACCACCATCCCTCATTTTCGTCCTAAAACATTTGTACAATCCTCACAATCACTATTCCAATAAAAAAAACCATTCGACAAACACTCAAGACTCAATTTCCAATTTTGAACCCAAAACTCACCTTCTATGGTTTCTCCTGCCACCGTCCACGACGGTGCAAGCCATGGCCACCGTCCTCAACGTCTCACCCCACTCTCTCACTTTCATTCATAGGATAAGTCCAGATAATGAAGATTGAAGGCTCATGGGAATGGGAATGGGTTGCAAGGTCACGGGTTTAGGGAAAAGATGAAAATAATCGATCATGTGAAAAGGGAAAAATATCCACCATGTGGTGGATTGGGCCAATTAGATGGGTGACACTTGTCACTCATCTGGTGGTTCCTTCCAGAAACTTCGCAAATCAAAACTTGCCACATGTCCCCATTTCTCAGTTTACGTGCAATAACATCGTTTTCCGTTCTAGACCCATAACTTCGCCATCGAACCTCTGATTTCGACATGCCGCCTGTCTACGAACTCGTGACATCCCGATCTACGTCACGGTCACCGATCCTCGTACGTTTGACTCCTTGAGTTAAAAGTCAACATTTGCCCAATTCTATAAGCAAAACGGTCATTTCGCAGCGTTCGTCCAATTTCTCTCAACTAATCTTTGATTAGTCATTCTAAATCGTAATTAATTAATATTAAATCCCGATATTCAGGACAGGTCCTTACATCCAATTCCTCCATATGTGACACACAAAAATACCCAGCCATCTCCGGATCAAGAAAAAGCCTAGTCATCTCCATATCAGAAAGAAAAGAACAACCCAGCCATCGATCTTATTCACCACCATCGATGTTGCCGTCGATCATGGTCGGTCTTTTTCAAAGTCCCCCTCTGGTGGGTTTATCTGCTCTCGCTCTTTCTCTCTTCCCGTCCAATGCTATGGCCGCTTTCTGGACCACAACAGGATACAGTGAAGCTCCCGGGGATTATCTGCATCAATGAGATTGATATTACCTATGGCATGGGAAATCAAAACCATTACCAATTAAGCATGTGAAACAATAGATAAAACTAGAAATTGAAAAAATAGAAAAAACTTGAGGAAAATGAAGAAAAGAGAATTCATGATTCTATAATTTCAAGGTCGAATTGGTAGAATCGGTCGAATCGTCCATTCCTTCAACCACGCTAGGGTTTTGAAATATTAAAATCCCAAAATCTCTACTTGAAACCATCATTAATCTAATAGAAATTGAGACAAAATCGAAGAGAGATGAAGGATGCAGAGAAGATAAAACCATACCTCAAACTGGTAAACGATGCCTTTATTGGTGGATTTTTTAAATTTGACCAAGGCCATTGCACAAGGTGATTGGGAAAAAACAGTGAAGAACGGCTAGGGTTCTCGATTAGGACCAGAAATTAATAAAATTGGCCAGATGGGAAATATAAAAGAAAATTATACTACTCTTCTAGTGTAAGACCGGTGTCTTGGGAAGAACGGTGAACAATCCCACATTGCTAGGGGAGGGAAATGTGAAATACCTTATATGTGTGGGCACGTATCTATCTAGCATGAGGCTTTTTGGGAGCTCACTAGCTTTGGATTCCTTGAGAACTCCAAAATTAAGCGAGTTTGAGCTGGTGCAATCTTAGGATGGGTGACCTACTAGGAAGTTGCACGTGAGTACCCAGAAACAAAACCGTGAGGGCTCGGCCCAAAGCGTACAATATCGTCCCAGATGGGTCGAGTCGTGACATCCAGGGCTAGCCATGGCCTAGGGCGGCAAGGGCGGCCGCCCTAGGCCCACGAACAAGGAGGGCTCAAAAAATTTAAAATTTTCTTATTTTTATGGGAAAAAATAAAAGAATATTAAAAAATTTGAAAAATATTTAAATTTAATTTGAAGAAATATTTTATTAAAAATTGGTCTCATATGCTTGAAATATTATAAGACTTATTCTGATTAATATATAATTATCTAGCTTATCTTATAAAGTCATTAAGACTCTAATTTCACCGTTTCTTAAAAATATAATATTACAAAAACGACTATATTTTCTATGTATGATTGATGTGCTTAAATTCTTGAATTTTTTTGGTATATTGCTAGGAGGATGAAAAAATTATTAATTTTGTATATGTAAATATATATTCTAGGGGCACTTTTATAATTTTCGCAATAGGTCTCCAATTTATTGTACTGGCTCTAGTGACATCTAGTCATGTGTCTGGGCCTCGAAAAAATGTTTCTATGTGATTTACGTAGAATTTGACTAAAGGAACTATGAGATTGAAGGAATTATGAGGCGGTCAGAGCCCATGGCGGAGATTGAAGGAATTATGAGTTACTTACCGAAGATTTAACAGCGATAACGGCCATGGCAGAGAACGGAGGAGACAAACAACGACAATGAAGACATGGATACCGGTGTTGGTGTGCTAATAAAGGCCATGGCAGAGAACTAGAAGAGAGAAGGAGCACGTGAGACCATGAAAACCACCAACCAAGATCGATGGCGACATCGACGATGGTGAAGATGAAGATTGATGGCGAAGAGGATCGATGGCTTAGGTATTTTTGCATAACTGCAAAGCCTTAGGCTTTCATAATCGTCGTCTTCTCTCTTTGTTGTCGTCGTTTTTTTTTCTTTCGATTTAATCTCTGTTTTTTCACAAAATCCGTGAGGGAAATTGATGAATCTTTTTCAATTGTTGAGATCTCAGGTCTCGATTTGAGCATGATTGATTCTTACTTGAATAGGAGGATCTGATGCCTCATAGAATCTTACTTGAATAGGAAAATCTGATGCCTATCTTCTTTCTCTTTAATTTTTTTTTTTAAATGAAGACTGATTTATTTTTTACCAAGAAAGAAAAAAAAATATGGTATTATTGATTTTTTTGGGATTCCGAAAAAAGACTAGACAAAAATTTTGACACGTGACATTTTGACGGTCAAATGGATGGAAAACTTGATAGAGGTAGTTAAATGTTAATGGTCATATAGTTTGGGTACTGATATTAAACTTTTGATAGTTTGAATATGAGTTTGTAATGACCAATGATGAAAATATCGACAATATCGTCGATATATCGGTCGATATGTCGGAAATTTTGGCCGGCGGCAGGTAAGAGGAGGGGTGGGGGGAAGAAATTGAGCGAAATATCGACATTTTTCCTCATTTTAAGCTCATCGATCTCTTTATTTCATTAAAAAGATCGAGATAGGAACAAATTTCATGAAAATCGGACGTAAAACGATAGAGTTACAGTCGGGTCATGCTGCGCGGGTCAAAAAACCCGAATTGCAGACCCGCGCGAGGAGGAAAAAGACTGTTTTTAAGTCCGTACGTATGCTTTATATATTAGTTGCTTTCTTAAATTCTCAACTTGGCTTGTTATTTGAGTTGGTGTGGCTGCTTTTCATTAAAAGCAATCCTGCAGCCTCCTCCCGGGTTCGATCCCCCTTGCGTGCTTTTGTTTGTTTTTTTTATTTTTTTTATTTTTTCCATTTATTCTTTATTAATTTGAACTATATTTTCCATTTATTTATTATTTTGAACTATATTTATTATTTTTTCCTTATTTTGAACTATATTTATTATTTTTTCCAATTTTAAATATATCAATCCTTTCCAATTTTAAATATATCAATCCTTTCCAATTTTTTTCATTTATTCTTTATTAATTTGAACTATATTTTCCATTTATTGATTATTTTGAACTATATTTATCATTTTTTCCTTATTTTGAACTATATTTATTATTTTTTCCAATTTTAAATATATCAATCCTTTCCAATTTTAAATATATAAATCCTTTCCAATTTTAAATCATTTATTCTTTATTAATTTGAACTATATTTTTTATTTATGCCTTATTTTGAACTATATTTTTCATTTATTTCTTATTTTGAACTATATTTATCATTTTTTCCTTATTTTGAACTATATTTATCATTTTTTCCAATTTTAAATATATCAATCCTTTCCAATTTTAAATATATCAATCATTTTCAATTTTTGAATAAAGATTGACTCTATTTTTTTTTTATCCTTTTTCCAATTTTAAATATATTTACTAATTTTATAATTTTTCTTCCATTCAATTTTTTTATGCTTATTGTTATGTTTTTAATTATATTAACATTCAATTATAATAATTCACTTCAATTTATGTTTATGTTTATATTTTTATATTACTAGTCATCGGCAGAACCCTATTGTATCATATTATTCATCATATATTCATTATATCAAAGTCATTTTATAGTTTTTATTAGTCCTATATAACCATCATTGGGTACTTAAGTTTTTCCAAAGTTTCATTCAAAATTTCCAACTTTTAGATCGAATTTCCGTCATTTTTGTTGACCGTAAACGATATCGATATCGATATCGATATTTGGAGCGAGATATCCGTAAATTTGATTAGCGATATATCCGTCGATATCGATATTTCAATCATTGGTAATGACTTCTATAGTTTGGGGGGTTTTATGTAGTTTTTCCAAAATTTAACTAAGTATGCATCACAGTTTAAAAACAAATGTCTACTCACACATTTTCCAAGCAGCTCAATCCCAAATTGTATGCTCCTCCGAAGTCCCTGGAGTTATTTGACCCTAAAAACACAACCTGAATCCTTAATTTTCAACTAATCTTGCCAACCTTTAATCCAAGATTTCCTACGTCTAATTCCTTCAATTTCCTAGTTAAACGCAACTGTAGGAACTCAACCCAAACATTAATAGGCTTGGTTTCAAGCTTGGTGGTCTCAAATTGGCTCAATAGCTCACAGATCCAAATTTCGAGTTTTCAGGTCTAGTTTTTCCTTTCTTCTTCCCTGTTTCTCTTTCTATCTTCTTCCATGTTTCTCTTTCTCTTTCTCTTTCTCTCTTATTTTTCCTTTTTGTTCTTTTTCTTTTCTATTTCTCTTCGTGTTTTCTTTTCCGTTCAAATGGTGGTGCGAGTTTGATTTTGGTTGCCATACCCAAACAAACGCAGACGGGGTACGCTACAAATAACACACATAACTCACACCCACACGGAAATGATGCCACCAATCTGCACTGGATGGTGACATGTGTCATCATCCCACAAGGGTGACTCAGTAGAGTAAAAAAAGCCAAATGACCAAAATGCCCCTAGTTCAATTTACCAAAATGCCCTTGGGTATTCTAGACCTGTAACGATCATTTCTGAACTCCGATTTTGACGTACTGCATATCTACAAACTCTGGATTCTGAAACCTATGTAACGGTTCTCACGAAAAGTCCAAAAAATTTTCGATCAAAAAGTCAACTTTTGACCTACAAAAGTAAAATCGTCAATTTTTTTTTATATATCTGAAATTAGCTTTTTCAAATTTTGGGCGCATTACAGACCCGCCGGACCAAAGCTTAAATCTTAGCCACTCACAGTCTCTTTTGCATCTTCATAATTTTTTTTCTTGTGGTCCAATCACATATAAAAATATAAAGCAAATAAATCAGAAGAAAGAAAGTAAAAATTTTTTACCTCACAAGATTAAGATTGGGCAGATGACGACCACCTTATTTCTTTTTCTTCACCAAAGAGCAATTCGATGGAATTTGGAAATGAACCAACAAATCACATACTCTCTTTAAATGACTTTTTCATCTTAATGGAATTAGTTATGAGAGAACCCATTTTCACCACTTGGTTTCCCCATATCAATGACCAAGCAAATAAAGGGTTTTTGGGTTTTTTCTTTTTTATTGGATGTAGAAAACTTCCATTAAATGAAAGAAAAGGAAAAATCAAGAGTTTATTGGAAAAAGCTATTTTTTTGTTGAGTCGCAAATCAAAACTCAAACCCTACTTACATCATCAACTTAATGTTATGTTTCAGGCCGGACAAAATTTTCTGCCACAGGAACAATACAAGACAAGACGAAGTCCTACTCCAAAATAATTTATTGAGACTACAAAAAACCTACATCCCTTAGAGAACATCTAATGGTAGAGGCAAGGGCAAGAGCTAAATGCAAGATTTAGCCCCTCAAAGGATACTATTCATGATAGCTTGCCCAAGGCAAGATTTAGTGTTTTTAATGGGGATGGGCAAGAGATAAGAATTTAAATTTGTATGTGAATTATTTTCTTAAAGATTATATATAGAAATCTTTGCATAATATATCTGAAATGCAATTTAATTCTACTTTATTTTATTCTTATATGAATATTTTAAAAAATTAAATATTATCATAATAAAGAAACTTTATTTTACTAAAATTTAAATTGAAACAAAATATTTAATAAGTCTAATAAATTATATAATCAATAATTTAAATTGAAAAATAAAATCAACTAGTGAGGAAGGGTGAATCGATTTTGATCTTTCTGAGGTTGATAATCACATTCTTGATTATTTTAAGGCTGATAATCATCTTCTTCATGATTTTCATAATAACTACCACTAAGATTACACTATTGTCCATTTGTGATTGCCAATTGCCTTTTTCTCCAATATCTTATATTTGTTTGGACTCATCTTTTCGGTATCCTTCTCCATAATTCTATCTTCTTGTTCTATTCGTCTTTCTTTATGTTTTCGCAATTCCAATGATTGTTCAAATTGTAATGCCTTCGCCTAATCTTCATCTTCCTTAATGTCGCCTTTTCCAAATTTTTCAATGCAATGGCCTTCATGGTGGCTATCAATCAATTATTATCAATCATATGTGACTTTCCCCTTCTCTGAGTTTCTTTTGATTGCTTCCTTCCTAGAGGTCTTACAAAGGAACCTATATGAACCTATATTGGCTTCAGGGTTTTCCTTTTCCCCATCTTCATCAAAATTAATTGAAGATTCAAGTGGTGATGAGCCAAATGAAGATACTTGTCTTACTTTAGACTCTCTATGAGGTGGATCTTTGAAATACTCGCAATATTTGCATATCTCCTAACAATGATGAAACATAAATTGCGAATTCATTTTTACTTTATAATAGACCTCTGCTTGTATCAGCTAAACATATAATTATGAACAATTGATTAATTAAAAAAATAAACTGTGCACAATGATACTACATTTATAAATTTACAAATTCTCACCCTATCCATCTGATTGGCACCACTACGATGAAAATTTGCAGCTTGTTATGAAGCCCTTTGCCACTCTTTGAGTATCGGTCGTAATTTTTTCTACCTATTTGAAAACTCCTGAACAGTTAGGATACCTTCCACATGACCATCCCAATTTTGGATATAACGGTTTTGAACACATGCCCAGAATGCGTTGTTTGTTTGATTTACTCCTTCAATTGCATTTGAAGTGACAACTGCCCATACTTTGTATAACATCACTTCTTCCTCATTTGACCATTTATGATTTGGTGCCATATTTATAGGAGTAAATATTAATTTCCTGTGGATATTTAAATTGTCATATTAACAACAACAATATTATAATAATATTATAAGTATCAAGTTAGACTTTAATAATAATAATAATAACAACAACAACAACAACAATAATAATAATAATAATAATAATAATAATAATAATAATAATAATCATAATAATAATAATAATAATAATAATAATAATAATAATATACAACTATCAATTAAAATTGAAAAAATATATTAACCAACAAATAAATATAAACCAATAAATCAGAAGAAGACGAAAAAAGTAGAAAAAAAACGTTAATAAAGAGGAACAAAATGCAGCGTTTTAGCCCACCTTCTTTAGTGGTTTGTTGAAAAGAGAGAGTCTAGAACTCTCTCAACAATTATGAAACCGAAATAGAGAGAGGCCTAGCGGTGGAGATGGTGACGAGAGGTTGTGAGAGGCTATCGAGAGGGGGAGGTGTGCACAAGAGGATGTCGACTCCTTCTAGTTCTTGTGCTTCAGTCAATTACTTCGAGAGGAAATTCAGACATCGATAGGTTCAAGGGGTTCACAAGGTTCCAGCGACGATGGTGAGGCCTTCGACTGGTTCGAGAGGTTCAAAAGGTGAGTGGGTGATGTAATTTGTAGGCAAAGGTGAGTGAGTGATTGAGTGATTTTTGATTTGTTTCCCAAATTGTTGCCTAATGTCTGTCCAAATTGTGAGACTGCGTTTGCTGTCCAATTCTGATTTTTTCCCAATATCTGTTCATCTGTGAATTGTAGTATGTTTGAATTGTTGTGTTTGATTGCATAATTGATGTTCATCCGTGATTAAATAATTCTGGTTTTTTCCCAGTTTTTGTTCGTTCGTGATTTCTTATCTAATTGTTGTTCATGTTTGAATTCTGGGTTTTTGTTGGCTCTCTCTATGAATATGTTTTGTTATCTATTCTAGTTGAATGATGGTTGTGGGTGATGAGCAAAGGAGCCGTTGGGCTACTTTTTGATTGGTAGGCCAAATGCCCAGCCCGAGCATGGGGGGAGGCCAGAATAGCTTCAGGACAATCCGTGCCCAAGCCATCCTGCACTCCATTAGAAACTGAAACTCAGGGGCTAGAGGTCAGGAGCTGCCTTGCCTTGGCCAAAAGGCCTCCACTAGACATGCTCTTAGGATTCTCTAAATTCCTACTCGATGTGGGGCATTTTCGGAACCCAAAATCATCCAAAAATTGTTGAGCTGCCATGGAATCCATAATTTATATAATGTCCAAATTGCTACTAGTAATGACATTAACGACTCACAGACATCCACACATTGAATAATATATTTACTAACAAAATATATATTTTAATCAGGTTAAAACCTAGATAATAATAAATATTCATCATGAGAATTAATTATTATTATTATTATTAATTAATTGTTAAGTAATAACTTTTATTAAAAAAGAATTATTTATTAATTAAAAAATTAACTGACCAATCAAAACGCTCCGTGACTTTTAAGGCTTTCCTATAAATAGTGGAGCTCATTTAATTTCCAATGTAGTTTGATCTTTGCTTCTAAAGTTCTTTTTGAATTATCTCTCTCAAAACTAACTTAAGTATCAGAGCGTTCTTAATTGAATAATTCCCTGGGACTTCAACATTAACCTTGATTGCTTCTTATTTACTGTTTGTAGGGATCAAGAAGATTTTTTCAAGCATGTTCAATTTCTACTTTAACACTACCTTATTTTTATTACAAATATTTAGGCTGTGAATTTTTTTTAAGACATTTTTGAATATCAAAAAGAAAAATGTTACTACAATTTTTTATGAGAAATATAAGAGGTTTAAAATTGCCCTAATCTAGTTGAACTAGCTCTTCAAATTTTTTCGGTGATGTCAAGTTGTCATCTTTGTTGGAGATTTTAGTCAAATTAACTCATGATCTAATAATATTTCTCAATTTAATGTTTGAAAAAAATGTTTTACGAAATTCCGAAATAAAATTCCCAATTCCATTACAGAAAGCTACTCTGCTCATAAAAAAGGAAATTTCAATATTTCTCAAGTTTAGTCGATTGTGTACTTATGCCAAAGACTCTTTTATTATGTATAATTGTTTTAAATTTATCGGTCAAATATTATCAGAAACAATTTTATTAGGGAGTTGATTTTGTAGTTGCTGCATTTCACTCATTTCACTTGTAGCTTTATTTTTTTTATTTAAAAATAAAATAAAATGACATAAGTAAAAAATAGAATGTGAAAATTAATTACCATTTATTATTACGGAGATTTTTAGCTTCTCTATTACCACCTACCTACCATATTAATTATCACTCGACAAGTGAAATTAAATCTATTTAATATACAAGTATCAACGTTTAATAATTCATCCAACAACAATTAAAGATAGTGAGCAAAAACACTCCCCTAAACCTAATAATGCTCATCATCACACCATTATGCTTGTGCACAATTTTCCTGTGCATGTGTGAGCAGTTGAGCTTAATGCTTCTGCTTGTGACTGAGAAGGATTCATTATTGGCCCCAATAACAATAAGGTCCAATATCAAGGCAATATGGTGCAAATATTTTGAATGATTGGCTTCGGTCCCCCTACATAGACACATTGCCATGTCTAATCTCAATTGCCTCACTCTGGTAACAGTTGGGCTCATAATTTAATGTCACAATATATTGTCTCCATAATCACTCGCTCTTTTGTAGTCTAGGAATTAGAATGAATTTGTGTTTGTCTATCATTTCTAAAATTGAGTCAAAATTTAAGTGTTAAATTGCGACATTTAGATGATGCGTTTGTCTTCATGAAAGTTTTATAATGAATAAAGTGAATTTATATATGTGTATTTCATAATTTGTGCGTCTATAGGGCAACAATGAAATTTATACAATTCTCTTGATTTGATTTTTTTTTTTTCAATTAAAAAAGACTTGAAAAATTGTAGGGACATTAAATTGCTTACAACTACCTCTATTTGAGCACCCCCATGGCCATGAGGGTTTTCTTCAATTTTAAATGCTGACACCTAAGTTGACGATTGAATTTATTTAAATAGAATGGATTAGGTAGCTTTATCTATTATATAAGAAGAACATTTGTTTTAATGCGTACTATAATTGGATTGTGCATGATGAGCTATTTCTAAAGTTAATTGATGATGATATTTATTTTTTGTTCTGTCCAATGAATTTTCCATTTCATTGAAATTTCTCATTGTTAATGATTATGTATTTTGTGAATAATTTTTGGCATAATTGTTATATTGCCACGTAATATTAATAGTTAATTCACTCATATTATAATTTTATATTGATAATGTAATTTGTTTATAATGTAACACATAAACAAATATAATATTGTCAAAAACAAATAAAGAACCGGGTTAAATATATAAATAACATATTGCTTGTCAAAATTGTGTATCTCATGATTTTAATCCAATGCATATATATATATATATATACATATTCTTTTGGATTTCATTCATAAGAAGCTCAACGATCATTGCTTGGCGTACTAAATTCACACTAGTGAATAATTGCAAGTCACTACAATGGTTGTGGGATTCACACTAGCAAGCATTTGTATCGATGATAATTGATCATGTTCAAGTGCATAAATATTGAGACTTCTTACTCAAAATGCATCCGACCGGAACATTAAAAAATTGTGTCAATTTGTACCAAAAATTGACGTTTTGTCAGCGTCGTTGCGCCAAACGTTAGAGTCCGTTACGATCCGTGTGAAAAGTGCTGATATGATAGTAATATTATAAAATTTGTACGGGCAATGAAAACATTTTCTACATTTTATTAAAAAAATTTCATTAAAAAATCTTTTAAGAGTTTAAAACAAATTTGAAAATACCCAACATGTCCCTTCTCTTTCCCCCCCCCCCCCCTCCCCCCTCTGTGACCATCGACCACTGAATACCAACCACCACTGTGCCTAGTCCCGGCCAAATTCAGCCTCGCCATCTTAACTAAATCCTTCCGTACGTTGGGATGCCTCAATCATGGCCTCCCTCTCCGTTAAGACTCATCGTCGAGGCAGAATTAGAGGTACGAACTCAGAATCCTCCTTCATCGTTGACCCTCGATTTGTAAGCCACAGACAACAGTGATTATGATGAAAGGCAGACCCAGCTTCTCCTTGTATAGACGAAGCGAATAGGGGTGGTCTCACAGTATGGGTCGACTGGGAACGTTCCTAATTTTAACTATCATTCTTGAATTTTACATTAATTTTATCTATCGACCCTACTTTATTTGTAGCAACTAGGGTGGGTACGGTGCGGTTCGATTCGGATATTAGCAATATCCAAATTCAAACTGTTAAAATTTTAACAGTTCGATACGGTTTGAATTTTCTAAAATTAGAAATAAAATCGTTTCAATCCAAACCATTACTAATGGTTCGATTTGGATCGAAACAATTTAAAACCGTTTAGACATAAAAAAAATATTAAGGGATACAAATGAATAAATGAGGGATCTTCAATCTTTGATCATCTAAGACAACTGATTAGATTTATTGTGTGCAACATTGCACAAGATGTATTGATCCTCATTTGTCATTCCAGTGTTCGAAAGATACTCTATGGAATTTATAGTAAGTAGTAAGTTTCTAAAATAGACATGTTTTTGGTTACTTATTTGAATCAATGCGTAGTTTCCTAGTCCTACTTCAAGCAGGATGGATTCACCAAGCCATAACCAACCCCAATCAATGGGGATGACAGGCAGTAGAGCTCATGTTGAGGACGGATTATCGAGAATTAATTAAGAACTAATCGAGATTAGTCGATCATTATTGAACGATCGGGGTAAAATGAAGATTTAGCCCTTGGAAAGGGTAAAAAAGTTAACTTTTGAGCCATGAGGTCCAATGTACGTGGATCGAGTACCATTATGTAGATCGAGACGATACGAGTCCGTAGACAAGTGGCACGTCGAAATCGGACATCGTACGAAAAAATTACGTACCCACCCTAGTTGCTACAAATAAAGTAGGGTCGATAGATAAAATTAATGTAAAATTCAAGAATGATGTTAGCAATATCCAAATTCAAACTGTTAAAATTTTAACAGTTCGATACGGTTTGAATTTTCTAAAATTAGAAATAAAATCGTTTCAATCCAAACCATTACTAATGGTTCGATTTGGATCGAAACAATTTAAAACCGTTTAGACATAAAAAAAATATTAAGGGATACAAATGAATAAATGAGGGATCTTCAATCTTTGATCATCTAAGACAACTGATTAGATTTATTGTGTGCAACATTGCACAAGATGTATTGATCCTCATTTGTCATTCCAGTGTTCGAAAGATACTCTATGGAATTTATAGTAAGTAGTAAGTTTCTAAAATAGACATGTTTTTGGTTACTTATTTGAATCAATGCGTAGTTTCCTAGTCCTACTTCAAGCAGGATGGATTCACCAAGCCATAACCAACCCCAATCAATGGGGATGACAGGTAGTAGAGCTCATGTTGAGGACGGATTATCGAGAATTAATTAAGAACTAATCGAGATTAGTCGATCATTATTGAACGATCGGGGTAAAATGAAGATTTAGCCCTTGGAAAGGGTAAAAAAGTTAACTTTTGAGCCATGAGGTCCAATGTACGTGGATCGAGTACCATTATGTAGATCGAGACGATACGAGTCCGTAGACAAGTGGCACGTCGAAATCGGACATCGTACGAAAAAATTACGGGTCGCGGAATGTAACGAGCTATCCCGAATTAACGGGATTAATTAAAGATTAATGACGGATTAGCAAGGCTAATCAAGGATTAACGGACGTTCAAGGAAAAATGACGATTTTGCCCCTAGAATGGGCAAAACGTTGACTTTTTGTTCTGACGGTCAAATGGACTTTGGCCGATGACTGTGACGTAGTTCGGGACGTCACGAGTTCATAGACAGGTGACACGCTCGATTCCGACATCCGTGGAAGAAGTTATGACGATCGGAAGTTCAAGGGCATTTTGGTAATTTGGGTGAATAGGGGCCAACGATTGACTTTTGACCCGGGAGGTCAAACAGCCGAGGACCGAAGACCGTTACGTAGATAAGGACGATACGAATTCGTAGACAGGCGGCATGTCAAATTCGGACGTTCGACGACGAAGTTACGGTTCACGGAAGTTCGAGGGAAGTATTGCACGTTTTACGAGACGATAACTGTTTGGACTTTAGTGGGGCCCAGATATTTGTCCTAAGGCCAATGGATGAGTGACAAGTGTCACCCATCCACTGGACATCATTTTCCCTCATGCATATCTCACTCCCCTTTGCATCGTTCATTTTTCCATCCACCCAAAACCCAACCCGATCAACCTTCACCCAAATCCAAAACCCTTCAACCTTTTTAATCATTGTTGAGAGGCCCAGAGAGTGAAGTGAGGATGCTGAACGTGGTGGCTGGCCCAGGCAGAGCCGCCGTGGACGGCGGCGGAGGCTAACCCGTGCAGGTATCGGTTTTAACCAATTTTCATCCATTTTCAATTTCTTGTATTAGGGGTCGATTTGGATGGTTTTAATGAATTAAATAGGTTGTTAGGGGATTAATAGGAAGGTTTTGAGAGAGGTTAGACTTTGAGGAACACTGGGGTGAGTTTTGGAAAATTTGAACCGTGAGGAAGATTTGGACCGATTGGATTTTATAGGTTTTAGATGTTTTGGTTAATTGGTTTAGGTTCCTAGGAAAAAAATAAGAAGGATAGGATCGATTAGAGAGGAAAACGGTGAAGATTGTACCGTGTAGGAGCCTAGAACGGACACGTCGGTCCGGTTGCAGAGAAAACCGGACCGGACCGGTTCGGACCGGTCTGACCGAGGATAGGGATGACATTGTAGCACTAGCGTGTGGCTTCCACGCGCAGCCACTTCAGGCGGCTCGTGAGGGATAATTTGGGGAAGGTTCCAACATGTCAAATCATCTATTCGATGTAACGAACATTCTGGGACTGGTTTCGAGTCGATCGGACATCGTTTCGATATAGTTCGGGCTGTCCGAAGGTTTTGGCGCACGTTTAAAAATAGTTAAAAATCCCGGAAAATTAGGGGGCTTTAGTGAGGGGTTAATTAACTAGTTAGTAACCCTCTAAAGTGATTTGGACAGGTTTGGGAATCTTGGAGACGACGGTTGACCCGGGAAGGCTTACAGCGCGCGTATCGAGGCAGCAGGGCGGACAGTCTGTGAGTGAACTTTATTTCTGAAATCAAGGTTTTACAGTTTTGCACTGATTTCCGGTTTTGCACTGATTTCTAGTTTTGCACTGATTTTTGGAAATTGGTGAATTATATGATTTCACGCATTACGAGGTGATTTACTTGCTTGCACGTAAATTGAGATTTTCCAGTTTTGCACTAATTTTCGTACTTACGGTTTTGGATATGATTTCATGAAATGGTTTTGGAATTGAAAAGGTAAACTCGGGCACACGACCCATTTGACTTACGAACTCTCGAACTTGAGGTCCATTTGATTTAACGAGGCATCAGACCGGAAGCCTAGTTGGTTTACGATTCGGACCGGAGGTCTAGTTTGTGTGTGGATTCGGGCCTAGGGCCCAGCTATGTGTTATAAATGGTTTTTATGGTTCATGACGGTTTATGGGAACCAGCATGAACACTGGAAACGTTTTATGGGTCATGACGGTTTATGGGAACCAGCATGAACCCTTGAAAGGATTTTATGGTTCATGAAGGCTTGTGAGGGCCGGACATGAATCCTTGAAAGGTTTAAGGAATGATTTCAAAAGGTTTTTCATATGCCATCCTTTATATATGATTTTCTCCTCCGGGGAGGGTCGTTGGCCTGGGTGGACCCCGGAGTAGTCACGGAGCACTAACTGAGTGAAGTCGCCCCCTAGTTGGGTTCCTTACTCTTAGGAAGGGCATGGTTCGTAACCTCTAGGGAGGGTCATTGATCTACGGACATTGACCTGGGTGGACCCTGGAGAGACATGGGTTTGAGACCCCGGTTAGCACGCACATACCTCTATATACCGTGACAGGTTCGGTGATATGAAATATAATGGATAAACATGATTTCAATTGGTTTGGAAAATTGTGTTTTATGATGATAAATGGATTTGGACTGAGATCCCGCATATGTTTACTATGTTGTGGTTTTCTGTAAATGGTTTGGGTAGGAGCCCGTATGATTATGGTTGTTTAAATATATGTGATTGGATAAATGGTTTTACTATGCATGCATGCTTTTTAGTGAAGGTTATAAAGGTCTTTATAAAATGTATTTCTGAAATATTACTTTTTGTCCACTCACAGTCTTTCTGATTTTAATACCCTTCAGGTTGAATACGACGCGACTGTAGCAGAGACCGAGATATCACATACCTCATCCGGATCCTGGCGTACTCTGATAGCCCGGGAGGGCAAAGGTCGAAAATTTCCCTTGTCTGACACTCCGTGTCAGACGGGATCAGGGGCGTTCCTCGTTAATCCCAGGGGGATTAAGGACGGGTCCTGACACATAGCACCTGCTGCGACCACGATTCAAACCCGTAGGTCATCAATAGGGTCATATGCCCGAGACAAAATCAACTGGGTCTCATACCCGAGTTTATCCTTTTCGAAATCCAAAACCATTTCATTTAAACCAATAAAGGAATACAAACCCGTATAGGCACCGTATAAGGCTGAAACCTCAAAATACGTGCCAATACGTAACCACACTCAAATGCACTCATGGCATCACCAAACAAGTATTAAAACATATAATAAACATTTATGCATGCACCAATTTAGAAAATAAGGTCCACTCACAGACCGTCCGAGCTGCCGCCTCGATTTGCGTGTCATACGGCTCTCCCTAGCCAAACGTCGTCACTGGGACTCCCTAACCTGTCCAAATCACTTTAGAGGGTTACTAACTACCTTATTAACCTCTCACTAAAGCCCCGTAATTTTTTCGAATTTTTAACTATTTTTAATCCCGATCCTAAACCTTTTGATGCCCCGAATATTATCAAGACGGTATCCGATCGACACGAAACCAGTCCCAAAATGTTTGTTACATTGAATAGAAGATTTCACGTGTTGAAGACATCCCCAAGAGATGGGACACGTGCCCTCACGCGCCCCAAGAACCTCTTACGCGTGAGCCCACGCGCCGGGTACACTGTTCATCTTCTTCCCTCAGCCAAACCCGGTCCATTGGTTCTGAACCGGCCGAACCGGTTCAACGTCCAAACCTTCATGTTTTCGATCCATTTCAACCCATTTTAATCCCTAAGTGTTCCTATCATTCTTTCCTATCTTTTTCACTCTTAAAAACATAAGAAAAAGAACTAAAACGAACCTTCAAAGGCCGGCCATGGCGGTGTTGCCTGCAACCTCCACCTGCTGTCACTCCTGGCCGTCCAAGCCTTCGAAAACAATCCCTTTCGACTCACAAAACCACGAGAAGCAAACCCTAATCCTTAGGTTCGATTAACAAGCCTTAAAAACCAACTTCCAATTTTTGAATATTAAAAAGGCTCTTAGTTTCTCACCTCTGCCGTCCACCACCGTGAGCCACCGTCCCTGTCATCTCAGTCCTTCATCATCTCAGTCTCTCCCTAACTCTCACAAAGCCATGAGGATGTAGATATGGTGATAGTATGATGTGGTGTTGTGTGTTTGCTTTAGAGAGAATGAAAATGGGGTTTCGGGTTTCGAAGAAGAACAAGGAAAATGAGGGCTGATCAGATGAAAGGGAGATAGGATTAGATGAATGATGAGGATTGAGAGTTTAGATTAGATGGAGGGCTAGGATTGAGTGATAGATGGATTAATTATAAAATAATAATTATAATAATATTTAATTATGTAGATCCACAATTTTGGGAAATTGACCAATGGGATGAGTGACACTCGTCACTCATCCATGGGTCCCACTTAAAATATCTACCCAATTAGATATTGCCAAGTCATCACCGTCTCGAAGTACGTGCATAGTGAAATCGACTTTCGTGACCCATAACTCTCCCGTTTGAAGTCCGATTTTAGCGTGTCGCCTGTCTACGGATTTGTATCGTCCCGATCTATGTAACGGTCCTCGGCCCTCGACTATCGGACCTCCCAGTCCAAAAGTCAACTATTTGCCCCATCTAACCAAAATTACCAAAATACCCTTGAACTTCTGAACGTCATAACTTTTTCCTCGAATGCCGGAATTCAACGTGCCACATGTCTATGAACTCGTGACGTCCCAAACTACGTCAGCCATTGGTCAAAGTTTATTTGACCTCCAGAACGAAAAGTCAACGTTTTGCCCACGCCCAGGGCAAAACAGTCATTTTGCATCGTTCGTCCGATTTGGCCCACTAATCATGGATTAGGCTCACTAATCACAATTAGTCACTAATCTAATCCCAAAATTCAGGACGGGTGGTTACACTTCATCTTCCTTGTTTCATTCTAAAACCGTACCCACCCTAAACCCAAACCATTGCTTCATCTTTTGGATAAGGGAGAAAGAGACAGCATGAGAGAGTGAGATGGAGAGGATGAGAGACGACATGGACGGCGGAGGACGTAGCGGTGGTGGCTGGAATCGCTAAAAACAAGGTAACCTATGGGTCCTTTGATTTTGGGTCTTTGATTTTGATGTTTTGGAACGATTCTAAGGCCATGGTTGTGTTCTTGGAGCTCATACAAGCCTGTAGGTGCAAAAAGGAACGGTTTTGGATGACAAGAGTGGCCGGAACAAGAGTTCAAAGTTTGGACTAAACTTTGGGAGGCCATATCTTCAAAACCGGGTACTTTCTTTCAATTATGGACTCAATTTTGGATTCCTTGGCCCGAGTAAATGAATTTCTATATATAGAACGTAGGATTTATTTGAGAAATGAGAGAGTTATGAAGGTTTGAAAAAATGAACAAAAATGGAGCTTTTCCTGCCACCAGCGGCCGAACTAGACGGCGACGCCAGTGGTCGTCTCTGATGAGCTTGATGACATTAGCAGTTGACCGTTAAATTGATGACGTCATCATTGACTTTGCTGACGTCGGCATTAACTTTGCTGACGTCGGCATTAACTTTGCTGATGCCAGTGTTGGTAGTTGACGTTAGCGTTGATCGTTGACTTTTTAGTTGACCGAACTTTGACTTGCGTGAGGGGGCATTTGGGCCAGAATTTCGAGGTCAAATCGGTTTTATTCGAAAAGTTTTGATGTTCTGAATCTAATGGTGGTGGTTTCAGGTTGATCGGAGATTGTTTGATAGGTGATTTGGAGGTTTTTAGCCTCAGGAAGCATGTTTGGGACACGTTGACCGTTCCGAGAGTTTTGAGGGTTTATGATTAGGACGTGTATAGGTTGGTAGTAACCTTTGAGTATGATTTGGTCATGTCTGAATGTCCCAGACATTGTAGATTAGCCCTAGAGTGGCTTACAAAGCGGGTTTCAGAATGCGCAACACGGACTGTCTGTGAGTGAACGTTTGATTTATAAATATGATGCATGCATAATTATTTTATATGTTTTATGAACATGATTTGAGATGCATTGATTGCATAGGATTTAAATATGATTTGTTGGGCATTTTCGTAGAACATGGAATATTACACGTAGTTCGAGATTTCTATTTTTATATGATATTTGGGCTTAGACCGAGTATTCTACATGCATATATTTTATGTGATTTTTATGGTTTCAGAGAGGCGTGAAACCGAAGATTGATTATCGATTTTGAATGATTTCAGGGAATTGCATGAAATCGGTATTCGGGCATGAGTCCCAATTGGATACAAACATTGACTTGGACTAGAGTCAAAGGTGTTTTTGAATAAAGATTTGAATAAAGAAATGGTTTTCAGATTTGGAAATGATATTCGGGCTTGTATCCCAGTTGATTTGTGGTTTGACTTAGAGTATAATCAAACATGATATATCGGGCTTGTGACCTTGTTGGAAAGATATGGGCTACGTGTATGAGTCCATCGGTATTGAAAACCATATTTTGGGCTGAGACCCTACTAAAGAAATGACTTTGATTGATAATTGTTTTCACTGTTTTTAAAATGATGGTTATGAAAGGGCCTCCGGTAGCTGATGTGTTTCACGGAGCGGAGCCTATGTTATGATGCTTGCCTCCGGGATGCGCTGTGTTCCCCCGAAGAGGTCACAATACATTGTCTGTTGTCGTGTAGCCGAGATAGGCTCGACTCAGGAATGCTTATGATATATGGTGTCGTTCGTTGATATGTTCACAACGATATGTGGAACGTTAGCTGATGATGTGTTCAAGGCGACGTGCTCAGACATGAGTAGTCCTGGAGCTTATATGCACGCATTTCTTGGATTGGATATCGTGACTGATGATGTTAATATGATAAGATGAGAAGTGACAGATGTTTTTCACGGGTATTGATTTGAGAAGCATTTTCACTGATTATGGATTTGAAAAGTAAAATGATTTGATTTTAGGAAAGTATTTGAGATACTTGTTTTCTGATGCATGCATGCTTTTACGTGAAAGGTATAAATGTCTTTCAATAAATGATTTTAGAAACTGTTTATTTTTGTCCACTCACAAGTTTTATAGTTTTTTATACCCTTCAGGTTTATCGCGGATGCGGGTTGTAGTAGAGATCGAGACACCACATGCCACAGCGCATACCACAAATATTGACGCACTCTGGATAACCCCGAGCTGGTTAAGGTTTTATTCTTGGTCTGACCCGCGATGTCAGTGAGAGTAGGACATCCCGCGTAAATCCCGAAGGATTAAGGATGGGTCCTGTTAGCTCAAATGACATATGCATGGCACGAACCCATATTAGCATAATCAAATGGTTGGTAATCAAAATCTTGGATTGACAGGACCCGTCCCAACTGGACGTCAAAAACCGTACCCGGTCCTGCTCCCGTCTGACAAGTCAACTGAAAGTCCGAAACTACCCTTCAGTACCTGCCAGACAAGGGAATTTTTGCGCCTGTGCCCGCACATACCTCCACCTCTGGAATAGCCTCGATCAACGCGCCACGACCTGAAGGGTTAACAAACCAGAAAAGGTGTGAGTGGACAAAAATGACTTCTTATAAAAACATTTACCAAAATACATTCTTACCCTCCAGTTTTCACAAACTTGCATGCATATCGTAAAACATGAGTAATAGTATGAAATCCTTCAAGTATGAACAGTGGACCGATAAAATCAAAACATATTTTCCCATGGTCCACAAAAACTCATGTTCACCAAATCAGTTTAACATCTCAAAAGTTCACAATTTCTTTAAATCATTTTAACCGCTAAACCACGGTTTCCTCAAAATCATTTTCCATAAACCACGGGACTTATTTCCATAACCTGTTACTTAGAGTCACGTTTATCCCTGCAACGCGTGCATATCAATAGGCTCAAGGACCGCTCAAAATCCGAGCATCCGCTGCTGTGAACACATCATCAGTCAGCAATCCGTCGCTGGGAAAAACCTCACCAGCCGACGATCCGGATCTCGTGAACATATCACTTACCGATCCATATAATCCAGCACATCTGATCTGAGTCAAGCCTCCCCTGGGCTGCAAGACAAAGATCGTGCTACGTGACCTCTTCGGGGTAAACACTTCCATCCCGAAGGCGAGCGTTATCTCCAGGGTGCACTCCGGGGAAAAACATATTTTCTCCCGAAAGCCCTAAATATCCGCAAAATATCACCATCACAAAAACCAGTGAAAAACAGTTGCATTAAAAACCAAATCATATATCAATACAGGGTCTCAGCCCCAAGTCCCAATTTACTTTATAAATCCGAAAATCATCAATATCATCATGTCATCACATGGAAATACAATTCTAACCAAAATCATAATTCCATTGGGTCTCAAGCCCAAAATATCAATATCACGTAAATCCATGAAATCAATCACTGACTCATAATCCGAGTCCAAATATCATTTTCAACTTCCTGACTCATAACCCGAGTCAAAACATCATTTTCAATCCGGGCTTAGCCCAAAACATCATTTGCACGTTCCTCGTAAAACGTGCCCGAGAGACTGATTAAAATAATCACAAAATCACGGGGATACCAAAAATCATCAAATTCATCAATTTCACATGTAACTCCAATTCCGAGTCAAAATCATTATTTACTTGGGTTCTCACGCCCACAATATCATTTTTAACCAATTTCATGATTTCTCGAAAATCGTGCCAGAATATAATAATATAATAATCACAAAACCGAGAAATCACCGAATTGAAATACCAATCATGCCAGAGCATATCAAATCATATAATAAAGCATTTTAAATCATATATGCATGCATCACGGTTAGAAAACAAAGTCCACTCACACACACCGTTCAAAACGGTTCGTTTCCGAGCTGCACGTTTTTCCGTAAAATCTGGAAATCACAACTCCTGCCCAAAATCAATATAGAGGGTTACTAACATCTCAAAATACATCATATAATTTTCCCCAATTTTTCCGGAATTTAAATACGTATTTTAAACGTAAAACAAAACTTCGGATACGCGGAACATTATCGAAATAATATCCGATTTCCCCGAAATCAACGTCAAAATGTTCGTTACACTGAGAGGATCAAAAGTCATGTTGACCTCACCTTGAGACTAGGCCGGACGCGCCCCCACGCGCCGCCGTGAGTGGCTGCGCGTGAAATCCACGCGCCAGCTACAGTGCTGCTACAGTGCTCCTCCTTCACCCGTTTGTCTGGTAAACGGGTTGAAAAACCCGCGAACAGACCCGGTTCAAACTCACCCAATTCGACACCAATTTAGTCCGTTCTTTCCACTGATCCCTTCTAATCCAACTCTAATTGAGTTCTGCAAGTTCAATTACTTGAATCATGGTCTAAATCCTCACGACTCTCAATCGATCCTCGACGGGTTTCCAATTCGGGTTTCACGATTTCATCCCTGGTTTTCAAATTAATTCATTCAGTTAGCATCGTGAGAGTGTAAGGAATGTTTCTACAAGATCAATTCGAAGAATTCTTACCTCTAACCCGTCGAACCCAAGCTCGAATTGAAGCTGCCATGGAAGCTCAATTCATCCTCAATCCGACACCGTTTCACTTCGTTTTTGTTGCAGAAAGGTTCGTATGGATCCCAGAAGTCGAATTGAATCATCAATTTCGACCCTCACGGCTCACAATCTCGAATTCGAAAGTCCCCCCAATTTCAAGATTTTTCGATTCGAAATTAACCCAGGGGCCTCACTGTCACTCGAGTCTCTCTCTCAATTCGACTTCCTCAGTCTCCCAATTGCACAATGAGACCGAAACAATGGGTTATCAGCTGTTAATGGACAATCATTAAGACAACCCACAATTTAGGGAATTTGTGTCTAAAGTGGTATAATTGTGTTTCCCATGATTCCCGTTTCAATGTTAGCAGCTGGGGTATGGAAGATGACAAAATGACAAATGTCACAATCTGGTAGCAAGAATCAATGTTAAAAGACCATTTTGCCCTCCGTTGACAAATTACCATTTTACCCCTAGACATCCGTGACCCGTAACTTGGTCACCCGAACTCCGTTTTCGACGTGCCGCCTGTCGTTGGATTCGTATCGACGAGACCTACGTAACGGTCCTTGGCCCTCGTCCGTTGGACTTCCCGGCCCAAAAAGTCAACATTTGGCCCCTACTATGCCAAATTACCAAAATACCCCTCAACTTCCGAACATCATAACTTTCTCTACGAATGTCGGAATTGAACGTGCCACCTGTCTATGAACTCGTGACGTCCCGAACTACGTCACAGTCATCGGCCAAAGTCCATTTGACCGCCCGAACTAAAAGTCAACATTTTGCCCACGCTAGGGGCAAAACGGTCATTTTGCACGTTTCGTCCGATTTCACTCAACTAATCCCCGATTAGTCATTCTAATTCGTAATTAATTAATATTCATCCCGATATTCGGGACGGGTCATTACAACCTTCCCTCCTTAAAGAATTTCGTCCCCGAAATTCCAACTACTCGTATTCCACAACTACCTCGTGGAGAACAAATGGCCACACAACACGTGTACACCTGTACACCCACTAGCTAACACAGAACTCGTCTGCACTCAGACGTCACATCATAGATGCACGTCGTACTGACTACACTCGACTACCTCGAATGAAATTGATTACCAGAAATTGGCAATGTCACCGTTAAGCTGACTCCTTCAGCTTGACAGCCCCACATACTCACTAATGTGCTCTGATCTTCGCTCTCATAGAGAGTCACCAAAATTCACTAGTCAGTCCAAGCCGACACCACAAGCCATACTGTCACCACCAAGCTTTACCACCCTAGTAAAGCGCCAATCCACAACAAATCAGTGACAACACATCATACTACAACGTCCGTCAATGTAGCATATGATCATCAACATGATCTCCCCTCGCTGGGCAAACTCAATCCTGCGACAAATACCTACAGTAGTTACCACAATTGTCACCCCCTCAGCGATCCCAGATGCTGGTAAGGTCACGACAAGGTAACATCTCGCCGCAAAGCAACTTGCGGTCACACCAACCACCAACTCACTCATCCTGAGTATACGCATACCGGCATCACACTCAATCAGACGGTGCATCTGGAACACGTTGAACACAAGCCTAGCAGTAATCACACAACTCAACACTAGAGTTATACTTGCCAACCTTGGCTAAGAGCACCTGCTCAAACAATCACTGTAATCGTCAGAATCACTCTGCCCAGTGCATCGTGTTCAATGTCCAGTTCACGTTCACATCCACAACCAATGGTATTGGAACTAAGCCAAAACACCAACACGTTTATCGACACAACACTGGTACATCCCATGTACCGTCACTAGGTATCAAATACCCTCGTCCATACGATACCGTACATCGTACACCAAGCATGATCCTACAGCTGGACCCTAGTACTCGACCCATAGACCAATATGGTCGATCCCAAACCAGGTAAGGCAAAAGTAAAAAGCCTGAGGGTTTTTGCTAACATCGACAATCCTTGTCCTATGCTACCCAAAAACCCCTCGCCAAATGACAACACTCAAAATGACACATCAACGTGTCCACAGGGAAGAACGCCTAGTTCTCCCGGGATTCACATCAACCCCGGCCACCACAAATCTGCAAAATATCGTACCCCAAACCACGTATAAGGTACGTACATCTATCCCTTGACCAGACTACAACCACCTAGGTCATAGCCAAACACGTTCCAATAATGGAGTCCATTTGCCCAAACCAGCAAGAGACAAATCGAAACTCCACCAATCAGCTAGTTTCAATACCAAATCCGAATCCGCAATTTCATAAGAAATCCCGAATCCAAATCCATACATCACAGTTTTTAATTCATATCCAAATCCGAATCCGAAATCATTATTCCGTAAGCTAGCATTTGGAATAATCATTCCGCACCCAAATCCGGTATTCCACTTTCAAGTTCCTGAATCGAATCCTGAATCGTCACCCAGAAATTCGATTCCAAAACCCGAAATCTGGTTCACGTCCACTCGGACACACCAAAACCGAACCTATCGGTTACCAGTTCAAGAGAGTAACACATTACATCTAATGGACTTCATAAGGAAGCCAATCCCATCCGTCACAACTCTAAGGCTGAACAAATTCAACCCCGTCTGAACCCTACTCGCTCGAGTAACATACCATAAGGGGCTCCACTTCGAAAAGAAGTTTCAGTCCCGTCATTTATGACTCACATACCGACGTAAGAGTGATAAACTCTCACCCAATCTGGATCATCGAAATCACGACCCAGGTCCATTACGACGTCAGCCGACCGTGAACATCACGATCCTAGATCGTCACAATGCCCAAAGTCCACAACATCACAAACCCGATCCACCTAGGATCCACACAGTCAACAACTAGGAACCACAGGGTCTTACACCCTTACTGATTACCTCGTATCTATCCTTTCCATCCCACCTAGGGAAAACCAAGGATGATCCAAAACAATGACACCAATACTCATCCTACGTGGACGCAAACAAAACTCACTGCACTCCCCACGCCAGGTAACCCAACAGAAAATAAGAAATCACCCCTGATGACTTCAGAATACCTAATCCCCATGCGGAAAACCCGCAATCCTCTTCAAACACAACTTCTCATGATTCCGTAGGTCCAACCACGTTGGAACCATCGGACTCGGACACCAACCACGTGTCCCCTTTGGACTGGTTACTGACACATACCCAACTCGACGAAGTCACAACCCGACTCGTGACCCATCGTCAGCACCACACCGGCACCCACACCAGTACAAAACAATGACACCAGTATCAGTATGAGCACACCGTGTGCAAAACTGACAACCCTGGATCTCCGCTCATAACAAGCGACGACCCCGTACCTCTGCTCGAATAGGAGAAACTCTGCCTCCTTCGCACCTAACAACTCTGGGTACAGTCACCCTGACAACTCATGTGGGAAAAAGAAACGTCCCCTGACGTCCCCCCCGATTCTCAACAATCACTCTCGGTATGAGTGCCTGCCACAGACTTGTGCAGACCCAACCATCAGACATCACTACCGAGACTCCACATCCAATGGAATCAAGTACTCGGACGACTACCCTGTATCCCCACTCTGGGATTCCTTCGACAAGTACCAACCCCGACTGTGGATTGCAGTTCCACCACTAAAGCTGACATGACTAGACCTGACACAATCGTCACTCGGTCTTGACTTCGAAAAGTCATTAAGAGTCAAACCACCCGCCAGCACACATTTCCGAACCAAACATTCCACCTTAGGTTCCGCGATTACTACCTAGGGTCCCTCAAAACCCGACAGCTCCTGAGACTTAAGATATTACCATGACTCATCTCGAGTCCTAACTGAATTCTTGCCCCAATCATCCACGCCATCCCTGGCATACCCGGTCACCCAGCAAATTACCGCTGGTGAACCACATCAATACCACATTCCAAACCTAGGAATACCCCCAACACACTCTAGACGTTGGGAACTCACATTTCGCACAAGGAATTACTGAGAATAATCTCATCTTGGGTCCAACCTACCCAATTGTGCTACCTTCCAAGCCTCTGGATCCAGCAAATCCTAGGGCCCACAAGAATACCGATTCGACAATTAGTAAGCCGTAGCTACACAAATTAATATCTGACCCACAAACCAAGGTCAATTACATTCTGAGATTCATCACAAGGTCTCAAATACCCTAATATACCCATCTCACTACCAGGTCGCGCACGAGGCTCACATTCCGGAGGTATGGCATGGCAACAGCATCAGCAACCTAGTGCTCTGATACCAATTTGACAGGACCCGTCCCAACTGGACGTCAAAAACCGTACCCGGTCCTGCTCCCGTCTGACAAGTCAACTGAAAGTCCGAAACTACCCTTCAGTACCTGCCAGACAAGGGAATTTTTGCGCCTGTGCCCGCACATACCTCCACCTCTGGAATAGCCTCGATCAACGCGCCACGACCTGAAGGGTTAACAAACCAGAAAAGGTGTGAGTGGACAAAAATGACTTCTTATAAAAACATTTACCAAAATACATTCTTACCCTCCAGTTTTCACAAACTTGCATGCATATCGTAAAACATGAGTAATAGTATGAAATCCTTCAAGTATGAACAGTGGACCGATAAAATCAAAACATATTTTCCCATGGTCCACAAAAACTCATGTTCACCAAATCAGTTTAACATCTCAAAAGTTCACAATTTTTTTAAATCATTTTAACCGCTAAACCACGGTTTCCTCAAAATCATTTTCCATAAACCACGGGACTTATTTCCATAACCTGTTACTTAGAGTCACGTTTATCCCTGCAACGCGTGCATATCAATAGGCTCAAGGACCGCTCAAAATCCGAGCATCCGCTGCTGTGAACACATCATCAGTCAGCAATCCGTCGCTGGGAAAAACCTCACCAGCCGACGATCCGGATCTCGTGAACATATCACTTACCGATCCATATAATCCAGCACATCTGATCTGAGTCAAGCCTCCCCTGGGCTGCAAGACAAAGATCGTGCTACGTGACCTCTTCGGGGTAAACACTTCCATCCCGAAGGCGAGCGTTATCTCCAGGGTGCACTCCGGGGAAAAACATATTTTCTCCCGAAAGCCCTAAATATCCGCAAAATATCACCATCACAAAAACCAGTGAAAAACAGTTGCATTAAAAACCAAATCATATATCAATACAGGGTCTCAGCCCCAAGTCCCAATTTACTTTATAAATCCGAAAATCATCAATATCATCATGTCATCACATGGAAATACAATTCTAACCAAAATCATAATTCCATTGGGTCTCAAGCCCAAAATATCAATATCACGTAAATCCATGAAATCAATCACTGACTCATAATCCGAGTCCAAATATCATTTTCAACTTCCTGACTCATAACCCGAGTCAAAACATCATTTTCAATCCGGGCTTAGCCCAAAACATCATTTGCACGTTCCTCGTAAAACGTGCCCGAGAGACTGATTAAAATAATCACAAAATCACGGGGATACCAAAAATCATCAAATTCATCAATTTCACATGTAACTCCAATTCCGAGTCAAAATCATTATTTACTTGGGTTCTCACGCCCACAATATCATTTTTAACCAATTTCATGATTTCTCGAAAATCGTGCCAGAATATAATAATATAATAATCACAAAACCGAGAAATCACCGAATTGAAATACCAATCATGCCAGAGCATATCAAATCATATAATAAAGCATTTTAAATCATATATGCATGCATCACGGTTAGAAAACAAAGTCCACTCACACACACCGTTCAAAACGGTTCGTTTCCGAGCTGCACGTTTTTCCGTAAAATCTGGAAATCACAACTCCTGCCCAAAATCAATATAGAGGGTTACTAACATCTCAAAATACATCATATAATTTTCCCCAATTTTTCCGGAATTTAAATACGTATTTTAAACGTAAAACAAAACTTCGGATACGCGGAACATTATCGAAATAATATCCGATTTCCCCGAAATCAACGTCAAAATGTTCGTTACACTGAGAGGATCAAAAGTCATGTTGACCTCACCTTGAGACTAGGCCGGACGCGCCCCCACGCGCCGCCGTGAGTGGCTGCGCGTGAAATCCACGCGCCAGCTACAGTGCTGCTACAGTGCTCCTCCTTCACCCGTTTGTCTGGTAAACGGGTTGAAAAACCCGCGAACAGACCCGGTTCAAACTCACCCAATTCGACACCAATTTAGTCCGTTCTTTCCACTGATCCCTTCTAATCCAACTCTAATTGAGTTCTGCAAGTTCAATTACTTGAATCATGGTCTAAATCCTCACGACTCTCAATCGATCCTCGACGGGTTTCCAATTCGGGTTTCACGATTTCATCCCTGGTTTTCAAATTAATTCATTCAGTTAGCATCGTGAGAGTGTAAGGAATGTTTCTACAAGATCAATTCGAAGAATTCTTACCTCTAACCCGTCGAACCCAAGCTCGAATTGAAGCTGCCATGGAAGCTCAATTCATCCTCAATCCGACACCGTTTCACTTCGTTTTTGTTGCAGAAAGGTTCGTATGGATCCCAGAAGTCGAATTGAATCATCAATTTCGACCCTCACGGCTCACAATCTCGAATTCGAAAGTCCCCCCAATTTCAAGATTTTTCGATTCGAAATTAACCCAGGGGCCTCACTGTCACTCGAGTCTCTCTCTCAATTCGACTTCCTCAGTCTCCCAATTGCACAATGAGACCGAAACAATGGGTTATCAGCTGTTAATGGACAATCATTAAGACAACCCACAATTTAGGGAATTTGTGTCTAAAGTGGTATAATTGTGTTTCCCATGATTCCCGTTTCAATGTTAGCAGCTGGGGTATGGAAGATGACAAAATGACAAATGTCACAATCTGGTAGCAAGAATCAATGTTAAAAGACCATTTTGCCCTCCGTTGACAAATTACCATTTTACCCCTAGACATCCGTGACCCGTAACTTGGTCACCCGAACTCCGTTTTCGACGTGCCGCCTGTCGTTGGATTCGTATCGACGAGACCTACGTAACGGTCCTTGGCCCTCGTCCGTTGGACTTCCCGGCCCAAAAAGTCAACATTTGGCCCCTACTATGCCAAATTACCAAAATACCCCTCAACTTCCGAACATCATAACTTTCTCTACGAATGTCGGAATTGAACGTGCCACCTGTCTATGAACTCGTGACGTCCCGAACTACGTCACAGTCATCGGCCAAAGTCCATTTGACCGCCCGAACTAAAAGTCAACATTTTGCCCACGCTAGGGGCAAAACGGTCATTTTGCACGTTTCGTCCGATTTCACTCAACTAATCCCCGATTAGTCATTCTAATTCGTAATTAATTAATATTCATCCCGATATTCGGGACGGGTCATTACATGGATCAAATGCCACAACCATGGGAGATAATTTTGTGCCAGAATGAGGTAAATTTGGCAATGGAAACTGAAAAAAGAAAAAAAAAAATAGAAGATGCATGATGCCACCATCGAGTATATAATATATTTGTTGATCACATACCTTTTTTATTATTGCTGTTGGATTTTTGCTTATTTTACATATTCTGTCTCCTTTTATTTTTATTATTTTTATTTTGTATTGATAGTAGATTTAAAAGTTAATATATTTATTAATGGTTCGGTTTGAATTTAACGGATTTTCAAAATGAAAATGAAAATCCAAATCCAAATCTAAATCCAAATTCAAATAGTTACTAATGAAGAGGTTTGGGTTCTCAAATGGTTTGACTTTTATTTAGTCAAACCTAAACCGTTGGATAAATAATAATTTGGAACGGACCAGCTAAAGATTTTAACGGATTTGTGTTCATCCCTACTAATAGCGTATATTCTTAAATTATATCTAAACGTGAAAGAAAAAACTTTTCCGTTAAAATTTGTAATGATTTATATTAAGAATAAATGTAAAATTATTCTGTATTTTTTTAATAGATATCCTTTAAGAGTTTAATGATAGAATTACTATTACACGTTTAAATATAATTGAGATGTGTCCATTAATTAAACAAGTGACGAAGATATTGCCAACAAACAAGAAATGACAAAGACCTTTTATCAAATGAAATGATGTGATCGAATACCTGAAAACTCGTCCATTACTTCAAACTACAACCTCTACCATTCCTCAAGAGGCAATGCAAACATTCACAAAAGACTCAAATATCACAATTCCGATGCAAGTTTCCAAACAGCAAGACAACTACAACTATTGGCCACTATATTTGCACTGTATCAATTTTGGGTTTAATAATTATAAAGAAGGGTATCGATATTAAATGTATATATGGTTCTTTCTTCTTTGGATATCATTTATATAAAATGGTAATTTGAAAATAGCCAACTTTATCCGTTGAAGTTCATCATATTTACAAACCCTACCTTCCCCATATGGTTAAATACCACCATAAAGCCAGGGGGGGTATTCATAAGCAAATGGTAGGGAGGCATCAGTCCTTATTCTCTGTACCGTGTCCTTTCTCCCCCAAAAAGGTTTACGTGGGAGCCAATTTTGCTCACCCTACCCAATCTCGGACAGTTTTTGGTTGGTCTCAATGATACACATGACATGACCCGATATTTCAAGATTCCAACCCAAATTCTCTATTTCCCCATTTCAACCCCCTTTCATCGCCCCTCCTACAAAGATTTAAGTTATATTACAATTTCTTATAATATATCAATTGTAGTATAACTTCATTAATCGTGTGTTTGAAAATTTGAAATTCGCAATAATAACATCTAAATTACAATTTTGATCCCTATTTTAATTCATGTTTTTGTTATTTTTATATTAAAAGAAAAAATTGACTCCAAAGTAAATATATTATTCTTTTTAGATGACTAGGCAAATTATCAGAGATGAAATAAATGAAGTTGATTATGTTTGACATATAGCAATAATTCTTTAAATTTTTTATTTTAAATTTTTGAGTGGTAAGTTACAACCAAGTCTTTTTATTATTTTGCAATATTAGAAAGGAAATTAGTATATTAAGTATCGATTTTTTATTTATCATTTTTTTGTTTAAAAAATGCATCTCACAAAGTTACGCATTCTAATACTATTCTCGCCTATATTCGTTTAATTTCGCAGTTCTAAAAAATGCGGTGCATGCAAATAATAAGCTTAACTTCGCAGTTCTAAAAAATCCAGTGTATGAATGATAAGTAACTAAGTATTGATTTTGTGCTTTAATGTAGTTAGATTCGTGATGCTGCTTTTCCCGTCATTCCTTTTAGGATCAGTCGCAATCTTACAAACTCTATCAAAGATATGAACGGATTTTTTACTTCATATAAATGTGTAAAAGATACTAGTCCCACTTAAAAGTCAAGTAATACTCTACCGTTGAGTTAGTAACATTTTTCTTATGAAATAAAAAGAAATAATATTAAAAACACAAGTACTACTGGTGTTTAAATTGCAAATTTGGAAAAATGAAAAAGGAAAAGGAAAATTCGTCATGCAATTATAGATGTACATTTCGGTCATTTCACCTTTTCCTTTTAGTTTCCACTTTCGTCGTCCTCCCTCTGAGTTTCTGAGTCCTGAGAGACTCTGCAGCAGGGGACTCAGCAGCTGAGAGAAAAAAAAATAAGAGAGATAGAGAGAGAGAAAACTGGGCGAAGAAAAGCAAACGCTTCGAAACGCAAACGCTTCGAAACGTAAAACCCTAGGAGCGCAATTTTTTCCATTTTCTCTCCCATGGAAAATCTATCGCATTCTCGGCATCCAAACAGGTCTTCTTCCGCCAAAATGATCAACAATGGTGGCTTCTTAGCCAAGACACTTTACGACGACGTTTACGGAGGTCCGCCCAAGTTCGGCCTCTCGTCCCTTTCGCCTCGTTTGGAGGATTACAGCGAGATTTTTGGGAGCTTCCACGCGTCACGCGCTTCGTCAATTCCGGTGCTCGATGTTCCCGCGGTCGACGAAATCGAGGTCTTCTTCGACGTACGGAGCTCCGGCTTCGACTATGGGGAGGTATTTGGAGGCTTTAACGGTCTTGATTTCACCGTTGCTTACGACGACCTGGTTAATCAATCCAAGGGTGCGGATGGTGATGGTTTTGCCTCTGACGAAGCTTGGTATGTTCATGCATTTCGTTGCTTAAAGTTGTTAGCTTTTGATATTTCTATTTTCTAAATTCTCAGTGAAATGTGTGCAAATGTCTTGTCCTAAGTACTTTTCTTTTTTCGTTCTTTTTTACTGAAATTTGTTTAAGAAGTGTTTGATACTTTGATATGATTATATTTTGGATTTTTGAGCTGTATATGGATTCATGGAACAATGTCTATGATTTTGAGCAATTTGGGGAAAATATATGTGTTTCTGCATTTGTGGAATTTAGGTGAAATTGGGTGACCAAGAAACTCTGTTGAATAAGTATTTGGCTAATTTGACGAGGTAATTAATAAACAGTGAAACTTTGATCTGGGGTTTTTTTGGGTTCATTAAGTATGGAAGTGTCCATAAGGGGACGTTATTTACTTGATAAAATTGGATTGGAAGTAAAATTTGACTTCGCTCATTAAAAAGCCTGAAATAATGTGTAACTGGACTTCAAGATTAACTTGTCTACTAGGATCTGTGGGTTTTACGGATCAAGGTGTTGATACAATCTGGGTGCGACTTTTGATCTTGATTACTGTTGGAGACGAGAATTTTAAGAATACACCATGTATGTAGAATGTGTACTAATGTATATAATTTAGTGTCTTTTGCGCATGAAAATGTGAAAAGATTAAAAAGCATAAATGTATGTCCATCTTTTTAATGTTAAATGGGGATAACAAAAAGTGGATTGTACTTATTTCGAACCTACTGATGCTATAATTTGATGATAGAATATATTTGTCTTGTTTCCTTATTCATAGGACTCCTGCTGAATCTGGGTCCCTCTCAGAAGGGTCCGCTGATTCTGGAAAGAACAAATTCTTTTCAAAAGGACATCCTTATCAGTCATTTGACGGCAGTACAGAGTTCAGCATATCATATCATACAGATCATCAGGAAAGAATTAAAGATCCTTTGGACGGGATGGCACAAGTAACCGAGGCACATGTTGTTCCTGGATACACATTTCTGCTGGACGAAATCACTACTTTGCAACAGACAGACGATGGGAATCCATTCTTTCAAGTGGTTGATGATAGCAAGTTAAATGTGAACCCTAATGCGGAAGCGGTGACTGAAAAGCATCTCAAAAAGATCATATTGCACCGTCATAATGATAGTTCTTCAGGGCAGTCATTTGGAGAGAACCTTAAACATGAAAGGGGATATGTTAGATGTGGTTCTCAAACTTCTCATCATAAGAAGCCATTTGTAACTGTATCAGACATAAGTCTTAGAACTCAGCCCTCTCATTTGCCACCACCCACTCGACCACCACCCATAGTAGATGGCAGTAGTGGAGATTCTGGTAGATTGTCTTCGAACTCTAATTCCATAGTCTCTGATGGGACCAGCTCACCCCCGTTCTTTGATGTAGAGGTGGATGCAAGTTCATCTGCTGCAGCCTCTGCAGCAGCTATGAAAGATGCGATGGAGAGAGCCAAAGTACAACTGAGGAATGCAAAAGAGTTAATGCAGAGGAGAAAAGAGGGTTTCCAAAGCCGTTCAAAATCAGTGTCAAAGATAGAAATAAAAGAAAAGGATGGAAATGTGGGTAAAATTTTGGTTGGTTCCAATATTATGAAAGATGATAGAGTACGGGGAACTTCTGAAAGAGAAGACAGTGGAATGAAATTTTCTGTGACGAAAGAAAGGCAAAAGGTGCTGAAGACAGCCGGAGAACTACCAGGACCTGTAAAAGATGAAACGTTGGTAAATGTGGCTAAAATTTTTGCACGAGAGATGCATGGGAAGGGATCCTTGTCATCTCAGGGGTCTTTCAGAATTGATAAAGCTAGTGAATGGCAAGAAGCAACACAATATTTTGAATTGGTGGCATTAGATGAGTCCAGGAAAGCTTTTGGGCAGGCAAACAAAGAGAAGAGTTTGGTTCTCAACAGAAAAAGTCACGAGCACAGGCAGAAAGAACAGGAAAGCATTGAAGCATTGATGCAGCAAGAAGAACATGATGAGAAAGTAAGAGCAGTTTTAGAAGATGAACTGGAGAAGCAAGCTTGTGGATGGGAGGAATGCAATGCAAGACCAGAGGCTGCTAAAGAGGTCCCCAGACGAAAAGAGCATGAGAAAAAGGTGAAAGTGACTCGTGAAATTCACGAGGAGAGACAAAATGAGATGAGCCCTAGCATGGGCAAGCTGCCTGCAGAATCTGAGAAAAAAAGAGACAGATCTGAGAGATCAGAAAAGCATGACATTGTAGTAGAGGTTCAAGATAAAGAAAATAAGTTCATAGTAGAGCAGGCCAGGAAGCTGAAGGCAAAAGATAAAAGAATTAAAAGTGACAGAAGACTTGAGGAATCTCGTGGAAAGGAAGATATTGAAAAAAAGCAAGAAGAAGCTCTGGAGCAGCAAGAGAATGAAAGAAGGTTTAAAGAGGCATTTAAGCAAGAAGAAAATGAGAAGAGACTGAAGAAGGTTCTTGAGCAGGAAGAAAATGAGAAAAGGTTAAAGGAGGCTCTTGAGCAGGTAGAAAATGAGAAAAGGCTAAAAGAGGCACTTGAGTTGCAAGAGACTGAGAAGAAATTAAAAGAGGCATTTGAAAGGGAAAATAAGAAGAAGCAGAAAGAGGCTACTCTAAGAAAAGAAAATGAGAAGCGGCTAAAAGAGGCTGTCGAGAAGGAAGAACATGAGAAGAGACAAAAAGTGGCTTTTGAATGGGAACAGAAGAAGAAACAGAAAGAGGCTACTCAAAGAGAAGAAAATGAGAAGCGGCTGAAAGAAGCTCTTGAGAGGAAAGAATATGAGAAGAGACAAAAAGAGGCTTTTGAATGGGAAAATAAGAAGAAACAGAAAGAGGCTATTCAGAGAGAAGAAAATGAGAAGCGGCTAAAAGAAGTTCTCGAGAGAGAAGAATATGAGAAGAGAAAAAAAGAGGCTTTTGAATGGAAAAATAAGAAGAAACAGAAAGGGGCTATTCAAAGAGAAGAAAATGAGAAGCAGCTAAAAGAAGCTCTAGAGAGGAAAGAATATGAGAAGAGACAAAACAATGCCCAGGAAAGTGAGGAAAGTGAGCAAAGACTTAAAATGGCCCGTGCTTGGGAGGAGCAATATGACCAAGAAGGATTAATGGAGGTTCAGGACAAAGAAGGAAGCGAAGTGACATTAAAAAAAATTTTTATGGAAGTAGAAATTCAGAACATGTTGGCTAGCGAGTCGGAACCTACTGGGAAGACTGTTAAAGTTGCTGGTGAGTTGGATGAACTGAAGGTCCTAAACCAAGCAAATGAGGGAATAAATGGGATTGAAATTGATCAGGAACTAAGATCAGTTACCCTCTTGCATATGGGAAGGGAGGATGTAAGGGTATCTGATCAGACATGTAACCAGGATTGTGACAATAACTCTCAAGCAACTCAAATAGCCAGCAACCGTGATGAACACAGTCATTCCATAGAAACAACTCAAGAGGCCCCTGCTCATGAAGAAAATGGAGAGACAAGCACTGCACACAAATGTGGCGATACACAATCAGAAGTAGTTGAACAAGTAGGTGTGGCAGTTGACTCAAAAGTCAAAGCATCTGGAGTGTCCCCCGAGGATACGGAAAATGGAGAGAACCGGTTCAGAAGGGAAGATGCTAATGAGTCTCTTCCTTTAGATGATAGTCTGAAGAAAGCAAGGGAAGAAATTAGGGGGGAGCCTAAAGCTAGCAGAAGGGAATTCGGGGCATTTGAAATGGAAAATGTGCCAGTTGATGGAAAGCTCAAACCATCTGGAATGGCTCAAAAAGGCATAGAACATGGGTTTAGCCAAGTTAGAGTGGAGGATGCTTGCGGGTCAATTTCTTTAGACAACCACGTGAAGAAAGCAGGAGAAGCTGGCAGTGGGTGTGAACAACCACAAGTTGAGCAATTTAAGAGTACCTCTGCAATGGATTTTGATCATGAAACTAAAAAGATGGAATTTGCTCAGGAATTGAAAGAGGCAGAAAAGGACTTGAAGCAAGTCCAAGCTTCCTTGATTCAGGAAGAAAACAAGAAAGCAAAATCGACACCTGAACTGGTGAAAGAGTTTGTTGAAAATAAAAGGAAAATAGAAGCAGCTCTTCCAGCTATGGCAGAAGTAAACAGCCAGAAATCATCTTTGCAAGGTAATGCAAGCCAGGCACCACGGAGAAAAGAGAAGAATTTTAAAGATACCCTTAAAAATGGGGAAACTGAAAGGTCGGCAAGAGAAAGAGAGCTTGAAAATGATCGCCTTAGAAAGTTAAAAGAAGAAAGAGAAAGGGAGAGGGAGAGAGAAAAGGATAGGATGGCTGTTGACAGGGCAACACTGGAAGCTCGGGAATGGGCATATGGGGAAGCTCGTGAGAGGGCAGAAAGGGCTGCTGTGGAGAGAGCAACTGCTGAAGCTCGACAAAGAGCAATGGCAGAGGCACGTGAAAGATTAGAAAAGGCATGTGCTGAGGCCAGGGAGAAGTCATTAGCAGGGAAGGCAGCCATGGAGGCCAGGGTCAAGGCAGAGCGTGCTGCAGTAGAGAGAGCAACTGCAGAAGCCCGCGAGCGTGCGGCTGAGAAATTGATGGCTGAGAGGGCTGCTTTTGAGGCTAGGGAACGGGTTCAAAGATCTGTTTCTGATAAGTTCTCTGTTTCTTCTAGAAGCAACGGTTTGAGACACTGCTCTTCATCCTCGGTGAGTACTTTTTTTGTCGGCTGAAGTTATCCGCCTTTTAATTATTTTATATTCTTCAGCAGAAATCTAAAATAGCTGTTAATTCATAGGATCTTCAGGGCCACTTACAGAGCACAAGTGCTTCGAGATATCAATATTCCTCAGTTCTTGATGGTATGTGATTTTTTATGCTTCATTGGTCATTCCGTGCAAATCTTTCTTTGCACTTCTCTTCAGTGTCCACTTTCCAGAAACTTCTTGCTTATGATTGGTTGGTTCTCCACTTATGGTATTTTCTAAAACTTTCTATTACCCAGAGAGATATGAAGGAGGTGAAGGTGAATCAGCTCAAAGGTGTAAAGCTAGATTAGAGAGGCATGCTAGAACAGCTGAACGAGCGGTATGATTTTAAGTCATTTATAGTCGTTGCGTCATTTAGTCTATACATAAAATTGTAATTTCAATCTTTGTGGTACATTTTCAGGCAAGAGCTCTTCAAGAGAAGAATATGCGTGATCTTCTTGCACAAAGAGAGCAAACAGAAAGAAATGTAATTATTCTCTGCACGTTAAATGAATTGCCGAAACTTCAAACTTTTTTTGCATTTCTCGCTGATTGGCTTGACCTATTTCTGTTTGCAGAGAGTAGCTGAGACTCTGGATGCAGATGTCAGGAGGTGGTCAAGTGGAAAAGAAGGAAACTTGCGTGCATTACTCTCAACTCTGCAATATGTAGGTGTCCCTGATTTGCATGCATTTCAGCTTCATGACATCATAAATTTTTCATTACCTCAAATCTCAATGCAAGTTTTTCCTTTCATTACTTTACTATGGTACTTTCCTTCCGTGGTTGTTGATAATATATATATATATATATATATATATATATATATATATATATATAGAGCTGTTATTAGTTAAAAGCAACCATTTTCATTCTTACGTCTTATTGAGTGAACCTTCTGCTATCTTAAGTCTTATTGGGCTGGGTTTAGCAATTGAAACTTAAAACTCTTATTTCCTCATTGACAGATCCTTGGGTCGGATAGTGGTTGGCAGCCTATTCCCTTGACAGAAGTCATAACTGCTCCTGCGGTAAAGAAAGCTTACCGGAAAGCCACCCTTTGTGTTCATCCCGACAAATTGCAACAACGGGGTGCAAGCATTCAACAGAAGTACATATGCGAAAAAGTTTTCGATCTTCTAAAGGTGCGCTGATTCCCATTTTCTTCTTTGGCTTGAAATATGAAAATAATTTTTATTATTGCCTACGTGGTCTGTTTTGCTACAGGAAGCTTGGAACAAATTCAACTCGGAAGAGCGGTAGCATCAGCTTCTATGTAGGCAGCTATGGACGTAATTTTATATTTTATACCGCTAGTAATTATATAATGTCCATGTAGTTCATTGTTGTAAGTTTAAAAGCTCAGAAAAATTAGCTCCGCTGCAAATATAATTTAATGAAGGCTTATTATTTTAAATGCACCCAGAATAAGTCCGTGCTTCTCAAAACAGTAGCAACGTCAAAATTGTTGTACCAAATAATTGATTCCGTTTTAAACTTCGTGAGAAGTGAGGGTATTTTTGTCTAAATTTGCATACGTGGAGGCAAGGTGACAATAGTGGGACTTGATTATTGTGGACATGTAAAATGAGGTGGAAAATTTAATCTGTAGCTGCGAGGGAAAATTGAATTGGGAGAAAATGGTGTGCTAGGGTTCGTAAGAAATTGTGGGAAAGGTTGAAGACGGATGCAAATGTTAGCAAGCCTTGAAGGGTTTTCAATTGGAGTTGCAGGCGAACTCGAAAAAGTAATTGATTTTGGTAGGATTGAGCGAATTCAAAAACTGGGAAAACATTGGGCTATTAGGGTTTCGAAAGTTGGGAGAACGTTTGCAGACGGACGTGAACGTTTGTGGGGCTGTGAGGGTTTTCAATCGAAGTTGCAGGTGAGCTCAAAGAGGTTTTCAATTGAGAATGCTAGTAGCTCGAGAACCTAATGGTGTTCAACCTGATTATGGTAATGTTCTAAATCGATTTTTGGGAAGATGATTTTGTATATGACTTTACTTGTGTTTGGTTGATAAAGAGATAGTGTTTGAAATTCGAGATAGTTAGGCTTTATTTATTGATTTTTGGTTGAAATAAAGATCGTGTTTGGTAAATTCGAGTTAGTTGAGGCTTTATTTACTGATTTTTGGTTGATATAGAGATATTGTTTGGTTGTTTATAGTATTGAAGTGAATGGGTGTGTGGTTAGAATATTATTTGAAATTGTCTTATAAAAAGGGTAAGACCTTATCATTGCAAATTCATAAGGTATAAGATCTCGTGGGATTTGAATTGAAATGCTCAATGGGCATAAGGCAGTGATGGGGTGTGTTGACTAGTCTATGTAAAGGCATTAAAAGGCTTATAAAGTTTTGGGATCATGAGACGTTAGTTTAGGGTTTTTAGTGTAATATGGCTATCATTTGGAAATTAGGGCTTGGGGCATTGTTTACTTCTTGTTAACTATTATACTAATGTTATCATCGTGATGTGTTTATAATGTTTTCATATTGGTTATGTGGTTTAGGTGGAATTGATGGTACAATTTTTTTTGGGTTATATCATAAGGGAAGCATCTTAAACAAAGCGGACATACGATATTGGGTCATTGACTTGGGATGATTGGCGCTCTTGTGATTACATGTCCTTGATTGACTTAAATGCTCTGGTGAAGGAAAACTCACTATGGTGCTGGGAAGGTGGAATCCAAGGTGGAATTATACTTTAAAGAGGGGGGACAGTTTTTTCAAATTGGGATGGATTCTCAACTGTTGGATTTGGTTGGAAGGTCTGCAAAGTCGAAAGAAAAACCAACTTAATGTATACTGCAGACATGGTGTGGAGGGTGGGGATATCGAAGAGGTGTTTGTTGCTATTGAGTGCGGGTAAAGGGTCGAGAAAAAGAACCGGTTTATGAAGAATTAGTTCATCAAGAACCGATTAATCAAGACAGTAAGGAGGCTCATATAGCCAGCATGACAAGGCAGTCACGAGGGAAAAGGAAAGCCAAATTAATTGTTGAGGATTCTTCAAGTAGTGACTGTGAGGATGATATTGATAGTGAGGAAGAGTTTGTGGTAGACTTTGATGAGGAAGCTTTTGATCAGAATAACGAGGAATCGATAGTGGTTAATGATGATGAGTTGTTTGGGGATTTTGGTGCATATGTGGATGATGCCACAGGGCAACAATTAGATAAAGAGGGAAATGTCCCTTTATCACCTAGGATTGACAGTTTTGCTGATCTTATTGATGAGGAAGTGACAAGACTTATCCCAATCCCCCTGAATAATGAGGAACCGATATTGGTTAGTGATCTCTTCGAGGGGAACACACCGAAGGTGAGCATCAATCATGGGGACCTCTCCGGGGAAACATATTCATGTCGGAGTCCCTCTCCGGGGAAACACGTTCCTACCAGAGTCATATCAATCTCATAGAGTCTCGGTCCAAAATCAAATCACATAAGGACTCAGCCCAAAATCAAATCTCAACAGGGTCACAAGCACGTATGTTATTTGAATAGGGACACAAGCCCAAATATCATATCATAAACCAGAACTGGGTCATAAGCCCAATATATTTCACGTTTGACTATACTCTAAGTCAAACCATAAACCAGCTGGGGCACATGCCCGAATATTATTTCCAAATCTGAAAATCATTTCACTATTCAAATCACTTTTCAAAACCACCTTTGACTGTAATCCAAGTCAAAGTAGATAATCAATTGGGTCTCATGCCCGAAATAGCATTTCACGCATCTCCGTGAAATCATTCAAAACCGATAGTCAAATCGTCGGTTTCACGCCTCTACATGAAACATTCAAATCACATAAATCACATGCATGTAGAATACTCGGCCTAAGCCCAAGTATCATATAAAAACAGAAAACTCGAAATATGTGCAATATCACATTTTCTATGAAAATGTCAATTCATCAACATAAGTCATATTTAAATCATATGCAATCAATGCATTTCAAATCATATTCATAAAAAAATATAAAACATTTATACATGCATCATTTCATAAAACAAGGTCCACTTATAGACCATCCATGTTGCGCGCGCACAATTTGCGCTGTAAGTGACTCTAGGGCTAATCCAACATCTTCAGAACGTCCGGACCTGTCCAAATCATACCCAAGGGTCACTAACCATCTATACAAGTCTAAATCATAAACCCACAAAACTCCTGAAACAGTAAATGTGTCCCGAACAAGCTTCCCGAGACTTAAAACCTCCAAATGTCCTATCAAACTATCTCTGATCGACTTGTAACCACCACCATTGGATTCAGATCGTCGAAAACTTTTGAACAAGATTGATTTGACCTCAGAATTCGTTCATATGCGCCTTCACACGCCGATCAAACTTGGATCCACGATGGTCAATGCCAATCAATAGTTAACGTCGGTCAACGGTCAACGTTGACGTCAGCATGCAAACGTGGCTACCTGCCACGTGTCACTAACACCCTCTGACACGTGTTTGCCATGTGGCACCTTTGCCACTTGTCATGCTGACGTGGCACTGCCATATGTCATGCTAACATGGTACGATGACGTGTCATGCTGACATCATCATGTGATGTCATCATACTAACGTCATGCCCTCGTCGGAGAAGACGACCGGTGTCACCGTTCGCCGCTGTCAGGTTAGTTGGCTGGTGGCCGGAAAACCTCCTTGTTTTGCCCGATTTTCAAACCTTCATATCTCCCTAAATACTCAACCAAATCATACGTTCTTTATATAGAAATTTATCTACTCGAGCTAAGGAATCCAAATCTGAACCCAGAGTTGAGAGAAAGTACCTGGTTTTGAAGATACAAGATTCCAAAGTTTCGGCCAAACGTTGGGTCCACGTTCTGGCCACTCTCGTCGTCCAAAACCTTCCCTTTTTGATCCTATAGACTCCCCTCTCCTCCAAGAACATGAATATGGGCTTAGAATCGTGTAAAAACATCAAAAATTGAAAGCCAAAATCAAACATCCACGATTTACCTTTGTTCCTCATGGTTTTCGGCCACCGTCGTGGCCTCCGTCGTCTCCCTTGCCGTCGCTCAGTCTCTCTCTCTTGGGGGATGAGTGGGTTTCGGTTTGGATGAAACAAAGAAGATGAAAATGGTTTGGATGCATGTATATGTAATGGCCATCAATGGATGGGTGACACTTGTCACTCATCTATTGGTCCAGGCCAAGATATTTTGGGCCCCAATTTAAAATCCCAAAAGTGAACTATCTCGGTTTTCGTGCAATCATGAATAGTATAGAAATCCATCATTGACCCGTAACTTTTCCGTACGACGTCCAATTTCAACTCACCGCCTGTCTACTGACTCGTATCGTCTCGATTTATATAATGGACTTCGGTCCACGTGAATTTGACCTCCTGGGTCAAAGTCAACATTTTCACTCGTCTAGGGGCAAAATCATCATTTTATCCCAATAGTCTGCTAATCCTTGATTAAGTCCCGATTAATCCTTAATTAGTCCTTAATTAATTCTTGCTAATCACGAAATTCGGGACTGATCATTACAGGAAGATGATAGGAATATACCTAAGAAGAGGAGTAGGAAGAAACCTATGCCTAGGTCTAAGGATTTTATTCCCTTTCTTGACATAGAGAATCCAAGATTTGAGATAGGGTTGAAGTTTTAAGATGCTGCTACTTTTAAAGAAGTAGTGAGAAAATATGCAGTCATCCAAGGGAGACATCTAAAGTTCTAGAAAAATCAACTAGATCGCATTAAAGTGAAATGTTGTCCTAAGTGTCCCTTTGTTATCTATGCCTCCTCAGTAGAAGTTAGCAAGTGTTTGCAGGTCAGAGAGTTCGATGATGAGCACGTTTGTGGTGTAGGGAACACAAACATACATGTGAATGTGAAATGGGTGGTAAAGCAGCTTGCAAGGCAGCTAACTAGTAGCAAATGGGAGTTTCATGAATTTCAAGATATGGTGGTTTTAGAAACCAGCTACAGACCATCAAGGGCAGCATGCTATAGGGCATGAGAGGTGATTATGGAGCTTGTTAAAGGATCATGCCAAAGGAAGTACGAAATTATAAGGGAGTACTGTCTACAATTGAAGAAGACCAATCCTGTTTCTACTATGGTCATCAAGTCTGAGCTGGAGCTTGATAGGATAGCTTGATTTTAGAAGGTATATGTATGCTTCCAGGCTTGTAAAGCAGGATGGGTTAATGAATGTAGGTCTTTCATAGGTTTTTATGCCTTCCACAATAAGGGCATTCACACTGGACAACTTTTGTCGGTAGTCGGAGTGGATTCTAACAATGGAATGTGTCCTGTGGCATATGCCATATGTGAGGTGGAGAACTTTAGTAGCTAGAAATGGTTTTTAGAGATCTTGGAAGGGAACCTCAGAATTGGAAATAGTGATGAGTTTCTGATAATGATAAACAAGTAGAAGAGCTTGATTGAAGCAGTCAATCAATTTTTTTTTCCAATGTAGAGCACCGCCATTGCTTTAGACACTTATATGAGAATTTAAACCATACCCATAAAGGCTTAGCTCTCAAGAATGAAATGGATTCAATTGCACGGGCCACCACCATACCATGGTTTGAAGAAGAGATGAGGAAAATGGAACTCCTCAGTCCTAGTGCTCACTAATGGTTCAAAGAACGAGATGCAAGACAATGGTGCAGATCCCATTTTAGAACAGACTTGAAGTACGATATGCTACTAAACAACCTAATTGAAGCCTTTAACAAAGCGATTGTGCCTTATAGAGCCAAACCTGTGTTGTCAATGTTGGATAAAGTGAGGTAATACATTATTGCTTTGATGACTAGGAGACGAGAGGATGGGTGAGACTGGAATGGGCATCTGGTGGGAAAAAGAATTTTGGGTGTACTGGAGGATTACAAAAACAAGGGGCAGATGTTGTTTCCTAGATATTGTGAGAATAATTGTAATGACCCGAAAATTCGAAAAAAGGTGAAATTGGAATTTAAAAATAGAAATGACAATTTTACCATTAGAAGGTCAACTGTTGTCTTTTTGACTTGTACCCTTTTTGGATGTTCTGCGATGACCGTTACGTAGTCTTCAAAATTTTGAGTCTATAGATAGGTGATACAGTAAAATCAGAGATAAGATGGATTTGTTATGGGTCTAAATGGTCTAAGGGCATTTTGATAATTTTAGAACAAAAAGTATTATGGTCATTTCACAATGGTGATATTTTTGGGGATTGCTTGTGACAGTGACAAGTGTCATCCTCATCCATTTCTCTCCCTTTATCACATGTTGTGGGGTGTGTGCATTGCAATGGTGTGGAGGTAGGTGTGTTGTGTGTGCATATATATATATATATATATATATATATATATATATATATATGTGTGTGTGTGTGTGTGTGTGTGCGCATTAGTGTGCATGGTGTAAAAACTAAGAGGAAATGAAGATGGAAAAACAAAGAGGATGGGGGAGAACCAGGGAGAGAGGAAGATGAAAGAAATTAGAAAACGAGAGGAACAGGAACCCATGAATAAAACCCATAAATTTTATGTGATTATGAAATCGGTTTGTCGATTTGGACTGCGATTTCCCAAATTAAGGTTAAAAAAATCCTTTTGGGACTTAGACGAGTCAAACCATTGAAGGATTGAAGAATGAGCCCAAGATAGTGTTCAAAATGGAATCGTGAAGTTTGAATGATTTCGAGGAATTAAGGTGAGTTTGATCTTCCAATTGAACTTAGAATTGTGTTTAGGGGTTAATTCCAAGTAAAATAGTATGATTGATTGTGAAACAGGACCGAGAAATGGAAGGAACTGAAAAGGGGTCAGGTCGGGTCGGGTCTGAGTTGCAGATCCAACAAGAGGTTGAAGGTGACCTCTGTTGCAAGCACATAAGGCCCACGTGCAGAGGCCACCGGTGGCGCGTGGCAACTCGTGTTGTATTATCACAATTTTCGACCAACATGAAACTTTATGTTCTCGATGTTATGGGTACAATGGTACAGTTTTTCGTGACGATCAGTGACAAGACCCGTCCCGACTACCCCCTTGGTAATCGTACAGGTTCTACTCACGTCTGACAAGTACACGATAATATACCAGACTAGGGATAAAGAAACATACATATACTGTAATTGAACTAGTCCCAACATGTTAACAATAAATACAGAGCAGTCATAAATGTACAATATGTTACAATAACAAAAGGACTTACTCTGATAAAACAAGAGTAAATGGCAGCGGATATGATATGCCCTTCTTCGTAGACTAGCCTCGACACCAGTGCAAGCGGTCTGGAGGGTCAGTATAACATTAAAAGTGTGAGTGGAAAAAAATTCATAAGTTATAAACTCATTTTCCGAAATCAGTAGTTTACCCCTTCGTTTTATAAAGCATGCATGCATAATCAGTGAAATCATTTCTTTTAAGTAAAACAGTATGTAATAAACTTCTGGACGCAAGCAATATTAAAAAGTATTTGTAACTCATTCTCATGCCAAATCCAAGTCTCAATCCCATAACATAACCTATCACGATCTCTGTGCAATGCGTGCAAATAGGCTCTAGGACAGCTCACGTCCAAGCACGTTGCCGTGAACAATCAATGGCCAACGTTCATATCCTCGTGAACTCATCAGCGACCAATGTCATATATCAGCACTCCTAAGACTGAGCCTACCATTGCTACTCGTCAACAGTTAGTACATCGTGACCTCTTCGGAAGGGGAAAGACACATCGCATCTCGGAGGCGAGCATCAATATCACACATACAATCTCAATACTCACAGAGAATAGCCACACTGAAAACAATGGAAATACATTTCACAAATAGATGTATTTTCAAATCCAAATAGTATTTTTACATAAGGTCTCAGCCCAAAACATAATTTCCACAATATCGTAAAACAACGTCCAGTATTGATTACACCAAATCATACTCAAATCATTACATAAACATTTAATCAATTCATCATTGTAAATCATATAAAAACTTGCATTTCAAATCATACTATGCATGCGTCATTTCAAAAGTCAAAGTCCACTCACACTTGGTTTAAGCTGCTAGCTCAACCCTGAGCTGGACGATCCTTGGAAGTCTCAGGATTGTTTCTGCTTGTCAAACACAATGAGTAATGGTCACTAGACCTGTACAATATCTTAGGATAGAAAAGCCTAAACACCAGAACAGTAAAAGCAACCTGAACACGCAACCTGAGGCTAAAACCCGTCCAAACACCACCTAGACGACCTCTGAACAATCTGAAACCACCAATGGATTTAGATTATCGAAACCTTTCGAACAAGATCGATTTGACTTCGAAATTCATGCCAATGTGCCGTAACGCCTCGATCAGAGTTCGATCAACACTGGTCGTCACCAGTCAATGGCGCTCCACGGCAGTCAATGACGGTCTATGGCGGTCAATGCTGGTCAACGGTGGTCAACGGTGGTCTACACTAACATCACTGCTGATGTTAGCCTGACATCTGACATGTCTGACAACCTATGAAAACCTGCCACGTCAACTCAAACGCCTCTGACGCCCTGCCATGTGGCACCACCCCACTAGTCCACGTGGTCTGACAGGATGACGTGGACTGCCACATCATCTGCCACCTTAAACTGACATCCTCTGACAAGTTACCACATGGCACCACCCCACTAGTCCATGTGTTTCGACATGTCTGACATGGTACTACCACGTCACAGTTAAATGTACTAGACAACCTGCCACATGGAATCACGTGATTTTCTCGTGGACTCACAGCGATAATGTGGCATGCCACATCATCATCTCTTACCTTCAGACGGGTCGACTCTTGACCCTATAACGGGTTAACCGACCCACAATCTCGATCCGACCATATCTCCTTCAAATCTCAACCTTTTCACTTCATTCTTTCAGCCACATGCTCGTAATCAACCTAGAAATTTTTCTATGCGCTTAAAATCGAAGGAACATACCTAGAATGCTTTAACTAAGCTTGACTTGTTTCGGCCAATTTTCAAACCCACCTCCTGGCCAGTCCAGCGACCTATTTTGCTTCTTTCTTGTCCGTATAGACTCATATGAGTACCAAGAACACAACCCTGGTCTCAGATTATGTCACCAAAGCTTAAAACTCAAAAATCAAATTTCAAGGTTTGATTGCTTACTTGTTTCGTGTTTTCCAGCCACCCTATGTGGTTTTCCTTGTCGTCTCAGCCTTCCCCCTTGTCACAGTCCACTCTCACTCACTATCTCTTCCATTCAGACAGCACATGGATGAGAAGATTGTGTTTGATGGTGGTTTGGGTATTTGGGTAAGTGAGGAAGAAGATGGGAAGTGAGATGCATGAACTTGGGGCAAGGGCCAATAAGATGAGTGACAAGTGTCATTCTTCCATTGGCCAGTTTTAGATATTTGGACCAATAAGAAACTGCCAACAGTCAACGTCTCGTATAACGTGAATTGTTTGTAAATTCTTCTATGACCCGTAACTTCCACGACCGACGTCCGATCTCAGCTTGTCGTCTGGCTACGGAGTCGTGATCTCCCGATCTACGTAATTGGTCTTGGGTCAAATTCTAAATAACATCTCGGGTTAAAATTCAACGTTTTTCTTTTCTAATGGAAAAATGATCATTTTACATTCAATTTTCCGAATTTACATTTTCTTAAAAGTTTGGGTTGTTAAAATCTACCCCACTTACAAAAATTTCGTCCCTAAAATTCATTCAAACAAATGTGGGTATTGTGCCCGCATAAAGGCTTCAGGCTCCCATGTGGCCTTTTCCACGTTGTAATGCCTCCACAATACTTTCACCAGAGGGATAGCTTTATTCCATAATATTTTCTCTTTCAGTCTAGAATATGTACCGGCTATTCCTCAAAGCTCAAATCTGTTCCGAGTTTCAATGACTATTCTTCCAGAACATGCGATTCCTCTTGTATGTACTTCCGAAGCATCGAAACATAGAACACATTATGTACTCTCGAAAGCTCTGGGGGCAAGACTAATTGGTACGCAACAACGCCAATTCTTTATGTAATCTCGTACGGCTCAATGTAATGGAGTCTGAACTTCCCACGTCTGCCAAATCGTACAATGCCCTTCTAGGGGGATAACTTCAGAATAATCCAGTCTCTCACTGCAAACTCTAGGGCTCTGACTCGCTGGTCGGAATAGCATTTTTTACGATCCTATACCGTCTTCAATATTTCTTTGATAATACGAACCTTTTCCTGGGTCATATCCATGATATCAGGCGTCAATACAACCTTCTCGTCTACCTTAATCCAACATATCGGCGTCCTGCATTGTCGTCTATACAAGACTTCAAATGGAGCCATTCTAATACTCGACTGATAGCTGTTGTTGTAGGAAAATTACATCAATGGTAGGAGCGTGTCCCAATTATCCTGAAACCATAGTGCTCACGTTCTCATCATATCCTCCAAAATTTGAATAGTTCTCTCCGACTGTCCATCTGTTTATGGATGAAATGCAGTGTTGAAATGTAGCTTCGTACTGAAGGCTTTCTGTAAACTCCGCCAAAATCTCAATGTAAACTGCGGATCTTGATCCGAAAATATTGATTTTGGCGTCCTATGCAATCTGATGATCTTATCAATGAATAGACGGACAAACCGTTCCTGTTTGAAGTTTTCACGCACTGGGAAGAAATGTGCTGACTTTGTAAGTCTGTCCACAATCATCTAGACCCCCTCAAAACCGCTCTGTGTCCTAGGCAATTTGAATACAAAGTCCATGGTTATGTGATCCCATTTTCACTCAGGGATCGAAAGTGGTTGTAAGGCTCCGTATGGTCTATGTCGTTCAGCTTTTACATGTTGGAAAGTCAAACATTTACCAACTTATTCTGCAATCTCTCTTTCATCCCTACCCACCAGTAATAATCCTTAAGCATACAATGCATCTTTGTTCCTCATGGATGCGTCGTATATGCTGAGCTATGGGCCTCCTCAAGAATTTCTGTCCTCAATTCTGCATTCACATGCACACACAAACGACCCTGTTTCAGTAACGCACGATCACTTCTAATAGCTAAATCTTGCTGGTCACCTTCTTCAACTTCTTTTCAGAACACATAAGGTGGGATTTGAAGTTGAGCCTCAATAATCCGGTCAATCAAGATAGGTCTTACATGGAAAATGGCGAATAAGGCTCCCTCATCATCCAATTCGAGTATAACTCCAGCACTTTGGAGTTCCACTAACAAGAGAAAATAAACCAACCTCAGATGAGCTACAGAACCCGCATACTTCCGCTCAAGGCGTCCGCTACTATATTTGCCTTCCCGGGATGGTACTCGATCGTGCAATCATAATCCTTGATCAATTCCAACTATCGTCTCTGTCTCAGATTCAATTTTTTATGAGTAAAATGGTACTTCAAACTCTGATGATCAGTGAAAATCCTGTATGTCTCTCCGTACAGGTAATTTCTATAAATCTTTAGAGCATGTACTACTGTCGCCAGCTCTAAATCATAGGTAGGGTAGTTTGACTGATGTGGCTTTAACTATCGGGAGGCATATGCAATGACTCTCTTGTGTTGCATCAACGTGCAACCCAATCCTTGGAATGATGCAACACTATATACCTTGTACTCCCCACTATCATCTAGAAGGGCTAAAACTGGTGCAAAAGTCAGCCGTCTTTTCAATTGCTGAAAACTCCATTCGCAATGTTCATTCCAAATGAACTTATCCCTTTTTCTGGTCAAACGGGTCAACGAAGCAACAATAGTAGAGAAACCCTTTACAAAGCATCTATAGTACCTTGCTAACCCTACGAAACTCTGGACCTCAGAAACATTCTTCGGTTGCACCCAATTGGTTATAGCTTCTATATTCTGCGGGTCTACACTAATACACTTAGCCGAAATTACATGTCTCAAGAAGCCTATACTGTTCAACCAGAATTGACATTTACTTAGCTTGGCATACAGTTGGTTCTTCCTTATCTGTTCAGCAACAACCTCAAATGTTTCTCGGGTGCCTTTGTACTCTTCGAATATACCAAGACGTCATCAATGAACACAATCACAAACCGATCCAGGTATGACCAAAATACCCGCTTCATTAAGCCCATGAATACAACTGGTACATTTGTCAACCCGAATGACATCACCAGAAACTCATAATGGCCATATCTTGTTCGGAAAGCAGTCTTTGGAACATCTCCCTCAGCTATCCTCAACTGATGGTATCCATACTGACGGTCAATCTTTGAAAAATACTTAGCCCCCTCTCAAATGGTCGAACAAATCATCAATTCGGGGTAGAGGATACTTATTCCTCAAAGTTACTTTGTTGAGTTGCTGATAATCTATACACAGTCGCAGGCTACCATCCTTTTTCCTTACGAACAACACCAGAGCTTTCCAAGGTGATGCTCTTGGTCGAATAAACCCCATATCTACCAAATCTTGCAACTGAACCTTCAGTTTCCTTAACTCAACTGGTACCATACGATATGGTGTCTAAGATATAGGTCGCGTTCCTAGAAGAAGCTCGATGTGAACTCAATCTATCTGTGCAGTGGTAGTCCTAGAAAGTCCTCTGGGAATACATCTAGGAATTCTCGTACCACTGGTATGTCCTCTGCTCTCTCTGGTGTGGCTTGCCCATCCATTATATGAGCCAAGTAACCTTGATAGTCTTTCCTCAGTAGTCTGTGTGTTGTAAGGGTTGAAATCACTCCAGATGGTAACACCCTCTGATCTCCTTGGAAAGTCACCTCAGGTAAATCCGGACTCTGGATTCTCACCCTCTTATTGAAACAGTCGATAAAAGCATGATGTACCGAAAACCAGTCCATCCCAAGTATGACATCAAAATCATGCAAGTCCAGGAGTACTAGATCTGCTGCTAGACTGACACCTTCTATCATTACTGGATAATCTCGAATTACGAGATTTACTACATATACCTCCCCAACAGGTGTACTAACTCCCAAATCATAATCCAACAGAGAAACCTCTCTATCTGCTAATGACGCAAAACCCCGAGAAATGAAAGAATGTGTAGCTCCGGGATCTATCAAGACATATGCATCATGACCAAAGATAGGGAGTATACCTATCACCATATCCGGAGCTGCTTGGGCCTCCTGATGAGTCACTGAAAACACGTGGGCAGGTACTGATGGTGCTCGACCCCTTCCTCGTGGTCCATTGTAGCCCCGTTCAGCTCCTCTTATACCTGTCGTACCGAAACTCGAAGCTGCACTCGGTTCTTGCTCCGTAATACCTCGGTCGGCACTACTACTGGCTAGTAAATAAGGGTAACATCTTTGGATATGTCACATATCTCCGCAGAATTAGCACACCACCATGCCCGTCTGACTAGGCCCACTGATCTGTTTGTCACTAGTGCTGGATGATGTCCCTCTTAACCGCGCCGACCCAGTGTGTCTAACTCCCAAGCTCCGATCACCTCTACCAGCATTATACCCAAAATGACCTCCTCAAAAAGACCCCAAACTAGAACTGCCCCTCCTCGGAACTCTCTGGCACAATGACCCAGTGCACTAACACTCTCTGTGGCATCCAGTATGCTGCTGATGTGTTGGAAAACTGGCCATGACTGTAGTCGCAACATCTGCTAACTCTCGGAGGGTAGCATAGGATTTGGCTATCACCATAGCCCGCACATCATTCCTTAAACCAAGCTCAAAATGGATGCAATTATCTTCCTCGGTTGCCACATATCGTAAAGCAAAGGGGGATAAAGAGAGGAATGCATGCTCGTACTCGGACACCGTCTTGGTTTCCTGCTGCAACTGCAAGAACTCAACCTTTTTTACACCCGGTAGGAACGAGGGTAGAACTGGTCCATGAAACGGCTACGGTAAGTCTCCCAGGTCGGGGTATTAGCATCCAATCTGGTTATCTCCAATTCGCACCACCAGCTATAAGCATGGCCACCCAAGAGAAATGTGGCAAACAATACCATATCCCTAGGGGAACACCACATCACTACGAGAATCCTCTCTAGCCGAGTGATCCACTCATATGCCTCATCGGGCGTGGTCTGTTCGGAAAACACAGTTGCTCCCAACCTTTGGGCTCTCTCGATATTAGGGCTCTCAAACTCATTGGCAGGCCGTGCAGGGGGCTCATGTCTCGGAGGCATATCGCGAATTGCTGTAAGAAATACAGATTAGTATGACAATCGTACACAAATTGTACAGTCTATGACAAACGAACAACTACTCTGATACCACACTGACACGACCCGTCTCGACTACCCCCTTGGTAATCGTGTAGGTCCTGCTCCCGTCTGACAAGTATACAAAAATATACCAGACCAGAGATAAAGAAACATACATATACTGTAATTGAACCAATCCCAATAGGTTAATAGTAGCTACAGAGAAGTTATCACTGTATAATATGTTACAATAACGAAAGGACCTACTTTGATAAAACAAGAGTAAATGGTAGGGGATATGATATGCCCCTCTTCGTAGACTAGACCCGACGCCTATGCAAGCGGCCTGGAGGGTCAGTAAAACATCAAAAGTGTGAGTGGATAAAAAATAAATAAATTATAAACTCATTTTCCGAAATCAATAGTTTACCCCTTCGTTTTATAAAGCATGCATGCATAATCAGTGAAATAATTTCTTTTAAGTAAAACAGTATATAATAAACTTCTAGACGCAAGAAATATTAAAAAGCATTTGTGACTCATTCTCATGCCAAAGCCAAGTCTCAACCCCTTAACATAACTTGTCACGATCTCCGTGCAACACGTGAAAATAGCCTCTAGGACAGCTCACGTCCAAGCACGTTACCGTGAATAATCAACGGCCGACGTTCCTATCACCGTGAGCTCGGCAGTGACCGATGTCATATAGAAGAACTCCTAAGACTAAGCCTCCCACGACTGCTCGTAAACGGGTAGTGCATCGTGACCTCTCCGGGGGGAGGGGGATGGGGAGGACACATCGCATCCCAGAGGCGAGCATCAAGATCATACATACAATCTCAATACTCACAGAGAAGAGTCAAAATGAAAATAATGGAAATACATTTCACAAACAGATGTATTTTCAAATCCAAATAATTGTTTTGCATAGGGTCTCATCCCAAAACATAGTTTCGACAATATCGTAAAACAGCGTCCAGTATCGATTTCCCCAAATCATACTGAAATCATTGCATAAACATTTTATCAATTCATCATTGTAAATCATATAAAAACTTGCATTTCAAATTATACTATGCATGCATCATTTCAAAAGTCAAAGTCCACTCACACTCGGTCCAATCTGCTAGCTCAACCTTGAGCTGGACGTCCTTCGGAAGTCTCGGGATCACTTTTTCCTATCAAACACAATAAGTAATGGTCAATAGACCTGTACAATACCTTAGGATAGAAAATCCTAAACACCGGAACAGTAAACACAACTCGAACGTGCAACTTGAGGCTAACACTCGTCCAAACACCACCCAGAAAACCTCTGATCGACTTGAAACCACCACCATTGGATTCATATTGCCAAAACCTTTCGAACAAGACCAGTTTGACCTCAAAATTCGTGCCCACATGCCCTCACGCGCTGGTCAAAGTTTGATCAATACTGGTCGTCGCTTGTCAAAGGCAGTCCACAAAGGTCAACGACGATCAATTCCAGTCAACGTTGACGTCACTGCTAACGTGAGCTTGACATCTGACAGGTCTGACAGCCTATTGTGTCAGCTCTGACACCTCTGACACCCTGCCATATAGCACCACCCCACTGGTCCATGTGGTCTGACAGGATGACGTGGACTCCCACGTCATCTGCCATGCCACCCTAACATCCTTTAATAAGTTGCCACGTGGCGCCACCCACTGGTCCACGTGGCCTGACGTGTCTAACGTGGCACTGCCACATCACTACTAACTGTACCTGATGACCTGCCATATGGCATCACCTGATTATTCACATGGATTGACAACAATGACGTGCCATGCCACGTCATCGTCTCCTACCTTCAGAAGGGTCAACCCGCAACCCTATAACGGGTCAACCGACCCGTGATCTTTATTTGACCATATCTCCCTCAAATCTCAACCTTTTTTCTTCAACCAAGCTTGACCCATTGCAGTCAATATTCAAACCCGTCTCTTGGCTAGTTCAGTGGTCCATTTTTCTTCCTTCTTGTCCCTACAGACTCGTATGAGTACCAAGAACACCACCCTGGTCTCAGATTGTGTCACCAATGCTTAAAAATAAAAAACCAAATTTCAAGGTTTCACGGCTTACCTGTTTCGTGTTTTCCAGCCACCCTACGATGTTGTCCTCGTCGTCTCATCCTTCCGTCTTGTCTCAGTCCACTCTCACTCACTCTCTCTTCCACTCAGACGGCACATGGATGGGAAGATGATGTTTGATGGTGGTTTTGGTATTCGGGTAAGTGAGGAAAAGGAAGGGAAGTGAGATGCATGAACTTGGGAGCAAGGACCAATGGGATGAGTGACAAGTGTCACTCACCCATTGGTTAGTTTCAGATATTTAGACCAATAAGAAACTACCAACAGTCAACATCTCCTAAACGTGAATAGTTTGTAAATTCTCATGTGACCCGTAACTTCTCCGTCCGACGTCCGATATCGGCGTGCTGCCTGTTTATGGACTCGTGAACTCCAGATCTACGTAATGGGTCTTAGTAAAATTCTAAATAACCTCTCGGGTCAAAAGTAAATGTTTTCCCTTTCCAATGGTAAAATGGTCATTTTACATTCAATTTTCTGAATTTACATTTTCTTAAAAGTCTAGGTTGTTACAATCAGACATTGTCTCAAGACAATTTTGATTGTCCGAAAATTTATGTTTTGTTAAAATCCTTTCAAAATCCCAGAAAGTTAAAAAATAAAGTAAAAGTTATTTTGGATGGTTATTGATCTTAAAAGTGAATGGTTACAGGCGGTATAGGTTCCGAGAATTTCGGAGAAGCGTGCAAGTCAAATCTCGACTCCATAGACGATGTTTGAGTGGAATTTTCCTTTCCTTAAACTTTTATACATGCATATTTATGTGTTTTAAATGATTTATTATGTGATTAGCATGGTTATAATTTTATTATGATTTTTATGTGATTTTATAGAAACTGTTTTAAAATGCACGTTTTACTGAATTTTGGCATAAACTGCGTTTTGGGCTTATGACTGGCTTTAGAGATATGAATTTGGTTTCAGAAATTGATATGTGTTATAATTTTTTTTTATTGATATTTGTGAGTTGTTGTGTTTATAAAAAGCCCTCATTGGACTGCTGGTTAACACTCAGATGATATATCCTTGAGCAGACACTCGGATGTTGTATCTCCTAGTGATGGATCTACCAGTAGTACAGTTTGATTATGTAGTTGGCGCTCAGATGTTGTATCCCTGAGTGGACACTTGGATGTTGTATCCTCGATTGGTTATATGATATGATGTGTGGTTAGCAATCACAAGCTGTATCCCTGAGCAGACACTCGGATGTTGTATGACCGAGTGTTTATATGATATGGTGGCTAGCGTTCAGGCATTGAAGATGGGTTAGTTATGTGTGGTTTTTACTGTTTGAGAATTGATATTTTCGTATATGAATTGATTTACGAATACTAGTTGAGTTCCTGATATTTTCATGTATTTCGAGGTTCATAAGCTATACTCTGTTTTTAACCAAGATTTGATGGTTTTCATATGTATGCATTGTCTTAGAAAAAAGAGGGTGAACTATTTATGTTTCAAAATTGTTATATTAAAAATACTTATTTTTGTTCACTCACACATTCTCGTGAATTTGATAACCCTGCAGGTCCATTGCATGGAACTCGAGGCTGTTAGAGAGATGAAGGCATGAATTGAGAAAAAGTTTGATTATCCCTTGTTTGATAAGCTTCGACGGTAATTTGGTAGTTTGGGTTGCTTATCAGACAGGAGCAGGACTGGATGTGGTTACCAAGATGCACAAGGTATGGTTCCAGTCAACTTGGTATTGGAGCAGAGGTTCTGAGTTGTGTTTTCTAATATTATGCCTCCGAAATGTGAGCCTTGTGCACAACCTTATAATGAGACGAGTGTATGAGCCCAACATAGTTATGGGACTGTAAATGGATTGGGATTAGTTGAATATTGATTGTTATGTACTGAAACGAAAGAAAAAGTTGTGTGGATCTGGATGGTAAGTGAACCTTGAGGTGAGTGCCCTAGTTTTGTGTCAGGACCCGTCCCAAATATCACCTCGATACCCGGGATGAATCCTGCTCCCGTCTGACAATCACACTTACAGTACCAAAAATAACCTTATTAAGCATAACTATCAGACGAAGGAGTAAATATATACAACAGTAAGCCAGAGCATAGTACTACAAAACGGGCACCAAAAGTCCTACAAGTCTAAGTCCGCAACGGAAGAACGTCGAAAGCTCTATGCCTCGATATCTGCCTCAACGTTCACCCCAGCTCTATCACCACGACCTGGAGGGAAATTTTAAAAAACAGAAAGTGTGAGTGGACCGGAATAAATAGCAGTTTCAAAACAGTTTCTCGTCAAATCAGAGTTAAGGAAAAACAATAACAAGTTGTTTCCCTCCGTTTTGGAAACAGGCATGCCCGACGAAATAATAGAAAATCCATAATATGGAACATCATAAGAAACAGAAACACTATAAAATTGATATCGCAACCAGAGCATAAACATCCAACCATTTTTTCCGATCAAACCTGCTGGACCTATCCGAGTCTTTAAACTCAACCAGGCCTCTATAATATCCGAGTCTTTAAACTCCCGAGTCTTTAAACTCAATAGGCCTATGGGGGTAATATCATAAATATCCGACATTCCGGCATTCAGAACCGACATTCCGAACCCAAATCCGGAAAAATCCATGTTCATACCAAAAACCACATGTAATCACAAAACATATTTCATAACTCATTTATCGTCGTCAGAAAACATTTATAGGTTGAAATCCTCAAATATGGCATCGAAATCCGAAAACCAGATTTTTCTCGAAAAGCATGTAAAATCCCGAAAATGTCTCGAAAAACGTGCAAACATCTCAATCACATATAATCATCATTAAAACATAAAAACACACACATAAGATCATCAAACATTGATAAAAACAGTTAGGCATGCTTGGAAATAGGAAAAAGTCCACTCACAGTTCAGAACAAGTCACTCGCGCCCCGTGCGCTCCTCAACCGTCTCTGGTGTCTCCCGTCCTGTCAATAGATACCAAATAGGGTCACAATTACATCAAGGATACCTTCCCTATTTTCCCCAATTTTTCGGGAATTTAATAATATTTTAATCCTAAACCCTAAACCGTATGGATTCCCGAACCATCCCGTAACACCGTCCGATTAACCCGAAAACTATACCATTGGATTCGTTAGAACATTTAGGACTAAACTCATGTTGGAAGCTTGGCCGGATTCCTTCCCACGCGCCTCCACGCGCCGCCCAAAGTGGCTGCGCGTGGGCCTCACGCGCCTGCTACAGTGCCACCGTCTTCCTTGCTCGAACCCGGTTCGCACCAGACGGCAACCCGGACCGGCGAGAACCGTTCTCCACCGTCCGGCCACCGTTTCCCCTCCTATCTTCACCTAAAGGTTCGTCCACGCTCAGAGAATTCATCCCCCTCACTCTCTTGGTTCGACTCGATCCATAGCTTCACAACTGAAGCTCGAAAGAAAAACCAAACAATCCTCTGTTTTTCTTTCCGGCCACTCCGCACTTCTCCCTTCACGGTAGTCATTCTAGACTCCTCCCACGACTTCACTGAACCACACACAACTCACGGGAACCCTCGATTCACCCTCTAACTCCACGATTTCCCGTTTGAAATTCACGGCCAAACAGGGTACAGAGTACCCGCCGTCGCACCACCTCCCACCGTGAACTTTCCCGTCACGGCAACCGTCATAAACGACTCCTAGGACCTCCCAAAACCTCACTTCACTCACCAAACCCTTCGATTCTAGCTCTAAGTCCACGACTTTTGAAATAAAAATCCACGGGAAACCGAGCAAAAGAGATTACCCTTCGATTTCGGCGCCGCCGTGAGAACCGTCACCTACCACGGTGTTCGTGGAACTCCCCGTAGCCTCCTGAGTCTCCTAGTGGCCTGAATCGATCCACCACACGGCACAGTAGCCACCACCGTCCACTGCCTCCTCTGTTTCTTCCAAATATCCAGCCGTCCACCACGTCGCCTCCGTGCACGGTTGCAACTCCAAACCACGATCACCAGCTCCTCCTTGCCTCACTGTCTCTCTCTCAACTCACTCTTCACTCTCCCTAGCATCAAAATCGATCACCGCCTCACCCAACTCTTCTCTCTGTTTTCTGTTTTCTTCGAAGGTGTGCACGGTTCAAATGAGGGTAAAGTGTGGCCGTGCACACTTGAGAACCTAATGGAACCATCCAGTCCCCTGCACGTGTCCACCATCCATAGGTCAGCCCAAAAAATCTCTGCCACTTGTCCTTATCTGATTGGGCTGAGGGAAAATGATCAAAATACCCCTCCTGCACAAATTACCATTTTACCCTCAGACTTTCCAGACCCGTATCTTTTCCGTCTGACGTCCGATGACAGCGTGCCGCCTGTCGTTGAACTCAGGACGTCGAGACCTATCCAACGGTCCTCGGTCTACGTGAAAATCACAAGTCCTTCAAAAAGTCAACATTTTCCTCATTTTATCAAAATTACGGTAACGCCCCCAACCTTCCGTACATCATAACTTTTCCTCCGGTTGTCCGAATCGAACCTGCCACCTGTCTACGGACTCGTGACGTCCTAAACTACGTCACGGTCAAGGGCTAACACTCATCCAATCGATAGTACAAAAAGTCAACTTTTCGTCTACTATTCACAAGGGCAAAATCGTCCTTTTTTTTACAAAACTTCACAAAAATTACATTTTTACCCTTCCCGAAGGTACGAGTTGTTACATTTTGTGGGTCCATTAAACCCATATGTTAAATATTTCCGATTTGACTAACTGTTGAGGGTTAAGGTGATGAATGGCATTTTTTTCTGATCCGACGAGTATAGTGATGTTTTGGTTCACGATTAAATTTTTCAATAATGGTATGGACTACGTGTAAGACCTGTGTCAAAGGAAGAACAGTGAGCAATTCCACATCGCTTGGGGAGAGAAAGGTGAAGTGTCTTATATTTGTAAACAATGTCTTCCTAGTAGAGAGGCCTTTTGGGAGCTCACTAGCTTTGTGTAAGACCTTGTCTTGGGAAGAACGGTGAACAATCCCACATCGCTCAAGGAGGGAAAAGTGAAGTGTTATATATGTAGGCACGTACCTTCCTAACGCGAGGCCTTTTGGAAACTCACTAGCATTAAATTCCTTTGGAACTCCAAAGTTAAGCGAGTTTGGGCTGTAGCAATCCCATGATGGGTGACCCACTAGGAAGTTGCGTGTGAGTTCCCAGATAAAACCGTGAGGGCTGGGCCCAAAGTGGACACTATCGTGCTAGGGGAGTCGGGTCGTGATACTTTGGATTTGGTTGGAACTCCAAAGTTAAGCGAGATTAGGTTGGAGCAATGTGGGATTTTTCACCTTTCTTTCTAAGACACAGGTCTTACAATCCACCCTCATTGGAGCCCATTATCCTCGTTGGCACACTTCTGGTCAGGGTCCAGCTCTGGTACCAAAACTCTCACCACCAAACTCCCCTAGCACGATATTGCCAGTTTGGGTGACCCACAGGGAAGTTGCGTGTAAGTTCCCAGAAATAAAACCCAAAAGGTTGAGCCCAAAGCGGACAATATCGTGCTAGGGGAGTTGGGTTGTGACACTTTGGACTTGGTTGGAACTCCAAAGTTATGCGAGATTGGGCTAGAGTAATCTTATGATGAATAACCTACTGGGAAGTTGCGTGTGAGTTCACATAAATAAAACCATGAGGGCATGGCCCAAATCGGACAATTTCGTGCTAGGGAGTAGGGTCGTGACTGAATGGTATCAGTACTAGACCCTGACCAGAAGTGTGCTAGCGTGGAGGTTGGGCTTCAAATGAGGGGTGGATTGTAAGACCCGTGTCTTGGGAAGAATGGTGAGCAATCCCACATCGCTCGGGAAGGGAAAAGTGAAGTGCCTTATGTGTGGACGAAGTCTTCCTAGCCGCGATGCCTTTTGGGAGCTCACTGGCTTTGAGTTTGGTTGGAACTCCAAAGTTAAGCGAGATTCGGTTTGAGCAATCTCAGGGTGGATGACCTACTGAGAAATTGCGTGTGAGTTCCCAGAAACAAAACCGTAAGGGCATGGCCCAAAGCGGACAATATCATGCTAGGGATTCAGGTCGTGACACTACGAATATTGAATTAAGACTCCAATAGGAGTCATGATATCTAGTTGGGATTTAAATATAAGTCGAGATATTGGAATAATTTTCGAGAAAGAGTCGGAGTTGGGGAACTAGGGCTCGAGAAGAACCAAAATGTGGAAATGTTGATACAAATTGAGGATTGAATAGGCTCTGGGGTGGAACTCGAAGCGATGTTACAGGCTCAATAAGTCTAGTTGTCTAAATAATTTGAAGTTGCATAATGATTTCAGGAAATTCGATAAGGTGATTAGTATGGAATAAATACCCCATGCATTGGGTAAATTATTTGTTGAACAATTGAGAGAGGTTAGATACTCTTCGGAAATCCAAATGTGATCTGGATATCATAATTTTAGTAAGGAAATGAGCCTTCATTGAGATAAGGGTCATTGTGAGTTCTTAGTAATATTATTTGAATTATCTAATTCCTCAGCAATATTTATGGATTTAATAAAGGTATTTTTACTGTTTTAAAATTGATAAGAATTAATACACTAGTGGAGGACTAGTTGCATGCAAGTGTAGTATGTGTTCATTTTGATTAACTAGTGTAATTCTTTGAGGACATTGAATCCCCGTTGACGGAATTAGCTTGCATTTCCAATAAAACAGAGGTAGTAACTAATTGGGTTCAATTAAAGTGAGTGATGGAAGTTAAAAAGTTTTGGGTTGATTGTAGCTTCCTTGATTTGTTGATGAGAAGGACGAAAAATGGGAGTGAAGGAAAAAACATTGGATCTAGGGAAATATGAAGGAAACAAAACTCCCGAAAGTAAATGGTTCGCAGGTGCGATATTAGGTCACTAAATGGATTGAGTTGTGCTTGAGGCCCACAAAAACTGTTATATATGCTATTGACGTATTTGATAAAGGGTGTGCGAAAGTTACTAAATGTGACTAGGAGGTAGCCACCAAGATTTCCGGATGTTGAGGGCCTATATTGCTTAAGAATATGTTACAATTATTGTGGTTTCATGGTCAATGATTTAGGTGATTTGACAGTTGATTATCTATTTGTTTATGTTCATTGTTTGCAAATATGTTTACTAAGACTATAGAGGTTTTGAGATAAAAAAGATTATTACGTACGCATTCAGATAATTAAAACCTTATGGGTTAGACTATCTCGTATATGAATTGGAATTGGTAACATTGGTATACTCATTAAATATTTGAAGGAAATTTTTTTATAGATAAAGGTACAGGGCTTGACGGACCATAAGACTTTAAAGTATTTACTCACCCAGAGGATCTAATGATAGGACCCAACCCTTAAAACGCCACGTAGGGCATACCTGGGCCCTGCTCCCGTCTGACAAGTAACCCAAAGTGTCAACACTTCCTTTGAACTTGTCAAACAAGGGATACATGTAAGTCTAGCCAGTTCATACCTCCGCCTCCTGAGCCTCGAATTTCAAAAATTACAAAAATGCGTGCAAAGCTGGATTCGGTTATGTAGATGGTGTGAGTGGACTTTCTTTTCCCTAAACTTGGCAAAGTGGACTTTTATGCATGCATACTTGCATGATTTAAATGTGTTTCTATGTGATTTTGATGACCTTGGAATGATTGTGATTTTATATGGTTTTTTGGTGAATTTATATTTAATTATTATTTTATTGCACGATTTACGAGGTTCTTGAGATTTCATTTTTGAATTTCCTTTCGATTGTGGCTTTGGATTGAATGTGGTTTATGACATGAAATAATATGATCTTGGTATTAGTGATGACTATGATTTGGACTTGGTTATGTGATGATTCTTGTGTTGATTAGTTTCAGACGTCGAGTCAGGGGCTCCGAATCCTGATTTAGATGTCACTCGGACATCGAGCTGGGCTCTGAATCTCGAGTGAGTACGTGTGTATGTGATGGTCTACCGGTAGTGCACTTGTGATATGATGATTGTGATTGTGCTTGTACTCCGAGGATGTTTTGGATGTGGTTGATTGTGTATAAATATTGTGATGGCTTTGAGTTGACTATATGTAAATTATGTGGTGATGTTGGATATGGATTGATTATGTGTTATTGATGTGACGAGTCGTGGTGTATGATGTATGTGTGGTTATGCCTATTGATGGGTTGATCTCGGATTTTGAGTAGGGCTCCTTTCCCACAGCGAGGATGCTAGGCCCCAAGGTGAGTGGATTGTAAGACTCGTGTCTTGGGAAGAATGGTGAACAATCTCACATCGCTTGAGGAGGGAAAGGTGAAGTGCATTATATGTGTGGTGACGTATCTTCCTAGCATGAGGTCTTTGGGAAGCTCACTGGTTTTGGATTCTTTTGGAACTTTGAAGTTAAGTGAGGTCGGATTATAACAATCCCATGGTGGGTGACCTATTAGGAAGTTGCACGTGAGTTCTCAGAAACAAAACCGTGAAGGCTGGGCCCAAAGAGAACAATATTGTGCTTAGGGGTCGAGTCATGACATCTAAAGCAAAGACAAATGAAATGACCGAAACTGGTTAAGAATTGTAAATATACCCTTGCATATTGTTTAAACGAGAGCCAAATGAGTGGCTAGTACCTTGAGCAGGAAGTCTATGGATTCTATGTTTTAACTTATATGATTTTTTTGAAAGAACTAAGAAGTATTACACTCACAGGAAACATTATTGGTAAGCTAGCCTGGATTGATAGATGACGAAGTTTATGAATAGATGTCGTGATATGCTAGTAGGCAAAAAACTTAGTGGTGGAAGCTATATGAAATTTGGCAGTTGCTTCCAATTCCTAAGTAGATGTGGGATTCCTTTAACGATGAAATTTGTATTTTAGCTTCTAAGAACCCAGAGAAGTTATGATAAGGTCTAGATGATTGTAGATGGATTTGTAAGTTAGTCCAACTCTTACTAATAAGAGAAAAAAATTTGCATGGAAGACTATGTGGAATAGTTGATTGATGAGACTAATAGACTATAAGAATCGTAGAGTCAGTTGTGTTTGACTGAGATCCAAGGACTTCATCGAGATCTTTGTTGTATTGGACTACATGAGATTATCGAAAAGATAGGTCTAATAGCTATAGTTTGGTGTTTTCCTCAGAACCATTTTGAAGTCATGTTGTGTGTATAGATACTTAGAAAGTACTCACATGACAAATCACATGTGTTGAAACGACAGCTTATCGAATATCGAAATAACTAGAGGTTTGAGGAACAACCGGTGTAGATTTTTTATTGGTAAAGATAAGGTGTGGAAAAAAATTTACCTAGTGACCTGACATGTTAGTAGTGGTATGAACACTGGTTTAAGACTCGGATATGAGCTAGGATAATGGAATGAGAAAATAAGAGAAAAGGAAATTAGGAGAAAATGGAAGGATAAAAAATGAAAGGAAATCAGAAATGTTGTATGTCCTTGCTTTGGGATGTTTGGCTATGAGTTTGGAACTGAGAAAACAAGTGTTCTAGCACCTTTCTAGAGACCTTAAGTTTGACGAAATGGTGAATAATGACGACAATGCTTTTTGTTTGGAAAATTCAGTGGCGTCATGAATTTGGATATTGATTTAGGACTCAGACACGAGATAGGATATTGGATTACAACTTGGAAGAAGTTGGAATTGAGAACTAAAGTTCGGAAGGGAGTTGGAAAGTGAAATTGTTAAGTACAATCTTAAGTAATGAATATGAGTTCGGAAGGAACTCATGTCATGGTTGTAGGCCCAGGTTTTGGTTATGTTATTTTGATGTTATGTTACAGTTTTACGTGAATTGGATACAAATACTTCATGGAATTTTGTGGAAGTGGTATTTAAACCTAATCCCGGTTTTGTAATGTCTTGACCTGGAATGTGAGTCAGGGGTTGTGTTCGATTATGAGGCTTGTATGATTTAGCCCATAAACTGTGTCAACTATGAGGGATATAGGTGTTCTCAAACAATCAAAGTCAAAGATGTTCCAAGATGATTGATGTTCGGGATACTAGTATATGCGTAGTACTAGTATGCAGTATCATTGGTACTCGAATTGAGACTTGGTTCAGCCTTGCTATAGAGCTAGTGGGATTTAACTTATAAGCTATGCTATCACTATTGGGATACGTGCTTGCATGTGACTTGGACAGTTTTTAGTACAATTACCGAGGTAGCTTATGCAGATTGGTTATTAAGATTAATATCTAAGTATCACAGATTGGTTTTGTGAATTGTTGATTTTGATCTTGGCATTTTTTATAAATGTGTCTAAGTAATTTCTTTTGACCTGATACGTATGGATTTTGGAAAACGTGGGCCCTAACTTGGTTAAAAAAAATTTATGATTGTTGTGGTCCCACGATCTATGGTTATGTGATCTGAAACGTGATTGTTTGTTGTTTGCATTTTATCTTAGGTGATGTATAAATTATTGAGGTCTTGACGGATGAGGCTCGAGTTACAAGTTCATGTATAGTATTGTTGTTCATTGTACTTAGTGCTTGACTTGATGATTAGTTTTGTTCAGCTGGCAGAGGCCAAGCCTGAAATGACAGGACCCATGCCTAATTTCCGTGAAAACTAGGCCGGTTCTGCTCCCGTCTGAAAACTCTTGTCAGACAAGGGATATTACCAATTTTACCCATGTCCATACTTTATTAAATTAACTAATATAAACCGGTCCTTGTGGGGTTACCCCCCATGTCCAGCCCACTAACCCCATCAAGTGGCGATACCTACTAACCCAAATTTGCATGAGTCATACTTAGAATTCGATTAACTACCTTTACATGAATTCATAATCCACCAAATCACTATGAATAATAAATTACAAAAGTCTACCATTAATATCTACTATAATAAGATCATTAATAATAAATTATCACATATACATAGGATTAACATAGATTTAAAATAACATGATCATAAGTAAGCACAATCACATGATTATCCACATGATCATCCATACCACAATAAGATCAAAGTGCATAATCTACATAAAACAAAACAAATCACTTCACCACACAACCATTATTTCTTCAGAATTCAATTCCATTATAAATTACCATTAAAGGTGACAAATAACCATAAGGTTATTCATATTTCCATTTTAGAATTAAACCGTAGTAAAATCCACAAAATAAGTCAAAGGCTAATCACCACACTTTTATCATTATAAATTGTTAAAACTATTAAGATTAATTATCCAATTATCCCCATTTAAATTTATGTAATATTTATGCATATGAATATAACCTAATATAACATAACACTTTGCATGTTTGAAATTGTACCCAAATGACAGTCAAATAACTCAAACTTTGTACCAATAAATTCATAAATTCAAGAGGAACAACTTTCATATTGATCGAACCACAGGGAGCAGTCGTACGCGCACTCACATGCTGGTGAGGTTCTCTGCACGTGGGGGCACGTGCATGCAGCAAGTCTCCTTCAACCTTTAGTGGGTCGACCCAAATTTCTCTTTTCAGGTCGCCCGATCATCGTACATGACCTGACTCTCAAATCGTGTTTTCTCTTCTATTTTCCTTACCTTAAAGGTCTAACATCATCTACACAATCTCAAGAGTAAATCTATAAGATCAAAAGTAAGAAAACTTACCTCGATCACTCTATCCAAATCCTTGGCTTTCGGTCATGGTTTCTAGGAGCAGTCCAGCAGCTTCTCCTCATCCAAAATCATTCCTTCTTAACTCATAAGAGTCACATGACCTCCAAGAGTGTACTGAAATGTCTTGTTCCAAGTTCCCTGGCCCAAAACTGAAAATCGAATATAGGAACTCCACGGTCACCTATTTTCCTGTCACTATATCCTCATTTCTTCATCGTTGTTCTTCAGCTTTCCCTTCCGTTTTCTCCCTCTTTTCTTCTCTTCTCCTTTTTTTTTTCTCTCTTCTTCCCTTATTTTCCTTTCATCACTTCATGACTTTAGTTTTTTTTCATTATTTTTCGGTCTACACCACTGAACCACCTCTCCTCGTCACACATGACACGACCCATCCACAATCCACCTGGATTAAGGAATAAGCCATACTCCCGTCTAACCCATGTGCGACACGAAAGCTAAACACCCGCTTAACCTCCATGTAACACGTAGACCAGACAAGGGATACCCAGGTGAACCGTCCAAAACACCTTCCGGCTTCCTAGAGTGCGCTACAACCATCGTACATCGTGTGTGATGTCTAAGTCTCTCCAACAACAGCCCGCACTGCATCAACCTAGAGGGCATCGAAAAACAGAATAGATTGTGAGTGGACAGAAATAAATAATAAGTTCAGAAAATATTTTATAAGAAAAGGCATTTATACCCTCCATGTAAAACCAATGCATGCATGCGAAGACCATTTCATTTGCAAGATACGAAGACCATTTATGAAAACCATAAATCATTTTCGTTTCTTAAATCCCAGGCTTCAGCCGAACATCTGAAATCCATTTGAAAACCATCATTATATCACATAAATCCAAAACACATATCAAAACACATTTCAATCAATCAAACCTGCTGGACCTCAACGAGTCTTTAAACTCAATATCAATCCGAGTCTTTAAACTCAACAGGCCTTCCCGGGTAATCAACGAGTCTTTAAACTCAATAATAGGCCACGGGGGAAATCAATAATCGAGTCTTTAAACTCACGAGTCTTTAAACCCAAAACCAGATCTAGCAAATCCAATTCAAAAACCATTTTAAACTCATTTATCAAAATCTAGAAATCCACTTTATCACTTTCAAATCCATTTACCGAAATCACGTTTATAAACTGAGCCTCAAGCCCGAATTCAATTTTCAAATCCATTTATAAATCTTTGAAATCAAATCATATTTCAAATCCCGAAATCATATCATCGAAATCGTTATCAAATCATAGCACAAAAGAATAATCTCATAATACGTATAAATGCGTAAAATATCTTGAAATACGTGCAAATCATAAATCATCAATATCCTAATCATAATCATAGAAATCATATATAGAAAACATATAAAAGAGTTATGCATGCATCATAATTTAGAAGAAAAAAAGTCCACTCACAGACCGTCCTCGTTGCCGTCTTGATAAGCGTGCAATACGCTGTTCCCGGCTAATCCACTATCACCAGACTTCCCAAATCTGTCCAAATCACATTCTAAGGTCACTAACACTTCCAAGAACCTTCCATGAAATCCCCATAATTTTCCCGAATTTTTAACTATTTTTAAACTAGCCCTTAAACCTTCAGACATCCCGAATCATATCGAAACGATGTCCAATTGACTTGAAACCAGTCCCAAAATATTCGTTACACCGAATAGATTAAAAGTCATGTTGACAAATTCCCCAAAAGCTATGCCACGAGCCCCCACGAGCCGCCCAAAGGCGTTGCGCATGGGCTTCATGCGCTGCACTGTTCATCATCCCCTACCTCGGGTGAACCTGATCCAGACTGGTTGAGACCGGTTCTCTGCAACTCGGTCTAACTCGAACTAGAGTTACTGGTTTTCCTCCATTTTTGATATGTTTTCCATCCTATTTCCTCCTAAAGCTTCATCTAACTATTTTCTATCCATCCATGACTTCAAAGAACGAAAACTAACTCTAGATCATACCTTCTAATTCGAAGAACATACGGCCTTCCTTCAACCTCTGTCTTTGGCCACCACATATCGCCTCCGGTAACGAAATCGGTCCCAATCGACTCCTGGTAATCTTCAGATGCTCACCCAATTAACCAATTCATTCATCAATCAACAAATCAAGATTCACCTTTTTGAACCAATACAGAACATCACGGGTCTTACCTCCTCTCGCCTTCATGGGCCACCGTCGTGGCCACCACTATCATTTACTCGACTCCCTTTCCAACTTTCATTCACACTTCATGGCCAAAGGATGAAGATAAAAGGGATTGGATAAGTGGGCTTGTTCATAATCTCTATTTTTTTCCCACGAATTCAGGGCCACCGTCCAGGACGGTTCATCGTGGCAGCACCACGACGTTCCTCTCATCGTCTTTTCTCAGTTTCTTTCACAAGCAAAGAATGAAAAAGGGTTTGTGATGGTCTGGGTTCACAGGTCCTCACTTGCACACATGAACACTCTCTGCTTTCTTCCCAAAACCATGCATTCCTTTTTGAACAAATGTGAGGCAATGAGGGAGCTTCCACAGACGTCTAGAGAAGGGACAAGTGTCCCAATCTCACTGGGCCCGAATCCTAATTTAATGGAAAAGACCATAATCCCTTTGCACCAAATTACCAAAATGCCCCTACATCTTCCGAACGTCATAACTTCCTCCTCGAATTTCGGAATCGGACGCGCCGCCTATCTACGTACTCGTGACGTCCCAAAATATGTCACAGTAATCAGTCAAAGTCTATTTGATAGCCCGAATCAAAATTCAACAATTTTCTCATCTAGGGGCAAAACGGTCATTTTGTACCGTCCGTCTGAAATCTCTCAACTAATCACCAATCAATCTCACTAATCTATCATTAATCACTAATCTAATCCCGAAATTTGGGACGGGTGGTTACAACACACATAGATGTATAAATATATAGAAGGTGTAAGTCGTTCGGGGAATGTGAGGGGAATGACTATACTTCTCTAGACATATGTCCACATGAATCACATGTGAAATTGTAAAATGATCAAATTACCCTTTTTACCAAAATTACCAAAATGCCCTTGATTTTTTTAGACCCGTAACAAAATCATTCGACCTTTAATTTCAGCATACTACCCGTCAACAGACACAGGGCGCTGAGCCCTACGTAATTGTCATCACCGTTCGCCCATAAAATGTGTGGTCAATAAGTCAACTTTTTGACCTTTATGGGAAAAACTGGAGCTTTTATTTCCTTAAAATTCGAGGTCATTACATGAAATATGTAATGAGATTTTAGACCAGTCCAGATGTAAATGAGTGCAGGTCTGGGACGTGGCCCGAGCGATGCTGAGTTCAATTCTGAGGTTGTTCGTGTTAGATAGTTAGTTGTAATCTCGGACTTGAGGCCCCATTGATTTATGGTTTCGGGCTTGAGGACACGTTCGTTGTGATTTCGGGCTAGAGGCCCAGTTGATTGTGAAATCGGGCTCGAGGCCCTATTGAGTCGTTATTGTGGTATCGTCTTGAAGCCCTATTGATTGTGAAATTGGGCTTAAGTCACAGTTCGTTTTATAAAATGAGAATTTGGGCATGAGACCCTGTTGAACTGTGGATTTAGGCTGAGGCCTGTGAAAATGGATTTGAGGAATCCTATTGAGATGAATCGGGTATGAGACCAAGTTGAAATGTGTTTTGAGAAAGAAAGTATTTAAAATGGATAAACCCTCCGCTATGAGTTATTTGGTCTCCTCCAGCCGTCGACCTGGAGAGTCACGATCCACTGACCAGAATGAGTATCCCCATAGGGTGGCCATTCCAGGAGTGGAAGTTATGATGTGGTCCCGGACCAGATTCCAGAGAGATGCTCGGACTAGATCTGGAGATAGAGCCTCCCAGAAGGAGAATTCCTAGGGGTAGACTCGGAGTGAGACCCCGAGTAGTGTGCACACTAGTATAGAGATGAATCGTGACATATATCGAAGATGTGTTCTCTAGGGGCTGTGTGCCCCGAGTTGGCATCTTCTCGCAAGTGCTGAGGATTGGTTATACGTATGCGTGTACATATGAGGTTTTACGCAAAATGATTTGGGGGCGGAGACCCCGTGTTTTATGTTTTGGAAAATGGTTTGGGGCGGAGTCCCCGTATTCTATGTTTTGGTATTTCACTGAGAATGGTTTGGGGCTGAGTCTCATATGATTGGCTTTTGGGCTGAGTCCCCATATACTTGGTTTCATTTACGGTTTTTGGGCCAAGGCCCTAATGGTTTATGAATGTTTTGATAAATGGTTTTCGAATGCATGCATGTTTTTAGTGAAGGGCATAAATGATTGTTTATGAAAGTGTTTTTATAAATATTTGTTTTGTCCACTCAGGACCTTTGATGTTTTAAATGCCCTTCAGGTTGATCGCGGATGCAGTCTATAACAGAGACTGAGATATAACACTCCTCCTCCTACGAACCTGGCGTACTCTGGAAGTCCCGGTGAGGCTAGAGACGGAATTATCCCTAGTCTGACACTTCGTGTCAGACGGGAGCAGCCACGTCCCACGTTAATCTTGGGGGATTTGGGACGGGTCCTATCAAGTTGGTATCAGAGCAGGTCTTGCTCTCAGAGTGCGCGTAGATCGAGGATGAGATGTCTCTTTAGTCGTAACAGCCCGTCATCAACCTGATAGTTAGGGTAAGAGTAGGAAGCACCTCGTTCTGAATGAAACTCGATGCAATGGTTTAAGGATTTGATTGGCATAGGATGTCGCGTTCTCCGAGAGGTTGGAGCCGAGTGGGAACAACATTCGTGTGAATCCAACGGCTTAGAGCCATACTGTTATTGGAGATAAGATCCAGGGGATCATTAGACACCGTATGACGATTTCAGAAGTTGAGACCATTAGTCAGTTGTGTCATGTCGGATTGGAGAGTATGTTGTAGAGAGCAGCTGAGGTCATGGTTGACCCGAGTGAGATTGTTGGGAATAGGAACGTTTGACCCTATTTGGCATGTATTGTCGTGTTTCAGTGTGTCGAGTCCCAGAGGAATGTCGACTGGCAGAGGATACCACGGTGTAGATGTAACGACCCGTCCCAAAAATCGGGATTAAATTAGCGGTTATTGATAGATTAGTAAAGTTAATTGGTAATTAGTTGAGTGATCTCGGACGGACGGTGCGAAATGACAGTTTTGCCCCTAGAATGGGGGAAAAAGGTTAAATTTTGGTTCGAGCGGTCAAATGGACTTTGGCCAATGACTGTGACGTAGTTCGGGACGTCACGAGTTCATAAACAAGTGGCACGTCCGATTTTGACATTCGAGAAAAAAGTTATGGTGTTCGGAAGTTTGAGGATATTTTGGTAATTTGGTTAAAAAGGGGCAAACTGTTGACTTTTCATACGACATGGATTTCTCACGCATTTGTAGGACCGTTAGGTAGGTCTCGATCCCCTGAATACAACGATGGGCGGCACATTGTCATTGGACTTCAGACGGTTCAGTTACGAGGTTAAGTACGTGAGGGGCAAAATGGTAATTTGTCATTTGGGGACATTCTAGTCATTTGGTTGCATTGGGATTTGTGCCCAGTTAAAAGTGGACATGTGGCTGCCTATGGATGGTGACCCACAAGATTTGGGACACTTGTCCCTCACTAGAAGGTCGTGGAAGCCTCCCCCACCGTCTCAATTATTTTTAAAAATAGGGATGATATTTGTGCATGATGTTTGGAATGAAAACATAGAAAACAGGGAGATAGTGTGATCGTGCTAACCAATCCCATCAAACCCCTCAACCCTGGATGAGTACTGGTGAGTGGAGAAGGCAGAGTAAGGGCTGTGGCGGTGTGATCTGGATGGCCGCCGTGGACAGTGGCTGGGAACCTGGGAAAACTGAGATATCGTGAGGATAACAGAGGACCTCGGGAAGTTCAGACCAGACAAGCTATCAAACCTCATCCTTGGCCCTATTTTGTGAAAGGAAGATGAAAAGGGACTTGCTTGGATGGTGTTGGAGGTCATGGCGGAGCCCACGGCGGTGTGGGAGGTAAGTTCCCGCGAAGAACACGGCTTGAATTTAAAAATGGAGTTTTGGTTTTTAGTACTTACTGATCGATAATGTTGTTAGGGAACTGATTTGGAAGTTCCAAGGGATGTTTGGGGACTGAAACCACGACGGGAGGTGGCCGGAAACAGTAGAACACGACGGGGGTACATGGCCGGTTCATCTTTCGAATTGATGAGGTAATATCTAGAGTTTAAACTCACGGTTTTAGGTGCTAAATTAATTTCAAAGACAGAGACAAGAATTTTGGAATGAAAAGGATTAAAATCGGATAAAAATAGGATGAAAACCGATGTCAAACTGCCCACGCTGGTTCAGTTGAACCGGCCAGACTGCTGAATCGGTTTGAACCGGTCGATTGCAGGTTGAAGATGCTTGAACAGTGGGCACGTGGCTCCCACGCGCAACCCCTTTGAACGGCACGTGAGGGCGCGTGGCACACCTTTTGAGGAAGTTTTCAACACGACTTTTAAAGTATTCGATATAACGAACATTTTGACACGGGTTTCGAGTTGATCGGACATCATCTCGATATGTTTCGGGATGTCCAAAGATTTTAGGGCTGGTTAAAAATAGCTAGAAACTCGAGAAAATTACTGGGCTTTATTATAAACATTGTGAAGTAGTTGGTGACCTTATTATGGGATTTGGGCAGGTTCGGGAAAGCCGATGATAGTGGATTATCAAGGGAAGCGTAATTGCACGCCTATCGAGGCGACGACGTGAATGGTCTGTGAGTGGACTTTGCTTTCTAACTTATGATGCATGCATAAATTTTTTATATGTTTTCTATACATGATTTCTATGTTTATGATTATGATCTTGATGATTTACGATTTTGCACGTATTTCGAGATATTTACGGATTTTCACGTTTTATGAGATATGGTTTTCTGTTTTGATTTGATGATGGTTTCGATACGATGATTTGGGATTTGAGATATTATTGATTTTAATGATTTATAATGAATTTTGGAAAGTGATTTCGGGCTTGACGCTCTGTTCATAAAATTGATTTCGATAAACGTGATTTCGGGTTTTGGAAATGGATTTCGGAAATGATGCTTTGGGATTTGGTTTTGGAACTTGAAAGTGAATTTCTGGATTTGGGTTCCGAATGATGATTACGGATGCTGGCTTATGGAATCATGATTACGAATTCGGATATGGATTTTCTATGATTTTCACTTGGTTTTGGGTTTAAAAACCCGGATATGGCTGGATCTGGTTTTGAGTTTACAGACTCGGTTGATTGACAGGGGAGGGCCCTGGATTGATATGTTTTGAGTTTAAAGACTCAGTTATTGTGATATCCCCCGAGGCCTGTTGATTGTGTTTTGAGTTTAATTACTCGTTGATATCCCGGGAAGACCTAATTATGCGCATGTATTTTGAGTTTAAAGACTCGGCGCACTTGAGATCCAGCAAACGGATTGATTATGATTTTTTATTAGTTTTTCACTGGTTTTCAGATGTTTTGGGTTGTGGCCCGGATGATTTGATTTTGTAGATTTTGGGTTGAGTTCCCGTACTTTGATGAGGATTTATGATTTTGGGCTGAGACCGTGGAGTTGAGTTACGAATTTGAGAAAAAGAAATGATTCCGGTTTTCATTGATGGTTTTCTTATTTTGGATATGAAATGGTTTTATGAAAATGGTTTTCATATGCATGCATTGGTTTTTCGTGGAGGGTATAAATGTAATTTCTTATAAACTGTTTTCTGAACGTATTATTTACTTTTTTCCACTCACAGACTTTTATGTTTTTCAATACCCTCCAGGTTTGCTGCGGTACGGGCTGTTGTCAGAGAGACGGAGACATCACACATGTGATCCACAGTAGGTTCTGTGCACTCTGGGAAGTTCGAAAATTTTTGGACGGTTCGCTTGGGAATCCTTTGTCGAGCTTACATGTTACGTGGAGATTGGACGTCGATTTAGCCTTCATGTCTCATGTAAGTTAGACGGGAGCATGGTTTAGCCCTTAATCCTAGGGGGTAGGTCGTGTCAGTAGATGTTGTATGGCTTAGTATGGCATGCGGTGATTGCGGTATACCATGGTTGAGTGGTGGTAGACACCGAGGAGGGCCAGTTTCTTGTGGGCCCAGCGATTGGGGGTCGTAGTGTTACGTGAGGACAAGGTCCTCGGATCGTGTTTACTAGCTGGTATGGTACCAGTATTGGAGTATGACGACTTTTCGGAGTCGAGAACGAGGGATCGGTCAGGATGGTTAGGCTGCAGCAGGCAGCCGGGTTTGTGATAACCCTAATAGGTGATTGAGTGGACAAGTTACCAGGAGTATGGTACTTGTCGACCGGATCCTGAGGTGGACCGATCGGAGGATGTTGCGTGTGGAGTGTTAGTACCGGCGGTGAGTCGCCCACATGGATTTGGATTCTCGATAGTAGAGTGTTTTTGAGATTGCTCTACACGAGATTGTGGTAGACGTTGTTATCGATAGACGTAGTTGAGTTTATCGAGTTGGATAAGCTCAGGTTGTCGTGACGATGGTGACGATAGGATTCGTCAGTCGTGACAAGGATACTAAGGTGCGTGGGTAACGCACAGCATGAGCATAGATTTTGGATTCGACTCAGTTACGGTTGAGTGCAACTGTAGAATGAGACGCTGGCGTTGGGTGTTGGCACACTTGCCACGCTACCTAGGTGGAGGTGACTGAGATGGGTGGGATATATTTGGGTGAGTGACAAGTGCCCTAGATATTCTTGCATGGATTACACGAGTGTGAGTGCTAGAGTTGATCCCATAGAGTTGGGACATGTGAGCCAGTATGCCAACGGGAAGGTAGATGTACCCAGAGTGGCGAGCATGTGAGTTCGGTGGAAACTGAGCTGGACAGAAAGGATCCTGAGTGGCTCAGTGCGAGGCACGGGGAGTACTTGGTTTGGTGACCTATTCCCTAATGATACGAGACTTGAGGCACGAATGTGTGCCTAGGAGTGGTAACGTTAAAGGATGAAATGTCTAAGTGGCGTTCGGATGAAAAGGTATAAATGGATGACGTTAGTGATGTCATATGACGTGAGGGTCGGTTGGTCAGATATGGTGTCATGCAGAGATTTGACTGCAGATCACAGCTGAAGCCTGTTGTGACTCTTCAGTCGAACGGTACATCAAGTTAAGATGAATTGACATCCTTTTGGATATGCATAAACGGTATTCACGGACACATGGATGGTGTCCGGTTGAGTTGAGGATTTGAGAGTCCATTGCGGATTGGTTTTGGTTGACTACCATTGACCATACCTCCAGAGTTGGGGACTTGGAAATCGTTTGGCTATAGGACGCGGGAATGCTCTCGTAATGAGTGAGCTCAGTAATTTGAAACGAAGCATGTTTCCAACGTGATTGGAACTTCAGAATCAAGAGAAGTTGTGATTGAGACGATGAGAAGAGTTCTTGATTCCGCATCAAAGAAGGTGTAAGAACCGAACACCTAGGCTATGAGTCACATTTGAATGATTTGACGAGAAGATGGTGTTTAGCATCACCTGATGTGACAAGTAAGTGTCCAAGGTAGTTGGACCCACAGTGGATCGAGATGAATTTGGATTGAGGTGGGCGAGATTGGTCATTTGGTAACGATCATGGTGATCGAGATGACTGAGATGATTATGACGATCATGAGCCGAGTAGACTGAGGTCTGGTCGTCATCAGGAAGAATCGTATTGTAAGACAGTGGGAGAATCTCTTGGCATGATTGGAGAGATGGCAAGACAAAGGTTGGATTAGTGAGGGAGTATTGCTCTATCTTGGAATCAGTTACGTGAGTATGTACAAGATAAGAACGATACGTAGGTATCGATCAGGAAGAGATGAATAGTTGATGCCTCGAGTTGGATATGAGGATAGAGATTGTGATAGATTAATATTCGCCTGGTGACGGACGGTTGGGGTCTAGACCAAGGTTGGAACCGGACAGTAGTATGTAGTTGGACGTTGCCAGAGTGTAGTCCTTGAATAGGTCGAGTGGCACCCCGATCTTGATGTGGTGTGGGTGCACCGGTATCTTTTGCACGTTGGATGATGGGATTGACCACGGTCAATCGGTATGTCAGGTTGAGAGTGTCCCGAGACTATGGGACTGTTGTAGATTGGATAGAGCCCTAGATGGACATGAGTGGCGATCAGATTAGATCCGATAGTGAAGTCAATATTTCAGCATCGGCTGCTGAGTGACACGAGGTATGATGTGAGGACTCGAGAGCAAGTCGAGATCAGAGTAGCGCAGCGAAAGTGCAGTGGAGCTGGGAGTTGCCAGCTGGTTACAATAGTTGTGACGTATCATCATATTGGAGGTAGTCGATATCTGATTGAGTTCTGATTGGTATGGATTGATGGGAATCTAAGGAGAGTCAGCTTCGAGTATGGGAAACTGAGAGAATTGATTAGTGCAAGCATCGAGGTCGATTAAACTTACGGCATAGGTTTGAGGATGACCTGCGAGATGGGATTCATGCCATTGTGATGGCAGGATCTAGAGGACATTGTCTGACCAGAGGCTGAGTAGGATGTCAGCTTCGGTTAGTGAGAAAGGTCGTCAGGCTGAAAAGCCGTTTGAAAGGCGGTTTGGTATTGCTGACTTGTCAAAGTGAGTGACCAGCGAGAACGACGAGTGTCGACGTTCTGTCTCGAGTGAGACGTACGAGCTGACGTGTAGTTCTCGGAAATGAATTGGAGCTTTGGAGGCTCTGGTGACAATGTGTATTGACGAGTACGACATTTGGGACGGACGTGTAGGTGTACACGAGAATACCCGAGTCGAGGGACATGGTTGGATTCCACAGTTGGGTGATGGAATCGGGTCAGTTTGAATTTCGAGGAAGAACTTCTTGAAGGGGGGAGATTGTAACGACCCGTCCTAAATTATTGGGATTAATTAAGAATTAAGGACGGATTAGTGAGGTTAATCGGGGATTAGACGAGGATTAACGGACGTGCAGGGCGAAATTACGATTTTACCCCTGAACGAGGGTGAAAAGTTAACTTTTGACTCGGGAGGTCCGATGGTCGAGGGCCGAGGACCGTTACGTTGATCGGGACGATACGAATCCGTAGACAGGCGGCACGTCGAAATCGAACATTCGACAGAAAAGTTACGATTCACGGAAGTTTCGAGGAACTATTGCACGTTTTACGAGATGACCTGACTTTTGTCTCAAGTGGGCCCCAGATATTTTCTCAGGCCCATTGGATGAGTGACAAGTGTCACTCATCCATTGCCCTCCTTCCCATATACATGCATCGTTCATTCCCTTTTCTGTTTCATCCCCATCCACCAACCCGAGCAACCCCTTTCATCCCAATCCAAACCCAATCCCACCATCTGACCATTTTTTAGACCAAGAGAATAAAGTGAAGGCAAGATTATGATGGTGGCTAACCAAGGGCAGTGTCGCCGTGGACAGCGGAGGCAATCGTGCAAGGTATCGATTTTTGCCCATTTTCTTTCATTTTCGATTTTTTACGTTATGGGCTGCTTTGGACGATTAGGATAGGTTATTTAGGTTGTTGGGAAGGTATTGTAGTGGTTTTTAATGGTGGTTCACGGCTAAAGAACCTAGGGAGGAAACTGGGTATGTGAACCGTGAGGGAAGAAATCAAACCGTTAGGTTTTAGATGTTTTCCTTTGGATTTGATGATAGGAATGGATAGGAAACCTTGAAATAGGAAGTTTAGGATTGGATTGGATTGAATTGGACAAAAAATGAGGAGAGGAGAGCCCTGGACCGGTCACGCCGGTCCAGTTGCAGGGCTGAACCGGACTGACCGATTCAGATCGGTTTGACCGAGGAAGAAGATGCACAGTACAGCGGCGCGTGGCTTCCACGTGCAGGGGCTGTTACCGGAGCGTGTGGGCGTGTGGCCCACTCTCTGGGGAAGGTTCCAACATGTGAAATCATCTATTCGATGTAACGAACATTTTGGGACTGCTTTCCTGTCAATCGGACATCGTTTCGATATAGTTCAGGACGTCCAAAGGTTTAGGATGGGGTTTTAAAATAGTTAAAAATTTCAAAAAATTACAGGGCTTTAGTGAGGGGTAATTAAGTAGTTAGTAACCCTCTAAATTAATTTGGACAGGTTCGAGAACCCCGGAGGTGACGATTGGCCCGGGAGAGGCTTATGGCGCGCGTATCGAGGCGCAGCTTCTAACGGTCTGTGAGTGGACTTATTTTATCAATTCGATGCATGTATAAATGTTTTATAATTGTTTTAGAACATGTTTGGTGATTCCATGAGTGCATTTGTTTGTGGTAGCTTAGGATCGCATATTTGCACGCTTTTCGAGATTTTCGGCTTTATGTCGTACCTTTGCGTACTGTATTTTCAATGACGATTTAATGAACGGGTTTTGGATTTGGAAGTATGAATTCGGGCATGAGACCTATTTGATTCATGAACTCTCGGACTTGGAGTCCATTTGATTTGATGAGAAATCGGGCTGAAGGCCCCTCTGAGTCATACGATCCGGCCGAGGGCCCCGTTGGTTTACGAATCCGAGCTTGAGGCCCAGTTGGTTGTAATCTCAGGCTTGAGGCCCTGTTGATTTATGATTTTGGACTTGAGACTCCGTTCGTTGTTATTTCGGGCTAGAGGCCCAATTGATTGTGAAATCGGGCTCGAGGCCCTGTTGAGTCGTTATTGTAGTATCGGGCTTGAGGCCCTATTAATTGTGAAATCGGGCTTAAGTCCCAGTTCGATTTATGAAATGAGAATTCGGGCATGAGATCCTGTTGAACTGTGGATTTAGGTCGATGCCTGCGAAATGGATTTGAATCAGATTCGAGGAATCCTATTGAGATGAATCGGGTATGAGACCCAGTTGAAATGTGTTTTGAGAAAGACAGCATTTAAAATGGATAAACCCTCCGCTATGAGTTATTTGGTCTCCTCCAGCCGTCGACCTGGAGAGTGTAACAACCCGTACCTTCGGGAAGGGTAAAATGTAATTTTATAAGATTTTTGTATATAAAGGATGATTTTGCCCTTGTGAATAGTAGGCCAAAAGTTGACTTTTTGAATTACCGATTGGATGAGTGTTGACCTTTGACCGTGACGTAGCTTAGGACGTCACGAGTCCGTAGACAGGTGGCAGGTTCGATTCGGACAATTGGAGAAAAAGTTGTGACGTTCGGAAGATTGAGGGTGTTACCGTAATGTTGAGTAAACGAGGAAAATGTTGACTTTTTGGAGGACTTGTGATTTTCACATAGACCGAGAACCGTTGGATAGGTCTCGACGTCCCGAGTGCAACGACAGGCGGCACGCTGTCATTGGACGTCGGATGAAATAGTTACGGGTCTGGAAAGTATGAGGGTAAAATGGTAAATTGTGCAAGAGGGGTATTTTGGTCATTTCCCTCAGCCCAATCAGATAAGGGCAAGTGGCAGAGATTTTTTGTGTTGGCCTATGGATGATGGACACGTGGGAGTGTCTGGATGGTTCCAGGCCGTTCTCAAGTGTGCACGGCCACACTTTGCACAAAATCAAACCGTGTTCTGGGTTTGAAACACAGAGAAACAGAGGGTGAGATTTTGGGAGACAGTGATCGATTCCAGGGGTGAGTGAGTGAAGAGTGATTAGTGGAAGTGGAAGAGAGACGAGGGTGAGTTATTGATCACGGTTGGGAGCTGCAACCGTGCACGGAGGCTAGACGGTGGACGGCTGAGTTTTTGGGGGAAACAGAGAGACCGTGAGAGTTTGGTGGTGGCTATGCCGTGTGGTGACTCAAACCACGACCGTGGGACGTTCAGGAGGCTGTAGGGAGACCAACAAGCACCGTGGTACGCGGCGGCGCTTGCGGCGGAGACGGAATCGAAGGGTAAGTGTTCTTCCTCTGTTTTTCCCGTGTTTTTCAATTTGAAAGTCGTAAAGGTAGAATGAGAATCGAGGGGATTGACGAGTGCAGTGATGTTTAGGGACGTCCTAGGAGTGGGTTGTGACGGTCGCAGTGACGGGGGAGTGCACGGCGGAGTTCATACGACAGCGAGTACTCTGTACTCTATTTTGGCCGTGAGTTCAAACGGGAAGTCGTGGACTTCTGGGGTGAATCGAAGGTTTCTGTGAGTTGGGAGTGACTCAGTGAGGTCCTAGGGAGAGATTGGAATCGCCACCGTGAAGGGGGATGCACTGGACGACCGGGAAGGAAAACAGGGGTTGTCTGTGTTTCCTTTCGAGCTTCAGTCGTGAAGCTGAGGGATGAGTCGAACCAGGAGAGTGAGGGGGATGAGTTCGTGGTGACTGGGCGAAGCTTTAGGTGAAGGAAGGAAGTGAAATGGTGGCCAGACGGCGGAGATTGGATCTCGCCGGTCTGAATTGCAGCCCTGGTGCGAACCGGGTTCGATCGAGGTTGGGGATGCACTGTAGCAGACGCGTGAGGCCCACGCGCAGCCACTTTGGGCGGCGCGTGGATGCGCGTGGAGAAGAATCCGGCCAAGCTTCCAACATGAGTTTGGTTCTAATTGTCCTAAGGAGTTTATTGGTGTGGTTTTCGGGTGAATCGGACGATGTTACGTAGGTGTTCGGGAATCCAGACGGTTTAGGGTTTAGGATTAAAATATTATTTAATTCCCGAAAAAATTGGGGAAATTAGGATTAGGATCCTTGATGTAATTGTGACCCTATTTGGTGCATTTTGACAGGACGGGAGGTACCCGAGACAGTCGAGGAGCGCACGGAGCGCGAGTGACTTGTTCTGATTGTGAGTGGACTCTTTCTTTCTTTCGCTCATGCCTAACTGTTTTCTCGATGTTTTATGATATTACGAATGTTTTTATGCTTTTAAATGATGATTATAAGTGATTGATATGTTTGCACCATTTTCGAGACATTTCCGAGATTTTGCACGTTTTTCGAGAAAAAGCTGATTTTTGAATTTTGATGCCATATGTGCGATTTGACCTATCAATGTTTCCTGATGATGATTACTGGGTTATGAAATATGAATTATGCTTATGTGTGATTTCTGGGTATAAGAATGAATTTCCGGATTTGGGTTCGGAATGACGGTTCTGAACGTCGGAAGGGCTTCGAACCGGGGATTTCGAATTCGAGTTTGGCGATAGACTTCGAATTGGTTGTACACTGGATATGGATTGGATTTGCTGGATCTAGATATTGGGTTTAAAGACCCGGATTGATATTGACGGGGGACGGGCCCGGATTGAGTTTAAAGACTCGGGAGTTTAAAGACTCGGATATATTGATAGTACCCCCATAGGCCTATTGAGTTTAAAGACTCGGGAGTTTAAAGGCTCGGATTTCATTTAAGGCCTGATTGAGTTTAAAGACTCGGATAGGTCCAGCAGGTTTGATCGGAAATGATGATTTGATGCTGATGCTATGATTTCTATCTCCGTTTTATAGTGTTTCTGTTTCTTATGGTATTTTACAGTGTATCTGTTTCTTATGATATTTTATAGTGTTTCTGTTTCTTATGATGTTTCTTGGTTTAGAATTATTTAATCATTGAGTTAGGCATGTGATTTCCAAAACGGAGGGAACAAAGTGTTCTAGTTTCTTAACGTTGATTTGAGAATAAGTGGTTTTCAAACTTTCATTTTCTTTTAGTCCACTCACACTTTTTGGTTTTAAATTTTCCCTCTAGGTCGTGGTGATAGCGCTGGGGTGAACGTTGAGGCAGATATCGAGGCATAGAGCTTTTGACGTTCTTCCGTTGCGAGACTAGCATTGTAGGATTTTTGTGCCCATTTTGTAGAACTATGCTCTGACTGACTGTTGTATATATTTACTCATTCGTCTGATAGTTATGCTTATAGTAGTAGTGAGATTATTGTTGGTACTGTAGGTGTGATTGTCAGACGGTAGCAGGTTTCGTCCCGGGTATCGTGGCGATATTTGGGACGGGTCCTGACAATTGGTATCAGAGCCAGGTTTGTCGGTTTGTGTTGGGTCTAGGTTGTTTTCCTAACTCTATGCCTCTTTCAGCGTACGATCGATCATGCCTCCGCGACGTGAACCCCCAGCGGCGAGAGGGACTGAGAGCGCTTCGATCGAGAGAGCCCAGAGGCTTGGGGCTACTACGTTCAGCGGTGGGGCCGATCCAGAGGAAGCTCACCGATGGATCACCGGCTTGAGCGTATTTTTGGGGTGATGCACTGTCCTCCAGAGGATCGGGTCTTGTTAGCTACTTTTCTGTTGGATGGAGCTACATATGAGTGGTGGTACACGTTGGAACTGTCCAGCTGGGATGCACATACCGTGACATGGGAGACTTTCCGGGAGCGGTTTCTAGATCAGTACTATCCTCGTTCTTTCTGGGATGCGAAGGAGGCAGAATTTCTTCAGTTAAACCAAGGAAATTTGACGGTAGCTGAGTATGAGCAGAGATTCCAGATGCTATCCCGGTTTGCTCCTGCCTTTGTGGCTACCGAGGCAGAGAAGTGCCGCCGGTTTGAGTTGGGCCTTCGGGGAGAGATTAGGGCCATAGTGACAGCTGGCTCTTTTGCTACTTTCCGGGAGTTGTCTGATGCTGCTGTCAGGGTTGAGGCCAGTTTACCTGCTAGACCACAGTACTCGGGCAGTGTTCGATGCCGAGAGCATTCATTTCCAGAAGCATCGAGTCAGAGGCCCCCGAAGCGGGGTAATTTTGGTGGATCATCATCGGCTTGTGGAGCCCGGTATGGCCGAACAAGGAGTTTTCAGGGCTCAGGATTTCGGGGAGCCAGAGTACAGCCCACCCCTCAGGCGAGTGCGACTTCAGTTGCTTCTACTGGGAGGCATACCGGTGGACCCGGTAGAGATGCTTGCTTCTACTGCGGAGAGCGAGGACACTTCCGGAGGGAGTGCCCATTGTTAGCTCCGGAGGGTGGAGCAGGCAGAGGTGCAGCAGAACCCGGGCGGAGTACTGCTTCAGTGTCGGGGGCAGCAGGCCCTAGGGGTGGCGGTGGTGCCACGAGCAGTTCCAGGGGGCGCGGTAGGTCATCGGGACCTCAGGCGCGAGTTTTTGCTATGACTCAGCAGGAGGCTAGATCAGCATCGGGAGTGGTGACAGGTACACTTACCATACTTGGCCACACTGTTTTTGCTTTGATCGATCCCGGGGCTACCCATTCATTTATAGCTCGGAGTTGTAGTTTGGTGACGAAGAGGGAGGTGTTTACTTTGGATTGTGCTTTAGGGGTGAGTACACCTACTGGGGAGGTGTTGGTGGTGACTCAGGCGTTGAGAGAGTGTCCGGTGATGGTAGGTGAGGTTGAGTTGATGGCGGATTTGTTACTTTTGGATCTACAGGATTTTGATGTTATTTTGGGTATGGACTGGTTGACAAGACATCATGCTTCTATCGAGTGCTTTGATAGGAGAGTGACTTTCCGGAGTCCCGGATTACCAGAGACTACGTTTCAGGGGGATCAGCGTGCAGTTCCTACGGGAGTTATCTCGGCGCTTGAGGCTAGTAAGTTGTTGCGTAAGGGGTGCCAAGGTTACATAGCTCATGTGGTGGATACGCGTACTACGCCAGTGAGGGCGGAAGACATACCAGTGGTACGGGAGTTTCCTGATGTTTTTCCCGAGGAGTTTCCAGGACTACCCCCACACCGAGATCTCGAGTTTGCGATTGATCTTCTTCCAGGTACACAGCCTATTTCACAGACTCCTTACCGTATGGCACCTGCAGAATTGAGGGAACTTAAGGCCTAGTTGCAAGAGTTGGTCGATATGGGATTCATTCGACCGAGTATGTCACCTTGGGGAGCACCTGTTTTGTTTGTCAAGAAAAAGGACGGAGGATTGAGATTGTGTGTGGATTACAGACAACTGAATAAGGTAACTATTCGGAATAAGTATCCCCTACCCCGGATTGACGATTTGTTCGACCAATTGAAGGGAGCCTAGTATTTTTCGAAGATTGATCTTCGTTCTGGTTATCATCAGTTAAGGGTTAAAGAGGAGGATATACCAAAGACAGCCTTCCGGACCAGGTACGGTCATTATGAATTTGTTGTGATGCCTTTTGGTTTGACTAATGCCCCAGCAGCTTTTATGGACCTTATGAACCGAGTGTTTCGGACATATTTGGATCGTTTTGTGATCGTATTCATTGATGACATTTTGGTGTATTCGAAGAGTGCGAAGGCACATGAGAAACATCTGAGACTTGTGCTTGGGACATTGAGGGAGCATCAGTTGTATGCGAAACTGAGTAAGTGTCAGTTTTGGTTGACCAATGTTGGATTTCTTGGCCATGTGATTTCGGCCGAGGGCATCAGAGTGGATCCACAGAAGGTTGAGGCGGTAGCAAAATGGGAACAGCCCAAGACGGTGACAGAGATCGGGAGTTTTCTGGGTTTGGCAGGTTACTACCGGTGCTTTATTGAGCGCTTTTCTATTCTAGCAGCACTGTTGACGAGGTTGACTCGGAAGGGAGTTCGATTTGAGTGGGACGAGAACTGTGAACAGAGTTTCCAGGAGCTTAAAAGGCGGTTGACATCTGCTCCTGTGTTATCCCTTCCAGATGACAGTGGGGAATTTGAGGTGTACAGTGACGCTTCTTTGCAAGGCTTGGGTTGTGTCTTGATGTAGCATGGGAAAGTGATTGCTTATGCTTCCCGGCAATTGAAACCCCATGAGATGAACTACCCTACACATGATTTGGAACTGGCAGCGGTGGTTCATGCACTGAAGATTTGGCGGCATTACTTGTACGGCGAGAGGTGCAGGATCTTCACGGACCACAAGAGCTTGAAGTATTTGTTCACTCAAAAGGAATTGAATCTGAGACAGCGTCGATGGTTGGAGCTGCTTAAGGACTACGACTGCACGATTGAGTATCACCCAGGGAAGGCTAATGTGGTAGCCGATACTCTGAGTAGGAAGTCAGCTAGTTCTTTGTCACATTTGAGGACAGTACGGTTACCGTTGTTGGTTGAGCTCCGCAGGCTGGGAGTAGAGTTGACTGTGGATGATCAGGGAACACTCCTAGCGAGTTTCCATGTGCGCCCTGTTTTGATTGATCAGGTTATTGATGCTCAGTTTGAGGACCCTATTCTAGGCATTATTCGGATTGAGGTCGAGGCTGGAGAGAGGCAGGACTTTGAGATCCGTGAGGATGGAGCCTTGGTTAAAGGTGGACGGTTGTGCGTACCTGAGGATGAAGCATTGAAGAAGGTGATACTGGATGAGGCTCACTATTCAGCTTATGCGATGCATCCTGGTGGGACCAAGATGTATCGTACACTACGGGAACATTACTGGTGGTCGGGAATGAAACGTGAGATTGCAGAATATGTCAATAGATGCTTGATTTGTCAGCAGGTAAAAGCCGAGCGACAAAGACCTTATGGAGCAATGCAACCTTTGCTAATTCCCGAGTGGAAATGGGATCACCTGACTATGGATTTTGTGTTCAAGCTGCCCAGAACACCCAAGGGACACGATGGTGTGTGGGTTATTGTGGATCGACTTACGAAGTTTGCTCATTTCTTGCCAGTACGAGAGAACTTCAGGTTGACGCAGTTTGCACAGTTGTTCATAGATGAGATTATTCGGTTACATGGGACTCCAGAGTCGTTAGTATCTGACAGAGATTCGAGATTCACTTCCCGATTTTGGCAGAGCTTACAGGAAGCTTTTGGGACTAAACTGCATTTCAGTACTGCATTTCATCCTCAGACCGATGGACAGTCTGAGCCGACTATTCAGATTCTCAAGGATATGATGCGAGCTTGTGTCTTACAGTTCCAGGGTACGTGGGAGTCTCATTTACCTTTGATGGAGTTCGCCTACAATAACAATTATCAGGAGAGCATTGGGATGGCTCCTTACGAGGCTTTGTATGGGCGACAGTGTCGGACTCCCTTGTGTTGGACTGAGGTTGGTGAGAGGAGGTTGACTACTTCTGAATTGGTGGATCTTACTCAGGAAAAAGTGGCACTGATCAGTGTAACAACCCGTCCCGGGAGCCGGGAATAGTAGACTGGTTAAGGTGTGATTAGTGAGGTTAACCGGCGGTTAGGTGGTCCCGATAGGTTCATGAGCCTAGAATGATGATTTTGCCCCTGGTTCTGGCAAAAATGTTGACTTTTAGTTCGGGTGGTCCGATGAACTTTGACCGGTGACCAGGACGTAGTTTAGGACGTCACGAATCCATAGGCAGGTGGCACGCCCGATTCCGACCTCCGAGGAGGAAGTTGTGATGTTCGGAAGGTTGAGGGCCTAACCGTAATTTGGGTAAATTAGGGGGAATAGTTGACTTTTTGTATAATCGGGTTTTGGTACGTTGACCTAGGATGGTTAGATAGTTCTTGTCGTCCTGAGTTCGATGACGGGCGGCACGTAGTCATCGAACGTACGAGGTGTGAGATATGGGTCTAGGAAGTTAGTGGCAAAACCGTAAATGTGAGTTAAAAAGAAGGGTAATTTGGTCTTTCTGCACCTTGGGATTTGTGCAGAAAGAAGGAAATGGACGGTTGAGATTAAACCAGGTGGGAAAGGAGTGAGAGGATTGGTGACATGTGGCACAGGACTAGAGGGTTCTGGGAGAATCCTGTACGTGCACAGCCCAAATAATTGGGGTGCACCCGTGCAGTGTTCGTGGTTGTTCCTGGAACCAAACAGAAAACAGAGGGAGATTTTGAGGAAAAATTGAAGGATGGTCGTGGCTGTTGTTGAGTTCTGGTGAATGAGTGAGGGACGGGAGATCGAAGGGAAGCTGGTGAGGTGGTTGAGAGGTGCAGCGGGTGTGTGTGTGTGAGTTGTGAACCACGGGAAGATCGGGGGAAAACAGGAAGGCAGGCAGAGAGTTTGTGAGCTGGTGGTGGTGCGGTGGCCGTGTACGGTGCAATTGAGACCGCGGTGGTGTAGTGAGGGCAGCGTGGAGTCGACCAGCCCCGGAGGAGCTCACGGCGGCGACTGGAGGCAGGTAATCCCTCATCCCTGTACAATTACTCTGTTTTTCCCGTGAGTTTAGATTCGAAATTCGTGGGGTTGGGAGTAACGTCGAGGGAATTGGAGGCCAGGGTGAGACTCCTGGAGGTCCCAGGAGTCGACTGTGTGTGCTGCCGTGATGAGTGGTGCACGGCGGAGGATGGCACGACGGAGGTGCTCTGTGTCCTCTGTTTTGCCGTGGGTTTTAAAAGGCGAGTCGTGAAGGTAGGGGCTGAGTCGAAGGTCTAGGAGGGTTGGTTTAGATTCAGTGAGGTCCCAAGAAGGGTCTGGGACAGTCACCGTGACGGGGGGTGATCGGAATGGCTGGATCGTGAAACAGGGGCTATGTGGTCGTCTGGTTTCGAGCTTCAGTCGACGGGATTGGGGCAGTGTCGAGGTTAGACGAGTTGGGGAATGGATAGACGGGATCTGGATGAAGCTGTGGGTGAAGGAAGGGAGGAGAATGGTGGTCGGACGAAGGAGAACCGTTGACGCCGGTTCAAGCTGCAGACTACTGTGTTGAACCGGGTCGACGTGAGGTTGAAGGTGCACTGTAGCAGCGCGTGAGGGCCACGCGCAGCCACTTTAGGCGGCACGTGGGGGCGCGTGCGGCGGCGATGGGGAAAACGGTCAACATGGTTTTTGGTCTAGGATTTGTGGTGAGTTCAATGGAAGTGGTTTCGGGTTATGCGGAAGTCATTTGAGTTTAGTTCCGCGAGGGTGAAGGTTTAGGGTCGCGGGTTTTATGTTTTCGATTCGGGGAATTTTGAGGAACTTTAGGTGAACTTTCGTAGATGTATTAGTGATGTATTTTGACGATGTTTGACAGGATCGGGATTTCCCGAGAAAGCCGAGGAACGTAGAGGACGTTTAGGACGCGAGTAGGGCTCAGTACTGTGAGTGGAGCCCTTCTCTAAACTCGAGCATGCATAACTGTTTTCTATAATTGTTTTATGGTTTTAATCATTATTCTATGCTTATCGAATATGTTTTGGTTGGTTTTACATGATTGCACGCCTTTCGAGGAAGTTCGGTTTTTAGCACGTTTTACGAGAAAGTGGTTGGTTTCTGGAATTGATGCTTTGGTTTTGGGATTTCAATTGATAAGTGGTTTTCACTGATTATAAAGGGATTCTGGAACATGATTTCTGTAACGACCCGTCCCGAATTCCGGGATTAGTTTAGTGACTAATCTTGATTAGCGAGGTTGAACGGTGGTTAGTAGGGCGGAATCGGACAAAATGTGCAAAATGACCGTTTTGCCCCTGGTCGTGGGCAAAATGTTGACTTTTTGATCGGGCGGTCAAATGGACTTTGACCGATGACCGTGACGTAGTTCGGGACGTCACGAGTTCATAGACAGGTGGCACGTTCGATTCCGACATTCGTAGGGAAAGTTATAGTGTTCGGAAGTTGAGGGGTATTTTGGTAATTTGGCTTACTAGGGGCCAAATGTTGACTTTTTGATCGGGAGGTCCGATGGACGAGGGCCAAGGACCGTTACGTAGGTATCGTCGATACGAATCCAACGACAGGCGGCATGCCGAAATCGGAGATTCGACGACGACGTTATGGTCAAGGAAACGAACTAACGAACCGAGGCCGGGATTAAAATAATAATATAATATTAAATAGTGACCGTTGACTGTGCACATCTGGATGAGAGACAAGTGTCACCCATCCCCTGAATTCTGATCCATGTTTCCCTCCCAACACTATCATTACAACATCATCATTCCTTATCCATCATTTTCCTTCCTTTTCCTTTATTTTTCTTTCAAACCGTGCATGATTTGGGGAGAGTATGAACTGGGAGAATTGGCTCCCTCTCTCTGCCGTTCCTGAGAGAAAAATGGGAGACTAAGATGAGGGAATTAACGGGGAAACACGATGGGTTGTGAGAGAGTTGAATTTTGGATTTTTGATTTCGGGAAAATGAGAGGGAAAATTCGAATACTGAGTGTTAGGCCGTGAGGATCGAAATTGAGCTCACATTCAGCTTTCTGGGATCAACACGAATCGATCTGCAACAAGAACGAAGGTAATTGGGGTCGAATTGAGGAAGAACAGAAGGATGGAGGTCTCTGAATTTTCGAAGCTGAGTCGTGGAATTGGAGGCTTCGTTGGATGCAATTGAGGTGGGGAAACTACTTCTCATGATCCCACGATGCTTCTGGGTTCATCAATTGAAGGAAAACGGGTGTGATCGACAGACTTCCATGGTTGCACAGTGACGGCCATCGAGCTTGAGTCGTGACGATTGAACACTGGATTGAAGGAATTGGGTTGGGGGAAATGATTTACGGAGTCCATGGAAGCTTCTGGTTGAATCAATTTCAGGATATCGATCGAAATGGATGGGGTTCGAAGGATGAACAATGGACGGGTGTTCTTGGTGTTCATCATCGAATCGTGGAATTGTAGGTAATGATGTGTGTAATCAATGTTACAGAACTTAAATTAAACTTAAAACGAAGCTAATGGAATGATCAATTGATGTAATTAAGGCTGAATTGATAGGATTGGAACCGGGTCGTATCGCGGGCAAATTGGACCCGTTTACCAGACAAACGGGTTGGGCTGGTGACACTGTAGCAGGCGCGTGGGTTTCACGCGCAGCCACTCACGGCGGCGCGTGGCGGCGCGTGGGCACGAATCTCGAGGTGAGGTCAACATGACTTTTAATCCATTCGATGTAACGGACATTTTGGAATTGGTTTCGTGTCGATCGGACACCGTCTCGATATTGTTCGGGATATCCGAAGGTTTTAAATTAAGTTTAAAAATAAGTAAAAATTCGGGAAAATTACGGGACTTTGATAGGATGTTAATGTTGAGGTTAGTAACCCTCTAATGTGACTTGGACAGGATTGGGAGTCCCGGTGATAGTGGTGTGGCCCGGGAGGGCCGGTGGCACGCGTATCAAGGCACACGGTTAAAACGGTCTGTGAGTGGACTTTGGTTTTATAAATTCTATGCATGCTTAAATGTTTTACATGGATTATGATTGTGATTGTATGATGTTGGTTTGTTTGTTGGTAAATTGTACGGTTTCACGTATTTCGAGGCGATTTACGTGCTTGCACGTAAATCGAGGTTTTCCGGTTTTACATGGATTTTCCATATTTATGACTTGGATATAATGTGATGAAATGGTTTTGAAATTGGAAATATAAACTCGGGCTTGAGGCCCACTTGTTTTTGAAATTTCGGACTTGGAGTCCATTTGAGAATCGGGCCGGGGGCCCAGTTGGTTAATGAAATCGGGCCAGGGGCCCAGTTGGTATGAAATCGGGCTGAGACCCATTTGAGTTATGTTATCGGGCCAGGGGCCCAGTTGATTTACGAATTCGGGCCGTGGGCCCAGTGGGTTTATAAGTCGGGCTGCGGGCCCAGTTGGTTTACAAATCGGGCCGTGGGCCCAGTGGTTCATAAAATCGGGCATGAGGCCCAGTTGGATAATAAATGTGATTTCGGGTCAGGGACCCTATATTTTATAATGGTGATTTTGGGTCAAGGACCCTAAATGGAATTATGTGGTTTTATGGAAATTTCGGGCAGGGCCCAATGGTAATAATGTGATAAAAGGATTAAATAAAACTGTTTTCCATATACCATCTGGATACAAGGATATATGATGGTCTCCTCCAGATGTCTGGGACACTGGGGAAGTCACGGTGCATTGCCTGCGAGGGGTCATTATACGGAGCAGCCGGACCGTATGATGACTCAGGAGCAGGATTGCTATGATTGACGTCAGGGACGTCAGACATCAGGGATGTCAGATATATGGACCCGGAGAGACCCCGGACAGCACGCGTAGCTTATGAAACCGTGAGATATGACGTCAGGGACGTCTAGCGTCTGGGACGCTAAGCATCTGGGATGCTGGTGATGGTAATGGTAAAATATGGTTTAATGAATAAAATGGCTTATTGGTTGGATATGTTTTATGTGGTAAAAATGGATTATTGGTTATGATATGGTGTGTAGGGTCGGGGACCCTAAATGGTTTTGGATTTTTGAATTGATGTTCATCTATGGTCGTGGGTGGTGACCCACATGGTTTTAATATGTATGGTGGTGGTATTCCACGGTTTTGGGCTGAGTTCCCACACTTGGTTTTTGGTTAACGGTTTTTGGGCTAAGGCCCTAAGGGCTCGGTTGAGCAAACGTTTTGGTTACTGGTTTTGGTGGCATGCATACGTTTTTATTGGAGGGCATAAATGTCTTATAAATGTATTTGGTAAACTTATTGGTTTTTGTCCACTCACAGCTTTTGATTTTAATGCCCTTCAGGTTGATTACGGATGCGATTGCAGTAGAGACTGGGACATTGCACACCTCCTCCATCGATCCTTGCGCACTCTGGATGGCCCGTTTGGGCAGTAGCTCTTGGTTATCCCTTGTCTGACACCCCTTGTTTGACGGGAGCAGGGCACATTCCATGGTAATCCCGGGGGGATTGGGATGGGTCCTGTCAATTTCGATGATTAAAGGTTTTCGGTTTTAAAATTGGATCTCGGGAAACGAGATTTGGTTTTAAAGTTGAAAAGTGAATTTCCGGATTTGGGTTCGGAATGACGGTTCTGAACGCCGGAAGGGCTTCGAACCGGGGATTTCGAATTCGAATTCGGCGATAGATTTTAAATTGGTTTTACACTGGATATGGATTGGATTTGCTGGATCTGGATATTGGGTTTAAAGACCCGGATTGATATTGACGGGGGACGGGCCCGGATTGAGTTTAAAGACTCGGGAGTTTAAAGACTCGGATATATGGATATTTCCCCCGAAGGCCTTGAGTTTAAAGACTCGGGAGTTTTAAGACTCGGATATGATTAAGGCCTGGATTGAGTTTAAAGACTCGGGAGTTTAAAGTCTCGGATAGGTCCAGCAGGTTTGATCGGGAAATGATGATTTGAACTTTGTAATTTATGATACGGTTTCTGGTAATCATGCTATGGTTTCTCTAACTATTTTATAGTGTTTCTGTTTCTTATGATGTTTTATGAGAAATGATTTATAACTGTGTTAACAAATGTTGGTTATGCATGGGGTTTTCAAAACGGAGGGTTAAACTCAGTTTTTCTGATAAATGATTTTAGAACTTCTCTTTTATGGTCCACTCACACCTTTTCTTTTTAACTTGCCCTCCAGGTTGTGGAGCTAGCGCGGGGTCTTGACGTCGAGGCAGTGTCCGAGGCATAGAAGTGACGTGAGGGATCCCAGAGTAGTTGGAAGTCTTCCGTGTGCGTGTAATTTATCGGTTTTTATTTTTCTTGGATTTCGTGCTATACTCTGTAAAACTATAACTTTTGAACATTGTGGTTAATTACTCCTGCGTCTTACTGGGTTTGAGTGAGTTTTATCTGAATGTTGCGTCGGGGAGTCAGACGGGAGCAGGATTTACCTCGGGTTTCGGGGTGAAACCGGGGTGGGTCCTGACATCAGGGATCGATTGAAGGCAGCTTAGGACCGACAGAAGAGTTACGCCGACCGTAGGATCAGGGATTTGGAGTTTGCCGTAGGAGACTGAGTTTTCCAGAAGTTATCTCCTTAGAAAGGAATTGTGCGGTTCGGCAGACGAGGGAAGTTGAGTCCTCGTTACATTGGACCTTATGAGATCATAGAACGGATTGGTCCTGTTGCATATCGATTGGCTTTACCAGCAGACTTGGAAAAGGTACATAATGTCTTTCATGTCTCTATGCTTCGGAAGTATATTCGAGATGATTCACATGTTCTGGAAGCACAACCAGTTGAACTGAGGGAAGACTTCAGTTTTGAAGAACAACCTGTCGCGATTTTGGATCGGAAGGATAAGGTCTTACGACGGAAGACGGTTCCCTTTGTTAAAGTATTGTGGAGGAATCATCAAGTGGAAGAAGCTACGTGGGAACCTGAGGCATTGATGCGGGAACAGTACCCTTACTTATTTCACTGAATTTCGGGGACGAAATTCTTTTTAGGGGGGGTAGATTGTAACAACCCGTACCTTCGGGAAGGGTAAAATGTAATTTTATAAGATTTTTGTATATAAAGGACGATTTTGCCCTTGTGAATAGTAGGCCAAAAGTTGACTTTTTGAATTACCGATTGGATGAGTGTTGACCCTTGACCGTGACGTAGCTTAGGACGTCACGAGTCCGTAGACAGGTGGCAGGTTCGATTCGGACAATCGGAGAAAAAGTTGTGACGTTCGGAAGATTGAGGGCGTTACCGTAATGTTGAGTAAACGAGGAAAATGTTGACTTTTTGGAGGACTTGTGATTTTCACATAGACCGAGGACCGTTGGATAGGTCTCGACGTCCTGAGTGCAACGACAGGCGGCACGCTGTCATTGGACGTCGGATGAAATAGTTACGGGTCTGGAAAGTATGAGGGTAAAATGGTAAATTGTGCAAGAGGGGTATTTTGGTCATTTCCCTCAGCCCAATCAGATAAGGGCAAGTGGCAGAGATTTTTTGTGTTGGCCTATGGATGATGGACACGTGGGAGTGTCTGGATGGTTCCAGGCCGTTCTCAAGTGTGCACGGCCACACTTTGCACAAAATCAAACCGTGTTCTGGGTTTGAAACACAGAGAAACAGAGGGTGAGATTTTGGGAGACAGTGATCGATTCCAGGGGTGAGTGAGTGAAGAGTGATTAGTGGAAGTGGAAGAGAGACGAGGGTGAGTTATTGATCACGGTTGGGAGCTGCAACCGTGCACGGAGGCTAGACGGTGGACGGCTGAGTTTTTGGGGGAAACAGAGAGACCGTGAGAGTTTGGTGGTGGCTATGCCGTGTGGTGACTCAAACCACGACCGTGGGACGTTCAGGAGGCTGTAGGGAGACCAACAAGCACCGTGGTACGCGGCGGCGCTTGCGGCGGAGACGGAATCGAAGGGTAAGTGTTCTTCCTCTGTTTTTCCCGTGTTTTTCAATTTGAAAGTCGTAAAGGTAGAATGAGAATCGAGGGGATTGACGAGTGCAGTGATGTTTAGGGACGTCCTAGGAGTGGGTTGTGACGGTCGCAGTGACGGGGGAGTGCACGGCGGAGTTCATACGACAGCGAGTACTCTGTACTCTATTTTGGCCGTGAGTTCAAACGGGAAGTCGTGGACTTCTGGGGTGAATCGAAGGTTTCTGTGAGTTGGGAGTGACTCAGTGAGGTCCTAGGGAGAGATTGGAATCGCCACCGTGAAGGGGGAAGCACTGGACGACCGGGAAGGAAAACAGGGGTTGTCTGTGTTTCCTTTCGAGCTTCAGTCGTGAAGCTGAGGGATGAGTCGAACCAGGAGAGTGAGGGGGATGAGTTCGTGGTGACTGGGCGAAGCTTTAGGTGAAGGAAGGAAGTGAAATGGTGGCCAGACGGCGGAGATTGGATCTCGCCGGTCTGAATTGCAGCCCTGGTGCGAACCGGGTTCGATCGAGGTTGGGGATGCACTGTAGCAGACGCGTGAGGCCCACGCGCAGCCACTTTGGGCGGCGCGTGGATGCGCGTGGAGAAGAATCCGGCCAAGCTTCCAACATGAGTTTGGTTCTAATTGTCCTAAGGAGTTTATTGGTGTGGTTTTCGGGTGAATCGGACGATGTTACGTAGGTGTTCGGGAATCCAGACGGTTTAGGGTTTAGGATTAAAATATTATTTAATTCCCGAAAAAATTGGGGAAATTAGGATTAGGATCCTTGATGTAATTGTGACCCTATTTGGTGCATTTTGACAGGACGGGAGGTACCCGAGACAGTCGAGGAGCGCACGGAGCGCGAGTGACTTGTTCTGATTGTGAGTGGACTCTTTCTTTCTTTCGCGCATGCCTAACTGTTTTCTCGATGTTTTATGATATTACGAATGTTTTTATGCTTTTAAATGATGATTATAAGTGATTGATATGTTTGCACCATTTTCGAGACATTTCCGAGATTTTGCACGTTTTTCGAGAAAAAGCTGATTTTTGAATTTTGATGCCATATTTGCGATTTGACCTATCAATGTTTCCTGATGATGATTACTGGGTTATGAAATATGAATTATGCTTATGTGTGATTTCTGGGTATAAGAATGAATTTCCGGATTTGGGTTCGGAATGACGGTTCTGAACGTCGGAAGGGCTTCGAACCGGGGATTTCGAATTCGAGTTTGGCGATAGACTTCGAATTGGTTGTACACTGGATATGGATTGGATTTGCTGGATCTAGATATTGGGTTTAAAGACCCGGATTGATATTGACGGGGGACGGGCCCGGATTGAGTTTAAAGACTCGGGAGTTTAAAGACTCGGATATATTGATAGTACCCCCATAGGCCTATTGAGTTTAAAGACTCGGGAGTTTAAAGGCTCGGATTTCATTTAAGGCCTGATTGAGTTTAAAGACTCGGATAGGTCCAGCAGGTTTGATCGGAAATGATGATTTGATGCTGATGCTATGATTTCTATCTCCGTTTTATAGTGTTTCTGTTTCTTATGGTATTTTACAGTGTATCTGTTTCTTATGATATTTTATAGTGTTTCTGTTTCTTATGATGTTTCTTGGTTTAGAATTATTTAATCATTGAGTTAGGCATGTGATTTCCAAAACGGAGGGAACAAAGTGTTCTAGTTTCTTAACGTTGATTTGAGAATAAGTGGTTTTCAAACTTTCATTTTCTTTTAGTCCACTCACACTTTTTGGTTTTAAATTTTCCCTCTAGGTCGTGGTGATAGCGCTGGGGTGAACGTTGAGGCAGATATCGAGGCATAGAGCTTTTGACGTTCTTCCGTTGCGAGACTAGCATTGTAGGATTTTTGTGCCCATTTTGTAGAACTATGCTCTGACTGACTGTTGTATATATTTACTCATTCGTCTGATAGTTATGCTTATAGTAGTAGTGAGATTATTGTTGGTACTGTAGGTGTGATTGTCAGACGGTAGCAGGTTTCGTCCCGGGTATCGTGGCGATATTTGGGACAGGTCCTGACAGAGAGTCACGATCCATTGATCAGAATGAGTCTCCTCATAAGGAGCCCATTCCAAGAGTGGAAGTTATGATGTGGTCCCGGACCAGATTTCGGATAGATGCTCGGACTAGATCCGGAGATAGAGCTCGGACTAGATCTGGACATAGAGCCTCCTAGACGGAGAATTCCTGGGGGTAGACTCAGAGTAAGACCCCGAGTAGTGTGCACACTAGTATAGAGATGAATCGTGACATATATCGAGGATGTGTTCCCTAGGGGTTGTGTGCCCCGAGTTAGCATCTTCTCGAAGTGCCGAGGATGGGTTATATGTATGCGTATACGTATGAGGTTTTACGGAAAGTGATTTAGGGGCGGAGACCCCGTGTTTTATGTTTTGGAAAGTGGTTTGGGGAGAAGACCCCGTATTCTATGTTTTGGTATTTCACTGAGAATGGTTTGGGGCTGAGTCCCATATGGTTGGCTTTTGGGCTGAGTCTCCATGTACTTGGTTTCATTTACGGTTTTTGGGCCAAGGCCCTAATGGTTTATGAATGTTTTGATAAATGGTTTTTGAATGCGAGTGAAGGGCATAAATGATCGTTTATGAAAGTGTTTTTATAAATATTTGTTTTGTCCACTCACGACCTTTGATCTTTTGAATGCCCTCCTCAGTCTCTGCGTACTCTGGACGCCCCAGTGAGGGCTAGAGACGGAATTATCCCTGGTCTGACACTTCATGTCAGACGAGAGCAGGCACGTCCCACGTTAATCCCGGGGGATTTGGGACGGGACCAATCAGAATACAAGGAAAAATTTGTGGATTTTCCAACCACCATGCGGATTGTTTGAAAAATATTCATGGTTCTGGTTAAGATACCGACAAAGTGGTCACATGCTACCCTTTTTGTCTGAACGCATACTGCGTTTGCTAAGCTCTTAGCCCAGATCATTCAATTGAGGGCCACACCGCCCGGATTTTCTTATATAGTCTATAAGACTTGATAATACTGAAGAGTTCACATCGAAACCATTCGATGACTATTGCATGCCCCTTGGGATTGATGATGAACATTTGATTCCCCATGTTCACACCCATATTGGTCTCGTGGAAAAACTTATTATCCTTAGTAATGCGCACCAAGCTTCTAGTTTCTGCACAAGGGCGATGCAATTTTACATGCCATATTTTGCGTTATAGTTAGTGGCTGGGTACAAACTAGCAGTTTCGTACTTACGCATATTTGGATGTGTAGTTACGTGCCAATTGTGCCGCCACAACTTACACAAATGAGACCTCAACGAATGAGGGGCATATATGTCGATTATGAATCCCCCTCAATTATATGCTCTTTAGAGCCCTTGACAAGAGATCTCATTACTGCAATATTGAGGATAGACACTTTGATGAGACAGTCTTCCCGTAGTTAGGGGAAGATAAGAACGTCAAATGTTCCTAAAGAACGACGTGAATTGGCGTGGAATGTCCCCACTATGTCTCATCTTGATCCCTGAACCGTACAAAGTGAGAATGAAGTCACTTTGATGAGACAGTCTTCCCGTAGTTAGGGGAAGATAAGAACGTCAAACGTTCCTAAAGAACGACGTGAATTGGAGTGGAATGTCCCCACTATGTCTCATCTTGATCCCTGAACCGTACAAAGTGAGAATAAAGTGCGGAGAATTTTATATTTATAGAGTGTAGAAAATAATACGCCAAACGTTTTCTCTAATCTAGTTAAAGTGATGAGATCACATATGCCTGCTGAAAATGTGCCTGCAAGGTTAGACGTCCCATTAGGACGCGTCGTCCCAGACGGATGAGGTACGATCATAGGGGCTAATCAGTCATATGTCCCTGCCCAGAAGCGAGGTAGACTAATAGGTTTGAAGGATTCTTATCCCTAGAAGAGGATATTTGGTACAATTGAATCCCTTCTAAATATTAACTGATCCATCTCATGGGATAATTCCAGATTATAGGTCTGCGTTGGCGTTGGGGGACGCTCCAACGTCTGAACCCACTCCCGAGAATGAAGAGATCTCGGTAAATCATGCATACTTATGTGAGATATAGAATCAGAATGATATTATCATCGATGATATATATGCATTCGCGGTAGCTACCGAAAAAATAACTATAAAAGAAATCGAACCTTACTCTGTTGATGAATTAATTCCAACGTAGAGAAGACTGACCAAAATGAAAAACCAATCCAGGTCGAATTAGATTCCTTGACAAAAAGGAAGGTGTTTGAACCTGTAGTTCCAACACCTCCCCATGTTAAACCATCAAGATTTAAATGGGTGGTCATAAGGAAGCGTAATGAGAAAGATGAGATTGTGAGATGTACAACTCCTTTTATGGCGCGCAGTTTGCTCAACGCCCTGAGATTGATTACGAGGAGACGTATTCTCTCGTAATGAATGTTATAACGTTTCACTATTTATCAGTTTGGTAGTTTCCGAAAAAAAAAAATTGAATATGCAGCTTATGAATGTGGTTACTGCTTATCTCCATGGGGATACAAATAAAGAGATACATTTGAAAGTTCCTGAAGGACTTACAATATCTGATGCAAATAGTTCCAGACCACGGAACACGCTCTCTACTTTTTTGAGGCGTTCACTTTACGGATTGCAATAATCTGGATGGATGTGGTATAACAGTCCAAGTGAGTATTTGATCAGATTGGGATAACGATGAATACCCATGCGTGTTTATTGAGAAAAAAAATTTCTAGGTTTACTATTGATTGGTATTCCAGAAGAAACCAATGAAACTACTAAGCACCTGAAGTTGGATTTTGAAATGAAGGATCTTAGGAGAACAGAGTTTTGTCTCGACCTGAAGCCCGAGTACTGTGGACATGATGACATGACCCACCCCCAATCCCCCCAGGATTAAGGGCTAAGTCATGCTCCCGTCTAACTTATGTGTGACACGAAGGCTAAACCGACGTCCAACCTCCATGTAACACGTAAGTCGGACAAGGGATTTCCAAATGAACCGTCCACAAGTTTCGGACTTCCCAGAGCGCGCAGAATCTACTGTGGATCGCATGTGTGATGTCTCCGTCTTTCTAACCACAGCCCGCACCGCATCAAACCTAGAGGGTATCGAAAACATAAAAAGACTGTTAGTGGACAAAAATAATGGATAAGTAGAACACAGTTTATACAAAGACATTTATACCCTCCATTTTAAAAACCAATGCATGCATATCAAAACCATTCCATAAAACCATTTCATATCCAAGATGGGAAACCATCATTGAAAACCAGAATAATTTCCTTTTCTCAAATCCCGGGCCTCAGTCCAAAACCATCAAAATCCGTTTCATCCGGGTCATAGCCCAAAACAGCGGAAAAACCATTTCTAAAAACCATCATTATCATCGAATTCCAAATCCGAATCCGAAACCATTATTATGTAAGCCGGCATCAGGAATAACCATTCCGGACCCAAATCCGGAAATCCATTTCAAGTTCCAAAACCAAATCCTTTTTCCAAAACTAGAAATCACGTTTATCGAAATCCCTTTTTTCAACTCGGCTTCAAGCCCGAAATCACTTTCCAAAAATCCATTACGAATCATTGAAATCAAATCATATTTAAAATCCCAAAATCATAGTATCGAAACCTTTATCAAATCACAGCATAAAATCATATCTTGTAAAACGTGCAAATACGTAATTATCTCGAAATACGTGCAAAACCGTAAATCATCAAGATCATAATCATAAACATAGTAATCACGTATAGAAAACATATAAAACATTTATGCATGCATCATAAGTTAGAAAGCAAAGTCCACTCACAGACCATTTACGCCGCCGCCTCGATACGTTAGCACTTATGCCGTTCCCGGCTAATCCGTTATCATCGGCTTCCCTGAACCTGTCCAAATCCCATAATAAGGTCACTAACTACTTCATTAAGCTTCTACTAAGTCCCCGTAATTTCCCCGAATTTTTAACTATTTTTAAACTAGCCCTAAAACCTTCGGACATCCCGAAACATATTGAGACGATGTCCGATCGACTCGAAACCAGTACCAAAATGTTCGTTACATCGATTACATCATTTCACATGTTGAACACTTGCTCAAAAGGTGTGCCACGCGCCGCCAAAAGGGGCTATGTGTGGGCCTCATGCACGACACTATTCATCATTTCCTACCTTGAGACAGACCCGGTCTAGACCGGCTCAGACATGCCGGTTCAACTGGACCGGCGCTCACAGTTTTCAGTCATTTCCAACTCGATTTTGGTTCTGTTTCAACCAGTAGCTTCGTCCCATCCTATAGATTCCATCTACAATCTTAAAACAGGAAGTCTAGGTCCAGAGATTTACCTTCCCGATCAAGAACAGACCGGCCATCTTCGAGCTTTAATCCTGGCCGCCATAGACCACCTCAGGTCTCAGTTTCACGTCCATGGACTTGACTCAATCTCCAGAAACTCAAGTAATCAACCAAACCCAATATTAACCAATAATCCCAGACTGTCATGTTGAACAGAGATAGAGAAACACAGGTTACAAAGGTTGACTTACCTTCCCTCAGGCTATTCGTCGTGGTCTCCTTTGTCATTCACCAACCTCCTTCTCACTTTTCCCTTTAGAACTCAGGAGCAAGAACTCTCATTTGAGAGTGATTAGGTGGACTTCGTGTACCATTGCTCTGTTTCACAGGTTCAGAACCACCGTCCATGACGGCTAAACAGAGGGGCACCACCCTGTTTCTCCTCTCTAATCTCTCTGTTCCCCGCGTCTCTCACAACAGGATCAAACCACAGTTCAACTCTGATTTTTCCACCTAGTCACACATCCAACTAGCACTGAGCTTTTCTCCTCGACTGCAAACAGAAGGCACGACTACACGGCCCTGCCCTGTTTTAAATTGGTCCAATGTGTGAAGGGGTTGGAACCAACTAGAAAGGGGCCAAGTGTCCACATCTCTCTTCACCTGGTGAAAATATCCAATCCTTTAGGGACAGATGTCCCCATCTAATTGATCACACATTTTGCCCCTGATGCTTAAATTACCATTTTGCCCTTCTTGTTCCTAGACCCGTAACTCTGTCGTCTGAACTCCAATTGGCACATGATGCCTGCTGTTGTTTTCAGGGGATCGAGACCTACCTAACGGTCCTCAAATTACGTGAAAAGCCATGTCGTCTGAAAAGTCAACAAATTGTCCCTATTTAACGAAATTACCACTTTACCCTTGAATTTCCGAATGTCATAACTTTTTCCTCGAATGTCGGAATCGGACGTGCCACCTGTCTATGAACTCATGACGTCCCGAACTACGTCACAGTCATTGGTCAAAGTCCCTTTGACCGCCCGAACTCAAAGTCAACACTTTGTCCATTCTAGGGGCAAAACTGTCATTTCGCACCGTTCGTCCGAGATTACCTAACTAATCACCGATTAATCTCACTAATCCGTCATTAACCACTAATCTAATCCCGATTTCCGGGACGGGTCGTTACACATGAGGTTTTAGTTTATTGATTAAATCAAATATAGAAGATGTTGATATTAGACCCAGAAGACATTGAAATGTTTTAATGAGGATAAAGCAAAACCTTCAAGCACGCCTATGATTATCCGTAGTCTAGATCCTATAAAGGAGCCGTTTCGTCTGGCAGATGATAACGAAGAGATAGTGAGACCAAAAGTTTCATCTAAGTGCAATAAGCGCATTATTGTACTTGATTCAAATACACTAAACTGGACATTTTATCCGATGTGAACTGGCTAGCTATATTCAGCTCTGCGCCAACACGCTACCACTAAAATGGCATAAAAAGGCATTTTCCAATACCTTAATGGTATGTGAGATATGGGCTTATTCTATCCCTATGCATGGAGGAATGAATAAAATCTTCTTGGTCCTCGAAATGATGCATTGCCTTATCGGGTATACTGATGTAGGCTAACTATCAGACCCAGCAAAGGTATGTTCTCAAACTGGTTATGTCTTTACCATTGGGAACACAACAATATCTTAGAGGTCTAAAAAACAGACCCTCATTACTACGTCTTCGAATCATGCGAAGATTCTAACTCCTCACGAAGCAACTTGTGAATGTATATGGCTAAAAGTCATTACGGGGCATATTCGAAGTACTTGTGGACTGCATTCCACTAATAATGAACCGAAGATTATCTACTAGGACAATGGTACCTCTATTAGGCATATAAGGATCGGTTTCATTATAGGAGACAAGAGCAAGCCATCATCCAATGCAACATTCCAAAAGCATGTTCATGGTATTGGCTTAGGTAGGCCAGCTGATCTACCAAAGTTCTTAATTTCAGGGAGAGTCGATATCAGGGGGAGTATCCTGAAGTATACCAAATATCCTGAAGTATACTGAGTATCCCGAAGTATACTTATATGATCATCGTGTAGTCTTTTGTCCTACGACCGAGGTTATTTTGTCCCATTGGATTTTGTTACCTGACTAGGTTTTAATGAGACACATTTTGGTATAATCACCCCGCTAACAATGCATCCCGAAGAAGCCTTGATTTGACTCATATGCATTTGCTCATCTTTTCCCTTCGATCACGGATTTTTCCCACTGGATTTACCGGGCAAAGTTTTGGTGAAGTAACACTAATGCATTTTATCTCAAATGCATTTAACGAGACACACTTTTTGTATGGTCACCCCACTAATTATATCAGGACCCACCCCGGTTCCACCCCGAAAACCGAGGTAAATCCTGCTCCCGTCTGACAACCCAAAACGAAAGACCGAAACACCCTCGCAAAACCCACCAATTACATTGTCAGACGCAGGAGAATTTAAAACATCCCAGAGTCAGAAGTTACACAGAGCATAGTACCAAACAAAGAAAAGCAAAACCGATATACAGAATATACGCACAACGAAAAATTTAAAACACTCCGGGAAAACTCTCGAGTACTCTATGCCTCCGACGCTGCCTCAACGTCAACTCCCGCGCTAACTCCACGACCTGGAGGGCAATTAAAACCAGAAAAATATGAGTGGACCATAAAGAATAAAAGTTTCAAAAATCATTTTATAACAAACCAGGGTTTGGCCCTCCGTTTTGAAAACATGCATGCACAACCCATTTATTAAACACATCCATAAACCACATAGTAATCATCATAAAAACATTTATAATTCACAAAATAGGCATCATGAAAACAGTACGATAAAAACATAAATCCAAGTCGTCATTATCCGATCAAACCTGCTGGACCTATCCGAGTCTTTAAACTCCCGAGTCTTTAAACTCAATCCAGACCTCAATAATCCGAGTCTTTAAACTCAACAGGCCTACGGGGGAAAATATCAATATCCGAGTCTTTAAACTCCCGAGTCTTTAAACTCAATCCGGGTCTTTAAACCCAATCCGGGCCCGTCCCCCGTCAAACATAATATCCGGGTCTTTAAACCCAATAATCAGATCCAGCAAATCCACTCCAAAACCATTTGAAAACCAATTCTAAATCCGTATCCAAAACCGAATCTAAAATCACTAGTCTGATGCCCTTCCGGCATCCAGAACCGTCATTCCGAAATCAAATCCGGAATTCCACTGTTCAACTTTAAAACAAAATCTCGCTTTCCGAAATTCGATTCTAAAACCGAAAACCTTGATCATCGAAATCATGTTCCAAAATCCCTTTTATAATCATTGAAAACCATTTATCGTTTGAAATCCCAAAACCATGGCATCATAATCAGAAATCAAACCTTTCTCGTAAAACGTGCTGAAAACCGTACTTTCTCGAAAAACGTGCAATAATGTAAAACAGTTATAGCATATTCAAATAACCATGAAATCACATATAAAACCATAAAACAAGTAATTAAAAACAGTTATGCATGCACAGTTATAGAGAAGGGGTCCACTCACAGTTACCGGGCACGTCACTCGCGTCCCGTACGTTCCTCGTCCGCTTCGGGGTTCCTCGATCCTGTCAACAGTCACCAAACTACGTCACTAACACGTCCACCAAGGTTCTCCTAATTTTACCCAAAAATCCCCGGGTTCTAAACATAACGAACTGAGACCCTAAACCTTCGATCCCGCAGAACTAACTCGAAACGACGTCCGATTAACCCGAAACCTATCCCAAAAGATTTGTTACAACGTCTAGACCAAAAACCTAGTTGGAAGTTTCCCTAGAAAACACCCCACGCGCCCCCACGCGCCTGCACACAGAGTACTGTTCACCTTCTTCCTCAACTGTTCGACCAGTCTGAACCGGCGAGGGCGGTTCTCCACCGTCCTTCCACCATTTCCCTTCCTTCCAAGCCCAAAAGCTTCTTCCTGTCCTAAGCAATCTATTCCCCTCAACCAAACACGACAATCCTACCTCTAACCCGTCGTCCCTAGCTCGAACCCGTGACCAACCAAAACCTCTGTTCTTCTATACGGCCACCCGTGTCACCCCCATCACGACTTCGATATTAACAGGTTCCTAAGGACCTAAGGAGTCGATTAGGACCTACCAGACACCTCGACTCAGCCCCTAGCTTCACGTCTAATCGTTTGAAATTCAGGTAAAATAGAGCAAGCAACAAAGTTTGAGGAAATTACCTGCTCGCCATCCACCACCGTGTTCGCCGTCATGTCCTGCAGGGTTCACAGGGCCGTCCTAGCCTTCCCTCGATCCTAATTGGATCAACACACTGCAACACCACCATCAAGTTCCCTCAACACTTCTCTGTTTTTCCTGTGAACTCACACTTTGCACACACCACCGTTCAGCCCACAAGTTCCACTTCAAACTCACTCACCAAGTCTCACTTCATCTCTGTTCACTCTCACCAGGTCACAAAGTCTCACACTTCCCTCACCTGATCGATTTTTCCTCTCAACTCTGTCTCTGTTTTCTCTCCTTGCACGACTACACAAACACACACACCCGTTTAACAAACACACCGTGCACGGCCTAGAACCCACTAGACAACAGCCACCTGTCACAATCACATGGTCCCAATTCCAAAATATCCAAATCAGCCATGTACACTTGGCCTTATCCTATTTGCACAAATCCCAATGGGCAAAAAGACCAAATTGCCCCTATGAATCAAAATTACTATTTTGCCCCTCACTGTTCTAGACCCGTATCTTACTCGTCCAATGTCCGATGAAGGCATGCCGCCTGTCGTTAAACTCAGGACGACGAGATCTACCTAACGGTCTTCGGTCTACGTGTAAAAACCCGATCATACGAAAAGTCAACTTTTCCCCCTATTTTAACCAAATTACGGTAATGCCCACAACCTTCCAAACATCATAACTTCCTCCTCGGATGTCGGAATCGGGCGTGCCACCTGTCTATGGACTCGTGACGTCCCGAACTACGTCACGGTCATCGGTCAATGCCCAATTGACTGCCCGAACTAAAAGTCAACTTTTTGCCCATTCTAGGGGCAAAATCGTCATTCTACGCCCAAGTCCAAAAGTAACCAACTAAACACCGATTAACTCAGCTAAGCCACCACTAATCACTCATCTAATCCAAACTTCAGGGACGGGTCGTTACAAATTATGCATCTTGACGATGTCATGATTCGACTCATATGCATATGCTCATCTTTTTCCTTCGACCACTGGTTTTTCTCATTGGGTTTACCGGGCAAGGTTTTGGTGTAGCAACTGTAATGCAGAAGAGACGACTTCAACTACCTCTAGAGATCCCGATGCGATTACGATCAACGCGTGTTGCGCTCTTTTTTCTTCGACCAGAATTATTTTTGTCCCACAGGATTTTTGTTAACTGACAAAGTTTTAATAAGGCCACATATAAGTGTGTAGTCAAGAAGCACTGATTACATGAAATATCCAAAGGGAAGTGTTGTAAATAGTATATGATGTGGCTATTTATGTAATGATATGAAATGTATTTAGTTATTTATGAAAAGGTATATGTGTCCTTATATGTTGTACGTATCCCTATTCCTATTTATATATAAGGATTAGGATTACTAGTTAATGGGAAGTTATGAACATATTTCACAACATAGTAGTTATATTCATATTATCTTTTATTTGAACTTATATATTCACCGTCTCAAACCACCGCGGCAACGCGCGGGTTTTGTACTAGTCTCTACGAAATCTTCGTCACCATGAGCCATCACTTCCCTTAATTGAGAGAAGTAACCATGCCCAGATCAAGCTAAAATCTCTTGTCCAATCCCAACTAGATTTAGCCTATAAATAGGATGAAGGTTCAGCTCAAAGCCATCTACAAATTTCAGTTTTAAACTTGTGAAGAGAGGGAGGGAAAATCAAGAAAATCTTGAAGGAAGTCTCTCACTTTGGGGGGCCAAAGCCTCGGTTTAAGTCTCCTAGATCCTCACCTTAATCTATCTGTAAGTACTTAAGAAGTTACCTTATGATTCTTTGCTTTTAAATTTTGAAATTTCATGAAGTACTCCATGAAAGCTTGAAGAACACCATCTATGTAAAAATTAGAATTTCGTGTTGTTAATGCCTGTGTTAGTGTTGAAAGATCATACCATCTTAAATTACATGAAAAATTATTAAATTTTGGCTTTGGAATCATCTAAAAATGTCGAGAAATCAGAATTTTATACCAAAAACAAAATGAGTTACACTGCTGGAAAACCCTAGAAAAGAACATCAAGGTTTTGAAACTTCCAAACTTTGTAACTCACTCAATACTTGATATATTTTTATGTTCCATATATCATTTTGAAGCTCTTCATCTAAAATTTTGATCTGGAGATTTTGGTACCAAACGGAGCAACACAGAATTAGAAAATGAGACCCGAAACTTACCTATTCGGACAAAATGGGCCATAACATTGCTGAAACTTTCAAACCTTGTAACTCTGTCACTTCTTAATGGATTTTTATGTTCTTTTTATCAAATTAAAGCTTGTTGAGTGTACTGTAGATCTGGAAATTTTGGTGAATATTGAAGTTGCACATAATTAGTAATTAAGGCATGAAACAGTGTGATTCAAGTTAAACTAATCTTCTTTTTACTCAACTTTCAAACCTTGTATCTCTTTCGTTCTTTAATGGATTTCTATGTTCTTTTCATCAAATCAAAGATTCTTGAGTTTACTATGAATCTGGAAATTTTGGTGAACATGAATTTGTATATACTTAGAAATTAAGGCCCAAAACAGTGGTTCAAGTTAAACTAAACTGCTTTTTACTCAATTTTCAAACCTTGTATCTCTTTCGTTTTTCAATGGATTTCTATATTCTTTTTATCAAATTAAAGCTTCTTCGGTGTACTATAGATTTGAAAATTTTGGTGAACATTGAACTTGTACAGAATTAGAACTAAAGGCCCGAATTAGTGTGGTAAAAGTTAAACTAAACTGCTTTTTACTCAACTTTCAAACCTTGTATCTCTTTGGTTTCTTAATGGATTTTTATGTTCTTTTTATCAAATTAAAGCGTATTGAGTGAACCACAAATCAGGAAATTTTGGTGAACATCAAACTTGTACAGAATTATAAATTAAGGCCTGAAGCAGTGTGATTCAAGTTAAACTAAACTGCTTTTTACCCAACTTTTAAACCTTGTATCTCTTTCGTTTCTTGATAGATTTCTATATAATTCTTCATATCAAATTAAGGCTTTTTAGTGAACTTTAGATCTGCAAAGTTTGGTAAAATAGTGAATGTTACAAAGGCGGAAATCATACCCCAAAGATAGGGAGATGATAACATTTGCGGAATAATCACCTTCATTGTTATTCCCTCTCAATGATTCAAATTTCTTCCATATTTCTTGTTAATTCAAAGACATATTCTATGAGATTAAACTGTAATTGCTTACTTGCTTGATTTGGAGGGAAGCATCCTTTATTAATTGTCATTTATTTGTAACTTATAATCTATATTTTAGAATGTTATCTTCTTGGTTTATGGTGCTTAAGCTTATTGTGAAACGATGCTTTGTCCCTTCAGGTAGTGCACTATATACTTCTTAGGTTCAAGAAGTCGAATTTTTAAGTATACATGTAGGGGGTAGGTGTAAACCCAAATATGTTGTAGCTTATATTGTCTAATACGGGACTTATGTTATGTTACTGGTTCTGTATTTATGAGTTTCCCTGATTATGCATTCCAAGTATATGTTATGTTACATGTTATGATATGAGAAATTACATAGACGATTCTAAAGGACATGTCATATTCCTTATAATATAGAACGTAGATTTGGGGGCATGACATACTTGCATTTCACTTGGTTTGATCAGAGGCTTAAAATTGGGTTGGCTTGCTTCTTGACTTATATGGACTCTTTTCTTGGGCTGTTTCTGTCACGCCCCCAACCTTCTATATTATAAGGAATATGACACGTGTATTTGCAGCGTGAGTTGAAAAAATTTAATTTTTTTTTTCTTTCGAAGATGAAAGAATAAAGATATTTCAAATTCAAACCCTATTATATATACATAAAACTATTACAACAACGAAAAGTAAGAATATTGAAATATCGAAATAGCATTTTTAAAACGAAAATTAACTGATAGACATTATTTTATTTACAACATAATAAAGTTCCTTGCTCCTAAGCTCTTAATTTGTGCTACGAGTCGTCCAATCCTTCGTGCGAAGCCATTGACAAAATCTTCGGCAGTGGTGGGTAGGTTCTAGCCTCATCCATTGTCCTAATTTTAAAAGAAAATATTTTATAAAGTTATAAGTTGGAAGATAAAAAATGCTTTCAGTTGACTAAAACAAATATTTTGACATTAACATTAAACTAGCTTAGTTTATATACAAAGTTCTTAGGACGAGTGCTTCTACGAGCTTCTCTTGTCACAAAAGCGTGCGACTAGGCACTATCTGATCTCTACGGGGGTTGTATTATTGAAAGCAATTAAAAAATAACCGAGTGTTCCTTGGAACTAAGTCCTAAATATCCATATCATTGTCGCCGGTAGATTTCTTCATGCTAAGATATCCAATGGTGCTAGGTTTTATCCCAGAGGAAAGACACACCCCAGAAGAGGTGGACAAACATTTGTGCCAAGTTTGGGACAAGGAGCAGGTCCTCTAGGGGTGGAGGGCAGATCACAATCCATGGAAGCTTGATATTCCATTTACCAATTCCAAAGATGTTGCCCCCTTAGAGTAGCGAGGGTAAACATGATCAGCTACAATGAGAATCCCATCAGCCGTGGCTTAATCCACCATGGCATCGATTTACATAGGATGTGAGACGGGTCAACTAAGCCATGGACACTCATATGCCTTGATGGTTCAAGCCATGGCTGATGGGTCTCTCAATGTAGCTGATCATGTTTACCCTAGATACTTTAGGAGGCAACATCTGAGGGATCGGTAAATGGGATATACAAGGACTCGAAAGTTTCCATGGATTGTGATCTGCCCTCCACCTCTAGAGGACCTGCTCCTCGCACGAATGTTTGCGTGTGTCCTTCCTCCGGGATTTTATCCTGGCACCATTGGATATCTTAGCATGAAGGAATCTACCGGCGCCAATGATATGGACATTTAGGACTTAGTTCCAAGGAACATGTGGTTACTTTCTAATTGCTTTCAATAACATGACCCCGTAGAGATTAGATAGTGCCTAGTCGCATGCTTTTGTGACAAGAGAAGCTCGTAGAAGCACTCTTCCTAACAACTTCGTATATAAACTAAGCTAGTTTAATGTTAATGTCAAATATTTGTTTTAGTCAATTAAAAGTATTTTTAGGAAGAGTGCTTTTACGAGCTTCTCTTGTCACAAAGCGTGTGACTAGGCATTATCTGATCTCTACAGGGTCGTGTGATTGAAAGCAATTAAAAAGTAACCAAGCGTTCCATGGAGGCCAATCAAGTTGGAGGAAAGATTGGGCGACACATATTAGGAGCAAGGAACCTTATTCTGTTGCAAATAAAAAAAAAATTATCAGTTCATTTTTGTTTTAGAAACTCTATTTCGATATTTTAGTACTCTTACTTTTCGTCTTTATGCTGCTGTAAAAGTTTTATGCATGTATATTTTTTGTGATAGAAGTTTGAATTTGAAATATTCTTTCCTCTTCAGAAGAAGAAAAATTAAATTTGTTCGATTCATACCACAAATACACTCATTATATTCCTTATAATACAAAACGTGGAGTTGGGGCGTGACATACGTGCACTTGTTATATTCCTTTTCTTGGCCTGTTTCTGCTTTTTTGTTCGGGTGTTGCTTTCTTAATCTTAATCTTTTGCTTGCTTGGTTTCTCAGGTGGTGTCTAAAGTTTGTATCTTTCTTTGGTTCTATGTTCTAACCACAACACAGAAAAGACAATGTCCAATGGGGCTCCCACCATTTCATCACTCATGTCTTCTGGGATTCGGCCAAACTGTGCTTTTTTGTTGTCATTGATGTAGTCTATTTTAGAGGAGAGGGATTCGAGCTCAGATCAGATACACGACGAACAGCTAAGTTCTTGTTGTTTCCGACCAATCGTCCTCCTAAGTCCTAATCTTAACATATTGGAACAAAGTACATGATGTACCCTAATGTGACCCAATTCATGACTACCCTAATTCGTCCTATATGTTTACTTCACCTTCCTGCCAAATGCAATTTGAAGGGCTTGCACACCCACCACCTGTTCGACGAAACGACTCAGAGAGATATCTACTCACTTAACGCACTACTTGCCTCTTATACCCGAAATGGACAGTTTTCCACCACATGGGCTCTCTTCTGTCGAATTCATCGTGCAAAATCCGAACTTGATGCCTACACTTACACTCCCGTGTTGGGCGCTTGTAGTGTGTTACCCCACTCGGAACGTGGCAGACAAGTCCATGGTCTTATGATCAAGATGGGTGCCGAGTCAGGAAACATAACCAAAACTGCTGTGATGGACATGTACTCCAAGTATGGGCATTTTAAGGACTCTGTAAGAGTCTTTGAAGAGATGGAGTTCAGGGATGTTGTGACCTGGAATGCTTTGCTTTCTAACTTATTAAGGCACGGCCTTGCTAAAGAAGCAATTTGTGTGTTTGAAGAAATGAGGAAGGAAAGAGTGGAGGTCAGTGAGTTTACTTTGTGTTCTTTGCTCAAAGCTTGTGCCTTTTTGAAGGCTTCTCCACAAGGTAAGCAGGTTCATGGAATGGTGGTTGTGATGGGCCGTGATATCGTAATTTTGGGCACTGCTTTGATTGATTTCTACTTTGCTATTGGGTGTATAAGGGAATCCATGAAACTGTTCTCGACCTTGAATTGTAAAAAGGATGCCGCTATGTTCAACTCTTTAGTTGCGGGGTGCGTGCGAAACAAGAAGTATAATGAGGCATTGTTGATTATGTCTTCCATGAAACCCAATGTCGTTGCACTCACTAGCGCTCTTGCCGCGTGCTCTTTGAATTCAAATTCTTGGATTGGGAAGCAGATACATTGTGTGGCAATTCGCTGCGAGTTCACATCCGATACTCAAATGTGCAACGTTCTGTTGGACATGTATGCAAAATGTGGGAAGATTTCAAATGCTCGATCGTTGTTCAATGGAATGTGTAACAAAGATGTGGTTTCATGGACAAGCATGATTGATGCATATGGAAATCATGGAAATGGAGTTGAAGCTCTTCATCTGTTCAATACCATGGGAGAGGAAAGCACCAAAGTCTTGCCTAACTCCGTGACGTTTCTTGCTGTTCTCTCAGCTTGTGGGCACTCAGGGCTGGTGGAACAAGGCCGGGAATGTTTTAATTTGATGATGGAGAAATATGGTATGGAGCCGGGCATTGAGCACTATGTCTGCTTGATTGACATGTTAGGCCGGGGGAGTGAGATAAACGAAGTGTGGCACGTGTTTGATGATATGGTTAAGCATGGTATTAGCCCTACAACAGCAGTTTGGTCAACATTGTTGAATGCTTGTAGCCAAAACCTGGATGTTGCCAGGGGAGAGTTTGCTGCAAAGCAGATTTTGCAGTTAGAGCCAAATAAGCCTGGGAATTACGTGTTGATATCGAATTTTTATGCAACCATTGGAAGGTGGGACTGTGTAGATGAACTGAGAAGTGTTATGGAGATTAGAGGACTGGCTAAGGAGGCTGGAAGTAGCTGGGTAACAGATGCGCGCTGCCATGAAAATGCCATTAGGGTTTCTGCTTGAGAAGTAATTGGAATCAATACTCATACAAGTAAAGATAGAGAAGTTGCCTCAAGTATTTACAAGTTTCTGGGCGGAAGTTACTTCGCACATGATTTTTGTAACTGTCTAGGCAAAATATGATTAGATTTCTCTATGGCATAGCGTATTGAAAGAAATATCAACACTTAATTCTTTGATTTTCATTGTACTAACTTAGTTTTTTGATTGATTTTCATTGTACTAACTTAGTTTTTTGATTGATTTTCATTGTACTAACTTAGTTTTTTGATTGATTTTCATTGTACTAACTTAGTAACTAACTTAGTTTTTTGATTGATTTTCATTGTACTAACTTAGTTCTTTGATTGATTTTCATTGTACTAACTTAGTTCTTTGATTTTCATTCTACTAATAATTTTGATTTTAGTTTTCCCCAATTTAATCGGAAATTGAGAAAAAAGATAGTGTGTCATTTCACATCTAATTCTTCTGCCTTCTTCCCATCACATGTTTTAGTTTTATTTATCCGATATGTTTTTTTTTTACATATTTAAACCAAGAATTAAAAAAACTTAATCATGAAAGAGTACAAATGAAATAATCATCCAAGAAAGAAAATATAATCACAATAGGTTGGGTAGTGGTAGGGGCGTTCCCCTCGCTTGGTATGGTCTTGATCCATACATTTTTACCGGTGCTCCCTCGCTTGGAAAATGAACAATGATAGGAGAATCCAAGGGCCCTGCTTGGATTCAGAATCTTGGTGACGTGTCTTTTAGTATGGGAAAAGTAATGGTCGTAGATGATCAATTCATTTGGACCACTCCCCTTTGTTAATTTGTACTTATTATTTTGAATTTCCTATCTTCGTTTACATTTCATAAATGCGTCAGCAAGCACATTGTGATGAAGCATTGGAAACTTCTGTTTCTACATTTGCCTTTTCATCACTTTTTAATACTTTATTCCTATTATAGGTTGACAAAAAACAGATTCCGAGATTTATACTGTTTTTAAATTAGAATTAGAGTTTATTTGTATCATTATTTAGATTTATTTAATAATGTGTATATTATATTATATATAAATAATAATTAAAAATATTTAATTTCGAAATAATTCTTTCAAGATCATATGCACAAAAAATCAATAATTTTGAAAGTTCTTTAATAATTCGTACGTATCAAACAAATCAAAGAGTATTAGTAATAATGAAGATTCTCATCATAATGAACCATTCATTTATTTTACAATTAAAAAACCTTCAAAATTGTTGATTTTCTATAGAGATGATATTGAAAGGATTATTTAAAAGTTAAACGGTTTCAATTATAATATATGTGTTAGAATATTCAATATATCGAATGGGTGGTATGAGAAGGTACTATCGGGGTAGGATGCAAGTATTGTTCTTTAAATTGTTAGTTTTCATCTAAATAGTATTGATTATGTTTGCGCCTAAACTGGTCGACCTGTAAAATGACCCACAATTCCTGGGGAACCATACTTGACCCTTAACTCAATGTAAACACAATATTATCACACAGTGCATCTATTAACGAAACAAAAAGACAAAATACCCCATCTTCCATCTAGCCAATTAGTTGGTAGGCCAACCAACTAGTCGACCGATCAAACCAAGTCAACAAGGGGATCCGAGATCACCGTGATACATGTTAGCACTAAACTCAAGGATGTTTTATCGAAACATTCTACCCACAACATTAAGTCCTATTATAAATATAAGGATACATTCCCATTAAAAAGTAATGATACTTTTGTTTTCACGTTGTCTAAATTACTATATTATTTTTCTCATCGCCTAACTTGCTTAGATATTGGAGATCTTTAGGTCAATGCCACAACGATTCCCACTTTGCTCTTACCTTCACTTTTTAGGTCATCCCACCACCGAGGAGGGTGAACTAAGGGAGGTCAAAGAGGCAATTTTAGGTTGGTCCATTTTTGACATCAACATAACCTATTGGCAAATACAAATTATAACTTGAAACGTTAAGAAAACAAAATATAACATAATAAAATTGCACTAATAATAATCCTTAAAATTGTAGCAGATAGGACTATAAATATAACGGAGTATTCAATCTATATCCACAAACCAATGGAAAATGTTCAACCGAATGATGCAACAATTTCTTTATGTGCAAGGCAATATTGTTGTAAGTCTTAACATAAGAGGTGAATGAGACCAAAACTACTTGGGTTACTTGAAGGAGGAGTTAGCTAGAGACAAGGGATATTGTCATCACCAACTATAAATAAACGTGTTACGCTAAAGTACTAAACATAAAAATTACACTTATCTACTTCTCTGCTCACCATACCACCATGTGTACATCTTTTTCAGCTTCAAGGTATACAGTTCATCATCTTTTTTTTTCCCTATGGTAATGAGTGTTATTTTATTTATTATAGCTTAATCATTTGTTCACAATTAAAATTATTTTATTTCAAATTGTACGTTAATAATATCTAGAAATAATTATAAATTAGTTCAATTTTTAAGTATAACATATAACATAGTCCACTTAACATATAAAATAGTCCATTTATTTTATTATTAAGATTTTTATTGTGTTCTTTTATTGTATTATTTTTTTAAAAAAATTTAATACCGTTTTATACCCTTTTCAGATATGATTGAGTAACTTTCAATTTATTTTTTAAAATTATTTGATAAGATAAATTTAACTAAATTTCATATTTTCAAAGTTGTTTTAGGAATGAAAATCATTTTAATCCACCAATACTTTTAAATAATTATAGACTCACATGTACTTTATTTATTTTATAAAGTTTTTTGGTTTTATTACTTCATAGGTAAATTAATAATTACCTACTTATTTTATTCTTTCGTAGGTAAATTAATAATTATTTGTGTATTTCTTATTTTTCTATTCTATTTTATAGAGGTATATTGCATATTTATGTACAATTAAAATTCTTATATGTGAATTACGTAAAATAAAATCAAACTTGTAATTCTTTAAAAATTAAGGGACTAAAACTAATGATGCATTTTGACCAACAATAAAAAAATCAAGTTATTTCTTATTTACAATTTCTATTTACTATAGTTAACTAAGTTATAGTTTGGCCTTTAAAAAAGAACCTATATATAATTACCTCTAATATTTATATTCACATAAAGAAAAATTGAAATGTGATATATATATATATATATGACTTCTCAAAACAAGGTAAAACAAATTAAAGAGCAGGTAACTAATTGTTACTTTACCAAGGTTACGTTTTCAAGCGGGTAAATACTAGCAGGGTGAAAGAATAATGGAGAGTTGAGTGAAAGGCAAGAAAAAAATTAAGCAAGTGAGGAAGAATAAGTCCTTACGATTCCCATTTTCCATTCCCATTCCCCCACCAGTAACAAAGCTCATTCTAGCGTCGTTCGCAAGTCAAAACTTTCAACTTCCAACCTTGACCCCGCCAATGCCAAAGCGCCCAACACATGGCTTACTAAAATGACACAGATGCCACAAGAAACGACTGTGTATATGACACGTGTCAGTGTAACACAATTAGCACATGAAGAAGGATGGATGGATCTTGAAAGTCCATTTTACCCTGTGAGGCTTGACCTAGCAACAAACAACGGTCTCGACTTTTCCGTCACGACACCTAACAAACGCTAACATCTTTTTAGACAAAGTCCTCACATCAAAAAAATTTGGTGACGTTATTTGAATTCTCACTTCTTAATTTTTGGATAAAATTTTGAATTTTTAACCAATAAAGTAATTAGTAAAATTTAGATTAAAAACATTAACAACCTTCCAAAATATGTATTATAGACCATTTTCCGATCAATTATTTTTTCTTCCAGTTATCATGTTTAAATAACTTTTTTAAATATCAAATAAATTTCTCACATTACAAGTGAAAACAACGTAATATAACAACCTCCCAAGATAAGTATTATGGAATTTTGTCGCTTCTTATCTATAGATAAATTGTTGAATGTAGAATAGATCTTTTTTGGACGGATGATATAACCATCTTTTACTCTAACCCTTTGTCATGTATTAAAACTTTTAAAAAACTAACAATAACTCACCGTATGATTTTTTCACTTCAGAAAAACTCGAAAATATTACCTTTACTGCTTTACATAAAGATTCGAACTCGCGAGTTTGGTGTCAAAGACACCGTGGCATTGAATTTGAATTAAATGTTGAAATAAATAAATACAAAGTGGAGGAAAATCTTGGTGGACACATCAAAGTTTGCGGCCTCCAAGAATAGAAAAGAGCGTTTGAAATATTTGCGGGGACCGTGTCTCTGCGGCCAAATAGCGAGCACAGAGAAAAAGAGGCGGTCGTTGCCGATAGAGTCTCGCTTTTCTCTTTCACAGATTTGGACCAAAAAATAATCAAAAATAAACTTGGAGGCTCATTTCGCGGTGATAGAAGACGTAGGGTGGTGGTGACTGGTAAACCCCCCACATATCACCTCTTAAACCTAAAGGCTCCATTATGGTGCTTTGCAATTGCAATTGCACCCTCTCCTCTCTCATCATCCCTCCCTCCCCTCTTCGCGCCTGAAACCGCCTCCCATCGCTTCCTTCTCTTTTTCATCTTGTCTCCTGGTATGCGTTGTTCTACTTCCGATTTTTAATCTTGGTTTTCTATGTGTATTTCGTAACTCTTGTTTGTGCTTGGTTGCTCAGAATCGGCGTCTCCATGAACCTGGGAGAATTTTCTGATTTTTTTCTCAGCAACCAAACATAGAGTTAGGGTTCGTCCAGATTCGATTTTCTTTTGTTTTTCTTTTTTTCCTTTTTTTGTCTAGTCATATGTTTATTGTGATCGACCGACCGCCTACTTGTCCTGGAAATGAAAATATATGTGCTTTAGGTTTTACTGCCTTTCAGGAAGTTAAAAGATTCTTAGCTTCGGATTTGACTGGCTTTCAGGAAATGAATCGAATTTTGAATGTTTGTGAATTGATTCGGTGATAAGAGCAGGTGGGATTTTAGTTTGTTATTTTTGATTTTTATTTTTGATGTTGTTGATGATGCAGAGCCATGCCGACTTTCACTGTCATAGCTTTAGATAGACTATTAGAACCTGGAGCTTCATCAAAATCTGCTGACATGTCATCTCTTCCGAATTCCAAGACTGTTTCGCATTCAGTGCCGGTTCCTGACAAGAAACTGGGAAGGAGGAATAGTACCCCGGTTATGGAGAAGAAGCCTCATCGGCTGCCGATAACGCCAGCCCTCTATGCTACTCCTGAGGCCACCCCACTCCCCGATTCGCCTACTTCCTTCTCTCCCTCGCCTTACATTATCAACCACAAGCGCCGAGGTCCTCGCCTTCTCAAGAGTTATTCTGAGCAGGATGTATCCTTGCATCAGAAAGCAGCACAAGATGGAGAGAAACTCAATGGGGAAGCTAAAAATCAAGAGGCCAAGGTGGCCAATTCACCCGTGGATGATTCAGATACTTCTACTTTTCCCAAGCCTGTTGAAGTACTACATTCGAATAGCGTCCGTCATTTTGAGAGCAGCAATGGGAAGCTTGGGACAAGTAATGGGCATCTTAGAAGCAGTAGTTTGGAACTGGGTAGTAGTAATGAGCGTGAAGATAGCTGGCATGAGTCCAGAAAGAGAAGCAATAATGTGGAACTGAGTAATGGTTCAGCTAGGGAAGATGATATGTTGAAGCAGCCTGCCATGAGCCAAGAAAAAGACAGCGAGCGTGATGATTTCTTTGATCCGAAGGATTCCATGAGTGTTGCAAGTAGTTTCACAGATGGAGAGGTGAATGCTGTGGCAGGGCGTTCTGCGCAGGCCAGTACACCCATGGGGGAGTTTTATGATGCTTGGGATGGTGCGTAGCTCTTTTTATTTTGTACAAATTTATTTCCTTTCTTTTGTTTATGTGTTTGAATTTATTGATTATATATCATCTCCTTACTTCTGAGCAATACTGCACATAATGATTGAAGATTGGATCATACTGGTTTTGTTATAGGTTGGTGTCTTAATAAGAAAATTTTGGTGTATTAGTATAGGTAGGGACTCATGTTGTTTCCAGGTCTTCTATCCATTTGGATGTATACTGTTTACTTCAACTCAACTCTACCTATTTAATGAATCATTTCCAAGGGCTGGAATATAAACAACTTGGCTTATTTTGTAACTGTTTTATTTTGGTTGACTTAATACTTCATGAATAGATTAGTATCCTTGCCAACTGATTAATTATACCCTCTTGTATAGTGAAAGCACCAATACAAATACAGGAAAAACCAAGTGAAAGAAGCTACATTTCTAGAAAAATTTATAAATAGAAAATAATGGTTGAAGTTTTCTATTAGATAAATTGTAGTTAACATGTGGGTTATTCATGCTCAGAAATAGTCTAGCGTTTTTGGTATTTATGTTATCATGTTTTATTATTGTGTTGCTATGTTATATGGAAGTTAATCACGTGTTGCTAATTTCATTTAGGTTTGTGGTGTCATTTTGTTTTGCTGAAATTGACATTCCTTTCCTTCTGTAGGCTATAAATGTTGAATGGTGTATGATTATTAATATAAAACTGCTGATTAGGGTTAAAGGCATGACATACTGGTTCCCGTACCAGTATCTGGGTTTGTGAACTTTTGAAATGATAGCTTGTGCATTAAAAAATTAACAGCTACTTAAGTTCTATTCAGAGTTTGGTTTTGGATTTCTAAATTTTTCTGGTTTTTTCTTTCAGTTTTCTGCAATCTACCTTGTTCTACACACTTATTCTCAGTTATAAACTTTTACCCGCAATTGACAGCTTACTTTAATTGTTACTTTGTATAGAACTTTCATCTGAGAGTGGGCATGGGCAGCAGGTTTCTGTTTATGATGTTGAATCTGAGTTGCGTGAAATGAGATTGAGTCTATTGATGGAGATAGAGAAGCGGAAGCAAGCAGAAGAATCCTTGAATAACATGCGAAGCCAGTGGCAGAGGATTAGGCAAAGGTTATCTCTCGTAGGATTGACACTACCTGAGGATCCCAATGCTGCAACTGGGGATGAGCAACTAGGTTCCGACCCTGCCGAAGAGCTGTGCCAGCAAGTTTATCTTGCTAGGTTTGTATCAAATTCTATAGGAAGGGGCATCATAAAGGCTGAGATGGAAAAGGAGATGGAAGCTCAGATTGATTTGAAGAACTTTGAGATTGCTCGGTTGTTGGACAAACTCCGGAATTATGAGGCTATGAATCAGGAAATGGTTCAGAGGAATCAGGACGTTCTCGGTGAGATTTCTATACCTTATGCCACTTGTTTATTTCCAGATCCCTAAGCATTTATATTGTTATATTAAAAGCATTCTGGAATGATCCACCTCCGTTGAATTTTGTTCTCTTCCCCATGTTTAACTGGTAACCCTCTGTAGGTTTGTACTTTGTACGTATTGGTTCATTAGTTAGTTGGCGAAAGTAAGAAGTAGTAGGAAAATCCAGTCCTAGATGGAATTTAACAGGTCTGTAAGTGTGCCCAAATATTAACTAGCACGCATCTGTGCACCCATACCCTGCTTTAAATGTGCCTTACAGTCTACATGTTCTGCTTAGTTTAGGTTTTGTTGGATCACCTTCCATTATTGCTCATTGAACTTTTTCTTAATGCAGAGATTGCACGGCGTGACAGAGAGAAAAAGGAAAGAAGACAAAGGTGGGTGTGGGGCTCGATTGCTACTGTCCTAACTCTCGGTAGTGCAGCCTTGGCATACTCTTATATCCCCTCTGGAAGGGGATCACCAACGCCAACTTTCACTTCTGAGGTTGCTGAGAATAGCGATGCAGGCAAATGATACTCTCGCTTTCTGTAGTTGTAGCCTTGACACCTACGCCATAAAACAAACAGAAGGAGAATAAAAGGTTAGATATATGCCACACCCTTTGTGGATGACATTCTTTTTGCTTTATGAGGTAGATTTTCGCTTAATCTAAGGATGTACAGTTCTACAGAAGAAAACAATTCCAAGTTTTGCGCGTTACTGGCATGTGGGGGAGCTTTATATTGTTATAGGTGATGACTAGTATCAGTCCTGGTTTAAAGCCATAAATTTCAGCATCATAATTTGTCTATGGAGCGTTTATACTCCGTTTTATGTGCACACAGTTTGTTTTTTCGTTGATTATTGGTTGGATTTAGACATTTTTTGCTAGTGTAAGCTACTTCTGAAAGCTCATAGCATCTTACAGGTACAAAGACAAATGAGTTCGTGAGTATTCTAGTAACTTGAAAATTCTTATTTATGGATATGGTGCTGCACAACTCTATATAACTTATTGGGCTGGTTTGTAGCATCGTCTTGGATTAGATGTTTTACTCATCAAATTTAAAGTATTTTGAAAGAAAGTAAACGTGAATGCTTTTCATTGTACGGGGATTAAAAGGGATTAGATATTGAGGTGGTTTGCTTCTTATGATCCTATTCTTGTTAAAGATTATATTGGATAAATTTCCTTCCATGTGTAATTTCTTCTAATCATCTTGTAACGAAAAATATTGAATCTTATTTTATAGATAGCTTGAATATGATGAGTTATACTAGCTAATTCAATTCGACTTATCAAACAAGCCCTTTGTGTCTCAAATCAATGTGCATAGCTTGAAAATGACAAGCTTCAAAATATTTATGTGATTGTGTAATTGTGTTAAGCTACCAGGAACTTGTATAAATGCGAAATAATTTTTAAATTTTAAATTTATGAATTGTTTTATAATACAGGTTGGAGAAATAATTTTAAATTTTCTTCTTTTTGAGTTTGATTTTTCTATGGTAAAGTTGAATTGAACTCTCACAATAAGGTTGGGGTTTCAAAGTGCTCTTTTTGAGTTACTTTCATATTACAGATTGGGGTTTCAAAGTGGCTTTTTTTCTTCAGAATTTCGAGTTTGGATTTTTGAGTTATAAGGTTCATATGAATCATAGGGTTTGATAATGCACGAGTTGAAGTATTTTGAATATTTTTTCGTTTTGAGTTTAGTTTCTTTAGGTGAATTTGATGTGATATACAATCAATAAAGTAAGATTGAGATTTCGAGGTTCAATTTTTTATCTTTCAAAATTTCGAGTTTGGATTGTCGACTTATGAGTTCTACATGAATTCTAGTGTTTGATATTGTGGATTGAAAATGAATTTTGAATTTGTTTCATTTGGGTGGTTTTTATAAAGTTAGGTTGATTAGAAGTCTCATAATAGAAAATTGGCGTTTCAAAGTTACATTTTTTTCTTTAAAATTTCAAGTTTAGATTTTGAAGTTATAAGGTTCATATAAACTCTAGTGATTGATATTATGGATTAGAAAAATAATTTTGAACTTTTTCCATTTTGGAATTATTAGATTCATATGAACTCTAAAATTTGATATTATGATTTGGAATTTTTATTTATTTAAATTTTCTCTATTTTGAGTTTTTTATTTTTTTTATGGTAAAGTTGATTTGAACTCTTACAATATGAAATTAGGTTTCAAAGTTTTTTTTTTTGGAGTTATAAGATTTATATGAACACTAGTTTTTTATATTACATGTTGGAGAAAGTATTTTGAATATTCTCCTTGTTGAGTTTTGTTTTTCTAAATTAAGGTTGATGTGAATGCTCTATATGGTAGTAGGGTTTCAAAATTCATTTTTTTTCCCTTCAAAATTCTTGAGTTTATTTTGGAATTATAAGGTTCGGAAGAACTCTGACAGTTGATATTATGGATCAGAGAAATTATTTTGAATGTCCTCCTTATGTGCTTAGTTTTTTTATGGTAAGCTTGATTGCACTATTAGATTATGGATTGAGGTTTCGAAGTTCATTTTTATTCTTTCAAAATTTCAACTTTGGACTTTCGAATTATAAGGTTTATATGAACTCTAATATTTACTATTATGGATTAGAGAAATAATTTTTAACTCTGTTTTGAGTTTGGTTTTTCTATTGATAAGGTTGATGTGAATTCTCACAATATGAACTTGGGGTTTGAAGTTCAATTTTTTCTTCAAATTTTTGAGTTTGATTTTCGATTTATAAGGCTCATATGAACTCTATCGCTTGGTATTACGAATTAAAGAGAGAGTGTGGAAATTTTTTCGTTTTGAACTTGGTTTTTTTTTTTTTGAGTAAGTTTGACGTGAACATTGCCAGAATATAAGTTGAGCTTTCCAAGTTCAAAATTATTCTAAACTTTCGAGTTGTGATATTGGAGTTATAATGTTTATATGAACTTTAGCCTTGATATTATGGATTAGAGAATAAAATTTGAATTTTTTTTGTGTTGTGTATGATTTTTCTTTTAGTGGATGTAGTTTGTTTAGGATTATAGATGTTTTTAGGGTTTTGCTTTTTATTTATTTATTGGGTTTTGTGGTTTGATTTATAATTTTGCATGATTAAGTGATGTGAGTTTGTTATCTATTAGTGCGACTTTGACCGTGTTAGTATTGTCATATTGGCTTATATGTCTTGGTGTCATAACTTGATTTTGTGGTATAGTTTCTTTATTATATAATGATATCATTCTTGGTATAGAAATAAAAATTTGATGTGAACTCTAACAATATGATTGATATTTCAAACTAAAATTGTTAAGTTTCTTTAAATATGACACTGAGTTTCAAAATCCATTCTTCAATCTAGAATATTAAACATTAAATTCATTTAAATCTCATAATTACAAATTTTAAACAAAAAATTTTGAAAGAAAAAGGATTGAACTGAAACCCTTCTCATATTATAAGAATTCACATCAAGCTTATCGTAAAAAATCAAACTCAAGATGGAGAATATTCTAAATTCTTTCTCCAACTTGTAATGCTAAACATTAGAATTCATATGAACCTATATAATTCCAAAATTCAAATTTGAAATTTTGAGAAGAAAAAAATGAATTTTGAAATCCCAATTTCATATTGTGAGAGTTTACATTAACTTTACAATAGAAAACCAAACTTAAAAGGGAGAAATTCAAAAAAAAAATTCTTTAACTTGTAATATTGAACACTAGAATTCATATGAACTTTATAATTCTAAATTCAAACCTCGAAATTTGAAAAACAATTGAACTTTGAAAAAACTAATAATTTATTGTGAGAGTTTACATTAACCTTATCATAAAAAAACAATTCAAAGTGAAAAAATTCAAAATTATTTGTCAATTATATAATATCATACGTTAGAATTTATATAAATCTTATAATTACAAAACCAAACCTAAAAAATTTTGAAAAAAAAAATGAATTTCAAAACCCTAATCTCATATTGTGAAAGTTCATATCGACCTTACAATAGAAAAATCAAACTCAAAGTTCTTTGTCTAACCAATAATAAAATTGAATTTTGAAGCCTTGATCTCATATTGTGAAAGTTAATATCAATCTTATCATATAAAAAAATCAAGCTCAAAATTGAAAAAATTCAAAATTCTTTGGTACTTTCAATTTCCTCATTTTTAATTAATTTTGTCCAAATTTCATAGAACTTATACTATATTACTAAGCCATGCACTAAAAAATAAAAAATATGGGTATTTTGAGTAGTTAGTTAATCACTAAAAAGTAAAAACTAAAATATGGGAATTGTTAGGAACTACATGCACCACATGAGTAAAACAAATCATTAAACAAGAGACTTTCCGAAGTAGCACCTCTATATGTGGAACTTACAAATCATATTTATATGCCTTGCACATATTTGCACAGAGTAATGTTATTTAGATACACTAAATTGACCACATTTAGTGACACAATTAATGTGCAATTAATGAATTTTGTTATTTTAATAAATTAAATTATTTGTATTTATTCAATACTATTACATCAAATGTGTCCCTAAATATGATCAATTTAGTGCATCAAAATAACATTAATTACATGGTACTTTTAAGTTCCTCATCTTAAACTAATTTTGTTCGAATTTCATTGAACTTTGATGACAGGACCCGTCCCCGAGGGACATAGATAACCGTGCCCGGTCTTGCTCCGGTCTGACAAGTCAACTGAAGTTCTGAAATTACCCTCCAGTTACTTGCCAAACAAGGGATAAGTTCACATGTGCCCACTCATACCTCCATCTCGAATAGCCTCGATCAACGCGCCACGACCTGAAGGGTCAATAAAACAGAAAAGGTGTGAGTGGACAAAAATAAAGTTCGATAAATACATTTACCAAAACACATTCTTACCCTCCAGTTTTCACAAACATGCATGCATATCGATAAACATGAGTAATAGTATGAAATCAACAAGTATGAATAGTGGACCGATAAAATCAAACATGTTTCTAAGTTCCATGTCCACATTTTCCTTGAAACTCATTTTCATCAAATCAATTCAAATCTTAATAAATCCACGGGACTTATTTCCATATCCAATCTCATATCCAATCTCATATAGTCACATTTTATCCCTACAACGCGTGCAAATCAAATAGGCTCAAGGATCGCTCAAAATCCGAGCATCCACCGCTGTGAACACATCACCAGCCAGCAATCCGTCGCTGTGAACACATCACCAGCCGACAATCCAGATCGTCGTGAACACATCACCGATCGATCTCCATATAATCCAACACATCTGATCTGAGTCGAGCCTTCCTCGGCTGCACGACAACAGGCTGTGCTATGTGACCTCTTCGGGGTAAACACTTCCATCCCGAAGGCGAGCGTTATCTCCAGGGTTAATTCTGGGGAAACACATTCCCAACCGGAAGCCCTAATATCCAGGGTGCACTTCGGGGGAAACATATTCCACCCCGAAAGCCCGAATATCCACAACACATCACCATTATGAAAACCAGTGAAAATAGTTGCATTTGAAATCAAAACCATTTTCAATACAGGGTCTCAGCCCAAAACATAATTCGTAAAACCAGAGTCCCGATTATTTCATAAATCTGAAAACCATCAATCTCATCATGTAATCACATGGAAATACAAATCCAATCAAAATCGCAATTCCATTGGGTCTCAAGCCCAAAATCTCATTTTCACGCAAATTCGTGTAATCGTAAACCCGAGTTGCCATTTTCACGTAAATCCATGAAATCAATCCCTGACTCATAATCCGAGTAAAAAAAAAAATCATTTTCAATCCCTAACTCACAACCTGAGTCCAAACATCATTTTCAATCCTTGACTCATAATCCGAGTCCAAACATCATTTTCAATCTCTGACTCATAACCCGAGTCAAAACATCATTTTCAATCCCGGGCTTACGCCCAAAACATCAGTTTCATAATTTCTCGAAAATAGTGCCAAAATAATATAATAATCCAGAAAATCGAGAAATCACCGGATTGAAACATCAATCATGTCAAATCATATCAAATCATATAATAAAGCATTTAAATCATATATGCATGCATCACGGTTAGAAAACAAAGTCCACTCACACACACCGTCCAAACGGCCCGCTTCCGAGCTGCACGTTTTTTCGAAAATTACTGGAAATCACAATTCCTGTCCAAAATCATTAACGAGGGTCACTAACATCTCAATATACCTCATATAATTTTCCCCAATTTTTCTGGAATTTAAATACATATTTTAAACGTATAATAAAACTTTGGATACTCAGAACACTATCAAAACGATAACCAATTTCCTCGAAACCAGTGTCAAAATGTTTGTTACATTAAATTGGACAAAAGTCATGTTGACCTCACCTCGAGATTCGTGTCCACGCGCCGTCACGCCTGCTACAGTGTCATCGTCCCAACCCGTTTCTCTATGATTCGGGTCCTGCAACCCGCGTCTTAACCCGACCAGTTCTCTGTTAATTCGACATCCAATCTTTCAATTGATCATTCAAATAACATCGTTTTAGGTCCAATTACAGTTCTGTAAACTTAATTATAAGATTTCTTACCTTAAACCTTAAATTCGAAGATGAACTTTCGAAGAACATCTGGGCACTGTTCAACCTTCGAAGTTCATCAGTCCCACTTGATTTCCTTCAATTGATCTACTCAGAAGCTTCATTGGACCAAGATAAACTCATTTTCGAGTCCAATTGCATCGTTTAATTCCTCTAGAATCACGACTCAATCCTCAAATTTTCTCACCGTAGCCATGTCTGTTTAGAGTCAAACAAACATCAATTCTCTTCGTTTTTGATGTGGATTGACTCGAAATAACCTCAGGAGGCTAAATCCAAACTCAATTTGAAGTTTCACAGCTCAAAACTTGGAATTCGAATTCTCACCCCAAAATTCAAATTTTCAAATTCTGGTTTCACAATTCTCTCTCTGTCCCCGTGTTTTCCTTTCAATCTCAGTCGCCTAATTCCCTCACAATTTCTCTCAAAGTAAGTTGTGGAAGGAATGAATGATACAAAGAAAACTCATGCTCTGTTTTCCCTTGTTTGTTCACGGTTTGAAGGAAAATGCAAAGAAGAAGGTGACTGATAGATGGTTAAGAATGATGAGGAATGATTAAAGATGATAATGATGATGATGTTGGATTAAAGATGATAAGGAATATTGATGATGTTTCCCATGAAACATGGACCATAATTTAGGCCTCAAAACAAGGGATGGGTGACACTTGTCACTAATCCAAGCATCCACAATCAACAGTCACTGTTCATTATTTAAATAATATTTTAATCGAAATTCCGGTTCGTTTGGTTAATCGATTTCGCTCCCGTGACCATAACTTCGTCGTCGAATCTCCAATTTCGACGTGCCGCCTGTCTATGGATTCGTATCGACTCAACCTATGTAACGGTCCTTGGCCCTCATCCATTGGTCCTTTCGAGCCAAAAGTCAACATTTCGCCCTTACCTTTCAAAATTACCAAAATACCCCTCGACTTCCGAACGTCATAACCTTTTCCTCGAACGTCGGAATCGAATGTGCCACCTGTCTATGAACTCGTGACGTCCCGAACTACGTCACAGACATCGGTCAAAGTCTATTTGACCGCCCGAACTAAAAGTTAACATTTTGCCCACGCTCAGGGGCAAAACAGTCATTTTGCACATTTCGTCCGATTTCACTCAACTAATCCCATATTAGTCATTCTAAACCATAATTAATTAATATTTAATCCCGATATTCGGGACAGATCGTTACATTTGAAGTTCCTCATCTAGTGTCGTAGTCAGTATTAGAATGGTGTGAGACCTTTCATTGAATTTTGTTTTTTGTTAAAGTGGTATTCAAATTGTTCAAATCAATATAATAATATAAAACTAAATATAGATCTGAAAATCATACCTTATATTTAATGGTTCTTTACATAAATATATATTGGCTAAAAAAAATTCAAATAAAAAATGTAATATCAATGTTCAAAACGGCTAGACGCTCGTATAAGTAAATAAATTACATAAAAATATTATTCCTAAACCGTCTAAACATATCCAAATAATGGTTTCATTATGTTTTTTGAAAATCAAAACCATTTGGAATCGTTAAAATTTGAACGCGTTAAATTTGATTGATATCTATATCGGTTCAAACATTGCCATCCCTAATATTACCCGTGTAAATGTGCTCAACTCTTTTAATATTCATGTCATGTCGAGATTTGAAAATGTCAACACCTAATTGATACATTGATGAAGAAAAGTTGCAAATTTTATTTTGTATACACTATGATTATGGTGGAGAAATTCGAAATGCTATTTTATCAAACTTATTTTCTTATTAACCTTAAATCACGAAGACTATGATTATGGTGGACAAATTCGAAATGCTATTTCATCAAATTTACTTTCTTATTAACCTTAAATCACGAAGACTATAATATGTATGCCTAATATATGTATATAAATTACATGAAAATATTATTCCTAGACCGTCCAACCCGATCTAAATAACAATTTTTATTCTACTTTTCAAAAATTAACACCAATATGAATGATTAAAATTTTGAGTTTGAGTCATATCTTATCGATTCAAACCTTGCCACCCCTGATATTTATCCGAATATGGGTGCTTAACTCTTTTAGTATTCAGTAGTAAGAATGCCAACATATTTCCGCGGAACTATTAAATTATTATAAATATGATATTTATACTGATGTATGAAAAACGAACATAAATTTTAGCAATGTGAAGATAAGGATGTTGATGTTAAAGTCATAAAAAAAATCAGAAAATTGCGTTTTCTTAATGTTATAAGAGAACAAATATAGTCAGAGAGCAAATAAATCAAACTGTAATCTCAAAAACTAAGAGATCAAAGAATATCAAAATTAGGTGGGAGTCTCAAAAATGCAAATGCCATAAAGAGCTGGAAGGAACATGAAGGAGTCATCGTAACAAAATTTCAGCAGATCTAACTAAATTAAAGAACAGTAACATTTAGTCTCCGAAACTCCAAAAAAACAATATAAAGCAAGGTCAAAAAATTTACAATATATTCATATAACTATGAAAGTCTCGAGAATACAACAGAGAAATTAGCAATAAGACAATGAATGTAACAGAGAAATTGTCAAGACATCTGTACATTTTGTTGCATTTAAGAATACAAAAAAAAAAAAAATCATTGTATGTTGATTGAGTCGGGTATCTTACCGCATTTAGTCAATGTTCCAATTTGTGAGGAGACATGATGTAAGCTATTTTCATGCATTGAAACCAAAACGGTAGCTGTAGCTAAGAAGTATATCTTAGTTTACTAATACTGTTCCTGGTTTTTACAGGTGAATATATTTTAAGAGTTTTCAAACAAAAATTGCTATTATTAATTTATTATTGTCTACTCACATAACGCAGTGAATGAATATAGATGACGGTATCAACCTTTAGATGAAAGGATAGTTGATGATTAAAAATAAATTAAAATATCTTGATCGTTAATGTCTCATATATTTCAACATATACTAATGCGGATCAAATTAATGAGACTGGCACAAAAAACAAATCCATACCACATCTGCAAAAACGAAGAAATGATGTGAAAACGAAGAGTGAAGGGCAATAAGAAGCAATCAGGGTTAGATGTCAAAGAATTTAGGCTTTTTACTCACAATGCACCCCGAACTAGTCAGTTTGTCTTAAAATGTACCCTAAACCCGTTTTTGTTCCAGGATGCACCCTGAAACCCCATTTTTGTTCCAGTTTGGTCTTTTCTGTTAACTCCGTCAATTTTGTAAGGGCAAAGTCGTCCATCCAGATACAACGTGCAATTGAGTTGGGTTTGAACTGAAGAAATCGCGGCTAAGTTTGAATTGAACTTGGGAGTCTCTCGCGCGACAAGCAGAGAGTAAGCTAGGGTTTTGTGGCTATTGCTCTTGAAGATTGGGGCAAACAGAGAGAATCACCATCCTTGTCTGCTAAAACCGTTCACCTTCATCTTTGTTGGCGTTGAAATCCGGTCGTGGAAACAAACCCAGAAACCTTTTTTGTTAGAAAGCTTTGACTTAAACATGTTGGTTATTGGATGCTGCTATCTTTTGGTAGGGAAATCAATGCAGCTGATTATGTAATGAATGGAGATGATCTGAGTTGCTGTTTTCCATGTTTCAGTTTGTATGCTTCTTGCTTTCAGTTGTTGTCTTTAAGATTTAATTGCTGTAATTGCTGTTTTTCAGGTTTAAAGTGCTGATTTTTAGTTTTGAACTGCTGCTTTTGATGTTTAAAGTGCTGAATATTTGAGTTTGAACTGCTGAATTTGGGCTTTCGAGTGCTGATTTTGAGTAATCACTTGCTGTTTTTCATCTTGTGAACTGCTGAATTTGACTGTGTACTGCTGAAGTTGAGTCTTGAATTGCTGGAATTGCTGTTTTCCAGTTTAGGACTGCTGAATTTTATGTTATGCACTGCTGCTTTTGAGTTATATATACTGAATTTGACTTTTCAAGTAATGAACTTTAGTATTCAAGAGCTGTAATGACCCGTCCCGAATATCGGGATTGAATATTAATTAATCATGATTTAGAATGACTAATCGGGGATTAGTTGAGTGAAATCGGACGAAACGTGCAAAATGACCGTTTTGCCCCTAGCGTGGGCAAAATGTTGACTTTTAGTTCGGGCGGTCAAACGGAACTTGACCGATGACGGTGACGTAGTTCGGGACGTCACGAGTTCATAGACAGGTGGCACGTTCGATTCCGACATTCGAGGAGAAAGTTATGATGATCGGAAGATGAGGGGTATTTTGGTAATTTGGCATAGTAGGGGCCAAATGTTGACTTTTTGATCGGGAGGTCCGATGGACGAGGGCCAAGGACCGTTACGTAGGTCTCGTCGATACGAATCCAACGACAGGCGGCATGCCGAAATCGGAGATTCGACGACGAAGTTATGGTCACGAAATCAGGCTCGGTTAACCGAACGAACCGGAAATTAAATAATATTTTAATATGAACAGTACCCGGTGACTGGACACACTTGGATGAGTGACAAGTGTCACTCATCCCTTAAAATCAGGCACAAGACATGGATCCATGATTTTGGGGGAGACCAAATAATTATGTTTTATTATTTTTAATTAATTAATTATCCTCTAATTCCCATTATTTCTCTTCTGTTTTCCTACCCGTGTGCAAGCAAACATAGAGAATGAGAGAGTCTGAAATTCTCCACCATTTCCTTCCATTTCTGAACCAAAGTGTGAGTAATTGAGAGGGTGTTGAGATTTAATTAGCAAGGATTAACGAGGGACTGAGTGAGGGCTTGAATTTGGAATTTCGAATTTTCGAATTTTGAGGGGGGAAATTCGAATTGGAAGCTTGGAGCCGTGTTGATCGAAATTGAGTTCATTTCTAGTCTTCTGGGATTACCACGACCTGTTTCATTGAAAGAACGAAGGCAATTGAGGTCCAATTGAGGTAGAACAGAAGCACTGTAGTCGCAGAGAGTTCGAGCTTGAGTCGTGGAGTTTGAGCCATGGATTGATTCAATTGAGTTGGGTAAAATGCTTACCTGAGTCCCTTGATGCTTCTGGTTGAATCAATTTAAGGAAATCGTGTGACGGTGAAGGTTTTCGATTGATGAACAATGGCCGGAGGTCTTTCGAATGATCAACTGTGATCGTGGGATTATAGGTAATGTTGTTTGTAATTGAGTCCACAGATCTTTAATTGAACTTAATTCGAAACTGACTGAATGTTCAATTGATGGAAACAACGTCGAATTGGTAGGAAATTAACCGGGTCGCCTCGCGGGTTAAATGGCCCGTTTTACAGACAAACGGGTGAGGACGAGGGTACTGTAGCAGGCGCGTGGATTTCACGCGCAGCCACTCACGGCGGCGCGTGGGGGCGCGTCCGGCCTAGTCTCAAGGTGAGGTCAACATGACTTTTGATCCTCTCAGTATAACGAACATTTTGACGTTGATTTCGGTGAAATCGGATATTGTTTCGATAATGTTCCGCGTATCCGAAGTTTTGTATTACGTTAAAAATACGTATTTAAATCCCGGAAAAATTGGGGAAAATTATATGTTGTATTTTGGGATGTTAGTAACCCTCTATAATGATTTTGGACAGGAGTTGTGATTTCCAGATTTTACGGAAAAACGTGCAGCTCGGAAACGGACCGTTTTGGACGGTGTGTGTGAGTGGACTTTGTTTTCTAACCGTGATGCATGCATATATGATTTTTATGCCTTATTATATGATTTTATATGCTTGGGCATGATTTGTGTTTCAATCCGGTAATTTCTCGGTTTTATGATTATTATATTATTATTTTGGGCGATTTTCGAGAAATTACGAAATTTGGTAAAAATAATGTTTGGACTTGGTTTATGAGTCCGGGATTGAAATTGATTGAAAATAATGGTTGGACTCGGATTATTGAGTCATGGATTGAAAATGATATTTGGACTCGGGTTATGAGTCAGTGATTGACTTTGTGGATTTACGTGAAAATGGCAACGGAGGTTGCAACGCATGGATTTGCGTGATAATGTTATTTTGGGCATGAGAACCCAAGTGAATAGTGATTTTGACTCGGATTTGGAGTCATTTGTGAAATTGTGAAATTAATGATTTATTGGGATTTTATGATTATTTTAATCAGTCTTTCGGGCACGTTTTACGAGGAATGTGCAGATGATGTTTTGGGCTAGGCCCGGAGTCTAAATGATTTCTAAAATGATGTTTTGACTTGGTTGGTGAGTCAATGATGATTTCCGGATTATTCTATTGATTTAAATGTGATTTTAACGGTTTATGTGTAAAAGGTATTTTGGGCTTGAGACCCAGTTGAGAATGACCTTGACTTGGTATGAAGTCAAGATTTGATTGAAATGTTTTGGGATGTAATTCCCGGGATGGTTTTCATTGTGATTGTGATATTCCCAGACGGTCGGTGCTTGGGGGGGATTACCCAGACGACCGGAGCTTGGGGGATGTGATTGTAGGATCGGGAGTTGATCCTATGGTAGTCAGCTTCTCGGATGATACTGAGCCTGGATGTACCACTCGGAGGTGTCTGATCCTGGGGATGTGTTCGCCCAGAGGTGACTGAGCCCGAGGGGGTTGAGCCCAGAGGTGTTTATTCCCGAGAAAGTGACTGGATATTGGCCTACGCGTAGTGCAGCACTTGTGAGTAGTACAGTTTGATTGATTGTGCACTTGTGAGTAGTGCAGATGTGATTGGTGATATTTTATGCACTCGTGAGTAGTGCGGATTGATTGGATTGATATATTTATTGTGCACTGGTAAGTAATGCTGAGTGGTATTGACTGTGATGATGTACTGGTATTGAGTACGGGTTTTTGGTCCCTGTGGCCAGGTGATTATGTTTTCACATGTTTTGGCCTGAGAGCCGGGATTTGATGTTTTATAACATGAACTGAATTGGTAATCATGAGTTTTATGGACCATGGGAAAATATGTTTTGATTTTATCGGTCACTCATGTTTTACGATATGCATGCAAGTTTGTGAAAACTGGAGGGTAAGATTGTATTTTGATAAATGTTTTTATAAGAGGTCATTTTTGTCCACTCACACCATTTCTGTTTTGTGACCCTCCAGGCCGTGGTACGACGTTCGGGACTGATCGTGAGGCAGTGACAGCAGCAGAAATCCGCGCAAACATCCCTTGTCTGGCAAGCACTGAAGGGGAGTTTCTGACCTTTAGTTGACTTGTCAGACGGGAGCAGGACCGGGCACGGTTGTTGACGTCCAGTTGGGACGGGTCCTGTCAAATTGGTATCAGAGCATTTGGTTCTTGATTTCTGTTGATACGTCATGCCTCCGAGTCGTGCGTCCCGTACACGGTCTGAAGATGGGAGGGGCGAGAGTAGTGTTAGTAAAGGCCCAGATATTGAGCGAGCTCGACGATTGGGAGCCACTGTGTTTCGTGGTGATTCGGGACCGGATGGTGCCGAAGATTGGCTTACTCGATTGGAAAGGATTTTTGAGGTTATGATATGTCCCCTGGAGGACATGGTACCCTTGGCCACTTTTCTTTTGGATGGCTATGCTTACAGGTGGTGGCATAGTTTACAGTTGACTGGCTGGGATGCCCGTACCTTGGCATGGGATGCATTCCGAGAGCGATTTTTGGATCAGTTTTATCCTCGCTCATTTCGGAACGCTAAGGAGGTTGAGTTTCTCCAATTGCAGCAAGGGAATCGGTCAGTGGTCGATTATGAACAGCAATTTTTGCACTTATCTAGTTTCGCTCCTCTGTATGTGGCTACTGAGGAGGATAAGTGTCGAAGGTTTGAGCAGGGATTGAGGAATGAGTTACGAGGTGCTGTAACTGTTGGCTCGTATTCTACCCTGAGGGAGTTATCGGATGCTGCTATCCGAGTGGAGGCTACTATTTTACCTGTGCCAGAACAATCTTTGGCCTCTGGACGACGCCGAGAGCGTCAGGATACTGAACAGATGAGTCAGGAAACAACGAAGCGAGTTAGCCTTCATAATCTTGTGTCGCAATCCTCGGTGGGCATTCATACGGGTGGAACTTCAACCCAGTCGACAAGTAAGCGGCGTGGTGGGGCAAGTCGCCTCAGCACTGCCACTTGTCACTTTTGTAGGAAACTTGGACATTTGCGAAGGAACTGCCCCGATCGACTTGACCGTAGGTCAGAATAATTGTATTGATACATGTTTTCGTGATACCTTGTAAATGGTTTGTATTGTCCATTTGTGTTGAAATATTGTATTAGGTGTTTTGGGTGTGTCGGACTAGTGTGGGTCCGGATGGTTGTTTTTGTTAACAGTTTGGTTTGTAGATGGGCGTGTTGGGCCCAGAATAAACTTGACCCGGGGATGAATATTGGTGTTATCGTTTGGGATCATCCTTGGTTTTCCCTAGGTGGGATGACAAGGGTAGATATGAGGTAATCAGTGAGAACCCACAGTCGCGGCATGTCTCGTCGTTGACTGAACTTTCTAATGGTGGGCGTTAGTTGTCAAACGTTGTGACAGTACGCGAATTAGATGAGGGTGTCAGACTTTATGGTTCCTAGTAGTTAACCGTGTGGATCCTAGGTGGATCGGGTGTGTGATGTCTTGGACATTGGGCATTGTGACGATCTAGGATCGTGATGTTCATGGTCAGCTGACGTCGTGATGGATCTGGGTCGTGATCCTGATGATCCAGTTGGGTAGAGAGTTTATCACTCTTACGTCGGTATGTGAGTCATAAAAGACGGGACTGAACTTCTTTTCGAAGTGGAGCCCCTTATGGTATGTTACTCGAGCGAGTAGGTTTCCGACGGGGTCGAATTTGGTCAGCCTTAGAGTTGTGACTGATGGGATTGGCTTCCCTATGAAGTCAACCGAGTATAGTGAACTGGTAACCGATAGGTTCGGTTTTGGGTGTGTCCGAGTGGACGTGAACGAGATTTCGGGTTTTGGAATCGAATTTCTGGGTGACGATTCAGGATTCGATTTTAGAACTTGAAAATGGAATACTGGATTTGGGTGCGGAATGATTATTCCAAATGCTAGCTTACGGAATAATGATTTCGGATTCGGATTTGGACATGAATTAAAAAAAGTGATGTGTGAGTTCGGATTCGGGATTTCTTACGAAATCGCGGATTCGAATTTGGAATTGGAACTAGTTGATGGGTGGAGTTTCGATTTGTCTCTTGCTGGTTTGGGCAAATGGACTCCATTATTGGAACATGTTTGGCTATGACCTAGGTGGTTGTAGTCTTGTCAATGGATAGATGTATGTACCTTGTTTATGGTTTGGGGTACGATACCTTGCAGACTTGTGGTGTCGGGTGACGGTATACGGGTTATACCAGTAGTACGTTGGTGAACGTGTTAGTAGTCAAATTAATCCTGATACCATTGGATGGGTTGTGAACGTGAACTGGACATTGAACACGATGCACTAGGCAGAGTGATTCTGATGATTCAGTGATTGTTTGAGCAGGTGCTCTGAGCCATGGTTGGCTAGTATAACTCTAGTGTTGAGTTGTGTGATCACTGCTAAGCTGGTGTTCAATGTGTTCCAGTTACACCATCTGTTTGAGTGTGATGACGGTATGCATATACTCAGGATGAGGGAGTTGGTGGTTAGTGTGACCGCAAGTTGCTTTGCGGCGAGATGTTACCTTGTCGTGACCTTACCAGCATCTGGGATCGCTGAGGGGGTGACAGTGGTGGATACTGCTGTTGATATTTGTCGCAGGATTGAGTTTGCCCTGTGAGGGGAGATCATGTTGTTGATCTTGTGCTACATTGACGGACGTGGTGGTATGATGTGTTGTCACTGATTTGTTACTGATTGGCGCTTTACTAGGGTGGTAAAGCTTGGTGGTGACAGTTTGGCTTGTGGTGACATATTGGTTAGTAGTGTCAGCATGGACTGACAGGTGAGTTTTGGTGACTCTCTATGAGAGCGAAGGTCAGGGCACATTAGTGATTACGTGGGGCCGTCAAGCTGAAAGAGTCAGCTTAATGGTGACATTGCCAATTTCTGGTGATCGATTTCACTCGAGGTGGTCGAGTGTAGTTAGTACGACGTGCATCGGTGATGTGACGTCTCAGTGCAGACGAGTTCTGTGTTGGCTAGTGGGTGTACAGGTGTATACGTATGGTGAGGCCCATTTGTTTTCCACGAGGTAGTTGGGATACTAGTAGTTGGAATTTCGGGGACGAAATTCTTTAAGGAGGGAAGGTTGTAATGACCCGTCCCGAATATCGGGATTGAATATTAATTAATCATGATTTAGAATGACTAATCGGGGATTAGTTGAGTGAAATCGGACGAAACGTGCAAAATGACCGTTTTGCCCCTAGCGTGGGCAAAATGTTGACTTTTAGTTCGGGCGGTCAAACGGAACTTGACCGATGACGGTGACGTAGTTCGGGACGTCACGAGTTCATAGACAGGTGGCACGTTCGATTCCGACATTCGAGGAGAAAGTTATGATGATCGGAAGATGAGGGGTATTTTGGTAATTTGGCATAGTAGGGGCCAAATGTTGACTTTTTGATCGGGAGGTCCGATGGACGAGGGCCAAGGACCGTTACGTAGGTCTCGTCGATACGAATCCAACGACAGGCGGCATGCCGAAATCGGAGATTCGACGACGAAGTTATGGTCACGAAATCAGGCTCGGTTAACCGAACGAACCGGAAATTAAATAATATTTTAATATGAACAGTACCCGGTGACTGGACACACTTGGATGAGTGACAAGTGTCACTCATCCCTTAAAATCAGGCACAAGACATGGATCCATGATTTTGGGGGAGACCAAATAATTATGTTTTATTATTTTTAATTAATTAATTATCCTCTAATTCCCATTATTTCTCTTCTGTTTTCCTACCCGTGTGCAAGCAAACATAGAGAATGAGAGAGTCTGAAATTCTCCACCATTTCCTTCCATTTCTGAACCAAAGTGTGAGTAATTGAGAGGGTGTTGAGATTTAATTAGCAAGGATTAACGAGGGACTGAGTGAGGGCTTGAATTTGGAATTTCGAATTTTCGAATTTTGAGGGGGGAAATTCGAATTGGAAGCTTGGAGCCGTGTTGATCGAAATTGAGTTCATTTCTAGTCTTCTGGGATTACCACGACCTGTTTCATTGAAAGAACGAAGGCAATTGAGGTCCAATTGAGGTAGAACAGAAGCACTGTAGTCGCAGAGAGTTCGAGCTTGAGTCGTGGAGTTTGAGCCATGGATTGATTCAATTGAGTTGGGTAAAATGCTTACCTGAGTCCCTTGATGCTTCTGGTTGAATCAATTTAAGGAAATCGTGTGACGGTGAAGGTTTTCGATTGATGAACAATGGCCGGAGGTCTTTCGAATGATCAACTGTGATCGTGGGATTATAGGTAATGTTGTTTGTAATTGAGTCCACAGATCTTTAATTGAACTTAATTCGAAACTGACTGAATGTTCAATTGATGGAAACAACGTCGAATTGGTAGGAAATTAACCGGGTCGCCTCGCGGGTTAAATGGCCCGTTTTACAGACAAACGGGTGAGGACGAGGGTACTGTAGCAGGCGCGTGGATTTCACGCGCAGCCACTCACGGCGGCGCGTGGGGGCGCGTCCGGCCTAGTCTCAAGGTGAGGTCAACATGACTTTTGATCCTCTCAGTATAACGAACATTTTGACGTTGATTTCGGTGAAATCGGATATTGTTTCGATAATGTTCCGCGTATCCGAAGTTTTGTATTACGTTAAAAATACGTATTTAAATCCCGGAAAAATTGGGGAAAATTATATGTTGTATTTTGGGATGTTAGTAACCCTCTATAATGATTTTGGACAGGAGTTGTGATTTCCAGATTTTACGGAAAAACGTGCAGCTCGGAAACGGACCGTTTTGGACGGTGTGTGTGAGTGGACTTTGTTTTCTAACCGTGATGCATGCATATATGATTTTTATGCCTTATTATATGATTTTATATGCTTGGGCATGATTTGTGTTTCAATCCGGTAATTTCTCGGTTTTATGATTATTATATTATTATTTTGGGCGATTTTCGAGAAATTACGAAATTTGGTAAAAATAATGTTTGGACTTGGTTTATGAGTCCGGGATTGAAATTGATTGAAAATAATGGTTGGACTCGGATTATTGAGTCATGGATTGAAAATGATATTTGGACTCGGGTTATGAGTCAGTGATTGACTTTGTGGATTTACGTGAAAATGGCAACGGAGGTTGCAACGCATGGATTTGCGTGATAATGTTATTTTGGGCATGAGAACCCAAGTGAATAGTGATTTTGACTCGGATTTGGAGTCATTTGTGAAATTGTGAAATTAATGATTTATTGGGATTTTATGATTATTTTAATCAGTCTTTCGGGCACGTTTTACGAGGAATGTGCAGATGATGTTTTGGGCTAGGCCCGGAGTCTAAATGATTTCTAAAATGATGTTTTGACTTGGTTGGTGAGTCAATGATGATTTCCGGATTATTCTATTGATTTAAATGTGATTTTAACGGTTTATGTGTAAAAGGTATTTTGGGCTTGAGACCCAGTTGAGAATGACCTTGACTTGGTATGAAGTCAAGATTTGATTGAAATGTTTTGGGATGTAATTCCCGGGATGGTTTTCATTGTGATTGTGATATTCCCAGACGGTCGGTGCTTGGGGGGGATTACCCAGACGACCGGAGCTTGGGGGATGTGATTGTAGGATCGGGAGTTGATCCTATGGTAGTCAGCTTCTCGGATGATACTGAGCCTGGATGTACCACTCGGAGGTGTCTGATCCTGGGGATGTGTTCGCCCAGAGGTGACTGAGCCCGAGGGGGTTGAGCCCAGAGGTGTTTATTCCCGAGAAAGTGACTGGATATTGGCCTACGCGTAGTGCAGCACTTGTGAGTAGTACAGTTTGATTGATTGTGCACTTGTGAGTAGTGCAGATGTGATTGGTGATATTTTATGCACTCGTGAGTAGTGCGGATTGATTGGATTGATATATTTATTGTGCACTGGTAAGTAATGCTGAGTGGTATTGACTGTGATGATGTACTGGTATTGAGTACGGGTTTTTGGTCCCTGTGGCCAGGTGATTATGTTTTCACATGTTTTGGCCTGAGAGCCGGGATTTGATGTTTTATAACATGAACTGAATTGGTAATCATGAGTTTTATGGACCATGGGAAAATATGTTTTGATTTTATCGGTCACTCATGTTTTACGATATGCATGCAAGTTTGTGAAAACTGGAGGGTAAGATTGTATTTTGATAAATGTTTTTATAAGAGGTCATTTTTGTCCACTCACACCATTTCTGTTTTGTGACCCTCCAGGCCGTGGTACGACGTTCGGGACTGATCGTGAGGCAGTGACAGCAGCAGAAATCCGCGCAAACATCCCTTGTCTGGCAAGCACTGAAGGGGAGTTTCTGACCTTTAGTTGACTTGTCAGACGGGAGCAGGACCGGGCACGGTTGTTGACGTCCAGTTGGGACGGGTCCTGTCAAGAGCTGTTTTTGATATTTTGACGTTCTCAATATGACTTTTTACTGCTAGAGTTGCAATTGATGTCCTGTTTTCATGTTCTGCAGTGCCTACTTTGAGTTTGAACTGCTAAGATATGATTTTGTTATACAACTTAAATGAATGCTCATTTGGAGTTCAACCTGCATGCTCATCTTAAATGAAGGCTCAATAATCAGCCTACTTGATTATCTTTTCACAATGTAAACCTTAAGCTACAAATTTTCCATCATCATTCTATGTCACAAAGGCCTCAAATGCTCAAACAGTTTGAAATTTATAGCTAAACATCCATTACACTCCTACATCATATGTCTTACAACATTACATTCTTAGGGCATTACAACATATAAAAAGTCCTTCAATTTTTAAACATCAAGGCAATAAGCAATCCCCATGTAACCAACAATCCAATCCACAGCTTCCTACCCGAAGCTCGACTTTTTTCCAAATCCTTTTCCAACCTATCGATCTTCCTCAATAATCCAGGTATTATTGTTTGAGCTCTAGGACACATCTCAGAATCCAACCATTTCCAAAAAACGCAACCATCCTGCAAAAAATAGCAACCATTCACAACCAAATTCAGCTCATTATTCTAACACAATAACAACAATAAAACCCAAAGCCCTCTTCGTTGATTCTTGTCAAAGTTGGTTTCAAAATGGGATTTTCAAGCAAATCACAAAAATGAAGGTTATGGCACAATTATATTCCAAATCACATATATACAAACTAATTTTCCATCATCAATCAAGCATTTAATGAAGCTGGCACAAATTTTCCATCATCAACCAAAACACAAGTATTCAAATACTATTAAACCTCAAATTAAAATTGTCTTGAAGTTGAACCAGTATGCTGAAATGAACTTCAGCTCCTAAGCATCTAAGACACAGCTCCTAATAGATGCAGCAACACATAAATTAGTTGGCAGCACAGAATTGTAGAAAACTCCTAAGCAGAAATCTCCTTCATTACCGATCCTAAATAGTAAAACCCATTATCAATTTCAATTCAATACACAAATGCCTCAACATTTTGTACTCAACATAATTGCCCAACCAATATTCTACACAAATTAGACAAAACAAATATTGAATTGAAACAAAACTCCAATTAGACTACCCAAATTCTCACCCAAATTTGAAACAAAATAGATTATCCACCAACATTAGACTACAAAAAGAAATTTCTCACCCTTAGATTTGGACAAACTTGGAACCTCCTTCCTGGATTTTTTTGGGTCCATGATGTGAGAATCTTGCTGGTCTTCCCACAATAGCAACAATCCGGCTGAATCAACCTTTCTTTCTCCATTTTTTGGCTTTTTGGATAGATGAAGAGATGAAGAGATAGGCGATGAATAGATGAACGATGCCCACAATTAGGGAATTAGGGCAAATTGGGGCAGATTTATGGGAAGGAAATTGAGGAGAGACTGAAGGAAAGAAAATGGGGCAGATTGAGGACGACTTTGCCCTTACAAAATTGACGGAGTTAACAGAAAAGACCAAACTGGAACAAAAATGGGGTTTCAGGGTGCATCCTGGAACAAAAACGGGTTTAGGGTGCATTTTAAGACAAACTGACTAGTTCGGGTGCATTGTGAATAAAAAGCCAAGAATTTAAGTGGCAGTCTTGTCTCCAAAAAAAAATAAAATAAAAACAGAAAAGAGAAATGGATAGACGTTGAAACGACACCGTAGGGACAGGTTTATCCAGTAGCGGGAGATAAAAGTGGAAGAGTGTGATCAGAAGCTGTGGAGCTCCGACAATGGAGCTAGCTCTACACATGTCCGTTACTCTTTCGAAGGAAAACTCCCTAACCCATTACCACCATACACAATTCCTTACAGCCCAAGATTACCCCCAGCGTCGTTTACCTCATTTCACCAGAAAACCCCAATTCCGGGCTAAGAATCAATCAAATAGGACTCTGAAACTTATGTTGTCAGCCACTAAGCATCGGCTTTGGATTAGCGAACAACAACAAGGCCAAGAAGAAGAAGACGATGAAGAAGAAGAAGACGATGAAGAAGAAGAAGAAGAAGAATACTCTTATTCGGAGGACGAATATTCATTGTTGTCTTTGAGTGAGAAGCCTGACAGAAGCATGGCTTTACTGGACGAGTTTGAAGTAGAGGAGCTTGACCATGCCGTCGACCCTAACCATCGAAGTGGTAAAAGTCCTCTCCTGTGCTTCCTTTAATTAACCAGAGAAATTATTACAGGCTATAACGGCTATGTGGCTTATGAATTTGATTGAGTCCGAATCCAATGCTGCAGGGTATGTGGCTGTTCTGGGAAAGCCAAATGTGGGAAAGAGCACTCTTTCGAATCAAATGGTTGGTCAGAAGTTGTCCATAGTTACCGATAAACCTCAAACTACAAGGCATCGTATTCTTGGTATATGTTCTGGCACAGACTATCAGGTCTGGCATTTTGTGGTTAACTGATACCATTATTTGTTCTGTTTTTATTGCGTATGTGAATAACTTTTTACTTCTGGTTGAAACCCTTTAAGAAATGGTGTGGTTTTTATAATTTTCTATAAGAAAACATACAGGAAATGGTACCTATGATAAAGTTTCTAAGGTTTAGGGAGTACCCACTTGATGGCTGGTTAGGGTTTATCATTTATGTTTCAGATTTAACTTTGCAAAGGATAGTTATGTTGGTGATGCTATCTTTAACCTCAGGCTTCATTTGCAGATGGTACTTTATGACACGCCAGGTGTTATGGAGAAGAAAATGCACAAGCTGGATTCTATGATGATGAAGAATGTTCGCAGTGCTGTGGTTAATGCGGATTGTGTAGTTGTTCTTGTAGATGCATGTAAAGTGCCTGAAAAAGTATGCTTCGTCATTTGTAGGGTTGAATTTGAATCTTTTTCATGTTGTCCTTAGTCCATTTTCTTGTTTATAGATTGATGAAGTATTGGAAGAAGGTGTTGGTAGCCAGACAGATAAGTTGCCGCCCACTCTGCTGGTTTTGAATAAGAAGGATTTGATTAAACCTGGTGAAATTGCAAAGAAACTGGAGGTCTTTATATGCTCGTTGATATCTGTGTTGACATGTATAACTTACACATGTAATTCTGGATCTTCTTGTTTCAATAATTTTTGTAAGTAAGAATCTCATCTGTTTACAGTGGTATGAGAAATTTACAAATGCCGATGAGGTCATACCTGTGAGTGCCAAACATGGGCAGGGAGTGGAAGATGTCAAGCAATGGATATTATCAAAACTCCCTTTTGGGCCAGCATACTATCCTAAGGTACTTAGAAGAATTTCATGTTAGGCTGATTGCTGCTTCCTTTTTCTTTTCAGATCAAAGCTTAAGTTGTGTTGTTGTTTTAGGGCTACAAAGTTTTATACTCGCCTTATTAACCATTAGGTGTCAGGTGTAGAAATTGCACAGATGTTATGAATGTCATAAGATTATTTTTACAATCCTATTTCACCTTCTAAGGGCACATGAAATTAATAAGGGCAAGTAACTTTATAAGTTTGACTTCGGTTTCACAATATTCCTAATGATGAAACTATATTAAGACTGTTGAAAATGAGTTCCTTTTAAGCATACGTAAGTGTAGGTCTTCTGTATTTGGATTCCATGTGTGATAATGATACCTCATAAAATTATTGCTATTTTCATGTTTGAAAATACTCATGTTTGTTCTCTATGAACTCTTAGGACATCGTCAGTGAACACCCAGAAAGATTCTTTGTATCTGAAATTGTTCGAGAAAAGATCTTTATGCAGTACCGTAAAGAGATTCCATATGCATGTCAGGTATGTAAAGGAGAAGCTCAAAAGGTTTTGACTTGTAGAATAGTACCTCATACATAGAGGGAAAAAGGAAATAGATGTTCATATTTCTGGTTGCTTTGCTCCTTTTTTTTCCATTTAAATCTCATAGGTGAATGTTGTGAGCTACAAAACTAGGCCAACTGCAAAAGATTTTATACAGGTGGAGATCGTCGTTGAAAAGAACTCACAGAAGATCATTGTTATTGGAAAAGTAAGTAATCTTCGGTTCGGTTGTAGTGTTTTGTTGGCTTGTTCTGGCTATCAAATAAAATGCTAGAAGATGAAAGTTTCAGATGTTTGCTGCACACATGCTTCCAAAGTGCAAACCATATCAACATTATCCTTTTTTTTCCCCCATTCTTGATCAAAGGATTAATATGGTGCATATGTTTGCACAAAGACGTATTTCACAAAGCTATAGTTTTTATGCGCTATCACTGTAGGAAAAGAGCACGATCACTGATTTTGTATCCTGAATGATTGTAGGAAGGGAGGGCTCTGAAACTACTTGCAACCGCAGCACGCCTTGACATAGAAGATTTTCTACAGAAGAAAGTTTTTCTGGAGGTAACTACCAAGTTTTTCCGAAACCATATACTATGATCAGTCTTTGAGAATCATTTCATTATGGGCTGTTCATCTACTGCGTCATCTTCACACTTTTACTGGGTTGGTTTTGTGTTGTATAGAACTTAACGAGCTAATTAAGTAACTCGTGCTTTGAACAGGTTGACGTGAAGGTTAAAGAGAATTGGCGGCAAGATGAAGTGCTCTTGAAGAATTATGGCTATGGTGGTCAAATTCAAGCCTCATGAAAACCCGATCATAATGCAAGCGAAGCAAGGATGGTTGTACCCGTATCATTTCAAATTACATGATTGTATGTTATCTCTGAAATGGTTTTTGATGTTTTTTGATTATCATAGATGGCATGCCTCCATTTAGGCATCTAGTTAGCTGGAGTAGGATATAGATGTTATCTCAATGGGATGATAGTTTCAAGCATTCTGTAAGGCTGGCTGTAGGCATGGCATTTTCCCAGGGCCGAAGTTTTGTTACTCGTTAGGCCAAACCAAAGTCTCTCAAAAGTGAGAAATTTTTAATTGTTGCGTATATCACTAAATATTATCATTTTACTTCGTGCTAAATAATCATGTTCCAATATTTGCGTGCTAGTGTTGCCCCCCTTTCTATAGATGCAAACATGCGCACAACGGCCCCAGAACATGGATGCTTAAGGCAGTTGAATGATGGCAGCTGGCAGGCCGTGTCAGTTTCAGTGGATGCCCAGTCATGCCTCCTTCCAGCACCATGTCAAGGTCCATAGATGGCGCCAATTCAATGTCCGTCACAAAATAAAGAGTAAATGGTGGCTGAAAAGCTTACCAAAACAAAATTATGTGGTATCCCATTCCCACCAAAAATAGTGGGTCCTTGTAAAAAGGGCACTGAATCCTTCTCCTCCCGTATAACAACAATGTTAATGCGCACGGTGGATTGGCAATAAAAATTGGTGAAGGAATGGTACCATGCTAAATACTTGTTTAGTGTGTCTATATGTTATCGTTGATTCATACGAATTCTGCAATGTATAACTATAAATAGCTCATAATTATTCACACGTCTAAAAGTAATCACATGTTCACACATATAAACATAATCACATGTGGTAGTAATTGTAACTCATAATTATTCACACATTCTTCCAAGTAATTACACGTTGTAGTAATTGTGGTTTTATGTCATTAACCCAACCACCGGTATGTAGCGCTTAGTGGGGTTTATGAGATCATGCCCACACAAAAGTTCCCAAATGGGGAAACAAGTTTTTTATTAATTTTTTCTTTTAAGCTTTTCATTCATTTTCTAGCATTAGAATAAAGTTGAAGCCCAAAATCTAGAAGAAGAAATACACTGAAGCTTTCACCACAAACACTATGAATATATGATTGTTTCTTGCTTGTAACCATTACTAACATATTGTTTCTTGCTTGTAACCATTACTAACATATTTTGAGAGGATATGAGTCATTTGTGTTTGATAAATCCACCCATCTTCAACCTTTATATATCCAACTGCCTTTACCTAAAGAGAGATCAGAGATGAACCACCACCATCATCATCATCATCATCATCTAGCTTTAGCTCTTGTTTTATATGTTTTGATCCACCAACAATGTTTAAATCCCATCAATATTGTTGATGCAGCAGGTGCAGGTGATGGATTCATCAGAGCCAGAGGGGTCTATTTTGTTCTGAATGGCAGTCCTTATTATGCCAATGGCTTCAATGCTTACTGGCTTATGCTGGTGGTTTCTGACCCATCTCAGAGACACAAAGTTTCTTCTGCTTTTCAGGAGGCATCTAGCCACGGCCTCACAGTGACTAGGACTTGGGCTTTCAGTGATGGAGGCTACAGCCCCCTTCAATTCTCCCCTGGCTCCTACAATGAGCAAATGTTCAAGGTTACTCTCACACTCTCTTTATTGTTCCCTTTCAAGGGCAGATTCAACTTCTATTTCTTCCCACTACCAGTGATAGGGATTTATTTTTTTTATACTCTTTTAACGGTCACCAGAGTTTAATATTTGATTTTTTTTTTTTCTTAAATGTTGGAATTTTGGTGTGCGGAGGCCACTTCAGACCGAAATGTAGCTCTGCTCCTATTTTTTTTTTCTTTTGGATCTTTATATTTGAAAGGGACTTGAGTTCGAGTCCTCATTTCCGTATTTTGGATAGATCAAAGTAAAATATTACTTGAATTTGAAAGTTTGAAGTGAAGATTTTAGTAATCATGAAATCTTTTTCGGTTGTTGAAGGGATTGGATTTTGTTGTTGCGCAGCGGAGGCAAGAAGGTATGGGATTAAGTTGATATTGAGCTTGGTGAACAACTATGAGAGCTTTGGAGGAAGAAAGCAGTATGTAAACTGGACAAGAAGTCAGGGGCAGTATCTCACATCTGATGATGATTTCTACTCAACCCTGTGATTAAAAGTTACTACAGGAACCATGTACTGTGAGTGAAAAATTAAGCACATATTATTTCATGAGCTTTTTCTTTGATGAAATTTTCTGAGTTTTCAGTTTTGATTTTCATCAACCATTTTTGCAGACTGTTCTTTACTGATATAATAGCTATACAGAAGTTCATTATAAAGATGACCCAACAATTATGGCCTGGGAACTTATCAATGAGCCTGGATGCACATCAGATCCTGCAGGAGGGACTATTCAGGTTCAAAACACAAGCTCTTTGTCCAATTATATTTCCGTAATTAAGTTGGCTAGATTGTATATATAACTAGGTTATATTCATATTTGATAAGAACAGGGTTGGATAACGGAAATGGCTTCTCATTTGAAGTCAATTGACAGAAATCATTTACCGGAAGTTGGTCTTGCGGGGTTTTATGGAGAAGCAATACCTCAGAGGATGAGACTCAATCGCTAAAGCCAGGTCTCAATATAGGAACCGATTTCATTGCAAATAATATGGTTCCAGATCCAGGCATTGATTTTGCAACGGTTCACTCTTATCCTGATCAGTGGTAAATCATTTCAACCCTACTCAACTCATCTATTTCATGGAATTAATCGCAACGTTGTTATAAGCAATGGTGCAATTTGGGTTGGGCTATGATCCGATATTGTTTATGATCAATTCCGTTTGACAACTCCATTGGACCCGTTTAAATTACACAAAAATCCAGCCGAATTCCAACTGTCTCTGATCTAAGCATTTTTTGAATTGAGTTGTGTGGGTTTAATTTAAAAATAAATAAGAAATCACCAGGACCCAACTCGACTTGGCCCAACCATGCATTTGTCGGGTTGACCTTCCTACTTCCCCAAACCCGATTCAGCCGACTCCATTCCAACACGGTTTAAGAACAAAGATTTAATTAAACATACATGTAATTTTAATCCTATTGGAATCCGAGTCCCACGTTTGATCAAAACATGGTTATAATAAATGGTAGTGTGTCCCTTTTTTGTTTTTTGAAGAGATGTTTTATTAAAACATCAAGAAAATGGATAGGTGAGTAACTTATTATGAATCAAAAAAGCGATCATTTGGAACAATAACACAATCAAAAAAATTGCGGCCTGAAATGATACATGGAGTATAAATTACAATAAAAGTGTCGATTACTCGCTAGGTACTTTCTAGCAATATATGTGTTCTTAAGCGAGAAAAATGAAACGCTTGAGGTGTTGCGTCATAAGTAATTAACCTAATCTTTTAATATCAGATAATAAATATTTTTCAAATTTGAAATTTTAAAACCTTGACAACTTTTACTTTTATTTAAAACTTTTAGTGCTTGTATATTAAACAAAATAAGACATTCTCTCAAACTTTTTTTTTTGTTCAAAAGTCCCTAAACAGAATTTGTAAACAATAAATTTCACATCTATCTTTTTATATCTCAATAAAGAGGATGAATGAGTTATTGGGAAGTCCTTTAAATAATTAAAAATAACATTGTATTTTGTGGTCATTTTTGTCCCATGTGCCCCTTAGTATTTGATCTCTTTGGTCTTTTGGGCCTTTTATTATATTATGCATATAATAAATATTATATATGTATACTACATATATATATATATAGTTATGATTGAATTGTTTCTATAAAATAAAAAATAAAGTCCGTATTATCTGACATTCAACAGTAGGGTATAAATTTTTTTTGGGAGGGGATGAGGTGGTGGTGGAAAACCCTAAAATATACGAAATTACTAAATTATTTAATATCGGAAGATAAAAAAATTTAAAATTTAAAAATATTTTTGAAGAATTATTGTTTTTAATTATCTTACTTTAAATTATATTAGATACTCTAATATTCATATTACTTTTAAAATAGGCAAGTGAAAAAAAATATTATAAATAAGAATAATGTTTTCATAATCCTCAATATAATCTTATAATAAAAAAATAAAAAATAAAAAGTATTGTTGAAATCATGATAAATTTTGGTAAGTATTTTTTATATTGTTGCTAGACTAGTTTGCAATTGGTCAATTTTAAATTGTATAATGTTAAATGACTTATGAGTTTATTTTTTTATATGCAAATTTTTAAATAAACTTATATGTCGGTGAACACCTATAACTTAATTGGCCATTAGAAATTAGAAGTTAGGTTGAAATAAAAAAATTAAAAGTTTATATTTTTTTATATATACATAAAGAGAAAGAAATAAAAGAAGAATAAAAGCTAAATATATTTTCCACCTACATGCAGTCGGTAGAAAGTAGAAACAGTTGCCCTAAGCCTCGCGTAGTTTCAAAGGCAAATCTTTTCATTTTTACAACTTTTTTGGTCATTGCTTTCGGTTACATCCCCAAGGATTGGAAAGTAATTTTTTGATTGATGCAAATTTATTTTTATATTTAATAGTTGTCGAGGACTATTGATTATACAGCCCTTGTAATAAACATGGAAGAATTATAACTGAGAAGTTTTCAGCTTTTAATCTGGTATGTAGAGATTGTTTGTCTATTTAATGATATGAATCTTTGGGTTGTAATCGTGACTTCAAGCTCTTTTTTTTTTTTTTTTTTTTTTTTTTTTTTTTTTTTTAATCAGGGCTAAAAAAGCACAGCAAGAAGAGAGAAGAAAACAGAATAAAAGCAAAATAGAAGAAAAGCAATAGATCCATTAGGCGTAATTCACAGCAGAAGGCACAGTGATAGAGGACAAGGCAGTTTGTCCCAGGAAAACACGTGCACTAGGGATGATGGAGGGCGATCAATCCAGAGCTCCTTGCATATCAACCTTCATGCATGCGCGGCTAAGGCATCAACTGTCATATTGGTTGAGCGATTTGCCTAGAGAAAAACCACATAATCAAAGAACGGAACAGAAGATCGGATGCGAGATAAGATAGGGAAGATCTCCCATCTTCCTTACTTAACTAATCCATTGACTGTTTGAACCATCTCCAAGGAGTCAGACTCAAAAGTAACCCCTCGAAAGCCTTCCCTTTTAGCAAGATTAATCCCCTCCAACATAGCCCACACTTCAGCTTCAATTACCGAGCAAGAAGAACGCGCATGGCAGCACCCAGGAATAAAAGATCCAGATGCGTTCCTGACAACCACACTGAGACCATTCCGTTTAGAAGAAGAGTGTTAAGAGGCATCAACATTGATTTTTAGACCCGGAGAGGAAGGCATGGACCATGGAGACAACCCTAGGCATCTCCAAGCTGCTTGTAATTACAGGGCGAGGAGGAGAAGTAGCTTCCCAAAAGTCACGGTGAAGAATGGTACCCTCAATCAAGGTTCTGCGAGGATTAAAGAGAGAGCTTTCAAAAATTACATGACATCGTTCCTTCTAGATGGACCAACAGATGACAGCTATAATCAAAAGAACCCAGCTTTTATTAGAGCCCCTTAGTAAACCTGAAGATGTAATATGATAGATCCAATCCTCAAAAATGGAGATAGAAACCAGGTCAAAGGAATAACCTAGCACACTCCTGAACCAAACACTTCTCGTACCCTAGCACTACAGAAGCAAATATTCCTCCGTCTCAAATTCCTCAAAGCAGATGAGGCATAATGGGGAGGATCCCAAATGGCGTCTGAAAAGGTTGCCCCGAGTAGGATTGCAACATTTTAAGGCGCACCAAAGAAAAACTCGCACCTTATGAATAGTCTTGATGCTTTAGATCATATTCCAAATTTTCTTTGGTGTGATATAAGATGATGAGGGGCGGGTATTAGAGGCGCACAAGGCATGAGAACGCAGCCATTGATATCCAAATTTTACAAAGCAGGCTTCATCCTTAGTAGCATACCAGATTAGTCAGTTCTCCCCCGTACTATCACCCATAGGTTATCTGCGCCAGATTCTCACCCTAGGTTATCTTCCTGGTTGGTGAGTTCAAGCTTATGGGTTGAATCTCTAGTTAGCCTAAATCTACCTCGAAATCTGTAAAATTCAAATTAATCTTAACTCATGTAAATCCAAATTAATCGATAATGGAAATGTGAAATGAAGTTGATTAAAATTGAATATATCTTGTTGACTGGTGTGTTCTTATACTACCATTTGTTGCATGACCAGGCTGATAGGACTCGTCCTAATCCCCCCTGAATTATCGTGGGTCGTACCTGCTCCCAACTGACACCGTGTGTCAGATCAAGGATAAACTCGTCACCCACTCAGGGTCCATCAGAGTACTCCAGAATCGGCGGTGGCATGTGATGTCTCGATCTCTGCTACAGCCCTCATCTGCTATCAACTTGAAGGATATTAAAACCATAAAAACTGTGAGTGGACAAAACAACATTTTGTAAAATCATTTATATCAAAAAGACATTTATACCCTTCACGTAAAAGCATGCATGCATCATAAAACAGTTATTTCAAATGCTTTCTCAAAAGCAAGACATATTGCTTCCCAAATCAAAACACAGTGAAAACTACTGCTCAATCGAAGCCAGTACCTCAGTAGGGTCTCGATCCAAAACTAGATTATAGAAAACAAGTACGGGTCTCAACCTAAACAGAAAGTACATACAGAACCTCGGCCCAAATCATAGAACACATAGGAACACATCCCATGTGAACTCATCCCAATGTCAGTCACGATTCTAATCCTAACACATGTGCAAATAGCTCAGGACCGTTCACAATCCTAGCATGTCGCCATGAACACATAACTCGCCGCAACCCTCTCTAGATCATTGCGAACACATCGCTGATCGATCTCAGAGACTAACATCAGCACTCCTAAGTAGAGCCTCCCTCGGTCATTGCTTCCCGCGGCTGCTCGACAACATGCAGTGCATCGTGACCTCTCCGCAAGGACCACATCTGCAGTCCGGAGGCGAGCGTCACCATCATCAATAGGGCCTCAAACACGGAACATCACCAAATGGGTCACAGCCCGAAAACCAGTGTCCAACGACACTTCACATCTCAGGATTCCTCGAATCCTATAAAATCCACAACTGGATCTCATGCCCGAAATATCTTTCATAAAACTCATAATTGGGTCACAGCCCGACTTATCTCACATTTGACTATACTCTAAGTCAAATCTCAAATCAACTGGGTCATACGCCCGAAGGATATTTCTAAGCTGAAAACCATTTCTCATTTTCGAACCACTTTCAAATCAACGTTCAACTGGAACTAATGCCTAAATCTCGATTTCACACATCTCCGTGAAATCCTCCAAAATCATAAATCAATTCCTCGGTTTTATGCCTCTCCGTGAAACCTTCGGAATCACATGAAACACAAGCACGTAGTACGCTCGGCCAAAGCCCAAGCATCATATAAAACATAAATTCCGAACTACGTGCAATAATGTATTTTCCTCCGAAAATGCCAAAAAATTCATATTTAAAATATATGCACTCAAGCAGGGCCATGCAATAGGGAAGGCGGGAGGGGCCTAGGCTCTAGGTCCAAAAATATTGAAGGGCCCAAAATTAAGTTTTTTTTTGTTATATTTAAAAAAAATAGTAAGATGTATGATAATCTAGACGGGGGATACGATTGAGCGGGAAATAGAAGGAGAGTTTCCTTCAAAGTTCCAAGAAGAAACACAGTGTTTCAATATTCTAATTCAATGTTCCAAGATTAAATATCAATCTCATTCAATCTCAAATTCTCAATTGTTCTAAATTTTTAATTTTTTGCAATCTCATTCAAACTCTCAAACCCTAACCTCAATTTCTCAACAATTTGCTTTTCCAGTCGAAGACATCTAGACATTTTCACCTCCTATTCTGAAAACCCTATCTGAGATATTCATAAATTACAAACTTCAAAAAGAGCTAATTTAATTTAATAGAATTCCTATTACAGTTTCCCTAATTGAACACTTCCATTTGACAACTTTCCCTTGTGGATGTTGTAGTTTTTAACGACGGGAAGACCCCATCATATAATCAAAAGATCAATGCTATGGGTCTAATCCACAAATCTAACATTACAAATGGCAGGTCAGTTCTTGCTCTTTGTTAGAAATTAGAAATTATGCCTCTTTAATTTTTTTTTTGTGCCTTTGAATCCTTAATTACGTTTTTTTCGCATGCTAGGAAAACTTCAAGGAACTCACCTAAATTGATAAGGTCACTGCTACAAAAGTTCTTAGTTTAACAATATTTAATTGCATTATTGTTTTAAATATGAAATTCTGTATATAGTTGCAAATTACTTACTGGGTTTACAAAAAAAGTATAATATTTGTTTTAAAAAACAAATTAAATGTAATGTTTTGGACATGATGTACTTTTTTTCTTTGTTTGGGGTTTTGTCCTAATATATGAGTTTTCTCATAACAAAAATTTTAACGATGCTTCTTAATAAAATTATAATATAATCAATTTATAAAATTTACATTTTCAATAATTAAGTATGCGAATTGAGGACCCATTTTTTATTTTTGCCCTATGCCTCTAAATGTTTAGACCGGCTCTGCACTCATGGCATCTCAAATCATATTCATAAACACATATAAAACATTTATGCATGCATTATATTCATAAAGCAAAGTCCAGTCTCAGACCGTCCATGTTGCGGCTCGATACATGTGCCATAAGCCTCTCCGAGCTAATCCAACCTCCCGGGGTCATCCGGACATGTCCAAAACATATCCAAAAGTTACTACCAACCTAGAAAAGTCCATATCAAGAACCCCCAACATTCCCAGAAAAGTCAACGTGTCCCGGACATGCTTCTCTAGGATTTAAACCTAAAATTGACCAACCTAATGATCTCCAATCGACTCGAAACCACCACTATTGGATTCGTATCATGAAAACTTTTAACATGGTTCTAGTCCTACCTCAAAATATGTGCCCACGCACGGATCAAAGTGACTGATCAACGTTGACCAAAAAGTCAACGTCGATGTCAGCAAAGTCAACAGTCAAAGTCAACGCTGACATCATCACCGACATCAGCAATGATGTCATCACTGACATGTCAGGACCTGTCCCAATCCCCCCGGGATTAACGCGGGACGACCTTGATCCCGTCTGACAAGGGAAAATTTCGACATTAGCCCGCTCGGGCCTTCAGAGTATGCCAGGATCCGGAGGAGGTATGTGATGTCTCGGTCTCTGCTACAGCCTGCATCCGCTGTCAACCTGAAGGGCAGTCAAAACATATAAAAGCTGTGAGTGGACGAAACAATAATTTATAAAAACATTTTCATAAAGACATTTGTACCCTTCATTAAAAAGCCTGCATGCATTCAAAAACCATTTATCCAAAAGAATCATATGTGGGAACTAAGCCCAAAACCATAAAGAACCCAACCATAAGGGCCACAGCCCAAAACCTGTACACATCACACATCATATAACATATATACATAAATCATGCTACCAATCCTGTTATGGTTTCTAAAGCTACGCGCGTGCTACCCGGGGTCTCAAAGCCCAAGTCTCTCAGGGTCCACCCAGGTCAATGTCCGTAGATCAATGACCCTCCCTGAGGTTATAATCCAAGCCCTCCCGAGAGTAAGGTACCCAACGGGGGCGGCTCCACTCAGTTAGTGCTCCGTGACTACTCCGGGGTCCACCTAGGCCAACGACCCTCCCCGGATGAGACATTCTAAATAAGGAAGGTATTTGAATATATATATATATATATATATATATATATAGAAAAATATTCATGCCCTGTCCCCATAAACCGTCATGAAACTAGAAATCCATTTAGGGTCCTTGACCTGAAATCATAAACGTAAAGTAACTGGGTCTCGTGCCCAAACACATAACTCAATTGGGCATCATGCCCGATATCTCAGGGTCAGTCACAACTCTGATCGTAGTGAACAAATCAACCGATGCGACCACCGCTAGTTCATGGTGCACTCATCACCGATCGATATCCTAAACCGTCAGCACTCCGAAATCAAGCCACCAGTGGCTTCTTGACGACGGTACGTGCATCGTGACCTCTCTGGAAGAAACGTATCCCAATCTGAAGGTGAGCATCATATCGTCCGTCGCTATGCACAAAGCACCCGCTGCGACCACGACTCAGACCCGTAGGTCATCAATAGGGTTACATGCCCGAGACAAAACCAAACGGGCCTCATGCCTGAGTTTATCCTTTTTAAATCCCAAAACTATTTCATTTAAACCATCGTAGAAATACAAACCCGTATAGGCACCGTATAAGGCTGAAACCTCGAAATACGTGCCAATACGTAACCACACACAATTGCACTCATGTAATCACAAAACATGTATTAAAACATATAATAAATATTTATACATGCATAAATTTAGAAAACAAGGTCCACTCACAGACCGTCCGAGCTGCCGCCTCGATAAGCTTGCCATACGGCTCTCTCAGGCCAATCGCCGTCACCGGGACTCCCAAACCTGTCCAAATCACTTTAGAGGGTTACTAACTACTTTATTAACCTCTTACTAAATACCTGTAATTTTCCAGAATTTTTAACTATTTTTAAACTCGATCCTAAACCTTCGGACACTCCGAAACCTATCGAAATGATGTCCGGTCGATACGAAACCAGTCCCAAAATGTTCGTTACATCAAATAGATGATTTAACATGTTGGAAGTATCCCCAAAATGTGGCCCACTCGTCCACACAATCCGACCAATTACCTTGTCGGGTTTTCCTCCACGTCGCCGGCCACGGCGGTGCAGGCCGCCGTGCAGCCACCTCTCAGTCCTCAGCCACTCTCTGCCTCATCCTCAGATTGAACCAAGTGAAGGGGGAAGGATTGGGGTGTGGTCATGGTCGATGGGCATTTGGTGAGATCGGGGAAAATGTATGAAATGGGGAAATGGGGATATGCATGTATGTAACATACTGGGTAATGGATGGGTGACACTTGTCACTCTTGCATTAAGCCAATTTAAAATATCTGGGGCCCACCTAATGCCAAAAGGCATTCATCTCATAAAACGTGCAATAATTACTCGGAACTTCCGTGACCCATAACTTCTCTGTTCGACATCCGATTTCGGCGTGCCGCCTGTCTATGGATTCGTATCGACTCGATTTACGTAACGATCCTCAGCCCTCGGCCATCGGACCTCCCGATCAAAAAGTTAACATTTTGCCCACGACTAGGGGCAAAATGGTCATTTTGCATCGTTCATCCGATTTCACTCAACTAATCACCGATTATCCTTACTAATCCTGATTAGTCACTAATCTAATTCCAAAATTCGGGACGAGTCGTTACATGACATCTGACATGTGTCAGCTGACATGTCAGACTTGACATGATGACGTCATCAATGACATCATCATCCTTATCCTCTGTCTGGGTCGACCCATTTCCCTGAATTGGGTCACGCAGACCCATGACCCTAACCTGGTTCAATCTTCCAACTCCAGCCACCAAAATTGATGTCGTTTCTTCCAATCTCTTCGTCTCAATCCCAGGGAGGTATCTATGCAATTAAAACAATGAAAAACACCATAAAATTACCTATTGCAATTAATGAACAGTGGCTTGGATTTCCAGCTCTCTGTCTGGGCTACTCCACCGTCCTCAGCCCACAATTTCAGTCTCACAAGACTCGTACAACCCTCGCAAGCACAACCCAATCATTAGAAACAGCCCCCAACGTCCAAACCCAGATTTTTGAATTTTAATTTAAAACCGGGTCTGGGCTACTCCACGACGGTCCTGCCACTTCCTCGTCGTCCCCTGATCCCTCAGCCATCCTCTGTCACTCTCTCAGGCAGCCCAGCTGCTGGTTTCAATCGAAGGAAATGGGGAGGGGATAGGTTTGTGGGTTTCGGGTTCGAATGAAAGAATGAAGAAGATGGTATGCATGTATGTATGTTGGGGAAGTAATGGATGAGTAACAAGTGACACTTGTCACTCATCCATTGGGATTGAAACAAAATATCTAGGCCCTACTCAAGACAAAAGTCCACTCGTCTCATAATTCGTGCAATAGTGTTTCGAAACTTCTGTGACCCGTAACTTTCCCTTCGAATATTCGACTTCAAGGTGCCACCTGTCTACGGATTTGTTTTGACTCGATCTACGTAATGGTCCTCGATCCTCGTGCATTGGACCTCTCGAGTCAAAAGTTTACTTTTTACCCTCGTTCAAGGGCAAAATCGTAATTTCACCATGAACGTTCGGTATTTCTTGACTAATCCCCGATTAGCCTCACTAATTCACAATTAAATCTTAATTAATCTCAAAAATTTTGGACGGGTCGTTACATAGGTTGTGTAGCTCCAATGGTTAAAACGAGCTCTCTTTCGTGAACAATTGGCTTCACACTCACATCCAAGATGCACAACACATTCTTCAAAAACCAGTATTGTAATGACCCAAACCTTCAGGGGGAAAAGCAAATCAGGAAAATTACGTAAATAACAATTTTACCCTAGGGAAAAAAGTTAAAATATTGACTTTTTGTTTGGGACATCGTTTGAGGATTTCGAGAAGACATTTACGAAGGTCTCGGGATCATGACTTCGTAGACAAGAGGCACGTCAAAATTGGAGATCGTGTGAGAATGATTTGAGTAAGAAACCTTTGGGGGTATTTTGGTAATTATGTTGGAAGGGCATTTTTGTCATTTTTCTTTGGGAAACAATTGGTTGGTTGATAGGTTGTTAATTAAGCATTATTTTATATTATTTTATTCCCTTTATACTTAATTTTTAATATTAAAATAATAAACAATTAGATAAAAATAATATATTTTGTTATATTTTTGTAGGAATAAATAAGACTAGGAATTTGGAGCGTTTTAGCGAAAGAATCGTCCCGATTGGAATTATAACCAAGAATTTATGGACGAATTTCGGTAGAAATATATATATTAATTTTTTAATTAATATTTCTTTTGCAACCCAAAATCCTCAAGCCCAGCAGCCCAGAATCGTGGCCTAGTTCCTTTGCAAGCCCAGCCTACGATGCCCAGAAGCCCAATCCATTCTTCAGCCCAAAACCGGCCCAAGATCCAGCCCAAAATTTGAAACCCAAGCTTCTGCCCAGTTAGAAGTCGTCGGAATGGGCCTGCCGAAGCTCTAACCATCACCTCGGCGCGCGCTTCCCGAACGTCTTTCCATTCCCCAGCACGCGTGCGCCGTTGTCTGTTGCCATTGTTATCGAGAAATGCGCGACCGCCACATATATTTTCAACGTGCGCCTACCGACAAGCCTTTCTATGTAAGCCTACTGCCACCGACCTACCTCCCCTTTTCCAGCCTGCCCGCGCTGAATTCAGCTGAATTTTCCAGTCGCCGCCCATCGTGTCTTTTCACTGACATTCAGCAGTCTGCTGCTGCCTGCTGTTGATGCACGAGATATGCCAACTTAGGGAGCGAATGTTGTTCCACCATGATAGGTCCTCAAATAAGCATTAATTTATATTATTTTATACCCTTTATACTTAGCTTTTAATATTAAAATAATAAATAATTAGATAAATTAATTTATTTTGTGATATTTTTATTTAAATAAATAAAACTTGTTATTTGGAGCGTTTTGGCGAAAGAATCGTCCCGATCGAAATTATAACGAATAAATTATGGACGAATTTCGGGGAAATATTACTAATTAATTGTTTAATTAATTTTGCAGCCCAAACCATTTTTTCATTCTTCTGCAGCCCAAAGCAAGCAGCAGCCCAGCTCCAGGCCCAACCTGCTTCAGCCTTCAGCCCAATCTACAGTGCAACCAACTCAGCCCAAATCATGCACAGCCCAACATGTTCAACCCACTCCAAAACTGCTCCACTTTCTCATATTTTTCTGATTTTTCAAGCCACTTTCCAACCCAATTTTTCAACTTTACAACTCAAACCACTTCTAAACATCATCACAAATCTTTATTACTCATCATTCCATTATTCCACATTTTTTATTTTATTTCTATATTATTTTTGATAGCTTTTTTCACCTATAAATAGGGATTCAATTCTTGTATTTTGGGGGTCCCCAATTAGTTTCATTCTTCCATTTCTTTCTTAGTTCTTAGTTCTTAGTTCTTAGTTAGTTCTTTTGTTTCTCTCTTTTGAGAGACATTTTTGGGGACCATTTTTACTTCTTGTAGATTTTCTTATTAATTAGTTTTCTTTTAATTCTTATCCGTAATTTATGTTATTTTTATGTTATTTTCATTTCTTCTTTACTATTGTTCTTGGTATTTTATTTCTAACATTTGTAAGTAAGAATGCAATCTCCATGTGTTTTACTTTTTGAATTTCTTTTACTTCATATGTTTTAGTGCTTAAACTTCAATTTGATGTTAAGTGTTTTATCCGCTGTCGGTGCACTTAGAGTAGAATTGAAGAGATTAAATGTTGATCGCTGTCGGCGCATTTAATTATAAACTTAAGGTAAATCATGTTGTAAATGTTTGAAGCATATTGATGTTTGACACACATTAATGGTTGATGCATTTAGAATATTGAAAGATATATGTAAGTATTTGAGATGATGAAAGTAGGATTTCGTGATTGGTTTATTATGAGAAAAATGTTAGAAAGAAGTCTATTTTTAGGAGTAGTTTAAATAATGTGATTGTTAATTCGAAATTACTTACGTAAAAGTGTGGGTTTTGTCTATGAAACTACTCTATGGTTTGTAAATTCCAATTAGCATGAGCATTTGCATTTTAATTCTTAATTAGTGTTTTCTTTAATTTAGTTATAAATCTTTTCAAAACCCCCCTTCTTTATTCTTTTATTCTTTTATTCTTTTAATTCTTTTATTCTTTTATTCCTTTAATTCTTTATTCTCTAATTCTTTAATTCATTATTCTTTTATTCATCTCCCACTAACACATTATTAATGTTCCCTAATTTCCCCGGTTAAGAACGATCCCTATTTACCAATACTACATCTACACAAAAAGGGTTTAAATTGCACAATACTCAAATTACGTGTTTAAATTAATGCGTAATTTGGGCGTAGTCAATTTTTGGCGCCGTTGCCGGGGAAATTGAAATCATTTTAATTTGTTAGTGTATGTATATAAATTGTGCATATTATACTTGTTTATAAATTTTACTTTTGTTAATATTATATTTGTTTATACCCTTACTTACTTGTTTATATTTTATTTATCCATCTTATTTTTGTTCTTATTATTTTCGTTTATAATGTTCATACTTTACTTATTCATATTTTCTAATTTATACTTGTTCATAAATGTTCATAATTTTTTTTTATATATTTGTTCATATTCAAATTGTTTATTTAAATTTAAAATTCTATCATACTTGTTCATAATTTAATTTTATTTGTACTTGTCATAAATGCATATTGTACATATTCAATTTTCCTTACTTTTAATTTATTTATTTATTTTTTTTCTTTACACTTTCTAACTTCTTCTTTAATCCATTAACTTTAATTTTATTTCATAAACTTTTTCTTTATTCCACTAACTTTAAATTTATTCCACTAACTTTTTATTCCATTAACTTTTTATTCCATTAACTTATATTCCTTTAACTTTATTCCATTAACTTTCTTTTCATTAATTTTATCAACTTTATATTCCACTAACTTTATGTTTACACTTATTTTATTTTTATGTAATTAATTGTTTGTTTATGTCTTTTTAGACTTTAAATTTTTAAATGAAAGAAAAAAAATTCGGAATAAAAAAAACATAAAATAATAATAATAATAATAATAAATTTAAAAAAAAATCGAAATAAAAAAAATATTAAAAAAAATTCTTATTTTAGCTTTATGTTAGTATTAATTCATACTTGTAAATAAATGTAGTATATATGTTACTTGTTACCTTTTATACATGTTCATAACTTTTATGTTTCTTAGTATACATACATGCAAGGATGAAAATATCGATATCGACGGATATATCGCTAGTTAAATTTACGGATATCTCGCCCCAAATATCGGTATCGATATCGATATCGTTTACGGTCAACAAAAATGACGGAAATTCGGTCTTAAAGTTGGAAATTTGGAATGAAACTTTGAGAAAAACTTAAGCATGCAATAATGGTTATATAGGACTAATAAAAACTATAAAATGACTTTTATATAATAAATATATGATGAATAAGATGTAATATGATTCTGACGATAACTAATAATATAAAATCTTAAATATAAACATAAATTGAGGTGAGTTACTATAATTGAATGTTAAAATGGTTAAAAATATAACAATAAACATACAAAAATTCAATGTAAGAAAAATGATAAAATAAGTTTAACATATTTAAAATTGGGAAAAAAAAAGAATGAAAAAATAGGGTCAAATTTTGTTAAAAATTGAAAGTAATGGATATATATAAAATTGGACAAAAAATGAAAAAAAAAAAGACCAACCTTTGAAAAATTGGAATAAATGAATAAAAAGAAGAAGAAAAAAAAGGAAAAAACCAAAAAAACCAAAAAAACCAAAATGTGGCAGCTGGTTGGGGAATAAAAAGGAAAAATAAAAAAAAAAACGGAAGGATGTGCAACTGGGGGGTCGAACCCGAGACCCCCCCCAAGGACATAAAAGGCCCACGCCAACTCTGCTGGGCTTCAGTTTATTAATTTACCTAACGTTAATTATATATGTATAAACATTAATCTGCTAACAAAGTCTCCCCCTACCTCCCGCCGGGTCTGCAACTTGGGTTTTTCGACCCGGCGGCATGACCCGATGAAATAACCTTTGTTTTACGTCCGATTTCACGATTTAATAGTGCATTTTCATCGTTTTGATCTTAGAAATAGATCTGTGGGTTCAAAACAAGAAATCATTTCGAAATTTCGGCCAATTTCTTCCCCCCCTTCTTATGTGTCGCCGGCCGGAAATCACGATATATCGGTCGATATATCGACGATTCCGGCGATATTTACTTCCCTGCATACATGTTCATAATAGTCTTTCATTTATGTTTGTTTATAATTCTCTTACTTGTTATTTTATTCTTGTTCATACTTGTACATAATGTTCATTCTTTTTAATTGTTCATAAATGCTTATAGTAAATATTCACTTTTCCTTATTTTTATTTTTATTTTATTTATGGTAATTTTTATTTTTTTTAAAGAGCATAAAATTCTTTAAAAAAAATAAAATAAAAAATTCTTCATTTATTTAATTTTTAAATTCCGAAAAAAACAATATAAAAATTTAAAAATAAAAAAAATAATAATAATTATATAAAAAAAATTGTTCATACGTAAATAAATTATTTTCTTTTTCTTCATTTATTTAATTCTTAACTTGCATTTCATCTTTCATTCTAACTTGCATTTCATCTTTCATTTAACCTGCATTTTCATTTAACTTGCATTTTCACTTAACTTGCATCTTTCATTCTAACTTGCATTTCACATTTCATTTAACTTGCATTTTTAACTTCACTTGCATATTTAGTTTAACTTGCATTGCACTCTTCCTCTAACTTACATCTTTAACTCACATTGCATCCTTAAACTTTAATTTGCATTTCTAACTTGCATTCTTAATTAACGTACATCTCTGACTAACTAACTTGCATCTCTGTCTAGGCTGGATGGACGTTAAACTTCAAGCGCTTGTTAAGAGGCAACCCAATGTGTTCCCGAGATGTGAAGGAGTCATCAATACAGATTTGCTATCCTTCTACCCTTCACTCTCTTTTATTTTGTTTAGTTAATGTTTTCTTTTTTCGTAAATCATCTTCCTTACTTTGATTCTATGTTTAATTACTTCGTATTTTCCTACATTGAGGACAATGTAGAATTTAAGTGTGGGGGAATGATTTACAATTTTAATTGTTTAAAAAAAAATTGAAAAAAATAAATTCAAAAAAATAAAAAAATTAATAAATTTTAAAAAAATAATATTAAAAAAAAATTGTTTTCTTGAATCTTTTTATTTTAACTTAGTGTTTTTATGAGTCATAAGTTGCCCTTTAACTTGTCAATGATACAAATGAACAAAAATGAATATGTTATGGCCATAAAGATAATCACTACAACTTGAATTTGTTTGTTAATATTTTGTGATTAAGTGTTATAACTTGAAGATAATGCATGTAAATTTGCATATAAACGAGCATGATAAGATAAGTATGAATCATATGAACCTTATGTGAGCTTTAGAACTTTATATACATCTTTGATGAGTGATTCATAAGTTCTTTGTTTAAATTGATATACATATGCCTCATAACTACTTGTCATAGCTTTTAATGAACTCTAGAGTACTAGAACTTATTCTATGTGATTTTCAAAGCTTTTAAGTCAATAAACTCTCTGATTTTGGAAATGATTAAGGCATTAGGGTTAACACCACAAATTCAAACATCCATGTTCCCTATTTTGTGCGCACAAGTTGCGACCCCCTTAGTTTTACCCCTTTTGAGCCCACATTAAGGCTTTCTTTCATCACCATGATTATCTAAACACTTGAGCTTAGTATAGACATCCTTTACCCTTGTTCCAAGAACTCGGTTGAAGACATAAAGATTGTGTAAAGAGAAAATGATGTTGAAAAGACTTTTATGTGAACTATTTGGATTTACTTACTCAAGCTTTGTTGTATTGTTGACACATGTTATTACCTTGATATAAAAAAAAAGCAAAAAAAAAAAAAAGAAAAAAAAAGTTGAGTCTCGATCAAGGTAATAAGGTTTGGTTATGTAATGTTTGAGTTAAGTCCCTTACAATTGTAAATCCGACACAAAGAATGATTATGAGGCCCAACATGATGAAATTAGGCCTATGTTCGAAAGGATGGATTACTGACATCATTGCACTAAGGTTGAGAAGCTATGATACGTTTTGGGAGTCTATTGAGTCTTGGAACGAATTGAGCACCACTTGTCCTATATTTTCCTTGCCTCTAAGCTTAGCCCCATTACAACCTTCGTAAAGACCTTATGATCCTTAAGATGGTAAATTTTGATTAGTGGAGTCAATCACTTGAGTAAGCTTATGGTTTTGGTTCATTTGTGCAAGTATGTTTGGTTTTTATCTTGAGGTGTTTGTTTGAAATTTTGCAAAAGTACTTCATTTCGATTATGTGAGTATTTCTCACATACTTTGAGTGCAAACACAAACCCTTACAAAATTGAGTGAATTTATGAGTGCATATCCTTGTGAGTTGATTCATACTTGTTTTATTCATGTTGAGATCCATTTCACCATATTTACTCATTATCTTATTTGTTAAAACATTTTGTTACCATATATTAACTCTTGAATTCCATATGCTTAAATGTTTTAAGTGAAAATCTTTTATGCCATGATAATAATGAAATTTTGAGACAAATGGTTAATGGTTTACTTATTTTGAATTCTTAGTTTAGTTTTAGTATTTGCTAGGGACTAGCAAAGTTTAAGTGTGGGGGTATTTGATAGGTCATCAAATAAGCATTAATTTATATTATTTTATACCCTTTATACTTAGCTTTTAATATTAAAATAATAAATAATTAGATAAATTAATTTATTTTGTGATATTTTTATTTAAATAAATAAAACTTGTTATTTGGAGCGTTTTGGCGAAAGAATCGTCCCGATCGAAATTATAACGAATAAATTATGGACGAATTTCGGGGAAATATTACTAATTAATTGTTTAATTAATTTTGCAGCCCAAACCATTTTTTCATTCTTCTGCAGCCCAAAGCAAGCAGCAGCCCAGCTCCAGGCCCAACCTGCTTCAGCTCCAGGCCCAACCTGCTTCAGCCTTCAGCCCAATCTACAGTGCAACCAACTCAGCCCAAATCCTGCACAGCCCAACATGTTCAACCCACTCCAAAACTGCTCCACTTTCTCATATTTTTCTGATTTTTCAAGCCACTTTCCAACCCAATTTTTCAACTTTACAACTCAAACCACTTCTAAACATCATCACAAATCTTTATTACTCATCATTCCATTATTCCACATTTTTTATTTTATTTCTATATTATTTTTGATAGCTTTTTTCACCTATAAATAGGGATTCAATTCTTGTATTTTGGGGGTCCCCAATTAGTTTCATTCTTCCATTTCTTTCTTAGTTCTTAGTTCTTAGTTCTTAGTTAGTTCTTTTGTTTCTCTCTTTTGAGAGACATTTTTGGGGACCATTTTTACTTCTTGTAGATTTTCTTATTAATTAGTTTTCTTTTAATTCTTATCCGTAATTTATGTTATTTTTATGTTATTTTCATTTCTTCTTTACTATTGTTCTTGGTATTTTATTTCTAACATTTGTAAGTAAGAATGCAATCTCCATGTGTTTTACTTTTTGAATTTCTTTTACTTCATATGTTTTAGTGCTTAAACTTCAATTTGATGTTAAGTGTTTTATCCGCTGTCGGTGCACTTAGAGTAGAATTGAAGAGATTAAATGTTGATCGCTGTCAGCGCATTTAATTATAAACTTGAGGTAAATCATGTTGTAAATGTTTGAAGCATATTGATGTTTGACACACATTAATGGTTGATGCATTTATAATATTGAAAGATATATGTAAGTATTTGAGATGATGAAAGTAGGATTTCGTGATTGGTTTATTATGAGAAAAATGTTAGAAAGAAGTCTATTTTTAGGAGTAGTTTAAATAATGTGATTGTTAATTCGAAATTACTTACGTAAAAGTGTGGGTTTTGTCTATGAAACTACTCTATGGTTTGTAAATTCCAATTAGCATGAGCATTTGCATTTTAATTCTTAATTAGTGTTTTCTTTAATTTAGTTATAAATCTTTTCAAAACCCCCCTTCTTTATTCTTTTATTCTTTTATTCTTTTAATTCTTTTATTCTTTTATTCCTTTAATTCTTTATTCTCTAATTCTTTAATTCATTATTCTTTTATTCATCTCCCACTAACACATTATTAATGTTCCCTAATTTCCCCGGTTAAGAACAATCCCTATTTACCAATACTACATCTACACAAAAAGGGTTTAAATTGCACAATACTCAAATTACGTGTTTAAATTAATGCGTAGTTTGGGCGTAGTCACACCACGTGCCCTGTGTAGACCTGAAAGGGAATGAAACTGGTCGGTCGATCAAAGTATAGGCACCGGTATGGTACCAGCCCAAAGATACTCTGACACCCAAGTCAGTAGTCGGTCTAAGGTATAAGGTGAGTGGTAAAATGTGTACTGTAAAAGTAGTTGTGAACAGTAAATGCTTGGTTACCTTTATACGACAAATGGACCCCTTTTGTATGGGTGTGGTGAATATAATAATTGTATTCTCCCGATGTGGGACAAATGTCAGTTGCTGTGGGACTAACACGTGGAGGGGCTATCCAGACCCGACTAGGGTTTGCTCGCATGAGTGGGCCTGGGCCCTTTGGGCTTGTGCTAGGCGGTAGTATTGGACCGTCAGGTTGGTCTGGGCTGACGCACCAACTGATAGAGGCTGGGCCTCCATAGTCGGCCGGTGGCATGGTGTCGGAAGAGGGCTGGGCCTCTGGGTCGGTCTGGGCCGACATGCCGAGCCAGCAGAGGGCTGGGCCTCCAAGATTGGGCTGGGTTGATCGTCATTTTGGTAATGGGCTTGGCCTGCAGTCAGTCTGGGCTTCATGCTCGTTCTAGGCCGATATGGTATTAACAGAAGTCCCCCAAGTTCATGACCTAGGTGGAATTTCTAGGTTTGGGACTTGTAAAAAGAGTGCCTCAAACCGGATGTACATGCCTCCAGTCCCCCAAGTCCCCCAAGCGAGGGATTGAACCGAGCGTAGGAATCAGTGGTGATAGGCGGAGGGTAGACCGAGAGGATGTGAGTTGGTCGGTGTGGGTGGGAGAAGTCGACGTCAGCAGGTGTGGATGTCGAGGGTCCACCTACGCCATGGGTCAGTGGACATGACCATTGGAGGAATCGAGGAGCCATCTGTGTCGCGTGTGAGTCGGTGAACGGTTGGAATTCACGACCGTTGGTTATGAGCTGGTAATTGGTGGGCACCCGTGGCCTGTGGGGGGATAGTTGGCAGTGGTAATAAATGTCACGGGGATTGAGGCGATGCTTCGACTGCCGACCTGGGCCTATAAATAGTGGGTTAAAAAGCTATTTTAACCATTTTTTATTTTCCCGCATTTTGTTTGTGTGTTCTTTGTCTGTGTTGAGGCGATTTCCAGCGAGCACTCCCGATAATGTTCACGGTGGTACGAATTCCAGTGAGGACAAAACGTCTGTGAACCATCAGGTATGACCTCTGGCCCTCCTTACTTTGACTTGGATTTCATATTTTCTTTCGTTTCTAGTGGATGAACCGTGGATGAACTGGGGTTCGGGCACGGGTTCAACCTTGGTAAAATAGTGGTTGATGTCCAATAGGTGTTTGTTTTTACTCCCTGTTTACAGTGTTGCGATGTCTGACAGAGATATCCAATCCAACAAAGTACGGGACTACGACGAGGGGGAGCAACAGAGCTTTTAGGTAGATGCGGGCACTTCGGTGGAGGACAGACCGATGAGCCGAGAGGCCAAGAAACCCGCTAGAAGTGACCAGACCGGGGTATCGGCGTCTGGTCGGTCTAGGGTTGAGAAGATTCCGACCAGTAGGAAAGGGTCTGCCAGCGCGAGCACAGCTCAGACTACTGAGGCTCCGACCGAGGAGGCTATCGACACAGTGGTGTGGTCGATAGATGCATACGAGAGCCGGGAGACGGAAGCGTCGGTGAAGAAATTCCGATCGGCTTAGGGAGTGCCAGTGGACATGGAGCTGCGAGTGGTCTGTCCCACCGAGCTGCCAAGCGAGGCACCAGAAGGATAGGCGTTGTTCTACACCGAGCTGTACAGCCATGGCGTCCGACTGCCCCTGCATCCGTGGCTAAGGAGGATGGTTTGAGGGCTAGGCGTGGCCCTCGGTCAGCTAAACCCGAATGTCCTGATCATTCTGGTCAGCTTGTAAGCTGCCTTCACCAGAGTTGGGGAAAAACCACCGACCTATGCCCAGGTCGTCCACCTATATGAGTTCGCACAGCAGCAGCAGAGCACTGGCTGGGTGCATGCTCGGTGCAAGGACAAGATGACTCGGGGGGAGTTCATCTATGGTATACCGTCCTCCCAGAAGACGTAAAGGAATAAGTTTATTTACGTCGGGGGGAACTGGGGAGGACGAGGCATCCCGTTTTTTTCCAGGATTTGGGGGTCGAGGGTCGGTCTCTGATATGTTTCAATTTAAATGTGATTTCATTTGTAGGTTGGTGCGAAAGTGGCTGACCGACGTGTATGTTTTTGCAGGTACCCTTCTCGAGGCGATCGCTACCAATGAGGAAAGGAAGGCCTGTGAGCGGGTAAGGAAGGTGTGTATTGCTCCGTGGTGGCACCGAGACGTGCTTCGGGTACCCTGACTTCAACTTCGAGGTCGGTTTGATCCCCAATCTTGGTAAGTGACCTGTTGTTGTGCTTTTTTTTTGTCTGCCCTTGTGCTGACACTTGGTGTTCGGTGCAAGTGTTCCCAAAGATGTCAAGAAGTAGATTGACTGAATGGTTGAGGAGGCAAAGGCAAAGCAGAAAATGTGTGGGTTGGAGGAACAAAGGAAAGTAACCGGGTCGGCCAGCTCCACCCATAAAAGGAAACAGGCCCCGGACGCTAGCTTGGAAGCAGGGAAGTCGCCCAATTTCAATCCGCGGGCGACCGAAAGGCTTGGTTGACTGTTCAATGTGAACAGGGGGAAGAAAAGAAGGAAGAGCGATCTGAAGATTCCCCAGTCCGTGTAGGTGGCCATCCCTGCTGCACCGACTTCAAATCCCCAGTGTACCGAGCCATTGGTGGTTACTCCAATGATCGATCTGGAGGAAGGTCGGGAGCATCCCGAGCCGGTGGTTCGGTCTGACACCTCGGTCAGTATCATGGTCACGGAGAGTGAGGCTGAGCGGGAGAGTCAGGTCTGGAACTCACTAGCCAAGACTGCCGAGGAAGTGAGAGCTAGGGCTGCCATTCCCGATCTGGTTGAGATGGCCTTTCCGGAGCCACCGTTCACCTTTCGGGGGATGTCACTGTCACTGCAGAAGCCACCGACCGGCCCCCTGCCCCGAGACGTGTCTCTTCAGCAAGAGGTGTGTCCGAGGGAGATCGAGCACTCGCAGTCAGTCCCGTCACGCTCTTCCGAGGCTGCTCTGCTTGCTAAACCATCGCTACAGTAGCAATTAAGTCGGGGTGACCCTCTTGTCGGGGGAGATCGGTGGGAGGATACTCCTGCCTTGGTGCACGAGCAGATGTTGCCGATCGTGGATAATATGGCGGCAGGCGCTTCCAAGGAGTTGCGCGGTCTGGGTACCAGCTTTGAGGAGGCGGTCCTCGAGCGGTTGTTCAGGTCCCTTGGTGCTGTCTCACACGTAAGTTACACGGTGTAACCCTACTGGTATTTGAGTTCTAGTTTTTTCTGCTTGTACTAACTTGTGTGCATGTCGGTGCAGTTTCTCGGGCGGCTGTTTGTCAGCTACTCCGATGCTCTTGGCCGAGCGACTTTCGCGGAGGAAGAAAAGAAGCAGCTGAAGGAGCAAGCTGCTACTGCTGCTCGGGAGTCACTAGAGACCGAGCATCTACTGAAGGCAGAAGCTGAGTTGGCTCGGGATGCGATGATTGAGATGGAGCGGAGGCTTCAGGCTCAGGAGCAGAAGCTGACAGAGCAAGAGGCCCGACTCGGCATTTATGCTGAGGAGGTTAGTGCCGGGTAGTTGGAGACTGAAGAGGCCGACCGACTCAGGGTTGAGTTGGAGCGGGTCAGTGAGGATGCAGTGCTTTTGTTCACGGTTTGAAGCTCGGGCTAATGCTCAGTTGGTGGCAGATGACGTCGGTCGAGATGCCGGGCATGTCCCTGTAAGACCACGCGAAGACCTATGCGTTATCGCGCAGGAACTTGATCAGATCGGCACGCAGAGCTGGGCTCTGTGTAGTGCCAATCTTGACCTTCCAATCGGCGAAGTCATACAAGAGGATGACCTCCTCTACCTCCTCGACCTACTGAGGGTGCAGCGTGGTAGAGTGGTCGCGAGGGTCCTCGATTGGCCCGTCGGGCAGATGCTGAGCAACTTGGGGGTCCACCAGGTCGGCCTCACAGGCGGACTCGATGACGGCCAAAGTTTCTACGGGCTGGGTGATAGCCTTTCCAGCGAGAGTGGTGGAGTTGCAAGTCCGAGCTGCCATTTGTTCTCCACAGACCTATCTGATGCTCATGGGTATCGAAAACTTCATGAGAAGGAGATGGGTGGAGACAACGGCTCGGAACTGGTTGATAAGTCCGCTGCCCAGGATGACGTTGTAGGCGTTCAAGCAGCCCACCACAAGAAAGGGTGCTAGAACGGTTGCGCTCTTCGGATTCTCACCGACCGTGATGGGCAGGTTGACAGTGCCAATAGGGACGATAGAGTCCCCTATAAACCCGAACAGAGGGGAGGGTGATCGGTCGAGCTCGGCCTCCTTGAGTTGAAGTTGCTTGTAGGCCTCCATAAAGATGACATTGACTGAGCTGCCAGTGTCGATCATGATCCGACCAACATTAAAGTTGTTGATGATGGCATGGATGACGAGTGGGTCGTCGTGCGGGTAGATCACCCTGTGCTCCTCTTCTTCCGAGAAAGAGATGGCCTCCCAACTGGTGCGTGCCACCTTCTGGGCTCGGACGTCCGCCACCTAGAAGTCCTCTTGGTTGTGCTTCATGTTACGGAGGAAGTCTTTCTTTGCTCAGTTTGATGCCAGAGGTAGGGAGATGGAGGTGCCGCCGGTTATTGTGTTGATCTGGGTGTGTCGGGGCTGTTGCGGAGCGTTTTGCAAGAACTGGTTAATCTTGCCGTCTCGGACCAAGGCCTCGACCAGATCTCGGTAGGCCACACACTAATCAATGTTGTGGCCGTTATACTTGTGGTACTTGTAGTAGACACTAGTGTTCTTGGCCAGTCGGCCTGTGCCGGGAGTCCAGGTCGGCTTAGGGATCATGCCTTCCACGTTCATCAGCATGCTCTCGTATGACGTGTTCAGGATGGTGTAGGTTTTGAACTTGGACCGAGGAGGAGGGCGCTCAGTGCGTTGCTCGTTTGGCCGATGCTCATGTTGGCCTTGTCCTTAGCGGGGCCCCTGGTGGCCGTGGCTTCTGCCCTTCTTTCCCGAGCTGTAAGAAGGGGTGTAGTCCTTCCGCTTTCCCCCCGGGGAGTTGTGATGTTGGGTCTGGCCCGACACAGCCTACTGGGGAGCCAACCGCTATGGGGTGTTACTCAGTCGATATGTGTTGACCGAGTCTTCGGTTGTAACGACCCGTCCCGAATTCCGGGATTAGATCAGTCACTAATCTTGATTAGCGAGGTTGAACGGTGGTTAGTAGGGCGGAATCGGACAAAATGTGCAAAATGACCGTTTTGCCCCTGGTCGTGGGCAAAATGTTGACTTTTTGTTCGGGCGGTCAAATGGACTTTGACCGATGACCGTGACGTAGTTCGGGACGTCACGAGTTCATAGACAGGTGGCATGTTCGATTCCGACATTCGTAGAGAAAGTTATGGTGTTCGGAAGTTGAGGGGTATTTTGGTAATTTGGCTTATTAGGGGCCAAATGTTGACTTTCTGACCGGGAGGTCCGATGGGCGAGGGCGAAGGACCGTTACGTAGGTATCGTCGATACGAATCCAACGACAGGCGGCATGCCGAAATCGGAGTTATGACGACGAAGTTATGGTCAAGGAATCGGGCTCGGTTTACCGAACGAACCAGGATTAAAATAATAATAAAATATTGAATAGTGATTATTGAATCTGAACCCTTGGATGAGTGACAAGTGTCACTCATCCCTTGATTTGGGGCTCTAAATCTGGATCATGCTTCCATTAATGGGTTAAAATACAATTTATCCCCTCTTTTAATCTCAGCCCTCCATCTCACTCCCAGATTGCATCTGGACCGTCCATCTCATCTCATCCCTTCCTTAATTAATTTGATCAGTTAATCCCCCTCTCTCATTTCTCATTTCACCGTGAACGACTACCACCCCAAATCCACTACCCATCCAACCCGCACCAACTAAACCTACACCATTACTAGGCTAAGTCTAGTGGGAGATTTGGGCACCTGAGGAATGACGGGAGACGGCGGGAGACGGCAGCGGACACGGCGGAAAGGAAAAACAGGGGAGGTCCAAAACTCAGAATTCGGAAGTCGTTTTGGGCTGGTTTTGATCGTTGTAAATGGACGTAGGATGTTCCTGGAGTCGAACTGGGCATGCTGGTGGCCACGGCGGGAGCCACGGCGGCGAGGTAAGCCTCGAACCCGTGAGTCTGTTTTCGGGTAAAAATGGCAGGATGGGTTTTAACGTACTACAATCGATCTTGTGACCAGGATGATGATCTAGGGGTTGAGACGAGCCTTTGGGGATCGTTTTCGAAAGGAATGGTGGCCGGGATCGTGCAGACATGACGGTTGCAGGTGGCCGGTCTGCACACCTCCACGAACAGGTAGTCAAACGTGTTGGTTTCTCAGTTTTAAAATCATGGATCAACTGGAATTAATGAGACGATCTTGTAGGAACAAACGGAATTGAAAATGATCGAGTAATGGCTGAGAACCAGTCGGGTTGGGCCGCGGGTCACGGTGACCCGTTTATCAGACAACCGGGTCAGAACGGTGACACTGTTCACGGCGCGTGAGTTTCACGCGCAGCCATTCACGGCGGCGCGTGACGGCGCGTGGGCACGGATCTCGAGGTGAGGTCAACATGACTTCTGTCCTAGTTAATGTAACGAACATTTTGGGATTGGTTTCGGGTCGATCGGACACCGTCTCGATAGTGTTCGGGATGTCCGAATGTTTTAAATTAAGTTTAAAAATAAGTAAAAATGCGGGAAAATTACGGGACTTTGATAGGATGTTAATGATGAGGTTAGTGACCCTCTAATGTGATTTGGACAGGATTGGGAGTCCCGGTGATCGTGGTGTGGCCCGGGAGGGCCGGTGGCACGCGTATCGAGGCACACGGTTAAAACGGTCTGTGAGTGGACTTTGGTTTTATAAATTCTATGCATGCTTAAATGTTTTACATGGATTATGATTGTGATTGTATGATGTTGGTTTGGTTGTTGGTAAATTGTACGGTTTCACGTATTTCGAGGCGATTTACGTGCTTGCACGTAAATCGAGGTTTTCCGGTTTTACATGGATTTTCCATATTTATGACTTGGATATAATGTGATGAAATGGTTTTGAAATTGGAAATATAAACTCGGGCTTGAGGCCCACTTGTTTTGGAAATTTCGGACTTGGAGTCCATTTGAGAATCGGGCCGGGGGCCCAGTTGGTTAATGAAATCGGGCTGAGACCCATTTGAGTTATGTTATCGGGCCAGGGGCCCAGTTGATTTGTGAATTTGGGCCGTGGGCCCAGTGGGTTTATAAGTCGGACTGCGGGCCCAGTTGGTTTACAAATCGGGCCGTGGGCCCAGTGGTTCATAAAATCGGGCATGAGGCCCAGTTGGATAATAAATGTGATTTCGGGTCAGGGACCCTATATTTATATTGGTGATTTTGGGTCAAGGACCCTAAATGGAATTATGTGGTTTTATGGAATCTTCGGGCAGGGCCCAATGGTAATAATATGATAAAAGGATTTAATAAAACTGTTTTCCATATACCATCTGGACACAAGGATATATGATGGTCTCCTCCAGATGTCTGGGACACTGGGGAAGTCACGGTGCATTGCCTGCGAGGGGTCATTATACGGAGCAGCCGGACCGTATGATGACTCAGGAGCAGGATTGCTATGATTGACGTCAGGGACGTCAGACATCAGGGATGTCAGATATATGGACCCGGAGAGACCCCGGGCAGCACGCGTAGCTTATGAAACCGTGAGATATGACGTCAGGGACGTCTAGCGTCTGGGACGCTAAGCATCGGGGATGCTGGTGATGGTAATGGTAAAATATGGATTAATGAATAAAATGGCTTATTGGTTGGATATGTGTTATGTGGTAAAAATGGATTATTGGTTATGAAATGGTATGTAGGGTCGGGGACCCTAAATGGTTTTGGATTTTGAATTGATGTTCATTTATGGTCGTGGGTGGTGACCCACATGGTTTTAATATGTATGGTGGTGGTATTCCACAGTTTTGGGCTGAGTTCCCACACTTGGCTTTTGGTTAACGGTTTTTGGGCTAAGACCCTAATGGCTCGGTTGAGCAAACGTTTTGGTTACTGGTTTTTGTGGCATGCATACGTTTTTATTGGAGGGCATAAATGTCTTATAAATGTATTTGGGTAAACTTATTGGTTTTTGTCCACTCACAGCTTTTGGTTTTAATGCCCTTCAAGTTGATCACAGATGCGATTGCAGCAGGGACTGGGACATTGCACACCTCCTCCATCGATCCTTGCGCACTCTGGATGCCCCATTTGGGCAGTGGCTCTTGGTCATCCCTTGTCTGACACCCCTGGTTGGACGGGAGCAGGGCACATTCCATGGTAATCCCGGGGGGATTGGGATGGGTCCTGTCAACTTGGTATCAGAGCACGGTTGCTCTTTTGTGTGCGCAGGTCGAGGGTGTGATGTCTCTTTGGGCTGCAATTCGTTATCAACCTGATAGATAGTTTTTGAGTTTGGATAGTGGATGGAGTGTGATTGGCCCGATACGCCGTGCATTAATGTGATTCGACCCAAGTGGGGTTGATTGTGGTGAACTGGTATTGTGGGACCGTCGGTTCGGTCATGTGATATTGGATTGTTGTGCTGCTAGGTGCAGCCAGGTTCGGGGAACCTCATGTGAGTAATGGTCTAAAATGTGAACCCTTGTGGTGGTTTCTAGTGTGAGGGATGTTGGTTCATCGGAGTTGGCCGATGACCTAGTGGTGGAACCCACGTTGATGGGATGGTAGGATTGGATTTGACGTCTATTCGATGTCTAGACCGCGGGGTCGGTCAGGTTGTGGATTTTATATTACGGAGAGCTGTTTGGTTCGGTTGAACCATAGGGTGTGATTGTGGAACCCTAGTGTTAAAAGGTAAACCTTAATTGTGGTTAGTGGATGAGAACTTGTGCTGCGACGAGCGGCTGAGGTCATGGATGACCATGTGGATGGCTCTGGTGAGTCTAGGCAGAACTATGGGATCCGATTTACGGATACGGTTCTGAGATAAATTGTGGAATCCCGTGTTGGATCGGGTATTGGTGTGATGTGTGGATGCGGATCTCGATAGTAATGACAGTTGGTCGGTAGTCATATGGAGATGACTGGCTATCGAGGGTAATTAGTGTGGTTCTGATACTTGGGGATCAGGGGACGTTCAGGGAACGTTCATTTTCCTGATGTGGATTGTCAGAGTGGTGGTACCTATAGTCGTGAGGTACGGGATCGTCGTTCGGTATGAACGGAGATCCAAGGTTGTCGTATTTGCATACGGTGTGCAAGTATGGATGTTGTGTGTTGGTACTTTTGCGTCGATACTAGTATGGATGCCTGTGTGCTGATACTAGTGTTGCTGGTAGTGTGTTGGTGCTAGTACTAGCGCTGGTGCTAGTGTCGGTAATGGTGTTGACGATGAGCCACAAGTTGAGGGGTGACTCCGTCATGATGAACATATGTTCGGTCCTTGAGATTCGGTAGTGGTTGAGTGATGGACTGGATGGGTTCCAGTTAAGATCGTAATGTGTTGGGATAAGTTCCAATAGTGGTGAGATAACCAGTAAGGAGTGGATTAAAAAGGGTATAATTGAGACTTGAGTAATCTTCGGATGACGTCCCCTACGTCATGATAATTGGTGGATTTGGGGGAGTTGTTGGCAACTCCAAAATTTGTGCGATTTTATGTTTTTAAATATCCCTAAAATGTACATGGAAATGATTAAAACTGGAAAAGACGAGGAAAAACCATTAGTGGTATAAAGGTAGGAATTTGTAATTGAGAACTTGGAAAACCGAGTGTTGACCTGTAAAGGTCGGGATGTGCGAACGGAACAATAACGGATTGATTGTGGACACAGGGTTGTCCAAGTGAATTGAGGAGGTAGGAAGTCTAGTGGTTAGACTTGACGTCTTGTTGGGAGCATATCTGTTTCCAACATGGTTGGAACCTTAGTGTCGAAGAGAGTTGTGATTGGGGAACGAGAGTGGTGTTCGTTTTTGGTGATTGGTATTCCGAAGTCATTGGGGTTGACTTCTTGCTTTCTGCCCTGGCAGACATTGACTGTAGTTACCAGTACGTTGAGCGTGTATTGGTTGGTGAGCTCTTGTGTGTTGCGAGATCATTAGGAGGAGCTACGTGTTCGAAATTAGGTAAACGAGATTTTTCATTTTCTGCTTGGTGGCAGACGATGTTGGGGTACATGGCGTGGTGAGTGCAGTGAGTTTTGTTGCATCCACGTAGGATGAGTATTGGTGTCATTATTTTGGATCATCCTTGGTTTTCCTAGGTGGAATGACAAGGATCGATACGAACTTGGGTGTGTGAGTCGTAAATGACGAGATTGAACTTCTTTTCGAAGTGGGGCCCGTATGGTATTCTACTCGGGTGAGTAGGTTTTCAAGGTAGTTGAATTTTGTCAACCTTAGACGTGTGGAGGTTGGATTGGCTTCCCTATGAAGTCAATCAAGTGTATTGAACGGGTAACCAATAGGTTCGGTTTTGGTGTGTCTTGGTAAATGTGAACGAGATTTCGGGATTTGGAATCGAATTTCTGGGTGACGATTCAGGACTCCATTTTGGAACTTGAAAGTATATTTCCGGGTTTGGGTACGGAATGGTTATTCCAAATGCTAGCTTACGGAATAATGATTTCGGATTCGGATTTGGATATGAATTAAAATGTGATGTCTGGGTTTGGATCCGGGATTTCTTACGAAGTTGCGGATTCAGATTCGGAATTGGAACTAGATGTTGGGTGGAGTTTCGATTTGCCTCATGCTGGATTGGGCAAACGTACTCCATTATTGGAACGCGTTCGGCTATGACCTAGGTGGTTGTAGTCTGGTTATTAGGTAGATGTGTGTACTTCGTACATGGTTCGAGGTACAATACCTTGTAGACTTGTGATGTCTAGTTACGGTATACGGGATATACCCGAGGTGTGTTGGTGAACGTGTTGGTAGTCGGATTGGTTCCGATACCATGGGATTGGTTGTGGACCGGACATTACTATGCCATGGGTCATGGTAATTCCGATGTGTTTAATTACACACAGGTCGTGTGAAATGTCGGTAAGGGTATTGGTGAGTCGAGTACGTTGGTGGCATGTGTAGCCACGAGTGAGTCTAGTGTCAGTTTTCGACTGACAACAACTGTGTGGTGACAGTTTGTCAGGATGTGTCAACATAGATCGTTGAGTGGGGTCAGCTGACTCCTAGTGGGAGTGGGAAAGGAACCGTCGAGTTGTTGCGTCAACGAGAGGGTTGATTTGACAAGTGGTGTCAAATTCGAAACAAGTAGTTTCAGTCATTCGACGGGGTCGAATGTAGTCGTTGCGTTTTGAGTATTAGTGGTACGTAGAGTGCAGACAAGTTTTGTCTGGTTAGTTGGTGTACGGGTGTACACGTGTTGTGTGGTCGATTCCACTTTCCACGGGGTGTTGTGGAATCAGGGGTAATCGAGTTTCGAGAGCGAAACTTTTTAAGGAGGGAAGTACGTTGAGTTTAGATCGGTTGGAATTTCGAGGACCGAAATTTATTAAGGAGGGAAGATTGTAACGAACCCGTCCCGAATTCCGGGATTAGATTAGTTACTAATCTTGATTAGCGAGGTTGAACGGTGGTTAGTAGGGCGGAATGGGACAAAATGTGCAAAATGACCGTTTTGCCCCCTGGTCGTGGGCAAAATGTTGACTTTTTGTTCGGGCGGTCAAATAGACTTTGACCGATGACCGTGACGTAGTTCGGGACGTCACGAGTTTCAAAAATTAAAGACAGGTGGCATGTTCGATTTCGACATTCCTGTAGAGAAAGTTATGGTGTTCGGAAAGTTGGTTGGGGAATAAAAAGGAAAAAATAAAAAAAAAACGGAAGGATGTGCAACTGGGGGGTCGAACCCCGAGACCCCCCCCAAGGACATAAAAGGCCCACGCCAACTCTGCTGGGCTTCAGTTTATTAATTTACCTAACGTTAATTATATATGTATAAACATTATCTGCGTAACAAAGTCTCCCCCTACCTCCCCGCCGGGTCTGCAACTTGGGTTTTTCGACCCGGCAGCATGACCCGATGAAATAACCTTTTGTTTTACGTCCGATTTTCACGATTTAATAGTGCATTTTCATCGTTTTGATCTTAGAAATAGATCTGTGGGTTCAAAAACAAGAAATCATTTCGAAATTTCGGCCAATTTCTTCCCCCCCTTCTTATGTGTCGCCGGCCGGAAATCGCGATATATCGGTCGATATATCGACGATTCCGGCGATATTTACTTCCCTGCATACATGTTCATAATAGTCTTTCATTTATGTTTGTTTATAATTCTCTTACTTGTTATTTTATTCTTGTTCATACTTGTACATAATGTTCATTCTTTTTAATTGTTCATAAATGCTTATAGTAAATATTCACTTTTCCTTATTTTTATTTTTATTTTATTTATGGTAATTTTTATTTTTTTTAAAGAGCATAAAATTCTTTAAAAAAAATAAAATAAAAAATTCTTCATTTATTTAATTTTTAAATCCGAAAAAAACAATATAAAAAATTTAAAAATAAAAAAATAATAATAATTATATAAAAAAAATTGTTCATACGTAAATAAATTATTTTCTTTTTCTTCATTTATTTAATTCTTAACTTGCATTTCATCTTTCATTCTAACTTGCATTTCATCTTTCATTTAACCTGCATTTTCATTTAACTTGCATTTTCACTTAACTTGCATCTTTCATTCTAACTTGCATTTCACATTTCATTTAACTTGCATTTTTAACTTCACTTGCATATTTAGTTTAACTTGCATTGCACTCTTCCTCTAACTTACATCTTTAACTCACATTGCATCCTTAAACTTTAATTTGCATTTCTAACTTGCATTCTTAATTAACGTACATCTCTGACTAACTAACTTGCATCTCTGTCTAGCTGGATGGACGTTAAACTTCAAGCGCTTGTTAAGAGGCAACCCAATGTGTTCCCGAGATGTGAAGGAGTCATCAATACAGATTTGCTATCCTTCTACCCTTCACTCTCTTTTATTTTGTTTAGTTAATGTTTTCTTTTTCGTAAATCATCTTCCTTACTTTGATTCTATGTTTAATTACTTCGTATTTTCCTACATTGAGGACAATGTAGAATTTAAGTGTGGGGGAATGATTTACAATTTTAATTGTTTAAAAAAATTGAAAAAAATAAATTCAAAAAAATAAAAAAATTAATAAATTTTAAAAAATAATATTAAAAAAAAATTGTTTTCTTGAATCTTTTTATTTTAACTTAGTGTTTTTATGAGTCATAAGTTGCCCTTTAACTTGTCAATGATACAAATGAACAAAAATGAATATGTTATGGCCATAAAGATAATCACTACAACTTGAATTTGTTTGTTAATATTTTGTGATTAAGTGTTATAACTTGAAGATAATGCATGTAAATTTGCATATAAACGAGCATGATAAGATAAGTATGAATCATATGAACCTTATGTGAGCTTAGAACTTTATATACATCTTTGATGAGTGATTCATAAGTTCTTTGTTTAAATTGATATACATATGCCTCATAACTACTTGTCATAGCTTTTAATGAACTCTAGAGTACTAGAACTTATTCTATGTGATTTTCAAAGCTTTTAAGTCAAATAAACTCTCTGATTTTGGAAATGATTAAGGCATTAGGGTTAACACCACAAATTCAAACATCCATGTTCCCCTATTTTGTGCGCACAAGTTGCGACCCCCTTAGTTTTACCCCTTTTGAGCCCACATTAAGCCTTTCTTTCATCACCATGATTATCTAAACACTTGAGCTTAGTATAGACATCCTTTACCCTTGTTCCAAGAACTCGGTTGAAGACATAAAGATTGTGTAAAGAGAAAAATGATGTTGAAAAGACTTTTATGTGAACTATTTGGATTTACTTACTCAAGCTTTGTTGTATTGTTGACACATGTTATTACCTTGATATAAAAAAAAAGCAAAAAAAAAAAAGAAAAAAAAAAGTTGAGTCTCGATCAAGGTAATAAGTTTGGTTATGTAATGTTTGAGTTAAGTCCCTTACAATTGTAAATCCGACACAAAGAATGATTATGAGCCCAACATGATGAAATTAGGCCTATGTTCGAAAGGATGGATTACTGACATCATTGCACTAAGGTTGAGAAGCTATGATACGTTTTGGGAGTCTATTGAGTCTTGGAACGAATTGAGCACCACTTGTCCTATATTTTCCTTGCCTCTAAGCTTAGCCCCATTACAACCTTCGTAAAGACCTTATGATCCTTAAGATGGTAAATTTTGATTAGTGGAGTCAATCACTTGAGTAAGCTTATGGTTTTGGTTCATTTGTGCAAGTATGTTTGGTTTTTATCTTGAGGTGTTTGTTTGAAATTTTGCAAAAGTACTTCATTTCGATTATGTGAGTATTTCTCACATACTTTGAGTGCAAACACACAAACCCTTACAAAATTGAGTGAATTTATGAGTGCATATCCTTGTGAGTTGATTCATACTTGTTTTATTCATGTTGAGATCCATTTCACCATATTTACTCATTATCTTATTTGTTAAAACATTTTGTTACCATATATTAACTCTTGAATTCCATATGCTTAAATGTTTTAAGTGAAAATCTTTTATGCCATGATAATAATGAAATTTTGAGACAAATGGTTAATGGTTTACTTATTTTGAATTCTTAGTTTAGTTTAGTATTTGCTAGGGACTAGCAAAGTTTAAGTGTGGGGGTATTTGATAGGTCATCAAATAAGCATTAATTTATATTATTTTATACCCTTTATACTTAGCTTTTAATATTAAAATAATAAATAATTAGATAAATTAATTTATTTTGTGATATTTTTATTTAAATAAATAAAACTTGTTATTTGGAGCGTGTTGGCGAAAGAATCGTCCCGATCGAAATTATAACGAATAAATTATGGACGAATTTCGGGGAAATATTACTAATTAATTGTTTAATTAATTTTGCAGCCCAAACCATTTTTTCATTCTTCTGCAGCCCAAAGCAAGCAGCAGCCCAGCTCCAGCCCAACCTGCTTCAGCTCCAGGCCCAACCTGCTTCAGCCTTCAGCCCCAATCTACAGTGCAACCAACTCAGCCCAAATCCTGCACAGCCCAACATGTTCAACCCACTCCAAAACTGCTCCACTTTCTCATATTTTCAAGCCACTTTCCAACCCAATTTTTCAACTTTACAACTCAAACCACTTCTAAACATCATCACAAATCTTTATTACTCATCATTCCATTATTCCACATTTTTTATTTTATTTCTATATTATTTTTGATAGCTTTTTTCACCTATAAATAGGGATTCAATTCTTGTATTTTGGGGGTCCCCAATTAGTTTCATTCTTCCATTTCTTTCTTAGTTCTTAGTTCTTAGTTAGTTCTTTTGTTTCTCTCTTTTGAGAGACATTTTTGGGGACCATTTTTACTTCTTGTAGATTTTCTTATTAATTAGTTTTCTTTTAATTCTTATCCGTAATTTATGTTATTTTTATGTTATTTTCATTTCTTCTTTACTATTGTTCTTGGTATTTTATTTCTAACATTTGTAAGTAAGAATGCAATCTCCATGTGTTTTACTTTTTGAATTTCTTTTACTTCATATGTTTTAGTGCTTAAACTTCAATTTGATGTTAAGTGTTTTATCCGCTGTCGGTGCACTTAGAGTAGAATTGAAGAGATTAAATGTTGATCGCTGTCAGCGCATTTAATTATAAACTTGAGGTAAATCATGTTGTAAATGTTTGAAGCATATTGATGTTTGACACACATTAATGGTTGATGCATTTATAATATTGAAAGATATATGTAAGTATTTGAGATGATGAAAGTAGGATTTCGTGATTGGTTTATTATGAGAAAAATGTTAGAAAGAAGTCTATTTTTAGGAGTAGTTTAAATAATGTGATTGTTAATTCGAAATTACTTACGTAAAAGTGTGGGTTTTGTCTATGAAACTACTCTATGGTTTGTAAATTCCAATTAGCATGAGCATTTGCATTTTAATTCTTAATTAGTGTTTTCTTTAATTTAGTTATAAATCTTTTCAAAACCCCCCTTCTTTATTCTTTTATTCTTTTATTCTTTTAATTCTTTTATTCTTTTATTCCTTTAATTCTTTATTCTCTAATTCTTTAATTCATTATTCTTTTATTCATCTCCCACTAACACATTATTAATGTTCCCTAATTTCCCCGGTTAAGAACAATCCCTATTTACCAATACTACATCTACACAAAAAGGGTTTAAATTGCACAATACTCAAATTACGTGTTTAAATTAATGCGTAGTTTGGGCGTAGTCACACCACGTGCCCTGTGTAGACCTGAAAGGGAATGAAACTGGTCGGTCGATCAAAGTATAGGCACCGGTATGGTACCAGCCCAAAGATACTCTGACACCCAAGTCAGTAGTCGGTCTAAGGTATAAGGTGAGTGGTAAAATGTGTACTGTAAAAGTAGTTGTGAACAGTAAATGCTTGGTTACCTTTATACGACAAATGGACCCCTTTTGTATGGGTGTGGTGAATATAATAATTGTATTCTCCCGATGTGGGACAAATGTCAGTTGCTGTGGGACTAACACGTGGAGGGGCTATCCAGACCCGACTAGGGTTTGCTCGCATGAGTGGGCCTGGGCCCTTTGGGCTTGTGCTAGGCGGTAGTATTGGACCGTCAGGTTGGTCTGGGCTGACGCACCAACTGATAGAGGCTGGGCCTCCATAGTCGGCCGGTGGCATGGTGTCGGAAGAGGGCTGGGCCTCTGGGTCGGTCTGGGCCGACATGCCGAGCCAGCAGAGGGCTGGGCCTCCAAGATTGGGCTGGGTTGATCGTCATTTTGGTAATGGGCTTGGCCTGCAGTCAGTCTGGGCTTCATGCTCGTTCTAGGCCGATATGGTATTAACAGAAGTCCCCCAAGTTCATGACCTAGGTGGAATTTCTAGGTTTGGGACTTGTAAAAAGAGTGCCTCAAACCGGATGTACATGCCTCCAGTCCCCCAAGTCCCCCAAGCGAGGGATTGAACCGAGCGTAGGAATCAGTGGTGATAGGCGGAGGGTAGACCGAGAGGATGTGAGTTGGTCGGTGTGGGTGGGAGAAGTCGACGTCAGCAGGTGTGGATGTCGAGGGTCCACCTACGCCATGGGTCAGTGGACATGACCATTGGAGGAATCGAGGAGCCATCTGTGTCGCGTGTGAGTCGGTGAACGGTTGGAATTCACGACCGTTGGTTATGAGCTGGTAATTGGTGGGCACCCGTGGCCTGTGGGGGGATAGTTGGCAGTGGTAATAAATGTCACGGGGATTGAGGCGATGCTTCGACTGCCGACCTGGGCCTATAAATAGTGGGTTAAAAAGCTATTTTAACCATTTTTTATTTTCCCGCATTTTGTTTGTGTGTTCTTTGTCTGTGTTGAGGCGATTTCCAGCGAGCACTCCCGATAATGTTCACGGTGGTACGAATTCCAGTGAGGACAAAACGTCTGTGAACCATCAGGTATGACCTCTGGCCCTCCTTACTTTGACTTGGATTTCATATTTTCTTTCGTTTCTAGTGGATGAACCGTGGATGAACTGGGGTTCGGGCACGGGTTCAACCTTGGTAAAATAGTGGTTGATGTCCAATAGGTGTTTGTTTTTACTCCCTGTTTACAGTGTTGCGATGTCTGACAGAGATATCCAATCCAACAAAGTACGGGACTACGACGAGGGGGAGCAACAGAGCTTTTAGGTAGATGCGGGCACTTCGGTGGAGGACAGACCGATGAGCCGAGAGGCCAAGAAACCCGCTAGAAGTGACCAGACCGGGGTATCGGCGTCTGGTCGGTCTAGGGTTGAGAAGATTCCGACCAGTAGGAAAGGGTCTGCCAGCGCGAGCACAGCTCAGACTACTGAGGCTCCGACCGAGGAGGCTATCGACACAGTGGTGTGGTCGATAGATGCATACGAGAGCCGGGAGACGGAAGCGTCGGTGAAGAAATTCCGATCGGCTTAGGGAGTGCCAGTGGACATGGAGCTGCGAGTGGTCTGTCCCACCGAGCTGCCAAGCGAGGCACCAGAAGGATAGGCGTTGTTCTACACCGAGCTGTACAGCCATGGCGTCCGACTGCCCCTGCATCCGTGGCTAAGGAGGATGGTTTGAGGGCTAGGCGTGGCCCTCGGTCAGCTAAACCCGAATGTCCTGATCATTCTGGTCAGCTTGTAAGCTGCCTTCACCAGAGTTGGGGAAAAACCACCGACCTATGCCCAGGTCGTCCACCTATATGAGTTCGCACAGCAGCAGCAGAGCACTGGCTGGGTGCATGCTCGGTGCAAGGACAAGATGACTCGGGGGGAGTTCATCTATGGTATACCGTCCTCCCAGAAGACGTAAAGGAATAAGTTTATTTACGTCGGGGGGAACTGGGGAGGACGAGGCATCCCGTTTTTTTCCAGGATTTGGGGGTCGAGGGTCGGTCTCTGATATGTTTCAATTTAAATGTGATTTCATTTGTAGGTTGGTGCGAAAGTGGCTGACCGACGTGTATGTTTTTGCAGGTACCCTTCTCGAGGCGATCGCTACCAATGAGGAAAGGAAGGCCTGTGAGCGGGTAAGGAAGGTGTGTATTGCTCCGTGGTGGCACCGAGACGTGCTTCGGGTACCCTGACTTCAACTTCGAGGTCGGTTTGATCCCCAATCTTGGTAAGTGACCTGTTGTTGTGCTTTTTTTTTGTCTGCCCTTGTGCTGACACTTGGTGTTCGGTGCAAGTGTTCCCAAAGATGTCAAGAAGTAGATTGACTGAATGGTTGAGGAGGCAAAGGCAAAGCAGAAAATGTGTGGGTTGGAGGAACAAAGGAAAGTAACCGGGTCGGCCAGCTCCACCCATAAAAGGAAACAGGCCCCGGACGCTAGCTTGGGAGCAGGGAAGTCGCCCAATTTCAATCCGCGGGCGACCGAAAGGCTTGGTTGACTGTTCAATGTGAACAGGGGGAAGAAAAGAAGGAAGAGCGATCTGAAGATTCCCCAGTCCGTGTAGGTGGCCATCCCTGCTGCACCGACTTCAAATCCCCAGTGTACCGAGCCATTGGTGGTTACTCCAATGATCGATCTGGAGGAAGGTCGGGAGCATCCCGAGCCGGTGGTTCGGTCTGACACCTCGGTCAGTATCATGGTCACGGAGAGTGAGGCTGAGCGGGAGAGTCAGGTCTGGAACTCACTAGCCAAGACTGCCGAGGAAGTGAGAGCTAGGGCTGCCATTCCCGATCTGGTTGAGATGGCCTTTCCGGAGCCACCGTTCACCTTTCGGGGGATGTCACTGTCACTGCAGAAGCCACCGACCGGCCCCCTGCCCCGAGACGTGTCTCTTCAGCAAGAGGTGTGTCCGAGGGAGATCGAGCACTCGCAGTCAGTCCCGTCACGCTCTTCCGAGGCTGCTCTGCTTGCTAAACCATCGCTACAGTAGCAATTAAGTCGGGGTGACCCTCTTGTCGGGGGAGATCGGTGGGAGGATACTCCTGCCTTGGTGCACGAGCAGATGTTGCCGATCGTGGATAATATGGCGGCAGGCGCTTCCAAGGAGTTGCGCGGTCTGGGTACCAGCTTTGAGGAGGCGGTCCTCGAGCGGTTGTTCAGGTCCCTTGGTGCTGTCTCACACGTAAGTTACACGGTGTAACCCTACTGGTATTTGAGTTCTAGTTTTTTCTGCTTGTACTAACTTGTGTGCATGTCGGTGCAGTTTCTCGGGCGGCTGTTTGTCAGCTACTCCGATGCTCTTGGCCGAGCGACTTTCGCGGAGGAAGAAAAGAAGCAGCTGAAGGAGCAAGCTGCTACTGCTGCTCGGGAGTCACTAGAGACCGAGCATCTACTGAAGGCAGAAGCTGAGTTGGCTCGGGATGCGATGATTGAGATGGAGCGGAGGCTTCAGGCTCAGGAGCAGAAGCTGACAGAGCAAGAGGCCCGACTCGGCATTTATGCTGAGGAGGTTAGTGCCGGGTAGTTGGAGACTGAAGAGGCCGACCGACTCAGGGTTGAGTTGGAGCGGGTCAGTGAGGATGCAGTGCTTTTGTTCACGGTTTGAAGCTCGGGCTAATGCTCAGTTGGTGGCAGATGACGTCGGTCGAGATGCCGGGCATGTCCCTGTAAGACCACGCGAAGACCTATGCGTTATCGCGCAGGAACTTGATCAGATCGGCACGCAGAGCTGGGCTCTGTGTAGTGCCAATCTTGACCTTCCAATCGGCGAAGTCATACAAGAGGATGACCTCCTCTACCTCCTCGACCTACTGAGGGTGCAGCGTGGTAGAGTGGTCGCGAGGGTCCTCGATTGGCCCGTCGGGCAGATGCTGAGCAACTTGGGGGTCCACCAGGTCGGCCTCACAGGCGGACTCGATGACGGCCAAAGTTTCTACGGGCTGGGTGATAGCCTTTCCAGCGAGAGTGGTGGAGTTGCAAGTCCGAGCTGCCATTTGTTCTCCACAGACCTATCTGATGCTCATGGGTATCGAAAACTTCATGAGAAGGAGATGGGTGGAGACAACGGCTCGGAACTGGTTGATAAGTCCGCTGCCCAGGATGACGTTGTAGGCGTTCAAGCAGCCCACCACAAGAAAGGGTGCTAGAACGGTTGCGCTCTTCGGATTCTCACCGACCGTGATGGGCAGGTTGACAGTGCCAATAGGGACGATAGAGTCCCCTATAAACCCGAACAGAGGGGAGGGTGATCGGTCGAGCTCGGCCTCCTTGAGTTGAAGTTGCTTGTAGGCCTCCATAAAGATGACATTGACTGAGCTGCCAGTGTCGATCATGATCCGACCAACATTAAAGTTGTTGATGATGGCATGGATGACGAGTGGGTCGTCGTGCGGGTAGATCACCCTGTGCTCCTCTTCTTCCGAGAAAGAGATGGCCTCCCAACTGGTGCGTGCCACCTTCTGGGCTCGGACGTCCGCCACCTAGAAGTCCTCTTGGTTGTGCTTCATGTTACGGAGGAAGTCTTTCTTTGCTCAGTTTGATGCCAGAGGTAGGGAGATGGAGGTGCCGCCGGTTATTGTGTTGATCTGGGTGTGTCGGGGCTGTTGCGGAGCGTTTTGCAAGACCTGGTTAATCTTGCCGTCTCGGACCAAGGCCTCGACCAGATCTCGGTAGGCCACACACTAATCAATGTTGTGGCCGTTATACTTGTGGTACTTGTAGTAGACACTAGTGTTCTTGGCCAGTCGGCCTGTGCCGGGAGTCCAGGTCGGCTTAGGGATCATGCCTTCCACGTTCATCAGCATGCTCTCGTATGACGTGTTCAGGATGGTGTAGGTTTTGAACTTGGACCGAGGAGGAGGGCGCTCAGTGCGTTGCTCGTTTGGCCGATGCTCATGTTGGCCTTGTCCTTAGCGGGGCCCCTGGTGGCCGTGGCTTCTGCCCTTCTTTCCCGAGCTGTAAGAAGGGGTGTAGTCCTTCCGCTTTCCCCCCGGGGAGTTGTGGTGTTGGGTCTGGCCCGACACAGCCTACTGGGGAGCCAACCGCTATGGGGTGTTACTCAGTCGATATGTGTTGACCGAGTCTTCGGTTGTAACGACCCGTCCCGAATTCCGGGATTAGATCAGTCACTAATCTTGATTAGCGAGGTTGAACGGTGGTTAGTAGGGCGGAATCGGACAAAATGTGCAAAATGACCGTTTTGCCCCTGGTCGTGGGCAAAATGTTGACTTTTTGTTCGGGCGGTCAAATGGACTTTGACCGATGACCGTGACGTAGTTCGGGACGTCACGAGTTCATAGACAGGTGGCATGTTCGATTCCGACATTCGTAGAGAAAGTTATGGTGTTCGGAAGTTGAGGGGTATTTTGGTAATTTGGCTTATTAGGGGCCAAATGTTGACTTTCTGACCGGGAGGTCCGATGGGCGAGGGCGAAGGACCGTTACGTAGGTATCGTCGATACGAATCCAACGACAGGCGGCATGCCGAAATCGGAGTTATGACGACGAAGTTATGGTCAAGGAATCGGGCTCGGTTTACCGAACGAACCAGGATTAAAATAATAATAAAATATTGAATAGTGATTATTGAATCTGAACCCTTGGATGAGTGACAAGTGTCACTCATCCCTTGATTTGGGGCTCTAAATCTGGATCATGCTTCCATTAATGGGTTAAAATACAATTTATCCCCTCTTTTAATCTCAGCCCTCCATCTCACTCCCAGATTGCATCTGGACCGTCCATCTCATCTCATCCCTTCCTTAATTAATTTGATCAGTTAATCCCCCTCTCTCATTTCTCATTTCACCGTGAACGACTACCACCCCAAATCCACTACCCATCCAACCCGCACCAACTAAACCTACACCATTACTAGGCTAAGTCTAGTGGGAGATTTGGGCACCTGAGGAATGACGGGAGACGGCGGGAGACGGCAGCGGACACGGCGGAAAGGAAAAACAGGGGAGGTCCAAAACTCAGAATTCGGAAGTCGTTTTGGGCTGGTTTTGATCGTTGTAAATGGACGTAGGATGTTCCTGGAGTCGAACTGGGCATGCTGGTGGCCACGGCGGGAGCCACGGCGGCGAGGTAAGCCTCGAACCCGTGAGTCTGTTTTCGGGTAAAAATGGCAGGATGGGTTTTAACGTACTACAATCGATCTTGTGACCAGGATGATGATCTAGGGGTTGAGACGAGCCTTTGGGGATCGTTTTCGAAAGGAATGGTGGCCGGGATCGTGCAGACATGACGGTTGCAGGTGGCCGGTCTGCACACCTCCACGAACAGGTAGTCAAACGTGTTGGTTTCTCAGTTTTAAAATCATGGATCAACTGGAATTAATGAGACGATCTTGTAGGAACAAACGGAATTGAAAATGATCGAGTAATGGCTGAGAACCAGTCGGGTTGGGCCGCGGGTCACGGTGACCCGTTTATCAGACAACCGGGTCAGAACGGTGACACTGTTCACGGCGCGTGAGTTTCACGCGCAGCCATTCACGGCGGCGCGTGACGGCGCGTGGGCACGGATCTCGAGGTGAGGTCAACATGACTTCTGTCCTAGTTAATGTAACGAACATTTTGGGATTGGTTTCGGGTCGATCGGACACCGTCTCGATAGTGTTCGGGATGTCCGAATGTTTTAAATTAAGTTTAAAAATAAGTAAAAATGCAGGAAAATTACGGGACTTTGATAGGATGTTAATGATGAGGTTAGTGACCCTCTAATGTGATTTGGACAGGATTGGGAGTCCCGGTGATCGTGGTGTGGCCCGGGAGGGCCGGTGGCACGCGTATCGAGGCACACGGTTAAAACGGTCTGTGAGTGGACTTTGGTTTTATAAATTCTATGCATGCTTAAATGTTTTACATGGATTATGATTGTGATTGTATGATGTTGGTTTGGTTGTTGGTAAATTGTACGGTTTCACGTATTTCGAGGCGATTTACGTGCTTGCACGTAAATCGAGGTTTTCTGGTTTTACATGGATTTTCCATATTTATGACTTGGATATAATGTGATGAAATGGTTTTGAAATTGGAAATATAAACTCGGGCTTGAGGCCCACTTGTTTTGGAAATTTCGGACTTGGAGTCCATTTGAGAATCGGGCCGGGGGCCCAGTTGGTTAATGAAATCGGGCTGAGACCCATTTGAGTTATGTTATCGGGCCAGGGGCCCAGTTGATTTGTGAATTCGGGCCGTGGGCCCAGTGGGTTTATAAGTCGGGCTGCGGGCCCAGTTGGTTTACAAATCGGGCCGTGGGCCCAGTGGTTCATAAAATCGGGCATGAGGCCCAGTTGGATAATAAATGTGATTTCGGGTCAGGGACCCTATATTTATATTGGTGATTTTGGGTCAAGGACCCTAAATGGAATTATGTGGTTTTATGGAATCTTCGGGCAGGGCCCAATGGTAATAATATGATAAAAGGATTTAATAAAACTGTTTTCCATATACCATCTGGACACAAGGATATATGATGGTCTCCTCCAGATGTCTGGGACACTGGGGAAGTCACGGTGCATTGCCTGCGAGGGGTCATTATACGGAGCAGCCGGACCGTATGATGACTCAGGAGCAGGATTGCTATGATTGACGTCAGGGACGTCAGACATCAGGGATGTCAGATATATGGACCCGGAGAGACCCCGGGCAGCACGCGTAGCTTATGAAACCGTGAGATATGACGTCAGGGACGTCTAGCGTCTGGGACGCTAAGCATCGGGGATGCTGGTGATGGTAATGGTAAAATATGGATTAATGAATAAAATGGCTTATTGGTTGGATATGTGTTATGTGGTAAAAATGGATTATTGGTTATGAAATGGTATGTAGGGTCGGGGACCCTAAATGGTTTTGGATGTTGAATTGATGTTCATTTATGGTCGTGGGTGGTGACCCACATGGTTTTAATATGTATGGTGGTGGTATTCCACAGTTTTGGGCTGAGTTCCCACACTTGGCTTTTGGTTAACGGTTTTTGGGCTAAGACCCTAATGGCTCGGTTGAGCAAACGTTTTGGTTACTGGTTTTTGTGGCATGCATACGTTTTTATTGGAGGGCATAAATGTCTTATAAATGTATTTGGGTAAACTTATTGGTTTTTGTCCACTCACAGCTTTTGGTTTTAATGCCCTTCAGGTTGATCACAGATGCGATTGCAGCAGGGACTGGGACATTGCACACCTCCTCCATCGATCCTTGCGCACTCTGGATGCCCCGTTTGGGCAGTGGCTCTTGGTCATCCCTTGTCTGACACCCCTGGTTGGACGGGAGCAGGGCACATTCCATGGTAATCCCGGGGGGATTGGGATGGGTCCTGTCATCGGTGCTGGGTCGATATGTGTTTCCCGTTGTTGGACCCCCTTTGCTAAGCAACAGCTCGGCCTTGGCATGGATGGCTGCTTGTTTCATTAACTCATTATAGGTAGACCATCCTTGAGTATGTGTGGCGTACCTGAATTGGGACTCGCGCAGGCTGCCCTTGAACACCTTGAAAGCCGTCATGTCGTCAGACTCGGTGCACCGAGAGTATTCTAGGCTGAACCGAGCAACGTACACACGTAGCATCTCCGTTTCTCCTTGCTTCAGGAGAAAGAGATCTTCTGTGGAGAAGAGTCTGTCGGTTTGGATCATGAAATGATTCAGAAAAACCTTGGTGAGCTGTGCAAAGGAGCCGATAGAGCTAGGCTCTAGTCCGTAGAACCAGTTGATTGCAGCGTCAATGAGGGTGGAGCTGAAAACCAAACAGCGAGCCTCGTCAGTCAAACTCGAGAATGAAACGGCCGACTGGAAGTTTTAAGGTTGTTGATTGGATCGGTCTGACCAGTGTAGAGGGGAATCTTCAGCCGCTTGATGGTGTTGCCATGTTGGAAGAAGTTGATCCGATCCGTGAACGGTCCCAAGCTAGGTTCGCCCCAAGTATGTGTCTGGGGTGTCCCTTTCTCGGCCTCGAGGCACTGCACGCGATCAAGGAGCTGCTGGACCATCGGGTCGGCTCTATGGGCCTTGCTCGAGCAAGGGTAGTCGGTGCCTTGGTGAGGCAATGACGTGTCCCGCCGAGACGAGTTTCCTCGGTTTCTTCGGGACCTGGTGCTGCACGGGGGGCACTCGGACCTCCGGGCACTGAGGATCTCTTGGGAAGAATCCGTTTCCTCAGTCACCGAGTTAGGGGGATTCCCACCACGGTATTTTTGGCGCGTGCCGGCCTCAGGTCATGTCCGACCAGTCTGCTATGTTGCTCGTAGATCTTTGTCCGCGAGAAACTCAAGTCGGATGGGTCTGAGTTGCCTATGCTCCAGTTTGGAGGTGCCGCTCAGGGCTTTTTCCAGGAATGACCAGGAGCTTCTGGCCTCTCTCAGTTGGTATAGACGCGGTGGTAGCCTTACTGTTGTCAGCGGCTCAGCGGATCCTCTCGGCGCGTTCTGCGCATTCGGCCACCACGAGGTCGGCCTGACGGATCTCGTCCTGAGCGCAGCGGGCATTTAGCTCGACCTGAGCGGCCTGTAACTGGGTTACAACCTCTATGTGCTGCCCGCTGAGCTCGATATAGCGCACCTCGGCTTGAGAGCCATTGGCCCTGATTTCGGCCATGTCGCGTTGTAATTTTTCCAACGCCCGGAGCACCTCGGGGGAGGTGTCCCTTGGCCCTGGGCCAGGCGCAGGTGTGACTTCGCCATCTACGTTGTCCTGCATGCTGGAAGATGGGAGGGTAACACTATTTTTGGCTCGGTAGAGTGGAGGGCAAACTTAGTGACAAGACCCATCCCGATTATCCGGATGGGTCTTGTCACTTAGTCAGTTTCCCACAGACGACGCCAAACTGTTGATGCACGTGATGTGTGACAAGACCCATCCCGATTATCCCTCGATAACCGTGAAAGATCTTGATCCCGTCTGACAATAACTCGAAAGTACCAAAAGTAGTTTTAAATATATACATATAGAACATAACAAACGATAAACATTGTCAGACAAGGGATAGTTCAGTATTCCGAGACCGTTGACCTAGTCAACAGGTTTACAGAGCATAGGAAATATTTACAAGTAGGGATAATCCTACGCTGCAAAGTGTCTAAGTACGCAACGGTCTGTTTATTCCTCTGCCTCGATATTAGCCTCAGTACCTGTGCACTGGCCTGGAGGGCAAATAAAACATCAAAGGTGTGAGTGGACAAAAATAAAGTTTAGAAATACATTTATCAAAATACAGTCTTACCCTCCAGTTTCACAAATATGCATGCATATCATAACTTATAAATCAGATAATCAAGATATGAACATAAATCTCAAACAGAAATAAAAACACAGGATCCAGGTCCAATATATATAGTCACGTTATCCCTGCAACGCGTGCAAATCAATAGGCTCAAGGACCGCTCAAATCCTGAGCATCCGCCGCTGTGAACACATCACCAGCCGGCAATCCAGGTCGTCATGAACATATCACTGACTGACCTCCATATAATCCAGCACATCTGGTCTGAGTCGAGCCTCCATTTGGCTGCACGACAACATACCGTACTACGTGACCTCTCCAGGGTAAACACTTCCATCCCGGAGGCGAGCGTTATCTCCAGGGTTCATTTCGGGGGAAACATATTCCACACTGAAAGCCCTCACATATCATCATCATGAAAACTAGTGAAAATAGTTGCATTTAATATCAAAACCATTTTTGAACTGGGCTTCAAGCCCGAAAACACTTTTCTCAAATCCATTTTTGAACTGCGCAATCATAATCTCATTCCTTCATCAAATCTAATACCAGACTCAGAATCCGAGTCAACATAAAGCTCAAACCCCGAGCCTTAGCTCGAAACATCAGTTTTATAGTTTTCTTGAAAATCGTGCCCAAAAGCATATAAAATAATATAATATTCCCAAAAATCCGAAAATCATCATATCGAAGTATCAATCATACCAAATCATTTCAAATCATTTTATAAGGCATTTAAAACATATATGCATGCATTTAGGGTAGAAAACAAAAGCCCACTCACACACCGTCCAGATTGTTCAGTTTCAAGCTGTTCGTACTCTTCTGACGTCCTGGAAGTATTCGGGCATGTCAAATAAGTAATACAATATTAATAACTTATCACATAATCCCCTGTACTAATTTCCTAATCGTCGGAATAAAATAATATTATTTAAACGTAACCTATACGCTTCGGGTATGCAAAACTACTCTAATTTCATATCCAATTGACCCGAAACCAACGCTAATAGGTCTGTATCATCGAGAGCATCAAAAAGTGTGTTGAACCCTCCTTCAGATTCCCGGTCACGCGCCCTCACGCGCCGCCGCAAGCGGCTGCGCGTGAAAGCCACGCGCCATGAACAGTGCATTGCTACAGTGCTCCTTCCTCGCCCGTTTCTCTGATAAACGGGTCTGAAACCCCCGATCAGACCCGGTGCAAGCTCCTTCAATTCAAGCTCAATTGTATCCGTTCTTTCACTCATTAATATCAGTTCAATCTAACTTACAGTTCAGTAACTTCAATTTTATCAATTAAACCCTAAAACGCCTCGACTCAAGATGAACACCCGACGGGTTCGAATTCGGGTTCTACCCAAAACCAACCTGTTTCCTTCAATTGATCATACCAGAAGCATCTAACCTTCATTTTAAACACGAAATCGAAATCAATTTCATGAATTATTACCTCTAAATAATCGAACTCAAGCTCGAATTTCCGAAACAGTTGCAGGGCTTGTTCGTCACCAATTCACCTCCAATTGTCGTTCCAGTTGATTGGGTTCGAGTCGTCTAGTTCCTAGAAAGCTTAATATCACCTCAATTTCACACGAAACCGTCTCAGAATTAAAATCGAGAATTAAGGTTTCGGGTGGTTTTCGGGTATGTCCAGTCCAATTCAATTTGAAGTTTCTTGGTTTCCTTTTCGGTTTTTCTCTCCAATATATACTAACTAATCACGTTATTGCACTGGTTTTGCTGTTGGTTTGTTGAGAATTGATCAAATGAAAGGAGAATGTGTGTGTGTTCTCTGTTCTTATGCTTAGTCGACTACTACTAATGCTTAAGTTTATTTGCAGATTAATTTATGTGATTAAGTGTACACCAATACAATCAAGTGCCACTAAGAGGCTTCTTAATATGACATGTGTCACTAACTGAATTAAAGTGAACTGATTCAGCACCCTAAACCATATAATAACAATCATATCCACCGTTTAATTAAAATCTATATAGAATTACCATTTTACCCTTGAGGTCACAAATGGCCATTTTGCCCCTGAACTTCCCAGACCCATAACTTTTTCATACGAACTCTGCTTTCGACGTGCCACCTGTCTACGGATTCAGCGTCTCGGAACCTACACAACGGTCCTCGAAAAATGCACAAAAATTATTTTAAACGAAAAGTCAACTTTTAGCCATATTCCTCCAAGGGTAAAAACGTCATTTTACACATTATTTAATATTTTACATTTTTGTGGATTTTCGGGGCGTTACAATGTGCCAACTTAGGAAGCGAATTCTGTTTCGCCACGTGCCCTGTGTAGACCTGAAAGGGAATGAAACTGGTCGGGTCGGTGAGAGTATAGGCACTGGTGTGGTACCAGCCCAAAGGTACTCCGACGCCCAAGTTAGTAGTCGGTCTAAGGTATAAGGTGAGTGGTAAAATGTGTACTGTAAAAGTAGTTGTGAATAGTAAATGTTTGGTTACCTTTATACGACAAATGGACCCATTTCGTATGGGTGTGGTGAATATAATAATTGTATTCTCCCGATGTGGGACAAATGTCAGTTGATGTGGGACTGACACGTGGAGGGGCTATCTAGACCCGAGTAGGATTTGCTCGTATGAGTGGGCCTGGGCCCCTTGGGCTTGTGCTAGGCGTCAGTATTGGGCCGTCAGGTCGGTCTGGGCCGACGCACCCGACCGACAGAGGCTGGGCCTCCAGAGTCGGCTGGTGGCATGGTGTCGGAAGAGGGCTGGGCCTCTGGGCTTGGGCCAACATGTCGAGCTGGCAGACGGTTGGGCCTCCAAGATTGGGCTAGATTGATCATCATTTTGGTAATGGGCTAGGCCTGCAGTCAATCTGGGCTTCATGCTCGGTCTGGGCCGATATGGTATGAACACCTGTAAAACATCCAAAATCAACCCTAATTTCATTATTTTCATCATTTCTTCATATTACTATTTTATCATTATTTTTATATTTTTATTTTGTATTTTTATTTGAACAATTGTGGCACTCCCTCTATAAATAGGGAGGCCAATTCATGTAATCTAGGTCCCCATTTTCCTTTTTTTCTTAGTTTTTAGTTCTTGGTTTAGTTTTTAGTTTCTCTATTTTGAGAGACATTTTTTGGGATCATTTGTAACTTCTTTTGATTATTTATTTTAGTTTCATTTTCTTTATTTTGTTTTTAGAATTTCTTAAACTTCTCTTTAATTACATTTTTATGTTTTCCTTAAGAAAACCCTAAGGCTAGGTAATTCTAAGGCAATTCAAGAGTTTTTAAGACCGAATTACTCGAATTCCTTCTTCCATCTTCACAAGTTTCCTGCCGCTTGTTCGGCGATTCTTGTGAAAAAACTATCTTTTTCTACTTCAATTCTTGTTATTGTTTTAGTTTTACTTATAATTTCATATATGTGTTGGTATTTTCTTTCTAACATTTGTAAGTATGAATACAATCTCCATGTGTTTTACTTTCTGAATTTCTTTTACTTCATATATTTTAATGCTTAAACTTCAATTCGAAGCTAAATGTTGATCCGCTGTTCGGGGCATTTAGAATAGAGTTGAAGAGATTTAATGTTTGAACGCTGTTCGGCGCATTAAATTACAAACTTAAGGTAGATCATATTGTAAGTAATAATCCGTTGTTCGGTGCATTTATAATATGAAAAACGTATGCATGTAATAGAGATGATGAAGGTAGGATTTCGTGATTGTTTCAATATAAGCATGATGTTAGAGTGCTGGTAAAAATTGTGTTTAAAGGAAGTTTATTTTAGGAATAGTTTTAAATAATGTTATGGTTAAGTTTAATTTAATTCTTAATTAGTGTTTTCTTTAGTTTATATTACAAATCTTTTCAAACCCCCCTTTTATTCTTTTATTTTTTATTCATTAATTCATTAATTCTTTAATTCTTTATTCCTTAATTCATTTATTCTTTAATTCATTTATTCATTAATTATTTTATTTATTTATTCTTTTATTCATTATTCTTTCTCACTAACAAATTATTAATGTTCCCTAATTTCCCCGGTTAAGAATGATCCTTATTTACCAATACTACATCTACAAAAAAAAAAAGGTTAAATTGCATAATACTCAAATTACGTATTTAATTTAATGCGTAGTTTGGGGTTTATCATTGGTGCCACGTGTCAAGGCCTGGAATATTATGATACTTCTCCCCCTCCACCGACTAGTCCCTCTACTTAAGGATGTAAGTGTGTGTGATTAGTGGTTTTTCGGTGGCCATGAGCCGAAGCCATGGACGGATGTGAGCTATGAGAGAAAAAAAGTGAGATGAGAGGGTGAAAGCTAGAAAAAGATGGAAAGGAGGAGGAGAAGAATAAAAGGAAGGTGAGACGAAGAGAGTGACTTGAAAACTGTGAGGAAGGGAGTGATGGAACCATGAACAAAACAGGGAACCCGTGAGCTGGGTTTTTAGGTTTTTGGTTCAAGGACATGGACATCGAAACTGGTTGTCACTGTGTTCTTCTGGAGTGGTTGAGGTCATATTAAGCTTGAACAACTGAAGTTCTGCATGCAGGGAGCTCGTGGACAGGAGCCGGAAACCAGGGCTGAGTTCAAAGTTTCAAACCAAGTCTTCGAGGTGAGTTTTCCCTCATTTTTTTATCATAGATTTTATGTATATCGAATTTAGATGAGGTTAGACACTAGAATGATGAAAAATGGGTTTTCCAGGGGGGTTGAACTTGTCTGGTCGGGCGACCCGGTTACAAAGAACTGGGTCGGCTGGAACTTGAAGACGATGAACAGTATCCAATGTGTGGAGCCCACGCGCAAGGACTGTATAAGTACAAGGAGAAAAGATCGAGCTAGCTTCAAAAACTCATTTAAAAGTGGGAGACATTGTACATTCAAATTAAACACCAAAAACTCAAACCCAAAATATCATACATAAGCTTCAGGAGTTCCTACCTCTTTTCCGCATTGTTTCCATCTAAAAGGCCTTGTCTTTTTTTTTCTTTTTCTTTTTTGCTACAAAAATATCTTCATTCAAAAAGATCTTGGCCTCTCGGAACCAACAGATGGTGGGCTGATCTGAAGGAATGTGAATCCATCGTCCGTCCACATTTTATTTGTTGATTGAGATTTCATGTTTGCACTCTCCTTTGTCGCTTTGACCCTAACAACATAGGATTATGATGATGGTGGTGAGTCGGTGCTTGAGAAACCCAGACCCCCATATTTTGGTAAGTTATTTCTCGATCATGTGGGGGAAGGAGAAAGTGTGAGAGATTTTTTGAGAGAGTGAGAGATAGTAATTGGGGAAGAAAAGAGAGAAAAATAGAAAGAATTGGTATCATGAAGATGAAGGTGCAATGGTGGAGGAAGGAGTGAGGAAAGATGTTTTTTTTCCTTAAACAACTAAATTGAAATCTCTAGGATGGGTATGGATTGTTGATAAAGTTAAGTACATCTAATTTTCATCTTCAAATCAGCTTAAATACACAAATTTATCAAATCATATAAAAATTTTGAGTTTTTGAATACAGCTAGATTTGTAGTAATCGTTTTTAAAATGTTGATTGAATACACCTAGATTTTAATAGATTTTAAAACAATCATTTAAAATCACAATCGAATACACCTAAATTTCTACAAGTTATTTTAAAATCTTAATTGAATACCCCTAAATTTTAAAATCATTTAAAATGTCCAATTGAATACATACCCCGCCCCCCCCCCCCCCCCCCCCCCCAAAAAAAAAATCACCACACCTACAAGTTCTTAATATTTTCCTTATTTTCTCAAACTTGTACTTACAAATTTTTTTAGTTACATAATCCTTTCACCAATTATCGACAAATCCTCAATAGAAATGAATTTCAATATTGAAGAAGATATGATTCTATGCCGAGCTTAATTCATGCAGTTCCTTTTCAACGACATCCAACACATCACTAAGAAAACCAAAGAGTCTCAAAAATTGATGGGCACTCATCCACCCACTTTACACCAAGCTTTGCAACCATCTCACTCATATAAAGCGTCGAAATCCGAGTGAGACTAATGATGTTGACAATGTAAGTTATGTTGATCATTTTAATTATGAGTTTTTTTTTTTGCATATTTCTACATTATATTTATTATATTTATGTCCGTTAATTTTGCATTTTTTCCACACATTATTAGATGGGAGAAGCTAAATTTTCATATTATACCAAAGAAAAAAAACGTTTCATCTTTGATCATTGTTGGGAAATTCTACAACATTACCTTGAGTGGACTGTGCGAATCGAACCAAACAATGATATGTCTCATCGGTCGGTTCGTAGGGTTTTTGATGATGATGATAATGTTGATAGCGGTGATGATGCTGATGATAGTGATGAAAATACGATGGATCGGTTCCTGAAACCCAAGACATTCCCAAACCATCATCTAGGAAATATGATCTAACGGAAGACATTGTGATAAGAAAATATGATCTAATGTATAAGAATGAAATGAGAAGATCTTATCTAACAGTTTATATAGGATTAAGTCTTATCGTTTCAGAATTTAAATTATTTTAGGTTAAAATGTTTGGAAAAAAAAATAAAGATTACATAAATAATCATTAAATTAAAAATTGTAAAGAAAAAAAATTATTTTAATACATATTTTAGATTTCGTGTGAAATAAAAATGTAGCCCTATATATAGCCCCAATAAATATAGACTCCATTGTGAGTAATATTCTATCTAACTCAGAATATTCTTTTTGAGGCTACATTTGGAACTACATCTACTACAAATACAATCCCAAATGTAGCCTCCAATCGTAGCCCATTGTGGGTGGCCTAAGTTATCTTAAAATGGAACATAATGGTTTTACTACTAAGGCTTAAAAAATATTGATGTAATTCAGGGCAAGTCCAAACATTTGAAGGCCCAATAAAAGAATAGAAATTGTGCCCTTAATTTACGTACCTAATCATTAAAAATGTAAATTTGATTCTTGATTAATTGTTTTTTTTCTTTTTTTGGGAAAAACCATCTTCTTCGTTCTTGGATTCTTTTATGCATGAAAGATGACCTATATTATTTATTTTTATTTTTATTTTTTAGAAATATTTAATATATTATTAATTTTGGGCCCTATATTATTTTGAGCTTAGGGCGTAAGCTCCTTTTGCCCACCCTTATGGCTGGCCCTGATGTAAATGGATCTTTGGCCCTTCGTCTATTTGAAAATTTGAAAGGGTCGTTTGCATGTCAAATTGATCAAAAGTTCAGTTTATCCTCTGCTAGGATCTCAAATAGAGTAAAAGTAGGTTTGTTGGCTTTAAAATAAACTTAGGAATGTAGTTAGTGGTGTACGTTATTATTAGAAGATAGTATATTACTCAAAATGCTCACTAAATCAGACATTGAGTCTTAATTTGCTCTGTCAATGCTAAATTGTAATAATGTACTCCCCGAACACCCATTATGTTAAGTCTGTTACACCAAAAGTTACACTTTGTTACTAAGACTGTTTAGGATACTTATGAGGCAGCAAGGGTTTGGATGTTTTAATAATTTTGTAAAAACATATTAAAACTAAATATTAAAAAAAAAAAAAATTGAAGAAGAAAATGATGAACAATGAGTCTGGATTTCTAAACTCATTCCCAAACTCCTGAATCCAATATGTGTTTCTCTCCATCGTCAACATCATTATTAACCCATTAACCCGCTTACACAGTACACCAAGCAGTTGCTCCTCATAACTTCCCAATCAGACCACCCCTCACTATGTCTCTCTCGCTGTCTAAACCTAAAATCTGCATATTCAAAACCCACATAATGCAACTATGTCATGAACTGATGTCGGTGCCCTCCTTCTCTCTCCACCGTCCTCACCACACTCTCCCACATGCACAATGTCACATGTCTTCTCGCCAAGCATCTTGAGTTCTCCACCTTCAATAACTACCTCACCCTCAACCACCTCGTCACTAAGATAAACTCCCGCACCACCATCACAATCTATGTCATTGAAAACTCTGCCATATCAGCCCTTCTCTCCAAATTGACTTCATCTATTCAATCAAAAACATCTTCTCCCTCCACATCTTCCTTGATAACTTTAGTGCGAAGAAGCTCCTGCAGATCACCAATGTCACTGCCCTCACCACCATTGTCTCAGGCCACCAGTGTAACGCCCCAAAAATTCAAGAAAAGTGAATTTGAAATAATTAAAATATGGGTGCTTTTCTAGATGATTCATGAGTACCGTTGCATAGGTCTCGAAATTCTGAATCTGTAGATAGGTTGTATGCTGAAATCAAAAATCGTATGTGTTTGATACAGATCAAAATTTAACTAGGGGCATTATGGTAAATTTTGCATGAAGGGTATTTTGGTAATTTTACTTGAGAGATATTGTTTGATGGTGGCATGTGTTTAGAGCAATCTAATCCCGTCTCTCCCATCTCCCTACCGACATACTTGTATCTTGCATTGTAAAATTTTCTAATATAAGGAATAGTTGAACAATTATGTATTCTAAATTTGTTATATAACTAATATTGCGAATAATGGAATTATTTTTAACAAAATTAAGACCAGTATATAGTCAAATAAGTAAATTCCACTACTTGTTAGGGTAAGTGGGCTGGATGTGGGCAGTAACCCCACAAGGATGGGTTTAGTTTGGTTAACCTAATAAAATATGGACATGGGTAAAGTCAGAAAATACCTAATTTGATAAGAGTTGTCAGACGGGAGCATGACCGGTTCGATTTCCAAGTAAATTTGGGGATGGGTCCTGTCAACCAGCTCTACCCCAGGCTCCGTGTGATTCATCAACATCACCGACTTAAAAAGTGGAAAAGTCAGATTTACCCCCAAGCAACGACAGCACATTTGCCGCACATTTAGTCAAATTCGTTGAGGAGGTTCCATATAACATCTTTATCATCTAGATAAGCTTCGTCCTCCCCAGTGCCGCTGCCGAGTATCTTTGTATAACAAAAAATAATTCTTGACGATTTTGCTTTGAAATCATTATTCTTGTTTCGATTGGGTTTTTCCAGAAACCAAATTATAATTTCGATTAGATGATGTAGGAGAAGAAGAAAAAGATGATAATGATGATGGTGGTGGTGGTGGTGGTGGTGGAGGAGAGAAATGGTGTTTTTGTTTTTAAGGTCAATGGGTTAATGATGATGGTGATGGAGAGAGACCCATATTGGATTCAGAGGTTTGGGAATGGGTTGAGAAACTCAAACTCATTGTTCATCATCATCATCTTCTTCTTCTTCTTTTTTTAATATTTTTCCACAAAATTATTAAACATCCAATCCTTTGCTGCCACATAAGCCACCTAACAGAGTGTAATTTTTGGTGCAACGAAATTAATAGAATGAGAGTTCGGAAAGTACAATGTTACGATTTGGCATTAAAGAAGCAAACTAATACTTAATATCTGTTTCATGAAGCATTTTGTGGAAGAAGCCTTAAGAAATATACTCAATGTGCTTCGAAATGAAGTTTTGGTTAGCTCATCAATTATGGACCGTCGATTATAATTTTTAGAATGTCTTATTTGTGGCTATATAAAGAAAAAATTTAGGTCTCCGGTGGGGATGAAGCAAGAGTGAGTTTTACTTTTGGGAATTCATAGTTTTTTTTTTTTTTTGGTTGAGACTTGACAGTGATTTTTATGGATTTGAGAGCGTGTGTTCAAAACGGGTATATCCTATTGGATGGTGCAATAGAGTTTCTTTACTAACGGTTAGAAAATTAAATATTTATATTTAAATTATAATGATGTGAATGAAAATTTAAAAAGAAAATAGCTATATATAATATCTCTTATTAAAAGAATGTGTCTTTTATTAAAAGATGTGTTTTTTTATTAAGAGATATGTCTCTTATAAAGAAATGTGTTCCTTATTAAAATATGTATATTTTCTTTAATAGATGTATCTCTTATTAAGAGACGTGTCTCTTATGAAGAGATGTTAATATATCTATAAATAGAGTTGCCCACAATTCATTTCATTCATTTAAAAATAAAATATTCAATCATTCAATACATTTGTGGAGATTGAATATTAGGTTTAAAAAACATACAGTTTTAGAATATTTCAAGAGAGAGTTTAAACACAGTTTGCGTTCGTTATTTTTGTGGATTGAAGTGCTACTTCCACAAGAAGCCGATCGTTGTATCCTGGGAGACGTTTGCCAAGAAAAATCCTTGAGCATCGGTGAGGAGGCAATTTCGTCTTTAAGGAAATATAAACAAATTCTAGACTCGATCATTTGTAAAGTGTCTCTTACTTTGATTTCTTGTGTATTTCATTTTGAATATAAAGTTTCGTTTTATTTTCATTTTTATGTGAATATAACAATTATCAATATTTTTACCAACACTAAACTCTTGGGTGGATTATTTTTATGGTTGTAATTTAGCTCTTCGTATAGCGTAGATAGCGTAGAGGTAACAATCTTTGTAGATGTAGATAGATTTTGTCAAATCACGTAACTTTCATGTGTGCCCTCTTATTATATGATCTTAAATGTTTTATTTTTTTCATTAAATTTATTATTCATGATACAAAAAGATTAATTTTTTAACAAGTAATATCAAAGCGTTCGTGATTCTAAGATATGACCATGACAAAGAAGAAACAGTACTCTTACTAGTCATCATGCTAAAAAACTCCTGCAGTTGATACTTTGCTTATGATTTAAAAGTGAAGTGTGATTAATAGTTGTTTTCACGTTCTTTGAATAATTGATGTTGTTTCGGCTCCCGTATATGAAAATTATAGTCAACAAGCCCATGAACAGATGAATGAGGCCCATGAACAAGTGAATGAAGTCCAAGTATTGTTAATACTGTTTATGATTTTGGGCTGTGAAGTGAAAAAAAAGGAAGAACAAGCCCTACAAAAGATGGCAAAATGGAACCTTGCTCAATACTCGTCTGTGATCCAATACCTCAAGACATAAGCTACCATATCAATCCATCTTATATCACCATATGATGGGGGCCTTTGTTTTGTTAGAGTGGTGGTAATATTCAAGCTCCGTAAATTAATTAACATGACCATATTTATATTTTCTATACTACTTGGTTTTATCTGATAAAAAAAATACTACTTGGTTTTATCAATAAATAAGAATGGGATTAATTAAATATTTGTGATATTTTGACATGTAGCCTCTAGTTGAGTGTGTCAAGCTTAGGTATAATTCTCGTAAGTATATTGTTACAACTCATGAAGTAGCTGTTTTCTGTAAACGCGCTGATTATGTTTGATACGTCGTATAATAGACTGGATAGGATAATATAGTATGAAACTAATGTTGGGTGTCACTCGTATTAATTAGTCACCATATAAGTTAATACGGTTGTGTGTTTTTATACGGTACAGACACTATAAAATAATATCCTCGAAATTATCCGTATTAAATAGTAGGATGATTAGTAATCATGAAAAGTGTAATAATAATAATAATTTTAATAATAATAAAATATAAATAATAATTAATGATAATTTAATAAATAGTAATAATAATATATCAATAATTAATTAAAATAAATAATAAATAATAATAATATACTTCATTAATATTTAAGATATAAATATTTCTTATCAACTATTATAATATAATCTGGTAAGTATAATATAGTAGACATTTTAATCCAGTAGAACACCAAACACCCGACTAAATAATCAATCTATCTAGTGGACAGATTAATCTATTCGATTGAAATAGTCAGCATAATACGCCGTACCAAACGAGACATGTTCTATATGGAAGGGTCTTGAGCCCTCTTGGTTATTTGATAATTTAGCTAAAGATGTAAAGGTTTCGATTCGTCCCAATTAATAAAGTTGTTCCAAAAAATAAAAATAAAGTTCTTATTGTTTTTGACAAAAAAAAAAGACCAAATATTGAGTTGAGCTAATTTGATTTAATACTGAATTGATCCGATTTCTTAACTGTTTTCTATAATAGTTTTTACTTTTTAATATTCTACATATACCAACTTCTAATAATAAGATCTCAAGTTCGATTTTTATAAAAGATAATATCGATACTCAATGAATATAATCTCTGACCTTCAAACATCAATTTAACTTCTCGTATCATATCCAAACTATATAATCCAATGTGTCATACTGATCCTCCTTGAATGCAAAGAAGAAAAGGGGTCAAATAATATGTCATGTTTGTGTGGAGCTTACTAAGACCACATAATCCGGTATAATAAAGCCAAACTAAACATGAAATATATGTAAGCCGGGGTAAATGAAAGCTAAAGTAGAATATGTATTTGTCCTCCAAGTCCAAGTGTTCTTTCTTTACAGGCAAGAAAGTTGCATTATGCTCCTGCAAAGGCTTCTCTTCCTTGAAATATATAAAAACCACTTTCAGAATCATTTTGTTGCAAACTCTGCCAACAATGGAACTTTCACTCACTGCATGATCGCATACATACTCTGGACAAGCAAGTTTCCACCACTAAAGCATTAAGCATGAACCTCCTTTAGTTATAAATATATTTTCTTCTTCATTCTTTAATTAGTTAACTAATCAATATGCTTTTGTGGATAATATAAGATATTGATCAGCTGCCTTACTGCTCACTGCTCACTGCTCATGCCATTGATAATTGACATAGAAATAGTACTATAGCTATAGGCTTCAAGGACAAAACATATCTATCAATATCCAAATAATAATTAATAGTACAATAAAGATAAATTAATTGAGAATTTATGGAACAAATGGACCCCATATCTTATAATACAAGAGGTTTGTAGCTTAAGTAATTAAAGAGTATTCATATATTCAATTTCCTCATTTTGTCAACATTCGTTTATTTGTATGATTAATGTACAATAAAGGATCTTTGTTAAATTCAAAAAAAAATTATAATAAAGGATTTATGTATATAATTTATGCATTATGTGACGTGTATTAAGAACCGATCCAAATAATTACAACATACATTATTGTTTATAATCGTAATCGAATTAATGCGCCTTTAACTAAACTCTAAATTTTGAATAGGAAATTAATTATAAAGTGACTCAATTATAAAGTGACTTTAAATTCTGAATAGAAAACTAAATATAAAGTGACGACAGTCATTCAAATATTAAAATATAAGAAATATTCGTAAGGTTAACATGAATATTCAAGTCAAAACTTAAAGGGTGAAAATTGGTGTAGGGAGTAAGCCCAAGCTAGATTGACTCCACATTGTCGTCACCCTCGCGAACTGCCAAATTGACTCCTTCCAACAAAGCCCAGGCATCAGCCTCAATGGCAGAGCCAACCACCCTAACCGAACAACAACCAACTAGGAAAGACCCATCAACATTTCTCACACTAGTACCTAAGCCAGCATGCATAGAAGGAGACAACTAAAAGGCATCAATTTATCTTCACAACATTCCAGTTAGGAGGTTTCCAAGCAGGGGATGAGCAAGAAAACACAACACAAGCATGGCTCAGGGGAAGGGGCTAAACTGCAACATTACAGTGGTTCGATTGCAATGATCTCCCAACTTCAATTACTCTCCAGGGGTTAAAGAAGCAACCCTCAAAAGAAACTCGACACTGTTCTTTCTAAATAGCCTAGCAATAGCTTGCAACAATTTCCAAAATTCTCGGTTTCTCTGCATTCCAACCAGATAGAGGAGCTGCAATGTTAGGAAACCAAGATTTAAAAGTAGAAATATTTATCAAACTTACAGAATAGCCTAGTGTGCAGCCAAACCTTACACTCATGGCACCATTGCATTGAAGAAACATATGCTCCACAATTTCAGGGTATTCAGAGCAAATAGAGAAAAAGGGCGATGAGCCCAAGTGGCGTTGAAAGAGAGCTTCCCTAGTCGGGATGCAGTCATGAACAATCTTCCAAAGGAAGTTCCTAATTTTTGGAGGTGTCGTGAGATTCCAAAATAACTTCCAAATCTCCCTTGGGGTTGTAGGAAGATATGAGGCGGGGGTGGAGATAAGAGGAGCCTGTTTCCTTAACTAGTTGTATCTATATTTCACAAAGTAGGTCCCATCGAACGTCGAGGGCCAAATTAAGCAATTATCCCCCCATACATCTCCAATAGGTATGATGCATATCAACTTGACCTTCTCACTATGGAGGACAATGCTTAGCTTTTGCCTATCCTAGTTGACAGGACCTGTCCCAACTAGACGTCGATAACCGTGCCCGGTCCTGCTCCCGTCTAACAAGTCAACTGAAGGTCCGAAACTACCCTATAATGCTTGCCAGACAAGGGATAATTGCACTAATTTCTGCTGCTACCTCCGCCTCTCGATCAGCCCCGAAAGTCGTACAACGGCCTAGAGGGTCACAAAAACATCAAAGGTGTGAGTGGACAAAAATAACCTTTTATAAAAATGTTTACCAAAACACATTCTTACCCTCCAGTTTTCACAAGCATGCATGCATATCATAAAACATGAGTAATAGTATGAAATCATTCAAGTATGAATAGTGGACCGATAAAATCAAAACATGTTTTTCCATGGTCCGTAAAACTCATGTTCACCAAATCAGTTCATGTAATAAAGCATCAATTCCCGGCTCTCAGGCCAAAACATGTGAAACATAATTACCTGGACACAAAGACCAAAAACATGTACTCGATACCGGTACGTCATCACAAACGACATCAATCAGCACTATTCACAAGTGCACAGTCAATCAATCAATCCAATCAATCTGCACTTCTCACAAGTGCACCAACTATCACACAATCACAACTGCACTACGTGTAGGCCAATATCCAGCCGCATTCTCGGGATCAGACACCTCTGGGCTCAACCCTCGGGCTCAGTCACATCTAGGCGAACACATCCCCAGGCTCAGACACATCCGAGTGGTACATCCAGGCTCAGTCACATCCGAGAAGCTGTCTTACCATAGGATCAACTCAAAATCCTACAATCATATCCCCCAAGCTCCGGTCGTCCGGGTGATCCCTTAGCTCCGACCGTCTGGGCATTTCACAATCACAAGGAAAACCATCTAGGGATTACATCCCAAAACATTTCAATCAAATCTTGACTTTAACAAAGTCAAGATCAGTCCTTGACTTCAAACCAAGTCAAGAGTCATTCCCGACTGGGTCTCAAGCCCCAACTACCATTTACACGTAAATCTTTAAAATCACATTTTAAAACAATAAAATAATCCAGAAATCATCATTGACTCACCAACTAAGTCAAAATATCATTTTAGTAATCTTTTTGACTCCGGGGTTAGCCCAAAACATCATTTGCACGTTTCACATAAAACGTGCCCGAAAGGCTGATTAAAATAATCATGAAATCACAAGAAATCATACAAAATCATCAATTTCATCATATTCACATGTGACTCCAAATCCGAGTCAAAATCACTATCCAATTGGGTCTCATGCCCAAAATAACATTTTCACGCAAATCCATGCATTCGCAACCTCAGTTGCCATTTTCATATAAATCCATGAAATCGATCCTTGACTCATACCCGAGTCAATACATCATTTTCAAGTTCCTGACTCATAACCCGAGTCAAAACATCAATTTCACAATTTCTTGAAAATCGTGCCAAAAATAATATAATAATCCATAAAATCGAGAAATCACCGGATTGAAACATCAATCATGCCAAAGCATATAAAATCATATAATAAAGCATTTAAATCATATATGCATGCATCACGGTTAGAAAACAAAGTCCACTCACACACACCGTCCAAACGACCCGCTTCAGAACTGCGCGTTTTTCCGTAAATTCTGGAAATTGAAATCCCTATCCAAAATCATTAATGAGGGTCACTAACATCTCAAAATACCTCAAATAATTTTCCCCAATTTTTCTGGAATTTAAATACATATTTAACACGTATAACAAAACTTCGGATACGCGGAACTTTACTGAAACGATATCTGATTTCCTCAAAACCAGTGTCAAAATGTTCGTTACACTGAGAGGATTCAAAGTCATGTTGACCTCACCTTGAAACAAGACCTCACGCGTCCTCACGCGCCGCCGTGAGTGGCTGCGCGTGACCACCACGTGCCTGCTACAGTAATGTGAACAGTTATCTTCCTCACCCGTTTTCTCTGCAAAACGGATCCTTTTGCCCGCGAACAGACCCAACTGGTTTCCTATCAATTCGACACCGTTTTCAACAATTCAAACGTCTATTAGCATCGAATTAGTTTCAATTAAGGATTTGTGAACTTAATTGCAATCAAACTTACCTCAATCCTTCAAATCAAAGATGAACCTTCGAAGAACAGTCGAACTCTGTTCATCGTCCAATCTCCATCAATTGTCTTTGTTTTCCTCAAATTGACGCATCAGGGAGCTTCGTGGGGTTCTCATAACCACCTTTGCAAGTTCAATTTCATCATCCCATGTCTCAAATCCCACGACTCAAGCTCGAAATTTCAGAAACCTCATTCCCTCAGTTCTACCTCAAATCGACCCCAATTCACCTCAATTTTCACTGGGTCCAACTCGTATCAATCCCAGGAAGCTAAAGGAAGCTTCAATTTCGATCCCCAGAGCTCAAAGCTTGGAATTCGAATTTCCCCCCAGAATTCCAAATTTTTGATTTCCTGTTTCCAGCTCACTCTCAGTCCCTCGTGTTTCCCTTTAGCTAAATTCGTCTCTTCAAACTCTCAATTCCTTACTCTCAAGCTCAGTAATGGAAGGGAAATGATGGACAGAGATCAAACTCTCAGTTCTCTGTTTTTCAGTTGTTCACGGTTTAAGAAAACACAAAGAAGAAGAAAATGGCTGATTAAGAATGATTAAAGATGATTAAATGATTAAAGAATAATCAAACAAAATGATGGTGTTTTCCCCAAAACATATAGCTGATTTTAGGCCTTAAATTAAGGGATGGGTGACACTTGTCACTCATCCAGGTGTGCTCAATCATCGGTTACTGTTCACAATAAAATAATATTTTAATCGAAATCTCGGTTCGTTCGGTTAATCGAATTCGTTCCTGTGACCATATCTTTGTCGTCGAATCTCCGATTTCAGCATGCCGCCTGTCATTGGATTCGTATCGACTCGACCTACGTAACGGTCCTTGACCCTCTTCCATTGGACTTCTCGGGTCAAAAGTCAACATTTGGCCCCTTTTCAGCCAAATTACCAAAATACCCCTCAACTTCCGAACGTCATAACTTCTTCCTCGAATGTCGGAATCGAACGTGCCACCTGTCTATGAACTCGTGACGTCCTCAACTACGTCACAGTCATCGGTCAAAGTCTGTTTGACTGCCCGAACTAAAAGTCAACATTTTGCCCACGCCTAGGGGCAAAACGGTCATTTTGCACGTTTCGTCCGATTTCACTCAACTAATCCCAGATTAGTCATTCTAAACCATAATTAATTAATATTTAATTCCGATACTCGGAACGGGTCATTACACTAGTCCCCGGATTGAAAATCAATAAACTTTGCCACCAAATCCTCTAGGTTTGGCCCGATTGGAGTGGGGAGCTTAGGTTGGAGATCTAGAAGGCCAATGGCGCAGCTATCGGTCCAGAATTTGATGGAGTGGCCATCGATGAACTGTCACCAAGCACCCTTTAAAATTAAGTCTCTTATATCCAAAATACTTGACCAGCCCTAAGATGCATGAGCACCACGTTTAGCCTGCAAGAAACAAACATCCGGAAAGTATTTTCTTTTTAGCATTTGGGCCCATTAGGAGTTTGGTTCACATATTAGCCTCCAACACTGTTTTGCAAGTAAAGTAATGTTGAAATCTTCCATGTTTCGGAAACCTATACCACCTTGGGCCTTAGGGAGCCCCAGTTGCTTCCAGCTAACCCAATGAAGTTTAATTCCAATCCTGATTCTGCCCCCACCAGAAGTTAGCAAGGATTGCATCAATTTTGTTGCATAGGGTCTTAGGAAATCGAAACATAGGCATGTAGTATGTAGGGATGACATTAGCAACTGCCTTAATTATAACCTTTTTGTCAGCTTAGGATAAAAGACTTTGCTTCCAGCCACGAACCTTTCTCATAATCTTTTCTTTCATTGGGATGAGTGCTTCTTTTTAGATCGGCCCTGTTTGATCCTGATTTGACCAACTCGATGAGACCCGCTGGGGGTTCTAGGACCAACTGCGTGGTGTCTTGGGCCCGCTGGGGGGCGTCGTGTCAGGACCCACCCCGGTTTCACCCCGAAACCCGAGGTAAATCCCGCTCCCGTCTGACTCCCCGGCACAACACCTAAGGACACTCACGCAAACCTAGACAGACGCAGGAGTAATTACAAAATATCCCAACCTTATCGCTTACAGAGCATAGCACTAAATTACAAGGAAAATAAAAACCGATAAAGTACACGCACACAGAAGCCTTTAAACTCTTCTAGGATCCCTCACGTCACTTCTATGCCTCGGACACTGCCTCGACGTCAAGACCCCGCGCTAGCTCCACAACCTGGAGGGCAATTTAAAACAGAAAATGTGAGTGGACCAGAAGGTACAAAAGTTCAAAATCCATTTTATAAGAAAACCGAGTTTAACCCTCCGTTTTGAAACCACATGCATAACCAACAGTTATGAACACATTTATAAAATAATCATTCTAAAACATCATAAGAAACAGAAACACTATAAAGTATCATAAGAAACCATAACATGAGTATAAAAAAACTGTATCATAAACCATGAACATTAACTCATAAATGTCCCGATCAAACCTGCTGGATCTATCCGAGTCTTTAAACTCCCGAGTCTTTAAACTCAATCCAGGCCTTAATCATATCCGAGTCTTTAAACTCCCGAGTCTTTAAACTCAAGGCCTACGGGGGAAAATCAATATATATCCGAGTCTTTAAACTCCCGAGTCTTTAAACTCAATCCGGGTCTTTAAACCCAATCCGGCCGGTCCCCCGTCACATATATCCGGGTCTTTAAACCCAATATCCAGATCCAGCAAATCCAATCCCAAAACCATTTGAAAACCATTTACCAAATCCACATCCAAACCCGAATCCGAAATCACTGGTCCGAAGCCCTTCCGGCGTTCAGAACCATCATTCCGAACCCAAATCCGGAAAAATATCCATTTTCATACCAAAAATCACATGTAATCACAAATCATATTCCATAACCCATTTATCATTATCAGAAAACCTTTATAGGTGGAAATCCCCAAATGTGGCATCAAAATCCGAAAACCAACATTTTCTCGAAAAACGTGCCAAAACCGTCTTTTTCTCGAAAAACGTGCAATCGCGTAAAATCATCATAACATAGTCAAGGGACATAAGTGTATGAGTAAAACCATCAAAAACGTATATAAAAACAGTTATGCATGATCGAGTTTAGAGAAAGGGGTCCACTCACAGTACTGAGCCCTACTCGCGTCCCGAACGTCCAGCCCGTTCCTCGGCTTCCTCGGGAAATCCCGATCCTGTCAAACACCGTCAACTTACGTCACTAATACGTCTACAAACACTCACCTAAATTCCCTAAACAAAATCCCCGAATCGAAAACCGAAAACCCGGGACCCTAAACATTCTCCCTCGCGGAACCGAACTCATACGATGTCCGATTAACCCGAAACCAACTCCATTGAACTCAACACAACTCCTAGACCAAAAATCATGTTGACCACTTTCCCAACCGCCGCCGCACGTGCCCCCACGCGCCGCCCAAAGTGGCTGCGCGTGGCCCCACGCGCCGCCCAAAGTGGCTGCGCGTGGCCCCACGCGCCAGCTACAGTACCACCTTCAACCTGTGCTGAACCGGCCGTCGCAGGCTGAACCGGCGAGACTTGATCTCCGCCGTCCGGCCACCAATTCGATCCCTTCCTTCACCAGCAGCTTCGTCCAGACACCACGAATCCAATCCCCAACTCCGTTCACCTCGACACTGTCCCTAGCCCGTCGACTAAGCTCAAAACCAGACGGCTAAATGTCCCCCTGTTTCACGACTCCTCAACTCCGGTCACCTCCCGTCACGGTGGCAACACCAGACGATCCCTAAGGCTTCACTGAACCTAGACCACACCTCCTCTACCTTCGACTCAGCCCCAAACTCGTCGACTTTGAGTTCGAAGCTCACGGCCGAAACAGAGCAACAGAGCACCCCTCTGCGACTGAGCTCCGCCGTGGACACCCCCGTCACGGCGACCACCACAATCATTCCTAGGACCTCCCTGAACATAACCCTGACCTCCAATCACTTCGACTCTAAGCCTAGACTCACGACTTTCAGATTGAATTTCCACGGAAAAACAGAGCACAGGAATCTCACCTTCGAGTGCAGCTCCGCCGTGCACGATTGCACCGCCAAATCACGACCACCAGCTCCGCCCTGCCTCACTGTCACTCTCACAACTCGCTAATCACTCACCCTTGCACCCAGATCGATCAATTCCCCTCAATTCTCACACTCTGTTCCTCTGTGTTTGTCGAAGAACAAACACGGGTATGCACGGTTCCACCCAAATAATTGGGCTGTGAACACACAAGATTCCACCAGAATCCTCTAGCCCTTTGCCATGTGTCACCATCCCTTCAAACTTTATCCCATCTGCTTAAACCCCAGCCGTCCATTCCTTTCTCTCTGCACGAATCCCCATAAACCCAAAAGGACTAAAATACCCTTTTGTTTAACACATTTTTACGGTTTTACCGAAACTTCCTAGACCCGTAACTCTCGCCTCGTAAGTCCGATGAACACGTGCCGCCTGTCATCGAACTCAGGACGACAAGAACTATCTAACCATCCTAGGTCAACCTACCAAAACTCGATTATACAAAAAGTCAATTTTCCCCCTATTTTACCAAAATTACGATAATACTCTCGACCTTCCGAACATCTCAACTTCCTCCTCGGATGTCGGAATCAAACATACCACATGTCTACGGGTTCATGACGTCCTAAACTACGTCCTGGTCACTGGTCAATCCTCAATTGACCACCCGAAATAAAAGTCAACATTTTTGCCCGAAGCAAGGGCAAAATCGTCATTCTCCACTAGTGACCCCATCGGGACCAACTAACCCCTGATTAACCTTACTAATCACACCTTAATCACTCTACTAATCCCAATTCTCGGGACGGGTTGTTACAATCTACCCACCTAAAAAGAATTTCGACCCCGAAATTCCACAGCTAGTTCCCAACACCTAGGGTCTCCTACCCGGTAAGGAACAACCTCTCCTAGGTTTCCTGTCTATCATCTCCACCTTGGGTATTTCACTCCATCCCCAGCTACTGTTACCACAGCCAACCCTAGCTATGTAACAACTGCATGGTGTACGCAAGGGAAACTCTATGAACAGAAAACAAAGGTATTATAAAATACCTCATTTCACAATACCCGACAAAAGTCATAGAGTACATCCTCGTATACAACCACCCTACCTGCCCGAACCAACTCGACTACTAACCCAAACAATCGTCCACCCATTCCGGCCACGGTCGGACTAACTCCACAAAGTCCTAAAGGCAAACTCTAGCTTGTGGGTTCTCTCCTTCAATAGTCTCAGATCGATCAGTTATAGTCACTCCTTTCCTCTACTTCCCGCCAACCTACTACGGAACTTACTGTACACTCCAAGTCCTCTAGGAAAACTCCTAGACTCTACCCCGAAATCCAACAACCAAACCAACAGAACAACCAAAAGTGAAACAGTACCTGTCCCCACATCTGGTATCGACTGATCCTCCTGCTGAGTCATCGAGAACACCTGGGCCTGAGATCCCGATGCTCTACCACGTCCCCTCGAACTACTCGTGGCTGTGCCACCACCTCCTCTAGTGCCCGCTGTCCCTGACGCTGTACTCTGTCCGGACTCCGCTACTCCTCTGCCTACACCACCTTCCTGTGGAAACAGTGGACACTCACGTCGGAAATGACCTCGCTCCCCGCAGTAGAAACACACATTCCAGCCTGGTCCACTGCTCGGTCTCCCCGTAGACGCTACCGACGTCGCACTCGCTTGCGGAGTCGGCGGTGCTCGGTAACCCCAAAATCCTGAACTCTGGGCACTACCAGGCCTACCAAAACGATCATCGCCCGACGAGGACGATCCACCGAAGTTACCTCTTTTCGGTGTCCGCTGGCTCGAAGCTCCAGGAATAGATAGTTCCCGGCGTCGCACCGGCAAACTAGCCTCAACTCGCACCGCAGCATCCGACAAGTCTCGGAGGGTAGCAAAAGATCCAGCCGTCACTACGGCTCGAATCTCACCGCGCAAACCCAGCTCAAACCTTCGGCACTTCTCGGCTTCAGTGGCCACAAAAGCAGGAGCAAACCGAGACAACATCTAGAACTTTCGTTCATACTCTGCCACGGTCATATTCCCTTGCTGGAGCTGCAGAAACTCCGCCTCCTTGGCATCCCGGAAAGAACGAGGATAATACTGCTCCAGAAACCGTTCCCTGAACGTCTCCCAAGTCACACTATGGACATCCCAACCGGACAACTCCAGAGTATACCACCACTCATACGCCGCACCATCTAGTAAAAAGGTAGCCAACACTACTCGCTCCTCCGGCGGACAATGCATCACCGCAAAAATCCGCTCCAGTCTGGTAATCCACCTCTGGGCTTCCTCAGGATCAGCCCCACCACTAAAAGTAGTAGCCCCGAGCCGCTGGGCTCGCTCAATCGTGGCACTCTCCGTCTCTCTGGCTACTTCTTCAGGTTGTGGAGAGGGTCTACGTCTCGGAGGGATCGTCAACCGCACACTGAAAGAGGCATAGAAGTAGTTAAGAAACTAAAACACAACCTCACAAACCAACAAACCCCACAAACCTGACAAACCTATGCTCTGATACCAATTGTCAGGACCCACCCCGGTTTCACCCCGAAACCCGAGGTAAATCCCGCTCCCGTCTGACTCCCCGGCACAACACCTAAGGATACTCACGCAAACCTAGACAGACGCAGGAGTAATTACAAAATATCCCAACCTTATCGCTTACAGAGCATAGCACTAAATTACAAGGAAAATAAAAACCGATAAAGTACACGCACACAGAAGCCTTTAAACTCTTCTAGGATCCCTCACGTCACTTCTATGCCTCGGACATTGCCTCGACGTCAAGACCCCGCGCTAGCTCCACAACCTGGAGGGCAATTTAAAACAGAAAATGTGAGTGGACCAGAAGGTACAAAAGTTCAAAATCCATTTTATAAGAAAACCGAGTTTAACCCTCCGTTTTGAAACCACATGCATAACCAACAGTTATGAACACATTTATAAAATAATCATTCTAAAACATCATAAGAAACAGAAACACTATAAAGTATCATAAGAAACCATAACATGAGTATAAAAAAACTGTATCATAAACCATGAACATTAACTCATAAATGTCCCGATCAAACCTGCTGGATCTATCCGAGTCTTTAAACTCCCGAGTCTTTAAACTCAATCCAGGCCTTAATCATATCCGAGTCTTTAAACTCCCGAGTCTTTAAACTCAGGGCCTACGGGGGAAAATCAATATATATCCGAGTCTTTAAACTCCCGAGTCTTTAAACTCAATCCGGGTCTTTAAACCCAATCCGGCCGGTCCCCCGTCACATATATCCGGGTCTTTAAACCCAATATCCAGATCCAGCAAATCCAATCCCAAAACCATTTGAAAACCATTTACCAAATCCACATCCAAACCCGAATCCGAAATCACTGGTCCGAAGCCCTTCCGGCGTTCAGAACCATCATTCCGAACCCAAATCCGGAAAAATATCCATTTTCATACCAAAAATCACATGTAATCACAAATCATATTCCATAACCCATTTATCATTATCAGAAAACCTTTATAGGTGGAAATCCCCAAATGTGGCATCAAAATCCGAAAACCAACATTTTCTCGAAAAACGTGCCAAAACCGTCTTTTTCTCGAAAAACGTGCAATCGCGTAAAATCATCATAACATAGTCAAGGGACATAAGTGTATGAGTAAAACCATCAAAAACGTATATAAAAACAGTTATGCATGATCGAGTTTAGAGAAAGGGGTCCACTCACAGTACTGAGCCCTACTCGCGTCCCGAACGTCCAGCCCGTTCCTCGGCTTCCTCGGGAAATCCCGATCCTGTCAAACACCGTCAACTTACGTCACTAATACGTCTACAAACACTCACCTAAATTCCCTAAACAAAATCCCCGAATCGAAAACCGAAAACCCGGGACCCTAAACATTCTCCCTCGCGGAACCGAACTCATACGATGTCCGATTAACCCGAAACCAACTCCATTGAACTCAACACAACTCCTAGACCAAAAATCATGTTGACCACTTTCCCAACCGCCGCTGCACGTGCCCCCACGCGCCGCCCAAAGTGGCTGCGCGTGGCCCCACGCGCCAGCTACAGTACCACCTTCAACCTGTGCTGAACCGGCCGTCGCAGGCTGAACCGGCGAGACTTGATCTCCGCCGTCCGGCCACCAATTCGATCCCTTCCTTCACCAGCAGCTTCGTCCAGACACCACGAATCCAATCCCCAACTCCGTTCACCTCGACACTGTCCCTAGCCCGTCGACTAAGCTCAAAACCAGACGGCTAAATGTCCCCCTGTTTCACGACTCCTCAACTCCGGTCACCTCCCGTCACGGTGGCAACACCAGACGATCCCTAAGGCTTCACTGAACCTAGACCACACCTCCTCTACCTTCGACTCAGCCCCAAACTCGTCGACTTTGAGTTCGAAGCTCACGGCCGAAACAGAGCAACAGAGCACCCCTCTGCGACTGAGCTCCGCCGTGGACACCCCCGTCACGGCGACCACCACAATCATTCCTAGGACCTCCCTGAACATAACCCTGACCTCCAATCACTTCGACTCTAAGCCTAGACTCACGACTTTCAGATTGAATTTCCACGGAAAAACAGAGCACAGGAATCTCACCTTCGAGTGCAGCTCCGCCGTGCACGATTGCACCGCCAAATCACGACCACCAGCTCCGCCCTGCCTCACTGTCACTCTCACAACTCGCTAATCACTCACCCTTGCACCCAGATCGATCAATTCCCCTCAATTCTCACACTCTGTTCCTCTGTGTTTGTCGAAGAACAAACACGGGTATGCACGGTTCCACCCAAATAATTGGGCTGTGAACACACAGGATTCCACCAGAATCCTCTAGCCCTTTGCCATGTGTCACCATCCCTTCAAACTTTATCCCATCTGCTTAAACCCCAGCCGTCCATTCCTTTCTCTCTGCACGAATCCCCATAAACCCAAAAAGACTAAAATACCCTTTTGTTTAACACATTTTTACGGTTTTACCGAAACTTCCTAGACCCGTAACTCTCGCCTCGTAAGTCCGATGAACACGTGCCGCCTGTCATCGAACTCAGGACGACAAGAACTATCTAACCATCCTAGGTCAACCTACCAAAACTCGATTATACAAAAAGTCAACTTTTCTCCCTATTTTACCAAAATTACGATAATACCCTCGACCTTCCGAACATCTCAACTTCCTCCTCGGATGTCGGAATCAAACATACCACATGTCTACGGGTTCATGACGTCCTAAACTACGTCCTGGTCACTGGTCAATCCTCAATTGACCACCCGAAATAAAAGTCAACATTTTTGCCCGAAGCAAGGGCAAAATCGTCATTCTCCACTAGTGACCCCATCGGGACCAACTAACCCCTGATTAACCTTACTAATCACACCTTAATCACTCTACTAATCCCAATTCTCGGGACGGGTTGTTACACGTCGGGTAGGAATCCTGCAAAGACTAGACACCGGTGTGGTGCCGGCCAAAGGGGCTCCGATGCCAAAGTTAGTATCTGAGTGCCGAGGGGCAAGTAAATACAGTGCTCTGGATCGGTTCTGAGTGTCTTACCTTTGTGAATGGTTTCGGGGTATTTATAGTAGTCATAACTGTGGCAGTTGGGCTACTGTTCCGGTAGGTGAGCCACTGTTCCGGAGCAGGTTGTGCCTTGTGGCTGTGAGTCAACTGACAAATCCTGGATATCCGGGGAAGGCGCCAGCTGGAGTCCCAACCTGCCTCCGTCAGGGAGTTGGTAGGGCAAAACTGGTTAGGTGACTGTCGCGGCCAGCTGTCTTCTGTTCATTGTCAGATGCCGAGTGGCGGGTCTGCAATTTGGTGCCGATCGGTGGGTCATAGGCTGTGGGGATGCCGATCAGGCGATCGGTCGGTGGCCTTCCTGTCCTGGCGGGTCCTGTGCTAGGGTGGTCGGTCGATATGGTATCAACATAAGTCACCTAAGTCTTTGACTGAGGTGGATTTCCTCGGTCGAGGACTTGTGATGACGGCCGGTGCTTGTCGACCAACCAGGGCGCTGGCCCTGTATCCCTAGTAGCCCCCCAAGTCTTGGACCGAGGGTGCACCGTATGTCTGATGTGAAAAGAGTTCCCGTTGCCGAGTTTCGCAAGCTGCCCACCGTACGAACCGAAAGATCGTGGAGAGGCGACCGAGGGGAAATGGCGGGGACACATCGGTCGCAGTGTGCTTGCCGATGGAGAGAGGAAGCATGTCGTCGGGAGAGATACCGAGAGGCTCCGGTCGGCATGCGGTAGTGATGTACACTGGTAGGTGTACGTACGTATATACGTAGGTGGGAATGTATGATACCGATGGGCATATAGTACAAGATCATATCCGTATCCGAAAGGTGGCCGTATCGACCTGGTGACCGTCAGATCGGAAGTGTGCATCTCGAGGTAGGCCAGGGGCCTATAAAAGGGGGTGAGAGCTTTTGAATTTTTTCACTTTTTACTCAGAGCATCTGTGGAGTAATTTCAAGTGCCGAGTGAATTGGAGCCTGCCGAGAGGAAAGGAGACACGTGAGACCAATTCGACCGAGCGAATATTACAGGTATAATTTCTGCTGAACGGCATCTCTTCTCAGCATGTGTTCCGTAGCTTAGGTGCTTAGTTGTAGCTTCTTTGTTCTGGTAATTTGTAGATGTCAGAGTCAGAGTCAAACAGTGGATCTGGGGTTAGGTCCCCTCAAGCTTTTGGCGGGGAAACACCGTCTAGTTCGGCAAGAGACGTGTCGAACGGGCGCAGTGGGTCAACGTCCACAAGTGGGTCCACAACTAGTAGTGCGTCGTCGTCCAGCAGCGGTGATAGCCTAGATCAGGCTCTCATGTTGCCGAGGAAGGAGGTGAGGCAACAGGGCAGATGCAGCACGTCGGGTACCGATCGGCCTAGTGAAAGAGGAACGTCACCCCGCAGCCCCCACCCCCTCCCCCCCGGTCGTCGTCGTCGACTCCGAGGCTGAAGATAGAGGGACGGAGACGAGCTCGCATATGGAACTAGATGCCGACGGCGTGGTGAAAGTGGAGTACACCGTGGACCACAAGATGAACACCATTCGGCAGTCCGACCTGGACAGGTTCCGGGAGCTGTACAATGTGCCGGCGGAGATCCAGATGAGCGTACCGCGGCATAGTGAGAAGGCGAGTGATCCGCCAAAGAGGTCGACATTATTCTATGTCGACTGCTTTGAGCACGGAGTGAGGCTGCCTCTGCACCCGTGGCTCCAGGATATGATGGCGAGGGCGAACTTAGCCCTGGGACAGCTGAACGCGAACGGTTGGATCATCTTAATCAGCTTATACATGGCCTTCCGACTGGCGGGACTGCCGGAGCCGACCTGGGGTAGTTGTGCGCCTTGTACCGCTTCAAGAGGCAGACCTACGGGTCGGGGTGTTACCAGATGGAGTGCCTGCACAAGAGTGACCGGGGTGCGTTCATCACCGACGTGCCGACGTTGCAGAAGAGCTGGAGGCACCATTTCTGTTGGGTGTCCGGGCCGTGGGAGGGGGATGTCAGTAGGGTCCGATCGAGGATTCCCCGCCACTTCCAGTCTGGAGGTTGTCTGTCTACCGTTCGGCTAGTGGTCATAGTGTGTCAATTGTGGCTTTCGATGTGGGACTAATGGCGTTTGTTGTGTATGTGCAGGTCCGTCCAAGGCAACGGTGACAGCGGAGGATTGGGAGGCATGCAATCGCGTCCGGGAGAAGCTGTCCGACCTAGAGCGCAGCGGCTGCGTCCTGAAGCTATCGGCCAACCTACTTGCCGTGGGTCTTATCTCGCCACCTGGTAAGTAGCAGCTGTTTGAATGAAGTAATTATGTGTAGGTATGCTGAGGCACTAACAAGTTGATTTTGCAGTGCATCCCCTTGTCAATCAAGCTGCTCAGAAGAATATGAGTGAAGCGGTGGCAAAGCACGGCTCGGCTGCCGATGGAAAGGGCAAGAAGCCGGAGGTGACCCCCCAACAGCCGCGGAGGTAGAAAACCGTGGCGGTGAAGCCTAAGGGGACTGGCTGGGAGGAGCCCCCCCAGGGTCCAATTAGGGCGTCCGGGCAGACGGGCTGCCAAAGTAGACAAGGCTCAAACCTCGGTAGGGTGCCAAGGTGAAGAGTCCGATTCTTGGACTGAAGCGGCTCCTCATTGGTGGGCTGCACCAAGCCCGGGAACGCCGGAGAAAACTCATGGAGGCTCGGCAGAGACAGTCTCCCCCGGCGGCAGGGGTGTCGGAGGGTGAGGGCTCCATTCGCCGGTGGAAGAGAGAGGCGGCGCTCAAGGCCCCCGAAGTGCCGAAGGAGAGGGCCAAGGAAGCCGGGGTCAAGATGCGGTCGCCCGCGTAGGAAAGGGTGCCGGTTAGCGTTCCAGGCATCGCCTCCGTCTTCATGGAGCCCTTGGAGACGGGGAGGTGGTCCGGTCAGCCAAGGTCGGGGAGGCGTGGGTGCCGGTCACTCTCCAAATGCACAAGTCGTTGGTGTAACAACCCGTCCCGAGAGCCGGGATTAAGATAGTGACTAAGGTTGGATTAGTGAGGTTCATTGGTGGTTAGGTGGTCCCGATAGGTCCGTAAGCTTAGAATGACGATTTTGCCCCTGACTTGGGCAAAAATGTTGACTTTAGTTCGGGCGGTCAAATGGGTGTTGACCAGTGACCAGGACGTAGTTTAGGACGTCACGAATCCGAAGGCATGTGGCACGCCTGATTCCGACCTCCGAGGAGGAAATTGTGATGTTCGGACGGTTGGAGGGCATAACCGTAATTTGGTTAAAATAGGGGGAAAAGTTGACTTTTTGGACGATCGGGTTTTGGTACGTTGACCGAGGATGGTTAGATAGATTTCATCATCCTGAGTTCGATGACAGGCGGCACGTATTCATCGGACTTACGAAATGTGAGTTACGGGTCAAGGAAGTTAGTGGCATAACCGTAATTTTGAGCTAAAAGAAGGGGCAGTTTGGCCTTTTGTGTTCTGGGGATTTGTGCAGAGAGAGGGCAGAAGGACGGTTGGGATGGAGCCACTTGGGAGAGAATGGCGTGGATGGTGACATGTGGCACAGGGCTAGTGGCTTCTGTGGGGTTCTCGTGTGTGCACGGTTCCAATAATTGGGGTGCAACCGTGCAGTGCCCGTGTGTGTTCTTCGATCCTGAGTGAAACAGAGTGAAGCGGTGAGAGAAATTGAAGGGTGATCGTGGGTGCTGGTGAGTTTGTGAGGGTGTGAGAGTGCTCAGAGAGGTGAGAAGGTTACAGGGAGGAGGTTTGGAAGTGTTGTGCTTGTGTGTGAGTGAGTGAGAGTCACAGGGACAACCAGAGAAAACAGAGAAGAATTGAGGGCTTGGGGTGGTGCTGTGGCCGTGTGCGGATGCGATTGACCTCGAGAGGAGGCTGAGACGACGCTGTGGACTCCAGGGAACACGGCGGCGAGCACGGCGGTGGACGGTTGCAGGTAAATTCTGATCTCCGTGTCTGTGCCCTGTTTTTCCGTTGAGTTTTGACTTGTGAGTCGTGAGTCTAGAGGTTGAATCGATGAGTTTAGGGTGGTTTGGGTGACTCAGTGGAGGTCTGGGCTGCTATTGGTTGTGCTGCCGTGACGGGTGGTGCACGGTGGGGGTTAACACGACGGCGGGTACTCTGGTGCTCTGTTTTGCCGTCAATGTTCAAACCTAAAGTCGTGAAGTTTGGGAGTGAATCGACGGTTAGGGTGAGTTGAGTTAGGTTTAGAAGGGTCCTAGGAACCGTCTGGTGTTGCCACCGTGACGGGAGGTGACCTGGGTGGCCGGGAAGGAAAACAGAGTAGAGGTCGTGTTTTGTTTCGAGCTTCAGTCGACGGTTTAGGAGCCGTGTCGAGGTCTAAGGAGGATGGGGATGGACAGAGTAGGTTTGGACGACGAAGATGGGGAAGAAAGGGAAGGAAATGGAGACGGGACGGCAGAAAACCGTTCTCGCCGGTTCGATTTACAGACACTGTGTCGAACCGGGTCTGCTCAAGGTAGCCGATGCACTGTAGCTGGCGCGTGAGGCCCACGTGCAGCCACTTTGGGCGGCGCGTGAGGCCCACGCGCAGCCACTTTGGGCTGCGCGTGGGGGCGCGTGCGGTGGTTCTGGGGAAAATGGTCAACATGGTTTTTAGTCTAAGTGTTCTAACGAGTCTAATGGAAGTGGTTTCGAGTTAATCGGACGTCGTTTGAGTTTAGTTTCGCGAGGGTGAAGGTTTAGGGTCCCGATTTTTTACGTTTAGGATTCGGAGATTTTTGCGGAAAGTTAGGTAAACCTTTGTAAGTGTGTTAGTGACGTAATTTGGTGGTTGTTAACAGGATCGGGATTTCCCGAGGAAGCCGAGGAACGTGCTGGACGTTCGGGACGTGATTGAGGGCGCGGTACTGTGAGTGGACCCTTTCCTTAAACTCGAGCATGCATAATTGTTTTTCTATAATTGTTTGATGGTTTTACATATGGTTTTATGATTATGGAATATGCTATCTTGGTTTTACATAATTGCACGGTTTTTGAGAAAATACGGTACTTGGCACGTTTTACGATAAAAGGTTGATTTCTGATTATAATGTTATAGTTTCGGGATTTCAAATGATAAAGGATTTCTAATGATTATAAATGGATTTCGGAACATGATTTCGATGATCAAGGTTTTTGGTTTTAGAATCGGATTTCGGAAAGCAGAATTTGGTTTTAAAGTTGAAAAGTGGATTCCGGATTTGGGTTCGGAATGACGGTTCTGGATGCCGGAATGGCATCAGACCGGTGATTTCGGATTCGGGTTTGGATGAGGATTTAGAATTGGTTTTACATTGAATTTGGATTGGATTTGCTGGATCTGTTTATTGGGTTTAAAGACCAGGATATTAATTTGACGGGGGACGGGCCCGGATTGAGTTTAAAGACTCGGGAGTTTAAAGACTCGGATATATTGATATTTCCCCCGTAGGCCTGTTGAGTTTAAAGACTCGGGTGTTTAAAGACTCGGATATTATTAAGGCCTGGATTGAGTTTAAAGACTCGGGAGTTTAAAGACTCGGATAGGTCCAGCGGGTTTGATCGGAAAATGATGCTTTGATGTTCATGGTTTGGATACGGTTTTATGATTCATATTCCGTGATTTCTATAACTGTTTTATAGTGTTTCTGTTTCTTATGATGTTTTATGGTGTTTGATTATAACTGTTTTTAGAACTGGGTTATGCATGTGTTTTCAAAACGGAGGGTAAAACTCGGTTTTCTTACAAATGGCTTTAGAACGTTTCTATTAATATGGTCCACTCACACCTTCCGTTTTAACTGCCCTCCAGGTTGTGGGGATAACGCGGGGTCTTGACGTCGAGGCAGTGTCCGAGGCATAGAAGTGACGAGCGGGATCCCAAGTGTTTAAGTTTTTCTTCCGCATGCGTGTAATTATCGTCGGTTTTTATTTCCTTATAATTCGTACTATGCTCTGTAAAACTTTAACTTCGGGATTTATTGAGTGCTTTCTCCTGCGTCTGACTGTTTTGGTGTCGGGGTGTCAGATGGCGCCCGTGGCCAATGCCTTTGTGCTCGGCTCCCAGATGACGCCAGCGGAGATTGAGCAGATCGGCACGGGCTCCCACCCGGGTCGGTTCGTGGCCCTGCTTGCCGAGCAAGCCTATGTAAGTGGTGATTGGTAGTATTGCATGTGATTCTGTTTTGTGTGTTGTTTTTTTATATATTTTGCTGACAAGTGTGCATGGTTCGGCAGTGCTTTGGACAAACTTATGTGGCCCTGCAGACGGCCTCTCGGCATATGCAGAGGCTGGAGGCCGAGCAGGGAGCCCAAAACATCAGCGAGAGGAGAGGCTGCGCGCCCAGGAGAAGGAAAGGCACGCCGCTCGGCGGAGGGTGGCGGAGCTTGAGAAGGAGCTCCAGCGGGAGAAGGCCAGGGCGGAGGCGGCCGAACGGGGGATCGCTGAACGGGAGGAAACGGCGCACGCGTTCTCCCTACAGCTGAACGAGCAAGAAAAGATCCTGGGGGAGCTGCAATGAGAAGTGGAGAGGTTGAGGGTTCTGCTTGCTGCCGATCGGCAGAAGACCCTGGAAGATTTTATGGCCGACCCGGTGTATGCCAATCACCTCGACTTGGCGCTTGCTGAATTGGAGGATGATTGCGTACAGCGGGTGCTGTACTTTCATCCAGGCGTCACCCTTAGCTTCCCATGGCTGGACGAGCCCCCGGCGCTAACCAAGACCTTTACCCTGGCTGGGCAAGACCCTGATGTCGTTCCTCAGCCGAGCGTCCCGACGGGTGAAGGGGAGGTGCCGATCACTGGGGGGGAGGATGTCGTTGCTTCGTCACCCGGGAAGGACCGAGCGGGGGAGGAGGATGTGAAGGTGCTGGCCGGATAGGGATGGAGGTTCCGTTTAGTGAGCCCTGCCTTTTGTACTCTTGTTTTTGTATTTTTTTTGTAATCTGGGGAATGCCCCTTGTAATTGTAGTTCGACAATGAAATGAATGAATTCAGGATTACATGTACTAATCTGTCTCGTGCGAAGGCACTTCGATTTTTTTTTTTGGAATAAGAACTGCCGATGGGTGAGTACTTCGTGGATTTGTGCAGATGTGTAGGCATGCCGATCTACGGGGTTTTAGACTAGTGGGGACCGAACGGTCATAATCGAAAACCCAAACCATACTGTATACAATCACCAAACATCAAATCGTAATAGCGAAGGCTAATTGAACTTGACTGATTTTGGGGCAAGTAAACTTCGGTCTGCAGGGCAAGTAGATGCCGTTTGTGTGACCGGTAGTGCCGATCGGCAACGGTAAATGGGCTACCTGGTTTTTAAGGACTAAACTAACATTTAGATAAATGAAAGAACATTTGGTCGGAAAGGCAAGTTCGACTGGAGATAGCCAAATCGAATTACAACAAAACGTAAAGCAGTTTACATGGGGTGGAATTTTTAAGTATAAAATAACTTGAGATGATCTGCATGCCACGGGTGTGTAAGCGAACGTCCATCCGTAGTCTGGAGCTCATAAGTGCCTGGACGACAAATTCGAGTAACCAGGTAGGGGCCCTCCCACGTGGGCCCGAGTGTCCCATCAGCACGTTCTTTAGTGGCCAAGCTAACCTTGCGAAGGACCCAGTCACCGACCTAGAAACTGCGTCCGTGAACGCGAGAGTTGTAGTAGCGAGCAATTCGCTGTTTATGTGCCATGTTGCGGAGATTGGCCTGTTCACAGTTTTCCTCGATGAAGTTGGGATTTTGTGTGAGGAGCTCCGCATTCTCTTGTGGATCATAGGATAGTACTCGATATGAGGTTTCCCCAATCTCCACGGGTAAGACAGCTTCGGTCCCGAAAGTCAAGGCAAAGGGTGTCTCCTGTGTCGATGTCCGATAGGATGTCCGATAGGACCAGAGAACATCAGATAGGAGGTCGGACCCTTGAGATTGTGTTTGATGAGCTTGTTTACGGCTTCGACCTGTCTGTTAGCCTATGGATGTGCCACCAAGGCGAAGTAGAGCTGGATGCCATAGATGTCACAAAAGTGTCGGAAACGGACAGAATAGAACTGAGTGCCATTGTCTGTGACGATCGTGTGTGGGATACCAAAGCGACAGATGATGTTTTGGTAGACAAAGCTCTCGATCTGGGCGGCCGTGATTGTTTTGAGGGGCTTCACCTCGGCCCACTTAGTGAAGCAATCCACCGCAACGACCGCGTGTTCGACGCCGCCCTTTCCCCGTGGCATGGGACCGATCAGGTCCAGACCCCATTGAGAGAAGGGTCAGGGGCTAAGCATGGGAGTGAGGCGCTCAGCGGGAGAATGAGGTACGGGAGCGCACCGTTGGCATGGGACGCACCGTTGAGTGATGGCCATAGAATCGGTGCGCATTGTGGGCCAATAGTATCCTTGCCGAAAGGCTTTATGTGCCAGGGACCTGGGTCCAGATTGGTTACCGCAGATTCCCTGGTGAATTTCTCGGAGCACCGCAATGCCCCGATCAGTAGGGAGGCACTTGAGGAGGGGGGTGTCGAATCCCCATCGGTATAAGTGGCCATGTGCCATGGTGTATCGTGCGAACTGGCGTTGGATGCGTCGGGCCTCGTTTCGGTCGGGCGGGAGTTTGTTCGTGGTGAGGTACAGTGTGATGGGATCCATCCAAGAGGCTTCCTGTGTCATGAGCAGGACTGGTTGTTCGTTTGTGCTCGGGGATGCCAAAAATTCAACGGGATCACGGCGGCCTATCTTGTCATCGATGGAGGAGGCCAGGCGGGCCAGGGCATCGGCTTGGCTGTTTTCCGACCGTGGTATCTGAATGACCTCGTAGCCGTGGAAGTGGCAAAGCAGGGACCGCGCTTTCGCCAAGTATCGGGTCATGGAGGCGTCTTTGGCATCATAGAGGTTATTGATCTGACGTACGATGATCTGGGAGTCGATGTAAACCTGCAGCTGCTGCGCTTGGAGGTCGGAGGCCAGCAAGGAGGGCTTCGTACTCGGCTTCATTGTTGGAAGCCTGGAAACCAAAACGCAGCGCGTACTCCAGCCGTTCCTGGGTAGGTGTGCTGAGTACGAGGCCAACGCCAGAGCCAGTATGGCAGAATGACCCGTCCACGTAAAGAGTCCAAATTGGCTGGGCGGGGTCCAAGGTGGACGAGGTTGACGTCTTGCAGATAGGAGCAGCGGGTGCCACAGTGTTGGGATTAAGAGTGTCGGGCATATGCTGCGTTGTGTTGTAAGTGAATTCAGAGAGGAAGTCAGCGATGACCTGCCCTTTGACCGCTGGTCTTGGGGCGAATGTGATATCGAACTCACTAAGCTCCACTGCCCACTTGATGAGCCGCCTCGAAGTGTCTGGCTTTTGGAGCACCTGGCGAAGGGGCTTATTAGTGAGGACTAACATGGGGTGTGCCTGGAAGTATGGGCGGAGGCGCCGGGCCGTCATAATGAGGGCAAAGGCCACCTTCTCCAGGTCGTTGTACCGGGTCTCCGCGTCCTGGAACGCTTTGCTGACATAGTACACTGGGAACTCCGCGCCATCCCGGCTGGTGATGAGGACAGAGCTGACAGCGGATGTGGAGACAGAAAGGTAGACGGTGAGCCGTTCCTCGTCGGTAGGTCGGGTAAGGAGGGGTGCGGTGCTCATGTAAGTTTTGAGAGCTTCAAAGGCGGCGTCTCATGTCGCATCCCAGTTGATGTGCCTGCCCTGGGTCTTCATGATCTTGAAGAATGGTAAACACTTGTCCGTCGCCCGGGAGATGAACCGGGTGAGGGCGGCGATCCGGCCAGTAAGGGTTTGGACTTCCTTGAGTGTGCGCGGGGGCTTCATGTCCAAGATGGCCTTAATTTTCTCGGGGTTAGCCTCGATTCCTCGTTGGCTGATCATGTAACTGAGGAATTTTCCGGAACGGACGCCGAAAACGCACTTTGCAGGGTTGAGCCGCATTTTGTATTGCTTCAGGACCTGGAACATCCTGTGAAGGTTAGGCACGTGCTCGTTGGCCGTCCGGATTTTGACAAGCATATCATCCACGTACACCTCCATGGTCTTGCCAATTTGATCCGCGAACATGAAGTTGACAAGCCGTTGGTAGGTGGCACCGGCGTTCTTGAGCCCGAAGGGCATAACATTGTAGCAGTAGACTCCCAAATTAGTGCGGAAACTGGTGTGGATTTGGTCATCGGGGTGCATCTTGATTTGGTTGTAGCCAGAGTACGCATCCATGAAGCTGAGGAGTTCATAGCCAGCCGTGGCGTCGACCAAGAGATCGATCTTTGGAAGAGGGAAGCTATCCTTCGGGCAGGTTTTGTTGAGATCCGTGAAGTCGATGCACATTCGCCAAGATCCGGAGGGTTTCTTAACGAGTACGACGTTTACAATCCACGTGGCATAAACGGCCTTGCGCACAAAGTGGATGGTGTTGAGTCTGACGATCTCTTCCTGCATGGCAAGCTGTCGCTCTGCGTCATAAGTCCGCTGTTTTTGAGTAACCGGTTTGAAGGAGGGGCTGATGTTAAGCCTGTGGCAGATGACATCCGTAGATATGCCAGGCATGTCGGCGTAGTACCAAGCAAAGACCTCTCTGTTGTCCTGAAGAAATTGGATGAGTTGCGCCCTGATCTCAGGGTCGAGTGTGCTCCCAATTTTCACTTGCCGCTCGGGGTTACGCGGGCAAAAGGTGATCAGCTCCGTATCCTCCACGGGTTGAGGCGGTGAGACGGCGGAGAGATCGCGCGGGTCCTCGGGGGGACCCGCCCGTATTTGCTCAAGGAGCTCGGAGTCGACGGGGTCGGCCTCGTAGGCAGCCTCGGCAACGGCCATGGTTTCTCGTTTGTCGCATGGGTTGAGTTTTGTCAAGGCGGTCTGATAGCAGGAGCGGGCAGACTGTTGATTACCGCGGACTTGACCAGTGCCCATGATGGTCGAAAACTTCACGAGAAGGGCCCGAGTGGAGATGACGGCGCTGAGCTGGTTGAGGAGTCCCCTCCCCAAAATGACGTTATAGGCGGTGGGGCAATCGACCACCAGGAAAGTGGTGATGGCTGTTGCGATTTTGGGCGCGCTTCCTAGGGAGATAGGCAGGGAGATGGTGCCGAAGGGCATGACAGAATCGCCTGAGAAGCTGAGTAATGGAGAACCAGCGTGGGTGAGGCTTGCGGAGTTGATGCCCAATTGGTTGAAAGTGTCCATGAAGAGGATGTTCACATAGCTGCCAGTATCCACCAGGATCCGCCCAACATCGAAATTGGCTATCTGAGCGCGGATGGTCAATGGATCATCGTGGGGAAAGATAACTCCTCGTTCTTCTTCCTCGGAGAAGGTGATGGGCGTCCATCCCGCCCGTGCGACCTTGGCAGCGCGTCCATCCTCGATGTTGAAGATTTGGTGGTTGGATGTCGTGGCGCGCAAGAAGTTATTCTTAGCCCGGTTGGAGGTGCAGGAGGAAGAGATGGTGGGGCCTCCACTGATCGTGTTGATTTGTGGCAGATCCTGCGCGGGGCGCGCGTGCTGGAGGAACTGGTTGATCTTCCGCTCCCTTACGAGTGCTTCCACGATGTCGCGGAAGGCCACACACTCGTCGATGGTATGGCCGTTGAACTTGTGGTACTGGAAATACAGGTTGGATTGGATGCCCGGGCGGGGGCCAGGCGGTCATGCCCGTGGCTTGGGGATTGTGCCCTCGATGTTCATCAGGACATTCTCGAGGGAGGTATTCAGGATGGAATAGGTTTCATACTTCGAGGTGGGCCCCGCGTGGGGTTTGCCTGACTGGTGGTGGCCTGATCCCTGCCCCTTGTGATGGTATTTGTCCCTCCCGCGATGATCATTGTTATATGTCCCCTTTCGCTTACCGGAGTGTGAGTCGGATCGGTGATCCGTATGCGCGTTATTGGTCGGCGGAGGTGACTGTGCCTGCCGGTTGCTGGGAGGTGGAGGGCGTGCGCCATTCACTTCAGGTCGGGGTGCTACCTGGGGAGAGTTGAAGTGCTCCGCCTTGGCGTGTATTGCTGCTTGCCGCATGAGCTCGTTGTAATCGTCCCAACCCTGGGTGAAGGCATGGTACTTGAAGGTGGACTCCCGCAGCCCGTTGCGGAAAGCTCGGTAGGCGGCCTTGTCATCCGTCTGGTGGAATTTGGAGTACTCCAAGCTGAAACGAGCGGCGTACTGGCGCAGGGGCTCACTATCTCGGAGGGTTCCCAAGTCCTCGGTTGTGAGCAGTCGATCCATCTGGATCATGAACTGGCTCAGGAAGACCGTGTGTAGGCGGTCGAATAAGTCGATAGACTGTGGTTCCAGACGATAGAACCAGTTGAGCGCGGCCCCAGTGAGGGTGGAGCTGAAAATCAAGCACTGCGCCTCGTCGGAGAGATTTCTGAAGGCGAGCGCTGAGTTGTAATTGTTGATATGGGTGTCTGGGTCGCCCTGCCCATCATATAGGGCAATCTTCAAGGGTTTGACCTTCGTCTCGTGGCGGTACCACATGATGCCGTCCGTGAAGGGACCGATGTTAGCCCGAGGTCTGGGCAGTGTCCCAGCCTTGGGTCTCGCGGCCTCCAACTCCTGCACGCGCTGGAGGAGTTCCTGGACCACCTCGTCTGATTGGCCGGGCTGATTCACCCCGATCAGTCGGTTGCCGATGGGATGATTTGCGCTACCGCCTGGTGCCTGCCGACCGGCGAGGAGGGACTGCCTGAAGGCTGGACGGAGAGCCGCGGAGGCTGTGTGGGTCGGCGTGCCGATCCAGACCGTGACCGGGCGCCCTAGGATAGTATGGGCAGAGGCGGTTGTGCCTGGATGCGGGGGTCGTGAGTTGGGTAAGTCAGACGGTTAGCCGGGGCCTGTGTCTATCTCTTGTCGAGCAGTTCGCGAGCGTCACGGTAGATCTGCGTTCCTGAGGGGCCGAGTAGGTCGGTCTGGTGGAAGAGCAGGCGACCGGACGCTTCTAGTCGGCAGGTGTCACCGATCTCGACTCGGCAGGCATCGAACTCCTGCCGACGCGATGCAGCGGCCAAGGCCCGTTTGGTTGCCTCCCGCTGCTCCTCTAGTTCCTCGCGTGTGGATTGCAAGATGGCCAGGGTGCTTCCATGCTGCTCCCCCACACACATGGTTCTTGCTCTCAATGGCAGCATTGCTTTTACTAAGTTCGGCAACCTCCGACCAGAGAGTCCTCAGCATTTCGAGCATGTCATCGGAAGGTAGGTTGGCTCGGGTTCGGTTGCGATCTCCCTGAGGGGTGTTGTTGAGCTCACCGTCATCCCGTTCGGCAGACATTGTTCGTCGGTAGAGGGTTGAGCAGAGGTATGTGAGTTAGTTCGTGGGTTCGATTCCCACAGACGGCGCCAATTGTTTGATCCTGATTTGACCAACTCGATGAGACCCGCTGGGGGTTCTAGGACCAGCCGCGTGGTGTCTTGGGCCGCTGGGGGGCGTCGCTATTCGGCAGGAATCCTGCAAAGACTAGACACCGGTGTGGTGCCGGCCAAAGGGGCTCCGATGCCAAAGTTAGTATCTGAGTGCCGAGGGGCAAGTAAATACAGTGCTCTGGATCGGTTCTGAGTGTCTTACCTTTGTGAAGGGTTTCGGGGTATTTATAGTAGTCATAACTGTGGCAATTGGGCTACTGTTCCGGAAGGTGAGCCACTGTTCCGGAGCAGGTTGTGCCTTGTGGCTGTGAGTCGTCTGAAAAATCCTGGATATCCGGGGGAGGCGCCAGCTGGAGTCCCAACCTGCCTCCGTCAGGGAGTTAGTTCGTGGGTTCGATTCCCACAGACGGCGCCAATTGTTTGATCCTGATTTGACCAACTCGATGAGACCCGCTGGGGGTTCTAGGACCAGCCGCGTGGTGTCTTGGGCCGCTGGGGGGCGTCGCTGTTCGGCAGGAATCCTGCAAAGACTAGACACTGGTGTGGTGCCGGCCAAAGGGGCTCCGATGCCAAAGTTAGTATCTGAGTGCCGAGGGGCAAGTAAATACAGTGATCTGGATCGGTTCTGAGTGTCTTACCTTTGTGAAGGGTTTCAGGGTATTTATAGTAGTCATAACTGTGGCAATTGGGCTACTGTTCCGGTAGGTGAGCCACTGTTCCGGAGCAGGTTGTGCCTTGTGGCTGTGAGTCATTTGACAAATCCTGGATATCCGGGGGAGGCGCCAGCTGGAGTCCCAACCTGCCTCCGTCAGGGAGTTGGTAGGGCAGAACTGGTTAGGTGACTGTCGCGGCCAGCTGTCGTCTGTTCATTGTCAGATGCCGAGTGGCGGGTCTGCAGTTTGGTGCCGATCGGTGGGCCGTAGGCCGTGGGGATGCCGATCAGCGGGCCGTAGGCCGTGGGGATGCCGATCAGGCGATCGGTCGGCGGCCTTCCTGTCCTGACGGGTCCTGTGCTAGGGTGGTCGATCGATATGGTATCAACAGACCCCAAAGAGTTGGCAAACCCAGATAGGGGCCCGAGGCTCTAAATTTTGAATAAAAAAACTAATTATAAAGTAACAATCATTCAAGTATTAAAATATAAGAAATATTCGAAAGTTTAATTGAAATATTCAAGTCAAAATTCAAAGGGGAAAATGTGAAGATTGGTGTAGGGAGTGGGGGCCGGACTATAGCAATGTGTGGCCCATTGACAATGTCACTGAGTAGATCGCAAGGAAGCAGATAAAAAGAAGAATAAAAGTCCTGGAGCAAAAGACGGTGTCCAATTGGAAGGAAAAGACGATGGAGGGCCGGGGGAGGCAAAAGTCCATCGCTGTCACTGTCAATTAAAAACCTGTTGCTATCTTCAATTCTTCATGCAGAGAAGAAAGAAACTACAAAGTACTAACCCTATTCTCTTGAATTTCCTGACCCATTTCAACCAATGGTATATCAGTATTAATGTTTTAAAATGAGGACGTGTATAAGCGAGACGTAATTGATTTATTAAAGCAAGAGTGAGTTATTTGATCAAAAAAAAAAAAAAAGCAAGAGTGAGTCTTGGGGTGCTAATAAGAGGTAAAATTTTATTGGCCGGCTTTGAATTGTATTGGTTGTGGCCGGGTTTAAAACAGGGAGTAAATGATGTCTCTTATAACTAAATTCTACTCAATATTACACGTCATTCTACTCGTCTATGATTCATGCATAAACATTTGGTAAAATTTGCTAAATTATTGTAAGTCTAAGTTAGGCGATCCTTTTAGGTGCACCTCTTATATGCTTTTAAAAATATTAATTAGATCCACTCATATTACACGAGGACGAAGTAAATGAGTGGTTACATTATTCATGGTATACAGATTGGATCATTGGATTACCGAATGATCCCAAAGGACCCTCTATCTATTGCAAGAAATAAGAAGCTGAACCGAGTCAAACCCAGATTCTGATATTCACCAGCTCCCAATTCATGTATGTGCATTTCAAATTAAATTCATTATTGAAAAGGAAAACTAGCAATCAAAATGAAAGTAGACGGAAGTTTGATTTCGAAAATTGAAGTTTCCACAGTGAAAAAACCAGCCCGCTTTTGTGATTTGTGACATGTGACATGTCGATCATCGACTCAATAATGATAATGATATATTGTTGAGTTCATTTTCGAGATAGATTGATTATTGTTGACCAGACCATGAGGTTCCAGCACCAATTGACCAAACGGAAGCTCCCCTCTTTATTATTGGCCATGTTTCTGAATTTGTCTTGGGAAATAAATTTGGGTGCCGTGTCTGTCAAGCTCCCTATCTGCACACTCTGAGCTCTGCACAAAGCCCTGACAAAGCTTGCACATTACTTGCCCGCAAACCATGCCACTACACCAGAAGCACCGGATTACTGAATTTTTACTGTTCGGCGGGTACAAATTTTCAAAGGACTGAGTAGTAGTTATGAGATCAAATTTTATGTTTGAAAAATGCAGTATATTTTGAGCTGTGGTAAAAATATGAAGTAGTGGGCCCGTGGCCGATTGGAAGAGTTTCAGGTGATAAACATTAATTGAGAATTGAGACTTGAGAGAGAAGTGAGGAGTGAGGAGTGAGGAGCATAGTCAGACACAGTATGGTGTAGTACGGGGTAGTGCTGGTATGTACGTACGGGCATGAAACACCCAAGTAGATGCACCGTAGTTTGTGCTCATAAAGTAGGTTTGTCCCTAAACCCTAACCACGGCCCTCCACATATTCGTATTCGGACGCATGTGAGATTTGGGAACAAAAATTCGATGGTCTACAATGCGGTAGTTCACCGCTTTTTTTATTTTTATTTTTTATATAAATATATTCAGGAATGAGGATTATATCTCAATTCCTCTTTATAATAGTTAAATAAGAGATGTTTCTTTCCACGTACATTAAAAATGATATTATTACTATTTAATAAGAGTTTTAATTACTAAGTTCGACTGTTTTTAAGTTAATTAGACAAGGTTATTTACACATACATCCCTGAGATTTTTCGTATTTACACAAATATTCTTTTAAGTTTCAATAATTACACAAATATCTTCTTAGGTTTTAAAACCCTTGTGCATAAAGTTTTATTAATAATGTCAAAATTACCTCTTCTATTTAGAGCTATCTCACAACAAAACCCCTTTCCTCGATTTTTTACGTTTTTTTTTAAACATTATGCCATTTTTATTAAAAATTAAAAAATTCTGCCATTTTTAATAATTTTTAAAAAAATTAAAAATTCTCCAATTTGTGAGAAAGCATAATCTTTATTAAAAAATAAAAAATTGAGTATGAATTATAATCCATGTTAATAATTATAAAAAAAAATGGCACAATTTTTTATAATTCATATTAATTATGTCATTTTTTTATTTATAATATTATTAAAAAAGGAAAAAAAATATTATTGAGCGAGTGTTTATATAATTATTAAAACCGAAGAAAATATTTGCGTTAATATATTAGAAACTTCAGAGAGTATATTATTGAGCGAGTGTTTATATGATTATATAATATGTATAATTAATTACACGTGTATATGTATTCAAAAGTAAATTAAATATCGTTGAATAGTAGTTGCATGTGCTTAATTTAAGCACGAAGTTGTGGTGGTAAGTTGTTGTGTTGGCTAGTGTTTTTCTTTTTTCATATTTTATCTGAAAAGTTTGACTGCAATGTGAGTCGTCTAACTTGATAGAATTCCTATGTTAACAAGGAAAAAAAATATTAGTTCAAGTGGATGAGCAATTTTGTAAGTTTGTGAATTCCAAAGCATTATTGAACACAAGGAAACTTACATTTGTAGTACATGTAAGGTGATAATTATTATGTGCATTCTTGTATCAACGGAAATGGCTTACCAGCTACGGGTGCAAAGAGTTTTAAATGTTTACTTGTCTTTCTTTTCAAATGACGCCCCAAAAAAAAACAACTATCCACCAAAATCCAATGAGGCACTCAGGGCATGAATTATACTCAGTCACTCATTAATTAAGTTGGGATGGGGATGGTTAAAGTATCATAGAAATTAACTAGGCTTAATTAACATATGTAAGGGGAAAAAGATGTTCATGATCATACCTAATCTTCTATTTGATAAAAAAAAAATGGCAGATACTGTGAGTTGTTTGCACACTCAAATAAGGGAATTAATTTTCATTCAAATTGATAGGACCCAAGTTGGAAAAATTTTAAAACTCGTGAAAGGTCCTGTTCTCGTTTGACAAATCAGTTGGAAATTCCAAAATTACCCTTAACACGTATCAGACAAAGGATTATTCACTGAACCTCCAACAGATAACTCAAAAGTCCAAATAGTAACAGAACCACTAAGAAAAGAGAGTACGATAAACAAGTACAAGGTTCCTACACTAAGAACAAAGTGCACAATAAATCGGAAATGAGCCGCTGTCCAAGGTATGCCCCTGCTCCTACATCACAGTCTAGATGGTAAGTAAAACCAAGAAAATGTGAGTGAACAAAATGATGCACATTGAAACATATTACCAAGGAAAACAAGATTTTCCCTCCAGTTTCAAAAACATGCATGCATACAAGGAAAAAAAAAACAACCTAAGTCAATTACCAAACATCGGGGTTTCCAAATAATATAACTAAACCAAAAATCGTGGATCAGTCAAATGTGAAAGCATAAGAATTAATGTATATAAAATACCGATGTCTCACATTTTCCCTGAAATACCTCCATTTAAAGTCATTTGAAAAGCCTGGACACAACATATTCGACCAATCCTCAAATCCCCCTAGTCGTTGCTCACAAACTGTACAAACCAATTGGGAATAATAATCCCCCGAGCTGTAGTTGTGAACTACCTGGCTGGGAAAAATCCATATTACGTGTAGACAACCCCCATAAACTGGCAGAGACATGTACACACTCCATATGCGAGTCGAGGAAAAAATAATTACAGAGCACTCGAGGATAGTCATAAGTGGAAAAATAGTGCCTAAAGCCAAACCTTGCCTTTAAATAAATTTTGAACTTCAAATCCAATGCAAACCCTTTAACCAGGATCTAAGTCCCAAAACACTGTTTCAACCAAAAATCTATAAAAAATATATGCCCATAATAACTAACCGAATAATTATTCTATATCCATTTCAATCCAGATATTTTATGTAACCATGTAAAACAGTTTAATATGTAGGCGGAATAGTTATAAAAACAAATGTCCACTCACCTTATGTCCAATCAAGCTCAATCTCGAGTTGTGCGCTCCTCCGAGGTCCCTGGAGCAATATCTCTTGTCAAAAGTAACGATTAAGGGTCACTAATGCTACAAATAGGCTTGTACTCAAACCCCCATAACTGTCGGAATAACACACATGCCTTAAATGTACAACCCGCTACTTTGGACGCCCAAAAACACCCCTAAACGAAATTCTGATCGACCTGAAATCATCACCATTGGATTCAGGATGTCGAAAATGTAGGGCACACGCCACTATATCTCAAGATTCGTGCCCACGCGCCTGGGGAAAGGTTAATGGCCTTCCCTATGTGCCCACGTGGCTATTGACGTCACTCGCTGACGTGGTGCTGATGTTAACTTGCTGACGTGGCCTGTCAAGATGATGCCATCGCTGATGTCACTACTGACGTCATTGCTAACATCATTGGTGATGTCATTGCTGACATCATCATGCGCTGGAGAAGATGGCCGACCCGCTATGCATCACTGCCTGGTCCGACTGAAATCGCCATTGAAGGACCAATCTTCACATCTTTATATCTCCCTCACATCTTCACCAAAATGGACATTCTAATAATCAAAATATATCTACTCGATTCCAGGAATCCAAATCCAAGCTCATAATTGAGAGAAAATACGTAGATTTTATGATACAAGACTTGGAAGTTGCGGGTTTTGTTCCTCCTTGAATACTCCACCAACAAATCCAAATCTAAATCCAAGCCCATAATTGAGAGAAAAGACCTGAATTTTATAATACAAGACTTGAATGATTATCAAATAGGCTATATATGTACTTTGGAACTTAGGGCATCTCTAATGGGAGAAGTCCTATATGGAGTCTTAAACTTATTTTAGGACTTCATTTTGACACTATTCATTTAAGACTGCAACCATCTCCAATGGTTAAGGTCAATCTCAAAATACTACTTTTATATATTTAGATAATCTTTGTTTAATGTTATTTTTAATAATAATTTAAACTTTGTAAAATATAATTGTACATAATAAATAATAATTATTATAATTAAATAAAAATAAATTTGAGTGGCATATGCATTATTCACAAGTCGGATATACTTTCGTTTCACATGTGTTGGTCGTTTCACAAGTGCATTGTATAGATATCCGAGTTGGTGAGATTACGTTATCTGCTACGTGTAAAGTATCAAAATATCGGACAAGATTTCAGGACAAGATTACGTTATCTGCACATAACTTATCAAAATATCGGACTAGATTTCTCCCTCCAAAATTGTAGATCGGGATCTAAGCAAAATCCTAGTATAAATCTTCTCTTAGATCTCCACCTTAAAATATATAGATTTTAGATCTTCTAAAAGTACCATTGAAGAGCTGAATTCTAAAGTGAAGCTATAATTATAGGGGCTGGGACTCTCCATTGGAGATGCCCTTAGCATGAAAATGTACTATGGAATAGGAAAAATTTATTGGAGGCAAGGTGAGAATATATATATGTTTGGACCAAGTCCTAATTAAATCCGAGTGAAATATATATAACTGAAGAATGAAAAAAAAAATACATATTTAAAAGACGATTTAGACAAGACCAAAAAAAAAAGACGATTTAGACCGAGCAAAGGGTGAGGGGGGTGTTGAATTGGTACACAGAGCACCGAGCAGAGTCCACAGCGAACACATGAGGAATTTGTTCCAACTAGCAAGCAATGGGGAGAACACACGAGGACTGATTCTTTACAGCGCATGGCATGCAGGAACCTCACGTGCAATCCCTACATCTTGTCAATCTATTCATTCTACTCTCTACCACTACATTTTCATTACAGCCTCATCCCCAACCCATCCCTCCATTTCCACCCAACCCCATTCATTTTACCACTAAATCATAAATACCTCTACCCTATGTTTATTTCTGAAGTACCGATTAAATAATTTCAAATATATCAAATGAGTTAAATTGAGATACATGATATAAAATAATTCATAATAAATTGAAATACAACAAACATGATACAAAATTATTCGGATTAATTTAAATAAACTATTATGTAGGTCTTCTAAGAAAATTAGGACGGCCAAGGAAGCAAATTTAACACCTCTAGTAAAAAGTAAAAATTACACATGGTTGGCTATTTTTATATCATGTTCTTGATGAGCAGGCACGGACTCAAGTGCATTTGGGATGGGTTCCAACCCATCTCAAATGTGAAAAAAGAGGGAAAAATTAAATGGATTTTTTATTAAATAATATTTTATTAAAAAATTTGATTTTAAATCAACTCACCTCTATTTTCAATCCTGAATTCAGCACATCTCTCTTTTAAATTCTGAGTTCCCGCCTATTGATGAGTGAGTCGCCTTAGCTCAAGTTTTGAAGTTGCTCCTCTTATTTATTTTCTGTTTATGAATAACAATTGAATTGAGAATTTACTAAAATCTTCTCCTCTTGTATGCATGTATGAAATTAATATAAGAATATCTATTTAAAGAAAATAGAGGAAATATACACTGTAATTCATATAATATAAAATAAAATTTGTATTAAATACCAATCTCTTTACTATGTTAAGGTATTTATTAGAGTGAATCCAACTTATTATTTTGTAATGATAAATAAAAGCAAAAGGATTTTTGGCAGAGTCTATAAAAGGCGAAGGGATGGTCGATCGTGACAAACTGAGTACGGGCTTTACTTCTTTAACCCCTCTCTCTACTCTCACATCCTGTACTGTCTAATCCAATTCCCATTCCAATACCATTCTCCTTTCATTACATTTCATTTCCACTGCAAGCATTTCCTCCCCGGTATCCGAATTCCATTCCCTTTCCCGGAAAATCAATGTCGACACGAATGGAATCGTCATCCTGGGACTTCGACAGCGTCAAAGAAGAGAAAGCCAGCGCCATGCGGACGTTCAACCGCCTCCGCAGCATAGCCAAGCTCTTCCGCTTCGCAGAAATCGCCGCCGGCCTCCTCCTCCTTTCCTGGACATTGACACGTGTCCCCTTCGTCCTCACCATCTCCCGCGACTACTTCCGCCTCCTCTCTGCCGTCGTTTCCAGCCCTCCATTTGTCTTCCTCATTTGCAACGTCATCATCGCCTCTCTCCTCCTCAAATCCCGCCATGTCACCGCTTCCGATCGCAACCGCAACGACGCCGTCGACGACAAACTCTACGAGGAGTTTACAGAAAACAGCGGCGGAGACGGTAAAAATATTCAGCTGGAAAACGACTCCGTTCAATCTGTGAACGAGAAAGTTGTGTACCAGGACAAACAGATCATCTCCGAGGTGAGCTCGGCCGATCCTAAACCGGATACTGACTCGGAGTCCTGCTGGGGTTCGGGTGCGGACTCGGACATTTCGAAGGTTATTCGGAGGACGACGTCGGAGAAGTTCGAGAAAGAGCACGCACCGGCGAAGTTGCGTAGGTCGGAGACAGAGATTTGCCAGAAAATGGTGGGTTCCGGCGGGGAGTGTTTGCCGGAGAAGTTGGCACCTGCGGACAATATGAGCAACGAAGAGTTTCAGCGAACCATTGAAGCTTTCATAGAGAAGCAGTTGAGGTTTCGGCACCAGGAGTCTCTGGCCGTTGTTCTTCAAAATCAGAGCTAATAATAAACAATTAAGGAAAAAAAAACCAGGAGGAGGAGGAAGAAGAAGGGGTAGAAAATCAAACGTCGATTAACTGGATGCAAGCTGCCACGGCTACCTAAGTTATTATGTACAGTAATTATTTCTGTAAAATTTGAGATATTTTAAAAATAATTTTGTCATTTTTAATTAGTTATAAGGGTATGTTTGGAAATGATTTGAAATGATTAGAAGTAATATTTAATCATTATTTTAGTATTCAGAAATTATTATAGACATTAATATCAAGCTTAAATTCAGAATAAATATGTATATCGTTTAAGTAGTACTGACTTAACTATACGCATATTGATTTTTCATTATCAGCGTACGTGCTTCCTCAGACAACACTTAAAATGTTTCTGATACAAAATATATATGTTTCTCGCTAAAGGGTTGGTGCTTCTTCAAAAAGCACTTAATTTGATGACCTAAAAGCTCTCGTACACATGTCATATTGCTTTTTTAAGAACATTTCGAAGTTTTTTTTTTTGAAGAAGTAATAATTCGATGGATGCATCGAGTGATAATATAAAATTTAATTTTTAAAATTAATATTCAAATCGACAATATTAAATAACGACTTCGTCAATTGGATGCACTCACTCACAGGATCACTATAATTGTTCAAAAACTACTTAATTAATTTATTAAAGTGTTAGTAAATTAAGATTGATAAACATATTTGTGTTGATTTTGATAATTAATTAGCTGCTAAAACGATCAACAATTTAATTCCAAATTTCCACTAGAGTTGTGGATATGTTGGAACTTGGATGAATCCGAATACATAAAGGAACTTTGCTGATAAGCGCGGGAATATTATTGGGGTGACTAATAATTGGCCGGTTTGGAAATATGAACACAGATTATATATATATATGCTCCAATATGCCTGCACTGTACAGCAAGTGGAGACTACAATTATATATATATATATATATGCACGAGGAATAAAAGAAAAATAGAATATATATTTTGATATAAGTTTTATTATTTTTATAAATTTTTTTCCGTTATGTATAATCAAATGGTGGAATTGCATGTAGAGGAATGGAATTGAATTCCAAGTTCCATAACGAAAGTACCTATATATATATATATATATATGTATATGTGTGTGTGAATATGCTTTCTTTACCTTTCATTAATGTATTTTACTAATAAAGAAGAGGCCACTCCGTTTGAAATTCAAATTTTTTTTTCCTTCTAATAATATTTTAGAAACACTTATATATATACATATATACTAATATTGTACAATACTTGCATCCTACTTAAATAAGAATAATTCGTATACATATATCAAAATCAAAACTGTTCATATTCTAAATAATAATTTCAAGATCCTCTTAAGAAAAAATCAATAATTTTGGAAGTAAGATCTTGAATGATCTCCTGTTTAGTTTATGGTGACCAATCCATTTAGTTTATACATATAAAATGCTAAATGTTCTTCTGTTTAGTTAATTTTTTATATAAAGTAATGATCTTGAAATTATAATTTTTAAGTCGAATAATTTTGATTATTATATATGTGTATCAAGTATTTATAAATTAAAAGAGTATATATAAAGATATTATGTATCAGGAATGAGATGTAAATATTATCCTATAATTTATTTTTTTACTAGCTAGCTCTTCCAAATAACAAATTAAGATGAAGGAAAACTCAAAAGTTAAAAAAGTGGAGGTTGATTTTCCTTTTTAAATATCGACTTCCTTTTTAAGATGAAATATAAACGTGAAACTTTCTATATAACAAGAAGAGATAGATATCAGTAAGTTATAGTACTAAATTTAAATTATCATGGTTAATTAAAGTTAAATCCATGAATTCAGATTAATTATGAAATCTTGCTTTTCAATCCACAACTAATTAATTAAGAAACTTGATTCTTGACAAGAAAGTAGAAACCCTCATTTTCAGAAAAGTTCCAACAGTGTTTGTTTCTAGTAGTATAATTCAAATTTCATGATTGATAATGTAATCATCACCCGCACCAAATTAAACTTTTTCAATACCAACACTAAGCATTGTCCCACCCACAATATAATTTTTGTGCCAAAATTTTACGCAAATAAATCTTAATATTTTATTTCAAAAATTGATAAAAATTATAATTTAACTCTTGAAGAGTCACTTAGTTTTATGAGTTGGTAGTGTTTTTTTTTCACATAGTATATTAGAAGTCTCAAATTTAACTTTCGTAAATGACGAAATCGATACTCCATCTCAATAGCTTATATAAAAAAAACTTATCAAATTTGATTTCGGTGTTACAAAACAAGTCGTATTCTTATTACTGTTAAGTAGCGGATTTCTCCAGGGAATAAGCAGCCCCAATCATCTTATAATTATAGGGGGCAACAATTTTCATAATCAAAAGTGTACTTAAACTACCCCTTTTAATCACCCGATCGAAAGTCACATTTACTTTTTCTATCGATAGATTTGATTCTATCTCTATATATACCAAAAAATAAAAAAATTAAATATTTTTATATGAAGTTGTTGATTATGTTAGAGATAGGGATCCCGGCTATATAACGCCCCCACGCAGCGAGTGACTGGGCAACGTGTGACACTTGTGGCGGTTAAGCCATCCACGTGGGATAACCCGCTCTGATACAATGTTAGAGATTGAGATTCCGGCCATTATATAGACTCGGGAGTTCGGCCCTAAAACCAACTGGTGATAGGGGGAGTTGCCGAAGGTTATATAAGACACACATTGTATTTCCTCTTTTCCGATGTGGGACTCTTATCCTCACATCCCAACAGATTATATGTACGGTCTTTTTATTTTTCTGTTTTTTAGTTAGTCTCTAAAATTTCATGACCGGCTCATATATATCACCAGATCAATATTGGTGAACCTTTTTAAAGACGCTCAAAATAAAGAGAAGATATCGAAAACCCTAGCTAGCTAGTTCCCTACAATTATTTCCCACGATTGTTGATGATGAAGACCTTCATATTATATCTGTTGAAATTTCGAAAGGTCATACTTGGTATGATTTATTTACTTTGTTGTTGTTATATCTATTGAAATTGGTTATAAATAAATATATGATAGCTATAACTTTGAATGGAGGTATAATATTGGTGCTTCTGTTTCTGTAGAACTTGAGCATTTTCTTCTTCGTGGGTTCTCTAAGAATTAGATACTTATAATAAAATTTACAATTTAAAAGAATCATCCTAATGCAATCTAGCTCTGATTTGGACGCGTGGGGCATATGCATCTTAATTAACACAGTCTTCAAAGTAAATAAGTGTTAATGTATATATATTAAAACAAGCTGATAAGATTAGAATAATGCCTTGGTTCCCAAGAAATATCGAATTTTGAAATTTACCAAGTAACCAATTTGAGAATAGAAGCTTAAAGTTTAATTAATTTCGAATAATGATTCTATACATCACTTAAAACAAATTAAGAAAAATAGAATATAAATGAGCTTGTTTGAATATAAATAAGAAGTCAGATTTTCTTTGCATTTTAGTCCCTTTTATTGCATAATAAAAGATGGCATCAATTCCCTTGAGGCCCTGAGTGACTCTCAACTCTCAAGGTCGAGTCACCAGACAGCACCATTCCAATTCTGATTACAACTGCTTAATTCATTATTGCATCATCATAATATGCTTTTCACTGAATCAGATTCCAACAAACCCATCATATCATTCTCAACTTATACACACCGTAAATATCATATCTATCTTTTTAAACAGATGATTTACACCTTCCACTCTGTATATAACACGACAGAGTCTAATTTAAAAACGAGCTCTCTAATAAAAATGAATAACAAATACGACAGAGGCTATGAATTGAAACACACAGATCGAAAAAAGTCATTTGGTACGAGTGTAGTCTCACCGTCCTTAAAAATTGAAAAGCACAGAAAAAAAGTCATCTAGGACGATCGAGTGTAGTCTCACCGTCCTTATTTCTTATTTTTGTCTACGTACATATTATCATCTTGCTGCTGAAAGTGAAAGCAATTGAAAACTGTGTGTGCATCAATCAAATCTGTGATGAGTTGGTCCCCGAAAAAAAAAATAGTGCAAATTAAAAATAATGAGACTAAATATAGATACTGTTTTGGAGTATATGGTACGTGTAGAGCAGAAACTATAAACTCCCAAAGTAACCAAAGGGGACCCCGGGCCGTGAGGGTGAGTCAAGAATTGGTTACAAAAGAAAGAGACTGAAAAATAAGTGAAGAGTAAAACAACGTAGGTTGATTGGATAGATGCAAATGCTGAAAGACAAGCAAGGAATGCGTCAAGCCTCCTCGATGCCGACTAAGCTCCAATCATTCTAATAGCTAGCTTTATTTTGTAATATATATTCACTTGTATTTCAAACTTAACTCTTATAAACTATATAGAATATTATCTATTTTTTTTATATAAAATAATAGAGACGATAAAAAAATGCCAGATAAAATAATAGATGGTTCTTTCGGAAATTTTCTTCAAAGTAACTCAAGTTTATGTTCCAATTTTATCAAATAATAGAGACGATAATAAAATGTCGGATACGACAAAACAGTTAACAATTTATTGGGAATGAGCCATTTTAATTATTGGAAGTTTTCTTTAAAATAACTAGAGTCTAGATACAAATTTCATCGAGTAAAGACGATAATAAGATGTACGAAATGGTTGATAATTGATTAGCAATTCATTTTAATCGTTGGAAGATAGCTAAGTAGTGGCAATTCACTAACATTAGAGTTAAATACCTTTTTCTGTGAAGGAAAGTGGGATACGACGAAGTGTTACATATTTTTGAAAAGTTTGATTGAAAAGGAAAGTGGGATTTGCCGATTTGGGGACATTTGAGAGAATTATGCATATGAGGACAATGATATATAGGTGGGTAGTTACGGTAGTAGAGGGGTACTTTCCCTAAAGATAAGTTCGCTTGTATCATAGCTTAGTAGCTCCGGTGGGTGGCTTCTCTAATGGAACACGGACAACCACGTCTGTCTCTTGTATGGGTACCTATAACTTGTAAGTTTCTCTGGTCCTTGTTATATAGGGTACCCTATTGCACTGTTTTTTTGGGCATAACCCTATTACACTCTTTTCCTTCTCTCTTTTGATTCAATAATTGCCTTCCATCTCTTGCAAAGACAGATGTTCTTCTATATACATATTCTTATATACATATATATAGAAAACGAAGGGGCTGTGTTGGAGGCACAGTCACTGATTGAACTTTTCATGTACGTTCATGTCATGAGGGGATACAATATTTACCCTATTACACTCTTTTCCTTCTCTCTTTTGATTCAATAATTGCCTTCCATCTCTTGCAAAGACAAATGTTCTTCTATATACACATTCTTATATATATATATATATAACAAAGGGGCTGTATTGGAGGCACAGTCACTGATTGAACTTTTCATGTACATTCATGTCATGAGGGGATACAACTGTTTTATACGATAATATAATGAATAGGATTATATTATATACATTATCTATTTATAGAAAAGTTGAATGCGACCACATAATATATAAAAAGAAATATAACACTAAACCGTAAACTTCGTAATACCGAATCTCAATCACATATGTACAACATATTTTTACTTTTATATCTTTGTTCAAATTCAAAATAAGATTGTCATGTTAAGTTTGAAGACTGGTTCTTTCGTAAAATAAAAAACCGCTTTAGTTAATTGGGAACTGAGAGTAAATTCGGCTGATTTGGGTAGCTGTGGCTCAGGCTTCAACCCAAAAATTCAAAGCCACCTATATGTTATAAAAATTGAGCCGACCATACCACACATTGGGTTGGGTTGGGTTGGGTTGGGATTTTCCAAATAAAAAGAGAGCTTTCATGAAGAGACGCATTTAAAGAACCCACTCGAGCCCAAAAAGGCTCACAATTAAAATGAAAATGAAGACTCCATTCATTTTCCTTTTTAAACTTGTGGGCTATTTAATACCCACTACAATGCAATATGGAGAGAAGCCATTAAAATGGATTGATCCAATGGTTTCAATGGAGAAAGGACAAAAAATAAAAAACTCAATGAACTCGGTAACAAAGATGGGCAGAGAGGTAACATGCAGTTTTTTTTTTTTTTTGGGGCAATGATTTTCAATAAATATGAACTCCGAATTAATAGTGTTTTCTTATAAGCCCCAATTCATTTTTCATTGGCGATAAGCAAAGAAGGGCTATTATGCTCCTCAACATGAATTCAAATAGTTATTATCGGATTTGAAATTTGTTGGCTGTAATAATAACACAGTTTAGAAAAACATAAAAATATCAAATGGTAATAAAGTTGAAAAGAAAAGAAAGTAAAATCTAACCCCCAAAAGCAATGGGTTTAACCTCTTCTCTAGCAACTTCTTCATCCACCAATGTTGCATAAATGCCAAATAAACTGTCCAAAATTCCTTCTCCAAAATGCTGGCCAGTCATTGATTCATGAATAGCCCTCACAGTCTCTGCAACACTTGTTCAATACCCACTCTCCTTCTGATCCTTCTCATCCAATCTTCTATCTCATCTTTGGATGCAGCATAAAAATGCATATCATAAGAATCTAGCTTTTCCTCCTTAACTTCCCCCGACCAAAAAATCAACGTCCAATTTATAAGTTTATATATCAAGTGATTAAAAGCATAGTTTAAGTAATTAAAAGCATTTAACTGTGTATTCGAAAGTGCTGTATTCGATTAAAGATGAATCCAAACAAAACCCTAAAGCTTTATAAGTGTGAAGTATCTCTTGGCGTGCAAGAATGACTACCTTAGAAACCAAAATGGCAATGGCCTTAGATAGAAGCTGCCAAAACAAAGAGCTGCCTCTGTCAACATGATCTGGCCCTTCTCTTCCGGACTCGATCAGAACCACTCTGATAATTGCTTCAATAATGTCTTTGATAATTGAGAGAGTGTTGGTTCCAGATGAACAGCCCAGATCAGCTATGCCCATGCTCTTTGGGGTTGTTGTGAGGTAAGCTTGTTGGGTTGCCTCTATTGTCATGTCCTTCAACATATCAGACACCTCCTTCTGCCATCAACACACACAATTGAACTAACAACTAAAGAGAGCCAGAGAGTTCATTAATCTCTATTTTGCAATATCGTTAAAGAAAAAAAATGAAAGAGTACTTGAAATGAAGAATTTGCGGCATAGCTAGTGTGGCTTTCAAGTTGTTGAAATTAAAGAGAGCCAGAGTTCATTAATCTCTAAAACCATAATATGCTTAATTGTTGAAATTGGAAGATTTTCAAGTTGGGGCTGCCTTCCTCCAGATCTACTTTCATGTATTATATCTTAATTGTTTAGTATTATCCATTATATGTTGCTATCAATCAAGCAATATTCATTATATATTGCTATTAATCCTGGGCCTACATGTACGATGAACTTTAATTATTCTCATTTTTTTTTACTTCAAAATTTAAATACAAATTCCCAAAATTTATCTAATTTTATAATATAACTCTTTTTTTTTAATCAGGGTTAATATTCATTTCATATAAATGTTCAATAATACAAACCGCATTAAGAGATCCAATCAAAAAAATAAACAAGCGCGAATAAAAAGTAGATCAAAATTTAACTAAAGCTCACAGTATTAACAAATTCAATGAAATCCTAGATGCAAAAGAAACTTCCACTAGCTGCCCCACCTAACAACCGGTCAGTATTATAATAGCCTGAACTTTCAAGGAGTTGGGTATGACCATTTTGCCCCTAAGTCAAGAGTTGACTTTTTGACTAACGATCAAGGGTTGGCTTTTTAACCAACGTTCAAAAGTTGACTTTCTAATCAGGACAGTTTTTGGCGATTCCGAAAACGTCGTTGGAAAGGTCACGACTTCCCGAGTATATTAGCAAGAGGCATGCCGGAAACGGAGTTCGGTTCATATTGTTCTTGGTCTAAGTTACATATGGGTGTTTTAGTAATTTGGTTGAAAGGGTATTATTGTAAATTTTTTTCCTTGTGAGATATTTTAGTGGCTGTGAATAGGATAGGGACAAGTGCCCCTTATCCCTTATGGCATCGTGCCACCTTGAGTGCTTGTGTGTCTTTTTAAGTGTGTGCTATGCTGAGTTTTGTGTGTTTTTATGCTTTGGCCGAAAGGAAAGAAAGGGAAACAAAGAGAAGATGAAACATGGGAGAAGAAGAGAGAAGAGAGAAGAGAGGAAAGTAAAGAAGAAAGAGGATAGTAAAGGAGAGAAAGAGGTTGAGGAAAGGGAGTTGAAGTGAGTGATGAGGGTAGAATCGAAAAAGAGGTAGGAGGACCCGAGAAGGAAGCTTTCGGGTCTAAGATTTTCGACCCAGTTTTGTTAAGGGACTATGGAAACAGAGCCATAAACAATCTCCTTGAGTTCCTAGGATTTTGATGAAGCCTTGGTTCGAAGCGTTGGAGGTCGGAACTACCCAGAATTAGAGGGCATAGTTCAGCCGAAAGGTAAGTGTTTGGGTGTTGGATTTAGGTAGGTTTCTTCAAGTTTTGATCATAGGGATCTTGCCTTGGGTTGATAAAGAGTAGTCTAGTCGAAGAAGAATTGAAAAAAGGACAAAAAAGTAAGGAATTAGAATTGGGTCGGGTCACCAGGTCGGGTGACCCAAATAACAGGGGAGTCGGGTGAAGAAGATAGTGATAGTGTTCACTGTAGTACGCGCGTGGCTCCCACGCGTAACCACTTTGGGTAGCACGTGGGGGCATGTGAGGGGGATTTTCGAGGTGAGGCCAACATGTGTTTTTACCTTTTCGAAGTTACGGACATTTTGGTGCAGGTTTCGAGTCAATCGGAAACCGTTTCGGGGTAGTTTTTGTTGTCCGAAAGTTTAGGGTTCGTTTAAATTTGTTAAAAAATCCTGAAAATTTGTGCGATTAAAATAAAGGATATTTGAGATGGTTATTCACCTTTAGATGTGAATTTTGATAGGTTTTAAGATTTTCAAAAATTACGGGAATGCGTACAAAGTGGATTATATGGACGGTGTGTGAGTGAACTTTCTTTCCCTGAACTATTATGCATGCATATTTACACGATTTAAATGGTTTTCTATGTAACTTTGATGATATTGAGTGATTGAGAATTTTATCGGATGTCACAGTGATTTATGAATATTTTGTTATTATTTTATTGCACATTTTTCGAGAATTTCCATAAACTATGTTTCAGATACTGTTCTGATTGGGATTTCGAATTGAATGTGGTTTGTGGCATGGAAACGTTATTTTGAAATAATTATGATTTCCATATGCTTTCTAGATGGTTTTTTTTTACAAAAATAACATTGATGACACGTTTTACGAGAATTGGCGTTTGAGTTAGGTTTGTGGCTCATGCCTGAGATTTTGAATGTGGTTTTATTTTGATATGAGATGAGATGTCTGTGTTATTGGTTATTAATAAGGTAACTATGGTTTCTCTGTACATGTGATGTGTGAAATGTTGTGATGATTGTGTTGATTAGATGTGAGTCTCAGACGTCGAGCTCGGGGCTCCGAATCCTAAGGTTGATATTGAGGTGGCGACTCAGACTTCGAGTTGGGGTCTCCGAATCCTGAGATTGGTATTAATGTGGTGACTCAAAAGTCGAGCTGGGGGCTTTGAATCCTAAGTCAGATTTCACTTGGGCGTCGAGTCGGGGCTCCAAATCCCGAGTGACTGTGTGATGGCCTATTAATAATGCCCTTGTAATGTGATGATTGATGATGTGCTTGTGCTTTGAGGATGGTTTGAATGTGATTGATTGTGTATGAGTACTGTGATGACGTTGAGTTGACTACATGTGAAATATGTGGTCATATTGGATATGGTTTAATTGTGTGATGCTGATGTGATGCTTGCTGATGCATGATGTATGTTATGAAGTTTGTTGATTGGTTTGGTGATGACACAAACGTCGAGGCAGGCTCCAGATCCTGAGTCAGTCCTCACTCAAACGTCGAGTTGGGCTCTAGATCTCGAGTGGTGTAGCTATTAGTAGTGTAGTGGTTTGATGATTGATATTGTGATGGTGATGGGTTTGATTCTATGATTACTATGTTGGCCATGTGTGGAATTACGCGATGTGAAATTATATATGAATGATTGCATTGACTTATTGGTGGTTTCGATGGTTTCATGTGGTTTTTTGACTTTGAGATATTTTCACGTATTTCGAGAATTCTAAACGATCTTTCATTTTAATTGAAGTGAAATGGTCTTCGTATGCATGCATGGTTTTGGAAAACGAAGGGTAAAAGTTGGATGTTTACAAATTATGTTTTAAACTATTTCTTTTTTTCTGCTCACACGTTTTCTTGGTTTTATAACACTCCAGGGCCGCTGCATGGAAATCGAGGCTCGAGAAGCAGATGCATGAACTTATGAGACTTGTGTTTATCCCTTGTCTGACAAGGTTTATGTCAGATGGGAGCATGGCCCGAGTGTACTAGTGTTGTGTATTCGGGTGAGGTCTAATAACGCTCAAACTACGCATTAAATTAAATACGTAATTTGAGTATTATCCAATTTAAACCCTTTTTGTGTAGTTGTAGTATTAGTAAATAGGGATCGTTCTTAACTGGGGAAATTAGGGAACAATAATAATTTGTTAGTGAAAAAGAATAATGAATAAAATAATAAATGAATTAATGAATTAAAGAATTAAAGAATAAAGAATTAAAGAATTAAAGAATAAATGAATTAAAGAATAAATGAATTAAAGAATTAAAGAATAAAGAATCAAAGAATCAAAGAATCAAAGAATTAATGAATAAATGAATTAAAAAATTAAAGAATAAAGAATCAAAGAATCAAAAAATAAAGAATTAAAGGGAAATTAAAGAATAAAGAATAAAGAATCAAAGAATCAAAGAATACAAGAATAAAGAATTAAAGGGAGGGAGGGAGAAGAATAAAGAATTAAAGGGAAATTAAAGAATAAAGAATCAAAGAATCAAAGAATCAAAGAATACAAGAATAAAGAATTAGAGGGAGGGAGGGAGGGATTGGGGTGGGGGGGTGGTTTGAAAAGATTTGTAATCTAAACTATATTTTAACTAATAATTAAATTAACAATTAACAATTACAATAATTAAACTACTTCTAAAATAGACTTCTTTCAAATACAATTTTTACCAACACTTTCCATTTTGCTCATATTGAACCAATCACGAAATTTTACTTTCATCATCTTAAGTACATGCATACGTTTTTCATTATTATAAATGCATCAACCATTAATGTGCGTCAAACATTAATATTCATCAAACACTTACAACATGGTTCACCTTATGTTTGTGATTAAATGCACCGACAGCGGCCGACATTAAAATCACTTCAATCAAATGCTAAGTGCACCAACACCGACCGACACTTAGTATCAAATTGAAATATGAAGCACTAAAACTTATGAAATAAATGAAATTTAGTGGGCCTGTTAGTGGTATTGCATATTTAGATCAAATGGTGAATGTTATACTCCTTTATAGGAGAAATTGTATGTGTCGGTTATTGTGTAAGCTTCAGGGTGATTTATGATTTTGTGTTTTAGATGAGGTGGATCAATGTGATTGATTATTGATTGTCATGTATCAGGAAGTTTGTATATGTGATGAATGTTACTGACGAAAATAATGAGTTGATGTGTATGACTCCTTGATATTCGTGTTTTGTGAGGTGAACTAATGTGAGTTATTTGTATTGGCATGTTCGTATGTGCGTTGGATTTGGAGATGGTTTTGAGTTTTGGATATGGAATAGAAGCTTGGAAACGACTTAAAACATTGTGAACTATATGTGAATTTTGTGCTTGTGCGTTCGATTTGGATTTCCAATAAGAACTCAAATGTGGATTCGACTTAATTGTAGGCCTCAGCATTGGGCCGGATCGGGCAAGACCGACCCAAATTTTTTGGGTTTGGATCGGGCAGGCCAAGCCGGGCTTATGATAAATTCAGAAGAAATATCGGGAGGGCCGGGCGAGCTTAATGATATATATGAAAAGCCATGGACTTTATCGGGCTGGAATTTTTTCGTGATTAACGGGCCTGGTCGAACAAGCCCACCTGGGTCGGGCACAAATGGACTTCTTAAAAATAAGTGATTTAATGTTAAATTTGGAGTTAAAAAGACAAATATGAAGAAAAAAATATTATATTAAAAAAATCCTTGAGGGTGCACATGCGGCTTCATAGACTCATTCTCTTTCAAGGACAGTACTAGTAACCTTATACCCCGTTGCCTAGCTGATAGGCATAATACAGTGAATTAGACCACAATCAAAATTGGTTCATAATCATATGTCATTGTGAAGAGCATTAGTGCATTACTGCTTACCCGAAATGTGATTGACTATATTTCCTCCTTCAACTTTAACACTGATGCCCAAGATGACTCAAGCAAACTGTCCAATTCACTAGAATATAGACCCTGAAACATTAACCATGATATAAGGTTACTAGTACAGTGAATTAGACCACAATCAAAATTGGTTCATAATCATATGTCATTGTGAAGAGCATTAGTGCATTACTGCTTACCCGAAATGTGATTGACTATATTTCCTCCTTCAACTTTAACACTGATGCCCAAGATGACTCAAGCAAACTGTCCAATTCACTAGAATATAGACCCTGAAACATTAACCATGATTCCGATCTAAGAATGTCGATCATGATAATATTAACCTTAAATAAAAATATGGCCATTGAACATACAGAACCAAAACCTCAAAACGATAGATGAATTATTCATAATCATCTATGGTTCATAACCATAATTGGTTCATAATCATATGTCATTGTGAAGAGCATTAGTGCATTACTGCTTACCCAAAATGTGATTGACTTTATTTCCTCCTTTAGCTTTAACATCGATGCCCAAGATGACTCAAGCAAACTGTACAATTCACTAGAATATAGACCCTGAAACATTAACCATGGTTCAGATCTCAGAATGTCGATCATGATAGTATTAACCTTAAATAAAAATATGGCCATCGAACATACTCAACCAAAACCTCAAAACTAAAGATGAATTATTCATAGTCATACATAACCAAACCTAGCATTTCATAGTAATACTATAGATGAATTATTCATAATCATACACAACCAAAACCTCAAAACCACAGAAGCCTAGTCGATCTTTGATTATGAAATTTCCAATTTCTTAGCTTTACTCCAGCACCCTTGAAACCCCAAAAAACAGAAAAACAGCTACATAAAATAAAATGATTAACCGACACAAAGACAAAGCAAACATGACACAATCACATGAGATAAAGAAATTTGAACATTGAAAGCTTCGTCTAAACAAGCCAAAAAAAAATCACTATACAAAAACAAGACTTTTAGGGCGGGTAAATTAAGGCGTGTAAAAATGCGTGCCCTAAAAGTGGTTATTTTTTATACTATTTAATGCGCACATTATGTGTATGCTCTCTTTTATATCTAATTACGACGCGCATTAAATATGTGTCTTAAAAAATAGTTGCCCTTGGAGCCAAAGAGTGAAATGAAACTTTGGAGGTAAATGAAAAATTTTTGACTACGCGCGATACCAGAATATAATTTCCCCTAGAACTGCTCTTCGAACATTTGAAAAGCGGCAAAGGATGTTTTGCAAAATTTCCCCCTAAAATCTCTTTTCAGTCTGCAAAATTTCCCCCATCTCCGTCGCTCTCTCACCCGTCGATCTCTCTCCATCGACCTGATCATGAGGATTGAAGACTTTGTGTTTGGCTTGTTGCTGCCACTTTACTTTGCCTCGAGTGGGTTGAAGACCAACGTGGCGAAAATCCAGGGAGGGGAGGCGTGGGGGCTATTGGTGCTGGTCATATTGACGGCTTGCGCCGGGAAGATCTTGGGGACGTTTGTGGTGGCGATGATGTTTATCTTGCCAAATTGATTCCTGCACTTTTGAGTCATCGAGCAACAAATGGCCAGGTATCTTCTTATTAATTTCATTTAAACGAAATAGATCTTCTAGTTGGTCTTGCAATCTATATTTTTAGTTTCTTGAATAACTCTTAATGTGATGGCTCTGTAGGACTTTCTTGTGGTCTATTCCTCTTTGAGTTGGGGTCAATTTCTTGTTTGAATTGCTTGATTGATATTTAGTATGCCTATTTGTCGGTCGATTTGTTGCTGGCCTTGATTGATACTTCTTTGTTCTTTCTTTTAAATCATTTGTTTTGTTTTTTTTTATCATATTTCTTGAATCATTTTGAATTGGATCTGACCTTTGGTTGGTCAGTTAAAGCTCAATGATTGGACTAAGATTTGTGGACATGTATATTTATGGGTATATTTGGGTCTTTTATAAGGACAAAATTGATTGCAAAATTGTATTTTTTTGTCTTTCTTCTCTAAAAGATTGTGTTTTTAATAGCGTTTTTGAATTTGATAGGGAGAACTAAGCTGGCATGATTGTTGCTTCACCTTCTAATGTAATTTATTTAATGGGTTTTGTTAGTTTTAGAATTCACCATCAGCTTTTGGTGAAACATTGTTCTCTTTTTAGAATCAGAAGGTTTCTTTGCTTCGTTGCTAAGATGAATTTGTCCTATTTGGTGGAGAATTCCCCATTTTCACTTTATTGTAATGGGTGTCAACTGGATCTTTCCTTTTCTCTCTTTTCAATTTGTACATCTTGTTTCATTTTCAATTTGATATATTACCCATTTGTTTTTTGGCTGACATTTATAGGTATTTAACTTCATTTGTAATCTAAACTTCATTTTACTCCAATAAAGATATTTTACATATGCTTGAAAATGAAGAAGCGTGTAGCTGTGTCTGCAAGCTATATACATGTGTATATGTATTTATGTTGTATTTTGATTGATTCATTGACATGAGTTGGGTTTACTTTATTTGCTTTATCAATAATTTATACATCATTACCATCGTTTTGTACTTTGGTGGCAGGTAACTGAAAAGTGTTTGGAAAGAGGCATAGCAGTTTGCAAAGATGGTGCTAGCTACAGAAAAATTGGAAAGAGAATCAGGTTTGCTTTGCTTCCATGTGATATATTGGATAAGAACAGATTCTAGGCAGCTTTTAGATGAATAAGTATCAGTTTTCAGCACGAAAAAGTAAGCCTACTTACAAATACAATTCCATAAGCTATTGGAAATAGAGGCATGTTATAAATTTGTTTACGCAATCAATCTATTCTTGTTTCTCAAAATAATGTGTATTGGTGAAAATTGTTGGTTCCAGAAGCTTGGACATGCTATGATGCGTAATGAATCTCAAAGGACGCAGCTCACAAACTCGGGTATAGTTTCTAATCTATACTCCTAGCTGCAAACAATTAGTTTAGGACTAGATTAGTATTCTTTCTATTTGTTTATAAGTTCAATTGAACTTTTTTAGAATGAGACTTTGCAATAAAGATTTCTGGACTTGAAATATACACTGAGAATGTGAGAGACCTACTGAATTGAGAATCAGGTTGTAATTTGAAGCTTCTAGATGATCCAAAGGTACCATTGGATTAAGCCATAGCGTCTCTTAAGTTCCATATTTTCATTATGTAGAAAAGTACTATGGTTGAGAAGTTGTTGGAGGAAACTGAAAGCAATAATCAGCATTTGTGAGGGTAAACTAGCGGAACTCTGGCTTAAATCATCTTTTGTTCTCTCGTAGTTTTTGCATGAGAAGATAATCAGTTGCGTTGTTTTTCAGTAGCTCAACGACAAGTAGGTGAAACTGCGTGCAAATTAGGGCAGCATTTTTGCACGCCCTAATGATTAGCATTAGTATATCAAGGTGTTTCAGTTTTTATATGTTGATACGTTTTGCAGGTATGGCTATTTGACTAATACAAAGGTGAAGTTCATCTTGGTGACTACAGATCTTGATCTCAATGGTGCAGATGTTAGAAATGTGAGTATTGTTCTGGACTTATATCTTGGACTCATTTTTCCAAAGATTTTAATACAGTGCATCCTTCACTTAGAGATTTTTGTTCAGTCTTCTGACATATCAAATTAACCTAGTAATGAAAGACAAAATTGTGAAAGAGAATTTTCAATAAGTTTATAGGGTTCCCTCTGAAATAGGTTTTCTTGTTTTTAGTCATTTAAGTAGGAAGGGAAGCAAGTTCCATAGGGACAAGAGGAATCCCATGTAATACTTAGGGCATTGGTACTTGAGAGGATTATGTAGATTTAAAGGGAGTTGGCCCATGAGTTGGGTTTACTTTATTTGCTTTATCATGGAGCAAAAATTTAAGATTGTTTTTACATCAGAGTGCAAATAGAAATTGTAGATTTCATGCTTTAAATAGAAATTGTAGATTTCACGCTTTAAATAAAAATATATGCTGTTTAATTATGTGTTTTGTTTATATTGGAGTATTGTAGTTCTTATTTTTACAATTATGTATTCCATAAACAAGTGAAAAAAATGTAAGACTGAAGGAACATCTTCCTATTAAAGATGATGTTGTTGCAAAGGTATTAGGTCCCGATTCACATGGACGAGGGAGAGGGCTTGGGTTTGGTGCGATGCCTTCAAATGGATTAAGAGAAAGAATTTGCAACTAGTGACTTGGTATATGTTTATGGATAATTTAGTATTTTCTTTTTAACCATCTTCAATGTTTATTAGAATAATTTTTCGTTATGGATCTTTATTGGTTTTGGAGATTTGGATAAGTGTACGTTGAGATCATGTGATAAGTATAATTTATGCTAATTTTCTTTTCCAAGTTGCTATCTATGAATTATTCTATTTGAGTTTTGAAATATATTTTTTTCTATTGAATACACGTGTGTAAATTGGTTCTTTATTTTTAATTGAATCTACTATACAATATATCTAACATGTATTGAGGTTACAAATGGAAATTTAAAAGAATTACTAAATGTATGTAAAAAAAAAAAGAAATTTACAACGTGACCGCAAAAAGCATGTCTTGAATTGATAGTGCTAAAGTTTTTAGGGCGTGCAATGTGTGCCTTCGTAAGTTGTTTGAAACCCTTTTAAGGCGTGCATTGTTTGCCTTAAAAGGGTATGTAGGATGTGCATTGTGCGTCTTAAAAGAGTATTTAGGGCGTGCACTGCTCGCCTTGAAAGAGTATTTAGGGCGTGCAATATGCGCCTTAAAAGAGTATTTAATGTGTGCAATGCGCGCCTTAAAAGAGTATTTAGGGTGTGCATTGTGCGCCTTAAACTTCAACATTTACAACGCACAATGTGTGCCTCGAATAATAAGCATCTTTTATGGTTTTTATGAATATTTTGGCGCAGGTTTCGAGTAAACATGTGTTTTTATCCTTTCAATGTTACTAACATTTTGGCGCATGTTTTGAGTCAATCGAACACCGTTTCAAGATAGTTATGGTTGTCCAAAGGTTTAGGGTTTGTTTTAAATTTGTCAAAAAATCCTGAAAAATTGTGAGATTAAATTAGAGAATATTTGAGATGGTTATTGACCTTTAGATGTGAAGAATGATAGGTTTTATGATTTCTTGAAATTACAAGAATGCGTGCAAAGTGGAATTTGACAATACGAACGGTGTGTGTGGAATTTCTTTCCCTAAACTATTATGCATGCATATTTATATAAATATTTTATTGCACGTTTTTCAAAGATTTTTCGTAAACTATTTTTCAGATACTGTTCTGATTGGGATTTCGAATTTGGAATAATTATGATTTTGTATTCTTTCTTGACGATTTTTGCGAAAATTGCATTGATGACATGTTTTACGAGAATTGACATTTGAGCTATGTTTGGGGCTCAGGCCCGAGATTGTGAATGTGGTTTTATTTCGATATGATATGATATGTATGTGTTATTGATTAATGATGAGGTAACTGTGGTTTCTTGGTACTTATGATGTGTGAAATGTTGTGGTGATTGTGTTGATTGGATGTGAGTCTCAGATGTCGAGCCCAGGGGATCCTGAAACTGGTATTAAGGTGGCGACTTAGATGTCGAGATGGAGGCTCTGAATCCCGAGTTGGATTTTACTCGGACGTCAAGTCGGGGGCTCCAAATTCCAAGTGACTGTGTGATTGTCTACCGGTAGTGCCCTTGTAATGTGATGCTTGATGTTGTGCTTATGCTTGTGCTTTGAGGATGGTTTGAATGTGATTGATTGTGTATAAGTACTGTAATGACATTGAGCTGACTATATATTAAATATGTGGTGATATTGAATATGGTTTGATTGTGTGATGTTGATGTGATGCTTTGTGATGTATGATGTATGTTAAGAAGTTTGTTGACTAGTTTGGTGGTGACTCTGATGTCGAGCTACGCTCTAGATCATGAGTAAATTCTCACTCAGAAGTCAATTTGGACTCTAGATCCTACGTGAGTGAGTGTGAGGTCCATACTCGAACGTCAAGTTGGGCTCTCGATCCCAAGTGATGTACCTATCATCAGTGTAGTGGTTTGATGATCGATATTTTGATGGTGATGGATTTGATTATGTGATTACTATGTTGGCCATGTGTGGGATTACATGATGTGAAATTGTATATGAATTATTGCATTGACTTATTGGTGGTTTCGATGGTTTCATGTGGTTTTTGACTTGGAGATACTTTTCACGTATTTCGAGAATTCTAAACTATGTTTCGTTTTAATCGAAATGCAATGGTTTTCGTATACTTGCATGGTTTTGGAAAACAAAGGATAAAAGTTGAATGTTTTCAAATTATGTTTTAAACTATTTATTTTTGTCCACTCACACATTTTCTTGGTTTTATAACCCTACAGGGTCACTACACGGAAATCGAGGCTTGAGAAGCGGAGACATGAACTAGCGAGACTTGTGTTTATCTCTTATCTGATAAGGTTTCTATTAGATAGGAACATGGCCCGAGTGTACTAATTTTGTGTATTCGGATGGGGTCATGTTAAGAACAAAAGGAACACAATCGAGTATGAAGCCAAATAGAGCTACCAATAAAGCATGATTTAGAGACACTAAAAATCTTCATACATTAGCTCTTATGTAACACATTAAATGTTGTGAAGCAATGCAAAATCCATAATCATCTTAAATGTAAGACCCGGTCTTGGAAGCAAGAACGGTGAGCAAGACTTGTGAGCTTGGCAAGACAAGATCGGTGAACAATCCCACATCGGTCGGGGAGGGAAAGGTCAAGTGTCTTATATGTGTGGGTATGTATCTATCTAACACAAGGACTTTTGGGAGCTCATTGGCTTTGGATTCCTTGCGAACTCCAAAGTTAAGCGAGTTGAGGCTAGTGCAATCCCAAGATGGGTGACTTATTGGGAAGTTACACCTGAGCTCCCGAAAACAAAACCGTGAAGGCTGGGCCTAAAGCGGACAATATTGTGCTAGATGGGTCTGGTCGTGATAGAATGGTATCAGAGCTAGACCATGACCAGAAGTGTACCAACGAGGACGCTGGGCCCCAAGGGAGTTGGATTGTAAGACCCGGTCTTGGAAGCAAGAACGGTGAGCAAGACCCGTGAGCTTGGCAAGATAAGATCAGTGAACAATCCCACATCGGTAGGGGAGGGAAATGTGAAGTGTCTTATATGTGTGTGTACGTATCTATCTAACACAAGGACTTTTGGGAGCTCACTGGCTTTAGATTCCTTGGGAAATCCAAAGTTAAACGAGTTGAGGCTAGTACAATTCAAGGATGGGTGACTTACTGGGAAGTTACACCTGAGCTCCCAAAAAAAAACTGTGAGGGCTGGGCCCAAAGCGGACAATATTGTGCTAGATGGGTCGGGTCATGATAGAATGATATTAGAGCTGGACCCTAACCGGAAGTGTGCCAACTAGGACGCTGAGCCCCAAAGGGGGTGGATTGTAAGACCCAGTCTTGGAAGCAAGAACGGTAAGTAAGACCCAGAAGTTTGAGAAGTAAGAACGGTGAGCAGCACCGGTGAGCTTGGCAAGGCAAGATCGGTGAACAATCCCACATCGCTCGGGGAGGGAAAAGTGAAGTGCCTTATATGTGTGGACACGTATCTATCTAACACAATGATTTTGTAAGCTCATTGGCTTTGGATTCCTTGGGAACTCCAAAGTTAAGCGAGTTGAGGTTGGTGCAATCACATTATGGGTGACCTACTGGGAAGTTGCACGTGAACTCTCGAGAATAAAACCGTGAAGGTTGGGCCCAAAACAAACAATATTGTGTTAGATGGGCCGGGTTGTGGCATTAAACCTTACCATACCTACCCATTTGTCTTTTCTAATGTGATTATCGAATATTTCCTATATGTGTGCATGTTAAAATATGAACTTCTATATACGTGCAAGTTAAAATATGAACTCTATTTCTAAATCATTATGTAAATGACATCTTTGCAAATATAATCAATTTAAAAATTGTTTAATTATTCACATGTAACTACTAAATATGAAAATTTATTCAAAATAACCAAAAATTAACCCCTAATTTTATAAATGTCACTTTTTATAAAAACTTTTAAATATAACCAAAACTTACTTAAATAAACTCAAATAATCTTAAAAAAATTAAAAATCAAGCTTCTTCACTCTATTCATTTGTCGCATTTAAAGCATCTCTTTTCCACTCCATCTCTTCCTCGGGTAAATCTTTAGTAAACTCCTTCATCTCCATGTGATTTGGACCATTTGTTTTTTGTTAAGAAATTGGGGTTTTCTTGAAGAAAGAATAAGCAGTAGTGAAGATGAAATAAAAAGAAAGGAAAACAATAAATAGGCTCTGGCTCTTATAGGAATTTTTTCTCTCTTCCCATGTTGCAATGCCATTATTCCAAAACCCATTCTTGCTTCGTTGGTTGGAATAAGGAAAATTCACTCCAAGTGGTGTTGAGCATAATCTAAACTTTTATACAATATGGTTATGAGTAACAACCCGTCCCAAATTCACGGGATTAATTAAAGACGAATTAAGGATTATCATGACTAATCAGAGATTAATCGAGGAATTTCGGACAATCGGTGTAAAATGAAAATTTTGCCCCTGGGAATGGGCAAAAAGTTGACTTTTGACCCGGATGGTCAAATACACAAGGACTGAGGGCTGTTACATAGATCGGGACGATACGAATCTGTAGACAGACGACACGTTGAAATCGAATGTCGTACGAGAAAGTTATGGTTCACAAAAGGAATCGGAAACTATTCACGGATAGTTCGATTTTTAAAATGGTTTATTTTTAGCGGGACCCAAAATATCTGATCTTGGACCATAGGATGAGTGTCACTTGTCACCCAACCTATGACCCATTTAATTGATACATGCACCCACCATTTTGATTCATCTTCTACATTTTCTTCACCAAAAACACGTACCCACCCCTATGGTTTCATCTTCTTCATGTTTCGACTTGAGAGGGAGAGAGTGAGAGAGTGGGACAGAGAGACGGACTAGGAAGATGGCTCGGATGGTGGAACCGTCGCGGGAGGTGGTCGAAATCGCAAAAATCGAGGTAAAAACCATGGGTCTCAATTTTGGATTCTAGATTGCCGTGGTTGTTAATCGATTATAAGCCTAGGGTTATGTTCTTTGAGCTCCCACGAGCTTGTAGGTGCAATTTTGGACAGATTTGGACGTCAGAGGTGGCTGGAATGATGATCGGATGTTTGGCCCAAACTTTGAACGGCTATAACTTTAAATCCAGGTACTTTATTCAATTTCTGGGTTTATATTTGGAATCCTTGGCTCGATCAGATTAATTTACATAGGTAGAACAATGAATTTGGTTGAGAATTGAGTGAGATATCGAAATTTGAAGTTTGGGGCGAAAATGGAGTTTTCCGGTGAGTTGACCGGCAAGTTGACTCGTTGACTTTGATCAAGTTCATTGAGGTGACTCGTTGACTTTGATCGAGTTAATGGGTTGACTTTAACCCGTTGACTTTTATGTTGACCCGTGCGTAGGGGCGCATGAGCACGAATCTCGAGGTGGAATTAGTATCATTTTAAAAGTTTCGACGATTCGGATCCAATGGTGGTAGTTTCGGGTCGATTAGAGATCGTTTAATAGGTTAAATTGGGGTTTAAAGCCTCGGGAAGCGTGTTCGGTACGTTTTCCCGGACTGAGATTGTTCATGGGTTTTATGTATGAACTTATAGAGTATGTTATTGACATTTGAGTGTGATTTGGACAGGTCCAGATGACCCGGAGAGGTTGGACAGGTCAACTGTAATTACCCCTCTTTGGGGTTCTCTGGCTCGAAGTTTCGGAAAAAGGATGCTCTCGGCGTCGTACCGGCAACTAACCTCCACCCTCATTATAGCATCTGACAACTCCCTGAGGGTCTCAAATGATCCAGCCATTACTATGGCTCGAATCTCACCTCGCAGGCCCAACTCAAACCTGCGACACTTCTCGGCTTCCATAGCCACAAACGTAGGAGTAAAGCGGGACAACATCTGAAATTTCTGCTCGTACTCAGCCACATTCATGCTCCCCTGTTGGAGCTGCAGAAACTCAGCCTCTGTGGCATTGCGGAATGAGCAGGGGTAGTACTGATCCAGGAATCACTCCCTAACGTCTCCCAGGTCACTGTGTGGGCGTCCTACCCTGACAACTCGAGGGTATACCACTACTCATACGCCACGCCGTCTAGTAAAAAGGTAGCCAACAACACGCGATCCTTCGGTGGGCATCGCATCACTACGAAAATCTACTCGAGTCGGGTAATCCACCTGTGGGCTTCCTCAGGGTCTGCCCCACCACTGAACGTCGTAGCCCCAAGCCGCTGGGCTAGCTCGATCGTAGCGCTCTCCGTCTTTCTTGCCGCATCGTCTGCAGGTCGTGGAGGGGGCTCACGTCTCGGAGACAGGACCCACCCCGATTATCACCTCGATAACCGAGGTGAACCCTGCTCCTGTCTAACAAACACACTTAAAAGACCAAAATAACCTTATATACAACAAAACCCACATTGTCAGACCAGGGAGAAAAGTCATACAGTTTACAGAGCATAGTAACAGTACGAAAATAAATACAAGCCATACTGTAAGCTAAGCGCGCAACGAATGACTTTATGCCTTAGACTCTGCCTCAACGGTAGCACCAACGTTCGCACCATGACCTGGAGGGTGTTAAAAACATTCAAAGCTTGAGTGGACTAAAAATAAATAAGAATTTTAAAACCGTTTACGAAATAAAATAGGGTTTCACCCTCCTTTTGAAAACATGCATGCATAACCAAGTATCTTAAAACAACAATAAGTACGAAAGGAAAAGAAGTGCAGAAATCATCAAAAATCAAAACCAAAGTTCAGGCACTCGGCCCTAAATCCATAGAAACCATGTTATTCGGGTCACAGCCCAAAACCTTTGAAAAAAACCAGTGAAAAACATCGATCATACAAGTTTACTAGATCTCAAGTGCGCTTGAGTCTTTAAACTCAAAACACAATGCGCAATAACCAGGCCTTCCCGGGATATCAACGAGTCTTTAAACTCAAAACACAATCACATGCCTCAGAAGGTATCATTATCACCGAGTCTTTAAACTCAAAACCATACCGAGTCTTTAAACTCAAAACAGATCAATCCAGGGCCCTCCCCCCCGTCAATCCATCCGAGTCTTTAAACTCAAAACCAGATCCAGTGGGTTTTCCGAGTATTTAAACTCAAAACCATTTTTCAAGCATAAGAAAATTCATCAAAATCCAAAAACCAAAGCCAAACCGGAATCTTCGAAACCGAAACTACGTTTGATTAAAAAGGGACTTCTTCCTGAATTTCACTTCCAACCTCAAATCAAATCCATAAATCTTAATAAAACAGAATGCGTATAAACATAATCATCATCCAAAACCATACGCAAAAGCATCACAAAAATCATATTCTCGAAGTACGTACAAATCCGATAAACGTATATTGAAAAACGTGCAATCGAGTAAAGCAAGAATATAGGCATCATAATCATGAAATCAAATATCGAAAGCATAAAAGCATAATCGAAACATAATTAAATAAGTAAGAACAGTTATGCATGCTCGGTTTAGAAAACAAATAGTCCATTCACATTTCCGAACACGTCACTCGCGTCCTGTATGGTCCTCGGCTGTCTCAGGAATTTCCCGACCTGTCAAAGTCACCAATTCGGGTCACACACACTTCTTTAAGCTTACCCTAATTTCCCTAATTTTTCCGGATTTTTTTAAACGTATTTTAAACGAACCCCTAAACCTTCAAACACTTAAAACTATCCCGATCCGGTGTCTGATCGACCCGAAACTTATCCTAAAATGTTCGTTACATCGATTAGAGTGAAAACCGTGTTGAACGTTTCCCCGGAACAGTCCCCACGCGCCCTCACGCGCCGCCCAAAGGGGCTGCGCGTGGGAGCCACGCGCCTGCACTGTTTATTGTCCCCTACCACCAGCCAACCCGGTTCAGACCGGTCCGGTCGAACCGAGCCGGCGAGGCCGGTTCTCACTCAAATCCAACCCTTTTTCAACCCTTTTGATCTCAATAGTTTCGTCCTTCAATTTGTGACTGTTCTTGTAACGACCCGTCCCGAATTCCGGGATTAGTTTAGTGACTAATCTTGATTAGCGAGGTTGAACGGTGGTTAGTAGGGCGGAATCGGACAAAATGTGCAAAATGACCGTTTTGCCCCTGGTCGTGGGCAAAATGTTGACTTTTTGATCGGGCGGTCAAACGGACTTTGACCGATGACCGTGACGTAGTTCGGGACGTCACGAGTTCATAGACAGGTGGCACGTTCGATTCCGACATTCGTAGAGAAAGTTATGGTGTTCGGAAGTTGAGGGGCATTTTGGTAATTTGGCTTATTAGGGGCCAAATGTTGACTTTTTGACCGGGAGGTCCGATGGGCGAGGGCCAAGGACCGTTACGTAGGTATCGTCGATACGAATCCAACGACAGGCGGCATGCCGAAATCGGAGATCCGACGACGACGTTATGGTCAAGGAAACGAACTAACGAACCGAGGCCGGGATTAAAATAATAATATAATAATGAATAGTGACCGTTGACCCTACACACCTGGATGAGTGACAAGTGTCACTCATCCCTTGAAATCAGAATCCTTGTCTTAGGGGAAACATCATTATGATGTTTTAATATTTATTAATTAATTAATTAATCTTTTAATTTCCATTATCCCTCCCTAATTTTCCTTAACCGTGTACAACCAAATCCAATACTCTCCCAACCAATTCCTCTTCCATTGCTGAACCTGAGAGTGTGATTTTGTGAACGTTTTGAGTGTGATTTCAACTGGGTAAACACGAGAGAGTGGCAGTGAGGAGGAACTGAGAATTCGAAAGATTGAGTTTTGGGAGGGAAAATCAAATTGGACGAATTGGACTGCGACGATCGAATTGAAGCTTGGAAACATCTTACTGAGGTTGTGACGAGTCGATCCACGTCAAAAACGAGAAGGAATGGTGCCGTTTTGGCTCTGATCGAGCTTGGTGACAGAGGAAGAAATCGAGGCTGAGTCGTGGAGTTTGGGGCTGTGATTGACTCAATTGTTGTGGGGAAATGCTTTCTCATGATCCCACGATGCTTCTGGGATCATCAATTGAAGGAAAACGTTGGAGAATGGCAGAACTCCATTGTTGAACAGTGTCGGTGCTCGAGTTTGAGTCGTGACGTTTGAGCACCGGTTTGATGCAATTGATGTGGGGGAATTGTTCCTCAGGGTCCATTGATGCTTCTGGAATCATCAATTGGATGAAACCTGCATCAATTGAGGGAGTTCCATGATTGCACAGTAACCGGGTGTTCTTCGTGGATCATCATCGAATCGTGGGAATCTGGGTAAGGATTTGTGTAATTGAGTTTACAGACTTATAATTGGACTTAAAACGAAGCTAATGGATTGATCAATTGAAGGAATTAGGATCGAATTGACAGGATTGGAACCGGGTTGTGTCGCGGTGAATTGGACCCGTTTACCAGACAAACGGGTTGGGCTGGTGACACTGTAGCAGGCGCGTGAGTTTCACGCGCAGCCACTCACGGCGGCGCGTGACGGCGCGTGGGCACGGATCTCGAGGTGAGGTCAACATGACTTCTGTCCCATTTAATGTAACGGACATTTTGGAATTGGTTTCGTGTCGATCGGACACCGTCTCGATAGTGTTCGGGATGCCCGAAGGTTTTAAATTAAGTTTAAAAATAAGTAACAATTCGGGAAAATTACGGGACTTTGATAGGATGTTAATGATGAGGTTAGTAACCCTCTAATGTAATTTGGACAGGATTGGGAGTCCCGGTGATAGTGGTGTGGCCCGGGAGGGCCGGTGGCACGCGTATCGAGGCACACGGTTAAAACGGTCTGTGAGTGGACTTTGGTTTTATAAATTCTATGCATGCTTAAATGTTTTATATGGATTATGGTTGTGATTGTGTGATGTTGGTTTGGTTGTTGGTAAATTGTACGGTTTCACGTATTTCGAGGCGATTTACGTGCTTGCACGTAAATCGAGGTTTTCTGGTTTTACATGGATTTTCCATATTTATGACTTGGATATAATGTGATGAAATGGTTTTGAAATTGGAAATATAAACTCGGGCTTGAGGCCCACTTGTTTTGGAAATTTCGGACTTGGAGTCCATTTGAGAATCGGGCCGGGGGCCCAGTTGGTTAATGAAATCGGGCCAGGGGCCCAGTTGGTATGAAATCGGGCTGAGACCCATTTGAGTTATGTTATCGGGCCAGGGGCCCAGTTGATTTATGAATTCGGGCCGTGGGCCCAGTGGGTTTATAAGTCGGGCTGCGGGCCCAGTTGGGTTACAAATCGGGCCGTGGGCCCAGTGGTTTATAAAATCGGGCATGAGGCCCAGTTGGATAATAAATGTGATTTCGGGTCAGGGACCCTATATTTTATAATGGTGATTTTGGGTCAAGGACCCTAAATGGAATTATGTGGTTTTATGGAAATTTCGGGCAGGGCCCAATGGTAATAAGGTGATAAAAGGATTTAATAAAACTGTTTTCCATATACCATCTGGATACAAGGATATATGATGGTCTCCTCCAGATGTCTGGGACACTGGGGAAGTCACGGTGCATTGCCTGCGAGGGGTCATTATACGGAGCAGCCGGACCGTATGATGACTCAGGAGCAGGATTGCTATGATTGACGTCAGGGACGTCAGACATCAGGGATGTCAGATATATGGACCCGGAGAGACCCCGGGCAGCACGCGTAGCTTATGAAACCGTGAGATATGACGTCAGGGACGTCTAGCGTCTGGGACGCTAAGCATCTGGGATGCTGGTGATGGTAATGGTAAAATATGGTTTAATGAATAAAATGGCTTATTGGTTGGATATGTGTTATGTGGTAAAAATGGATTATTGGTGATGAAATGGTATGTCGGGTCAGGGACCCTAAATGGTTTCGGATTTTAAATTGATGTTCAATTATGGTCGTGGGTGGTGACCCACATGGTTTTAATATGTATGGTGGTGGTATTCCACGGTTTTGGGCTGAGTTCCCATACTTGGTTTTTGGTTAACGGTTTTTGGGCTAAGGCCCTAATGGCTCGGTTGAGCAAACGTTTTGGTTACTGGTTTTTGGTGGCATGCATACTTTTTTATTGGAGGGCATAAATGTCTTATAAATGTATTTGGTAAACTTATTGGTTTTTGTCCACTCACAGCTTTTGGTTTTAATGCCCTTCAGGTTGATTACGGATGCGATTGCAGCAGAGACTGGGACATTGCACACCTCCTCCATCGGTCCTTGCGCACTCTGGATGGCCCGTTTGGGCAGTAGCTCTTGGTTATCCCTTGTCTGACACCCCTTGTTGGACGGGAGCAGGGCACATTCCACGGTAATCCCGGGGGGATTGGGATGGGTCCTGTCCGTTCTACTTAACAATATCGTGAAATCATGTCCTAATCCTTACCTGTCAAACTCGAACCAAAAACGCAGAAAAACCAGTTTCGGATTCCGGCCACCCGTCGTCCTTCCAGCCATGATTTCGATTCCGAGACGTTACAAACACCTTCCTAAGACTGTTAGGATCAAGAAAACGAGTCAACAACCGCCCAAAATCCACGACTTTCGATTTGAACCCAAACTGGAAAAACAGGGGACCAAAACCTTACCTTCTGTCTGCTCACCGCCATGAGCTCCGCCGTGGGTCTCAGGGTCCCCAAAACACTCCTCTGGTCCTCTGAACACCACCACAACTCAACTTCGACCGGTTTGATCAATTGGGCTCTCAGCCGTGCACGAAGAACCCTTCTGTTTTTTTTTTTTACTGTTTTCCCACCATTCCCAGCTTTTTCCTCACTCAACACTCACCCAGAAACACTCACCAGCCTCTCAACGTCTCTCTGCTCACACTCGCTTGATCACCAAAATTCACACACCCTGGAACTGATCGATTTCTCCTCTCTGTCTCAGTCTCTGTTCTCAATTGCACGGTTAAAACAACCCAAACAATTTAAATGGAACCCGTGAAAGTGGCTAGAAGCCACTGGAATTCAGCCAGGTGTCAAACACCCTGTGGACCAGCCCCAAAATATCAAATAAGCACTGCACACATGTCCTTATTTGATTGGCACACTTCCCAAGGAGTAAAAAGACTGAAATACCCCTAATTGTCCAAATTATGATTTTACCCTTCACTTCCTAGACCCATATCTCACTTGTCCGATGTCCGATAAAGGCGTGCCGCCTGTCGTTGTACTCAGGACGTCGAGATCTACCTAACGGTCCTCAGTTTGCGTGAAGAAAACTTGTTATTCAAAAAGTCAACAAATTCCTCCCTTTTGACTTAATTACGAAAATGCCCTTAACCTTCCGAACATCATAACTTCCTCCTCGGACGTCGGAATCGGGCGTGCCATATGTCTACGGACTCGTGACATCCCGAAATACGTCACGGTCATCGGTCATTGCCCAATTGACCGTCCGAACTAAAAGTCAACATTTTGCCCATTCCAGGGGAAAAATCGTCATTCTGTGCCGTCTGTCCAAAATTGTCCAACTAATCACCGATTCTCTTCGTTAATCCGTCATTAAACTCTAATCTAATCCCGACTCCTGGGATGGGTCGTTACGTATGGTACGAATTTCGAGGCGCAGTAAGGACGGTTTGTGAGTGGATACTTGTTTTCTAAATATGATGCATGCATAACTGTTTTATATGTTTTATATCTATTATTTGAAATGCCTTGAGTGCATATGGTTGTGGTAATTGATATTTACGTATTTGCATGTATTCCGAGGTTTATGGTTTTCTGATGGATTTATATGTGCTTGTGTTTTCAATAGTTTGACTAATGGAATGATTTCAGATTTGGAAATATGAAATCGGGCTTGAGGCCCATTTGACGTATGAACTATCAGAATTAAAGTCCATTTGATTTAATGAGGTATCGGGTTGGAGGCCCATTTGGTTTATACTATTGGGCTTAAGGCCCAGTTGGTTTATGATATCGGGCTTGAGGCCAAGTTGGTTTATGATATCGGGCTTGAGTCCCAATTGTGGTTTATGTATATGATATGTGGAAATGGTTTATGAAAGTTATATTTCAGGTATGAGACCCAGTTGTGGATTTATGATGGTTTTATGGAATCAGAATGGATGAAACTATATTCCGGGCGTGGGCCCCTTTGAAAGGTTTTGAGATGACTTGTGAAATGTTTTCCATATAACATCCTTATGTCTGGATTGTCTCCTCCAGATTTCGGGGACACTGGAGTTGTTACGGTGCATTGCCTGAGAGGGGTCGCCCTACGGAGAGACCTCATAGAGGCTCACGTAGAGAGACTCAGGGTCAGGATTGCATGAGGGTAAAACCTCCCCCCAAGGAGGGTCATTGACCTAGGTGGACCTTGGGGAGACTCAAATTGAGACCTACAAGTAGCACGCGTAGCTTAGGACCGTGACATTATGAGATCTGGGATGTCAGGCATCTGGGATGTCAGGCATCTGGGATGTCAATGATTGGTAAACTGTATTTCAATGGATTGGTTTGTTAATGTTAACGGATTTGGGCTGTGACCCACATACTTGGTTTTGGGCTGAGTTCCCACATGGATGTATGGTTTTGGACAGATTTCCCACATGGTTGGTTTGATGGTTTTTTGCTATGACCCTAATGATTTGAGGAAGGAAATGGTTTTGATTAAACAATGTTTTCACTAAGACATGATTTGCAAAGCCTATGATTTGATTTGAAGAATGATTGAGTTAATTGGTTTTCGAATGCATGCATGCTTTTTAGTGAAGGGTATAAATGTCTTTTCTGAAATATGTTTTATTAAACTATTTATTTTCGTCCACTCACAGCTTTTCTGATTTTTAATACCCTTCAGGTTAATCACAGATGCGGACTGTAGCAGAGACCGAGTCATCACATTCCTCCACAGATTCTGGCGTGCTCTGGAAGCCCTTAGAAAGTCAAGGTTTGGGTTATTCCTTTTCTGGCACGTGGTGTCAGACGGGAGTATGGCACATCCCGCGTTAATCCTGGGGGGATTGGGATAGGTCGTGTCATTATGGGTAGATTAATTTAGAATTATCTACTTAAGTGGTGGTTGAGGTTAATTAAGTTTATGAGTTGTCTTATGGTATTTTCTATGTGTCTTTTGATTGTCTCTATGTGTCTTTTTAGGAGTGTATTCAATTAGGATTTTAATAGATTGTAATCAAATGATTTTAATGTAATGGATTTCAGCATGATTGAAATTACAAGATAGTACTTATGACTTTAATAGATTGTAATTACATGATTCTCTTATGATTCACTTAGGACTTTTTTGTATTCTCCAAAGAATTAAAAGATTTGTTTTAGAATTTCACATGAAATAAAAAATATATAATAACATGGATTAATTATGCGATATGAATAAATGACCAAATGATAGCAACTAGACATGGCTTAATGAAAACAAAAGTTATTCAAGACGTAATAAACATTTGTTGGCGCTTCATATCTGTTGTAAATTATATTAAAAGATATGTCTATTTATGTAAATAGGTACGAGTGGTAGATAGATAATTGTACTTTTATATTAACCCTACCATATATAAGTGGGTTAATTAGTTTTGTATGTGGATTATTATTATTCAAGAAGAATATTTCTTTCTCTGCCTCCTTCTCTAAATCACTCATTCCTAAATTCTTCACAACACGTTATCAGCACGATCATCTCTGAATCGAGAATCGCTCAAGAGAAGGATAAATCCAATCAAGTAGGTTTTTTGAATCCCAAGAAAAAAAAATCAATTTTTTCTTTTATTGATTCAAACCCTAGAAACATGATTTTTAGGATTATTGATTTTCGGTAAATTATTGGTCTGACATTTAGATTGAATCATATGAATTATTGATAATTGATATGCTATGTGACATGACCCATCCCAATCCCCCCGGGATTAACGAGGGATGACCCTGCTCCCGTCTGACACGAAGTGTCAGACAAGGGATATTTCCAACCTTTGCCCTCCCGGGCTATCAGAGTACGCCAAGATCCGGAGGAGGCATGTGATATCTCGGTCTCTGCTACAGTCCACATTGTATCCAACCTGAAGGGTATTAAAAACAGAAAGACTGTGAGTGGACAAAAAAGAATAAGTTTCGTAAAACACATTTATAAAAGACCTTTATACCCTTCACTAAAAAGCATGCATGCATAGTAAAACTATTTATCCAAACACATATGTTTAAACAACCATAATTAGGGTCACATCCCCAAGTTCCTCCTGCCCAAAACCATTTACTGAAAACCATAACATAATAACCATATGTGGGATCTCAGCCCAAAACCATTTATCATCATAAACAAAATTTCCCAAACCAATTGAAATCATGTTTATCCTTTATATTTCATATCCAGAACCTGTCACGGTGAAATAGAGCTACACGTGTGCTAACCGGGGTCTCAAACCCAAGTCTCTCCAGGGTCCACCCAGGTCAAAGTCCGTAGATCTATGACCCTCCCTGGAGGTAACGAACCATGCCCATCCTGAGAGTAAGGAACCCAACTGGGGGGCAACTCCACTCAGTCAGTGCTCCGTGACTACTCCGGGGTCCACCCAGGCCAACGACCTTCCCCGGAGGAGACAATCATCTATAAAGGATGGAATATAAAAAACCTTTGAAATCATTCTTTAAACCTTTCCGAGATTCATGCCCGGCCCCTCATAAGCCGTCATGAACCATAAAACCTTTCATGGGTTCATGTCTGTTCCCATAAACCGTCATGACCCGTAAATCTATTTCAAGGGTTCATGCCGGTTCCCATAAACCGTCATGACCCGTAAAAACCATTTGTAATACATAACTGGGCCCTAGGCCCGAATCCACATTCAAACTGGACCCCGGTCCGAATTGTAAAGCAACTGGGCCTTCGGCCCGATGCCTCGTTAAATCAAATGGAACTCAAGTCCGAGAGTTCGTAATTCAAATGGGTCTCATACTCGAGTTTACCTTTTTAAATCCAAAATCATTTCATTAAACCATTTCCAAAACCATAAGAATGGAAAATCAGAGTAAAACCGGAAAACCACGATTTACGTGCAAGCACGTAAATCGCCTCGAAATACGTGAAATCATATAATTCACAAATATCCAAATCAACATCATCAAATCACATTCATAATCCATATAAAACATTTATGCATGTATCACAGTTTAGAAATTAAGGTCCACTCACAGACCGTCCGAGCTGCCGCCTCAATTTGCGTGCCATAGGCTCTCCCGAGCCGATCACTGTCACCGGGACTCACAAACCTGTCCAAATTTTAATAGAAGGTTACTAACTACTTAATTAACCTCCCATTAAAGCCCCGTAATTTTCCCGAACTTTTAACTATTTTTAAACCGACCCTAAACCTTTGGACAACCCGAAACCTATTGAAACGATGTCCGATTGACACGAGACCAGTCCCAAAATCTTCGTTACATCGAATAGATGATTTGACATGTTGGAACCATCCCCAAAATCTCCCCCACGCGCCCGTATGCGCCGCCTAAAGTGGCTGCGCGTGGGCCTCACGCGCCAGCTACAGTACCGTCTTCAACCTCTTGACGGCTGGTCTGAACCGGCCGGTCCGGTCCGTTCCTGCAACTGGACCGGTGTGACCGGTCTAGGGTCCTACAATCCTCATTTCTCATTCGTTTTCTTCCATTTTAATCCCTAAATTCCTATTTCTCATTTCCTATCTAACCCAATTAAACAAAACCCTTAAAACCGCCTAGAACCCGTGAACCCAAAATGGACCTCACGGTTCAAAAATCCAAAACCTCACCCCAGGGTTCCTCAACGTCCAAAACCTTTCAAAACCTCCATATTGACCTCCTAACAACCTAATTACTTCAAAACCAACATCCAAATCGACCCATAACACACAAAATGGAAATTGGATCGAAAAATGGTTAAACCGATACCTCGATCGGTTTTCTCCCCCGCCGTGCACGGCGGTGCTGCCTGGGCCAGCCACCACGTCCAGCCGGTTCTCTTCATCTCTCTGTCCTCTCGGCTAAGCTCACAGGTCAAGGGTTTGGTATTTGGGTGAGAAATGGTGATCGGGTTGGTTTGGGAAAAATGGGAGAAATGGATGAACGGGGAAGGGTTTGATGCATGAATGAAATTGGTGTCCATTGGATGGGTGACACTTGTCACTCATCCATTGGGCTTCAGGACAAATATCTGGGCCCACTAGAGACAAAACTGCACTTTTCGTCTCGTAAAACGTGTCGTCATGAATAGTAACTTGGAACTTCCGTGAACCGTAATTTCGTCATCGAACGTCCGAATTCGACGTGCCACCTGCCTATGGATTCGTATCATCCTTATCTACGTAACGGTCTTCGGTCATCGGCCATCGGACCTCCCGGTCAAAAAGTCAACATTTGACCCCTTTTAACTAAAATTACTAAAATGCCCCTAAACTTCCGAACGTCATAACTTCTTCCTCGTATGGCGAAATTGAACGTGCCACCTGTGTATGAACTCGTGACGTCACGAACTATGTCATGGTCATCGGTCAAAGTCCATTTGACCGCCAGAATGAAAAGTCAACGTTTTGCCACGCCTAGGGGCAAAACGGTCATTTTGCATCGTTCGTCCGATTTCACTCAACTAATCACCGATTAGCCTCACTAATCGTGATTAGTCACTAATCTAATCCTGGAATTCGGGACGGGTCGTCACACTATGATAATTCATTAATTAATATTTGGAATTGGAAGATTATACGTGATGTAAGTAAATTTTGATACATGAAAATTTATATATATTTTTTTATTTGATAATTCTATTGTTCATAATAATTGATATTGTTATTGATTAAAAATTGAAAATAATGCTCACGGTGATGTTTGGTCAATTGCACATTAGAATTGTTTCATTGATGTTAATGATTTTGGTGAGATACTGTTGTAAAGAATGATCACATGATTATGCAAGAAAGGGAAAATTGTGACTGCCAGAAGCAGCCACAAAACGGAAAACAAAACAGATGAAAAAAATTTACAAATCAACCGGTCCCATTTTTCGCTGCACACGCTAGGGCACAACGCCCTGGCTGCAAGCAGCAGCCAAAGTCCCTGTGGGCTGAGAGGAAAGATCAGCCTTGATGGCTGTAAAAAAAAGAGAAAAAGGCCAAGTGGCCCTGAAGGCCCAAAAAAAAAAAATCTGGCCCAGAAGGCCGGAAAAACAGCCCAGAAGGCTTAAAAATACCAGCCCGAAAATAAAGGCCCAACAGGCCGAAATAATTTTTTTTTTTTAAAAAGGGACCTGCACAAGAAAGGGCCTAGCCCACCAGCCGGCCCTGCATCCCAAGGAAAAAGGCCCAGAAGGCCCACGGAAACAAACCGGCCTAAAGGCCTTCAGCAGGCCCCAGCTCCATTTCGGTCGGCCCAGAAGGCCTTAGCACAGGCCCAGCGCCAGCAGCAGCTCATCTCGACTCCGACCGACTAAAAAAAAAACAGGGAAAAACAGAACCTTCATTCGCACTCCTCGAGCCTAAAACCTATACTCATGCATGCCTGAAGCAATGCAATACCCTTAAATCAAGGATCAAAATAGCATTTATTTATACTATCTATGCATATTGCATATTGTTTACTTGTTTTTTTGTTTATTTCATTTATTTACATGTTATTTATAAATGTAATAGACTACTTGTACATACAAGGAACCTGAAGTTTCCTTTATAGATATCCTGGATTATCATACCATGTTATAGAACCTGAAGTTCTCATTAGTTGCTTATGGATGTGTTTTTTTTTTCCAAAGCACTAATATCATTAATTCCTCTTTGTAGAGAATGACACATCTCAAAAAGCTGGATTTTGACGCACTTGAAGTTTCCGGAAGAAACTATTACCAGTGGACTGAAGATGTGAAGCTTCATCTCACTGCCAAGAGAATCCGGTCAACCATCCAGGAAGATAATGTGGCTTCTGAGCATCAGAAGGCGGACACTATGATCCTCATTTGGAGGCATATGTATCGCGCACTACACCGTGAATACTTGGGTCAAGAGGACTTGAGGGCTTTGTGGGTTTCACTGGCTGATCATTTCGATCACCAGAAGGACATATTCTTGCCTGAAGCAAGACATGACCGACATAACAATTTTTTTCAGGATTTTAAATCTGTGAACGAATATAATTCTAAGATATGCCGTATCCGGTCTCTTCTCAAGTATTGTGGGGAGGAGCTCATTGAAATCGACCTACTTAAGAAGACTTTCTCCATATTTCCTGCCTCGTGTATTGTCCTGCAGCAACAATACAGAGAGCGGAAGTTTACCAGGTTCGCAGAGTTGATCACTACTTTGTTGCTCGCTGAAAAGAACAACATTTTGTTAATTAAGAATGATCAATCCCCACCTGTGGGTACTAGTGTAGCACCTTTGCTTGAAGCAAACACTGTTGTACCTCGCGATGCCAACCGTGAGTGGAGAAATAGGGGTCGTGGTAGAGGTGGAGGACGTAATCGTCCAACACATGGTGAACACCCCTATGACCGGGTCCATGGTTTCCATGCCCCACGTGGCCGAGGTAATCGTGGTCTAGGCCCACGTGGTGCACACCCTTATGACCGAGCCCAAGATTACCATGCCTCACAGGCCATGGTAACCGTGGTCTAGGTCCACGTGGTGGATATCACGCTCCTCCTGGTTCACGTGCTTAAGACGAGAGAAACCCTGGTCCCGCCTGTCGCCACCAGAATCAAAACCCACCTGACTTATGTTATAAATGTGGAGGTCTCGATCACTGGTCCCTCACCTATCGTGCATCAGCACAAGTTATTGCCCAGTACCATGCTAGACGTGGTACTCGAAAGACTAATTTTGCTGTAGGACCAGTCCCTGCTGATACCACCCTTGCCATTGCTGATTTCCAGATTGCAGCTGGACATGATGAGTATTGATTTATTTGCATAAATATGGATATGATCGGCGTTTGTGCCATTTTTTTTTATGGATATTGTTTTTTTTATTACTATTTCTGGATATTGTTTGGTGATTCATATTTATTTTGGACTTATTTTGTTATATGCTCGAATATTATTTCATTTTTCATCGATGTGATTGTTGATTACTTTAGTTATATTGATGGTTAGGCATGTCAAATGGTGAAGTTTGTTGTTTAGCCGACAATGCTACTACGCACACTATCCTCCGTGATAGGATATTTTTTACAAACTTAATACCTAATCACACCTCTGTGACAACTATATCTGACCAATAAAATTTGATTGAAGGCTCCGGACGAGCCCAATTTATGTTGTCCAATGGTACTGTATTTACCATTGCTGAAGCATTATACTCCCTACATTCCAGCAGAACGTTATTGAGTTTTAAGGATATTCGAGCCAATAATTATCATGTTGAAACCACAAACGAAAAGAATGTGGAATATCTTTGCATAACCTCCAACTTGTATGGCCGAAAACGTACAATAGAGAAATTGGAATGCTTAATAAGTAAACTCTACATGACCACTATTAGAATCATTGAGGCAAATCAAAAAGCTAGCCGGAAGCTACCTAACCCTAGCAATTAATTATTATGGCATGACCGATTGAGACACCCAGGTCAAGGTATGATGCACCGTATCCTCAATACATCACACAAACATCCCTTTACAAATAAGGACCTTGTGTTTAGTGAAACACTATGCTAAGCATGCTCAATGAGAAAATTGAACACTAGACCATCATATGCAAATATCGATAACGACTCTGTCCCTTTCTTGTACATAATACAAGGGGATATTTTTTGACCCATCCAACTACCATGTGGACCATTTAAATATTTCATGGTTTTGATTGATGCATCGACGAGGTGGTTCCGTGTGACCCTATTATTCACACGCAATGCTGGGTTTGCTAAACTCCTTGGCCAAATTATTAAATTAAGGGCCCACCATTCAAATTATTCTATAAAGTCCATCAGACTTGATAATGCCGGTGAGTTTACATCAAAATCTTTTGATGATTATTGCATATCCCTTGGGATTGATGTTGAACATCTAGTTGCCCATGCTCACACCCAGAATGGTCTCGCAGAAGCGTTCATTAAATGAGTACAAATGATTGCACAAACCTTGGTTATGCGCACCAAAATCCCAATTTCTGCGTGGGGCTATGCAATTTTGCATGCAACTATGTTGGTTCGGTTGAGGCCCACTACCACTCAACCCTATTCCGCGTTACAGCTGGTAACTGGGTACGAACCTGATGTTTCGCACTTACACGTTTTTGGGTGTGCAGTCTACGTGCCAATTGCGCCGTCACGAAGTAAAAAAATGGGACCTTAACGTCGGAGCGGCATTTATGTCGGCTATGAATCCCTCTCCATTATACGCTATTTAGTGCCTTTGACAAGCGATCTTTTTACTGCTCGTTTTGCAGATTATCACTTTGATGAGACAGTCTTCCCACCGTTAGGGGGAGATAAGAACGCCAACGTTCCTGAAGAACGATGTGAATTGACGTGGAATGTCTCCACTATGTATCATCTTGATCCCCGAACCACACAAAGTGAGAATGAAGTGCGGAGATTTCTAGATCTACAGAGTGTAGCGAATAATATGCCAGATGCTTTCTCTGATCTAGCTAAAGTGTAGAGATCACATATACCTGTTGTAAACGTGTCTGCAAGGATAGACGTCCACGTAGGACGCGCTGTTGCTAACCAGTTCTCACATATACCTGTTGCTAACCAGTCATATGTCCCTGCCCAGAAGCGAGGTAGACCAATAGGTTCGAAATATTCTCATCCCAGGAAGAGGACGAATTTGGCACAATCGAATCCCTTGGATATCACTATATCATCTGATCCATCTCATGAGATAATTCTGGATTATGGGTCTGTCTTAGAAGAGACGAATTTGGGAGACGCCTCAACGTCTGAACCCACTCCCGAGAATAGAGAGATCTCGATAAACTATGCATGCTTAAATGAGATATGGAATCATAATGATATTATCATCGATGATACATTTGTATTCACAGTAGCTACTGAAATAATAACTAGTTATGATATCAAACCTCGATCCGTTGATGAATGCCAAGGTATAGAAGACTGGCCAAAATGGAAGGAAGCAATCCAGGTCGAATTTGATTCCTTGACAAAAAGAAAGGTGTTTGGACCTGTAGCTCCCACACCCCTCCATGTTAAACCTGTAGGTTTTAAATGGGTCTTTGTAAGGAAACGTAATGAGAAAAACGAGATTGTGAGATACAAAGTTTGTCTAGTGGCGCAAGGATTTTCTCAACGCCTTAGAATTGATTACGAGGAGACGTATTCTCCCGTAATGGATATTATAACGTTCCGCTACCTTATCAGTTTGGTAGTTTATGAAAAACTGAGTATGCAGCTTTTGGATGTGGTCACAGCTTATCTCTATGGGGATCTAGATACAGATATATATATATATATATATATATATGAAAGTTCCTGAAGGACTTAAGATATCTGATGCAAATAGTTCCAGATCACGGAACACGCTCTCCATTCGTTTGAGGCGTTCACTTTATGGATTGAAACAATTCGGATGGATGTGGTATAACCGTCTAAGTGAATATTTGATCAGATTGGGATATGTTAATAATGAATTATGCCCATGCGTGTTTATTAAGAAAATAAGTTCCGGGTTCGCTATAGTGGCAATTTATGTCGATGACATGAATCTGATTGTTACTCCTGAAGAGATCCAAGAAACTGCTAAGCACCTAAAGTTAGAATTTGAAATGAAGGATCTTGGGAGAACACACTTCTGTCTCGGCCTGGAGCTCGAGCACCGTGCAGATGGAATTTTGGTCCATCAATTGAATTACATCCAGAAGATATTGAGAAGCTTTAATGAGGATAAAGCGAAACCTTCAAGCATGCCCATGATCGTCTGAAGTCTAGATCCTAAGAAGGACCTGTTTCGTCCAGCAGATGACAACGAAGAGATATTGATACCAGAAGTTCCATATCTAAGTGTAATAGGCGCATTATTATACTTGGCTCAATGCACTAGACCGGACATTTCATTCGCTGTGAACTTGCTAGCTAGGTTTAGCTCTGCGCCAACACGCCGCCACTGGAATGGCATAAAAGACATCTTCCGATACCTTATAGGTACAACGGATATGGACTTATTCTATCCCTATGGATCGAGGAATGAATCAAACCCCCTGGTCCTCGAAATAATGCACGCCTCGTTGGGTATACTGATGCAGGTTACCTATCTGACCCACACAAGGCATGTTCCCAATCGGGTTATGTCTTTACCATTGGGAACACAGAAATATCTTGGAGGTCTTCGAATCATGTAGAGATTTTAGCCCTTCACGAAACAGTTCGCGAATGCATATGGCTAAGAGCCATTACTGGGCATATTCGAAGTACCTGTGGACTGAATTCTACCCATAATGAACCGACAGTTATCTACGAAGATAATGCTGCATGCATAGTGCAGATGAAGACCGGTTTCATTAAGGGAGACAACACCAAGCATATTGCACCGAAGTTTTTCTTTAACCAACAACAGCAAGAACATCGGAAGATTGAGATCAAGTCAATACGATCTCAAGATAATCATGCAAGCTTGTTCACCAAGTCATTACCAAAAACCACATTCCAGCAGCATGTGCGAGGTATTGGTTTACGTAGACTAGTTGATCTACCTAATCTGTAGTTTTAAGGGGGAGTCAAGATCAGGGGGAGTATCCGAAGTTTTTCTTTAACCAACAACAGCAAGAACATCGGAAGATTGAGATCAAGTCAATAAGATCTCAAGATAATCATGCAAGCTTGTTCACCAAGTCATTACCAAAAGCCACATTCCAGCAGCATGTGCGAGGTATTGGTTTACGTAGACTAGTTGATCTACCTAATCTGTAGTTTTAAGGGGGGAGTCAAGATCAGGGGGAGTATCCGAAGTTTTTCTTTAACCAACAACAGCAAGAACATCGGAAGATTGAGATCAAGTCAATACGATCTCAAGATAATCATGCAAGCTTGTTCACCAAGTCATTACCAAAAGCCACATTCCAGCAGCATGTGCGAGGTATTGGTTTACGTAGACTAGTTGATCTACCTAATCTGTAGTTTTAAGGGGGAGTCAAGATCAGGGGGAGTATCCAGAAGTATACTGAGTATCCCGAAGTATACTCACATGATCATGAGGCACATTTTGGTATGATCACCATGCTAACAATGCATCCTGAACATGCCATGATTTGATTTATATGCATTTGCACATCTTTTCCCTTCGACCACGGGTTTTTCCCACTGGGTTTACTGGGAAAGGTTTTTGGTGGAGCAACACTAATGCATTTTATCTCAAAGGCGGACTATCTACCCATATTCTAGATGAGACGACATCAGTTACCTTTGAAGATTCCGATGTAATCATTTACACGCGCTCTTTTTCCTTCGACCAGGGTTATTTTTGTCCCATAGGGTTTTTGTCACTAGGAAAGATTTTAACGAGACAACGCATATGTGCATAGTCCAGCGACACCATTACATGAAATATCCAAGGGTAAATGTTGTAAATTATATTAAATGATATGTCTATTTATGTAAATGGGTACGAGGGGTAGATAGGTAATTGTACTTTTATATTAACCCTAACCATATATAAGTCAGTTAATTAGTTTTGTATGTGGATTATTATTATTTAAGAAGAACATTTCTTTCTCTGCCTCCTTCTCTAAGTCACTCATTTCTAAATTCTTCACAACAATATCCTCATATGACCTAATAATGCAACCATTCATTCCATTTATAATTGCAGCTCACAGTGAGCAAGATTGAATTTGATAACTCTTCAAATTTAACATATTTTGAATCTAAAAATGGATGCAGTCTCATCATAAGAGGATTAGAAAGAATTAAACACAAGAAAATTTACTTTTTCTAATCCTACCATTTAAAAGGAATTGGATTAGATAAGTTTTTCTCTATCTATATTCCTTTTCCTTACAATGAAAAAACATTCATTTCATATTCAAAATATGTTTGAGTTTGAATTTGATAAGTTATACAATCGTGCTCACTCGAGTCTGAATTGTCAATAGTGAGTACTAGTGACGCGTTCAAACATCTCAAATAAAAGTTTGTTTTGCATGGAGTTTCGAGGACACAAGAGTGTACCAACAGAGGGTAAGCAACAAGAAACTGAACAAGCTCATGGTGGAGTTTGACGATGGGATTCTTCAAGAAGTCCAACATTAATTCATTTTATGTGAGGCTTGACCTCAGTAGCAAAATAATGGTTTAATTGTTGTGACCCCTCAATACCATCAAAGGGATTTTTTGGCTTCCACATAATAATAAAAGTCCTTGTTAATTTGGTTACCTATCATTCCTCACGATTAATGCGCGAGGAGGTCTAAATTGATTGCCCCCTATCATTTCTAGTGTACATTCTCTCTAGTGATGGTCGTCCGTGTGCTCCATTATCTACTGCTTCTGGTTCGGGTTGTGCCTCTTGATGATGGCTGCTACTTTCCGTTTCTGGTTTTTTTAGTCGTGTTTTTCTCTTTTGTCCGGTTTGGTTTGCTTTCTCTCTTGCTCTTTTGAACATTGATCCAAAAATAAAAATAAAAAATCATTCTTAACGATATAATTCAAATTTTAACATCATTAACCATCCATCTTTTGTTTGTATATCGTCTCCCTGTGCGGAGTGTCATATAAATAATACTCATACGTTTATCTATTATGTGGTACCTGTTACCTTCTCAACTTATTAAATAATCAGATATATTAAAATAAGAACAGTTTAATAATCATCATTTCAAAATTAATTACACAAAAGATCAATCAAATTAAAACTACCTAATCCAACCAGAAAACATGCTTTTTAGTTCTGGTTTCAGCTGCACCCACTAATCATAGGTTATGATTTCTGATGGAAAACTGCTTGACTGAATGGAACTACAAGAGAAAACGAAAGAAGTTTTATTAGTATCACAACTAATTATATTTCAATGGGGAACTGCAGTCCTAAGTTCTTTTCTTCAAGACCAATGGCAATACATAATTGTAAACAGTAAGAATTTCTACCACATATAAATATGTATACGCCAACACCTCTCATGCACCTCTCCTAATAGTTGAAGAAATATTTTTCACTTTAAATACTAGTAATGTTCAAAGCGAGAAAAATTTAAAATCGTAGCACTATCAATGTGAATGACTTTGTACTCGCATGAGTCCAAGTCATGATATATTAGAGCAATAAAGAACAAATCTTATGTTTCATAAACAGGAGAGGAGTAATTGAAAATGGATACGTATCAAACATTTGGATTGGAAAGTATAACTTTGCAAGCCAAATATCCTTCAAGTAACACAACTCCTCTTTGTTCTATATAAGATTCAAGAATTGAAGCCTGTTTTTTAATCTCCGCCACCTGAAAAGCATGGAACTTGAAGAAACAAAAGTGAAACCAAATTCATAATTGCCTTAATTTCTTTCCCCCCTATATTATCTGAAAATCATAATGAAACAAAAGTGAAACCAAATTCACAATTGCTTGAAAAGCATGGTAAGGCAACTCCTCTTTGTTCTATAAATGTAGTGTTGAATATTATCTGAAATCCAAACGAGATACCCTCAAGAATTTGCATGTCATGTCCGTGAAAATGTAACCATACCGAAAACAAACATAGGAGAAATGAACATGCTAATTAAGAAATGAACATGAAAAAATATACGTCCTAGAACTTATCAGGAAATATTTTGGTAGCAATGGACATGCTAGGCGTAGTGTCAGGACCCGACCCTCTTCTGTCAGGTTCCGATTCATCTAGCACGATATTGTCCGCTTTGGGCCTCCTTGCCCTTGCCCTCACGGTTTTGTTTTCGGGAGCTCACGGTGCAACTTCCCAGGGGGTCACCCATCTGGAATTGCACCAGCCTCAACTCGCTTAACTTTGGGGTTCCAATCCCCCCCAAAGCCACTTGAGCTCCTAAAAGGCCTAGTGCTAGATAGGTGTGTGCCTACACCTTTAGGGCACACCACCATCCTCTCCCAGACCATTCCCCCTTGCAGGAATGTGGGATTGTTCATTGTTCCCTTCAGGACATGAGTCTTACAATCCACCCCCCTTAGGGCCCAGCGTCCTCGCTGGCACACTTCCCGGTCGGGGTCTGGCTCTGATACCAAATTGTCAGGACCCGACCCTCTTCTGTCAGGTCCCGATTCATCTAGCACGATATTGTCCGCTTTGGGCCTCCTTGCCCTTGCCCTCACGGTTTTGTTTTCGGGAGCTCACGGTGCAACTTCCCAAGGGGTCACCCATCTGGAATTGCACCAGCCTCAACTCGCTTAACTTTGGGGTTCCAATCCCCCCCAAAGCCACTTGAGCTCCTAAAAGGCCTAGTGCTAGATAGGTGTGTGCCTACACCTTTAGGGCACACCACCATCCTCTCTCAGACCATTCTCCCTCGCAGGAATGTGAGATTGTTCATTGTTCCCTTCAGGACACGAGTCTTACACGTAGGAGAAATGCTAATTAAGGAATGAAGAAGCAAAAGTTTGAGCTTGAGTAGGAGTGAATGACTACTACTTACCGGATCAGGATAATGCTCCATTTCGCGTTGAGTGGAGCCCTCACAAACCCAGCGGCCATCCGGTTTGACTGAGATGAAGCCTGATAAATTCTTGACAGCTATCACCACTGCCCTCCCTTCGACATACATATTTTTTTGTTTGAAACAAAAACAGAAAGCAAACAATTCGTGAAGATTTATCGTCTAATTGGAAAACCAATCCGAAAATACGCAATCTTCCATCAGATTAGAGTTATGTAAGTTGTAATCAATACGCAAATCAGTGGTTGTGATCAACATGTAAATCACATGTGAATGTAATAAAATCAAATGTAAGTGGGATAATCAATCAATCAACCAATCATAATTCATAAAAATTCTTGCTATATATACCATATTGATAATGAAATAAAATAGCTTGTAATGAATGAAAAATGTACGAAAATGTTTGGAGATACATTACATACTACATACCCTTTGGAGACGAGAAACAAATCGATGTTTTGTCGAGAATCGGTATTGGGATCGGGAATCTAGAGGCCTACATAGAACTTGCCACCCTAAAGCTCGACAAGCTTGTCGCCGAAGGAGAAGAGAGCATTAGAATAAGAGGTCTCCACACCCAAAACGTCGTCATCGGAGAAAAAACACTTGTACAACCTGTAAATGAACCGACTAGAAGATGAGAACCTTGTTCACTTCTCAAGTATGTTCATCTTTTTTCAAAACAAACCGGCAAGAGAATCAAATGTAATAGGGTGTAATTTTTTTTATAGGATTTGGTTTTTATATTACCAACTAAAAAGTCTCACATATTACATTATTTAATAAAATACCTCAAAACCGATTAGTTTTTTAATACCACCATACTTTTTCTAATATTTTGAAAGTTTTAATTGCATACTACCAGACTTTCATTGATAATTTTAAAATCCTAATTGAATACCATCAGATTTTTATTGATTACTTAAAAATCATAATTGAATACCAATAGACTTTTAAGCTTAAAAAAAATCTATTAAAATCCTAATTGAATACACCCCCTAAGTTTCTCTATGTAGCATTGATTACTAGGTGGGTGAGTCTATTTAAGCTTGTATTTGTATGTTGCTCAATAGTAGTGAAGTGTATTGAAGAAAACTAGAAACTTTTACTTCAGATTTTACTTATTTCTTCTCTTGAAACTACATTCTAATCCACATCATAGTGGTATCAAAGCTGAGTTCGAATCCATGGCTTCTAACAACAACATGTTGCAGCCCCAGTCGTCAAAGTTTACAGGGAAAAAATATAATCAATAGAGCATTCAAATGAAGGTTCTATATGCTGCCCAAGATCTCTAGGAAGTTGTTGAAAATGGATTTGTGGAATCAGAAAATCAAGCAAACTTCACTCAATAACAGGAGAATCGTAAGAAGGACAAGAAGGCTTTGTTCTTCATCTTTCAAGCCGTGGATGAAGTAATTTTTGAAAGAATTTCTTCAACAAAGACAACGAAACAAGCATGGGACACTCTTTATGTAACATACAAAGGAGAAGAAAAGGTGAAGATGGCCAGATTGCAAACTCTAAGAGGTGAGTTTGACATGATGCATATGAAAGAGTCATAATATGTTGAAGATAATTTCAATCGTATTATTTCTCTTGTCAATCAATTGAGAATTAATGGAGAAAATATTGAAGATCAAAGAGTTGTAGAAAAAATTCTACAAAGCATGTCTCGCAAGTTCGAATACATTGTGGTGGCTATTGAAGAATCCAAAGATTTGTTTATTTTGTCACTTGATAGCTTGATGTGATCTCTTCAATCCCATGAGTTGCGTTTGAAGAAATTTGATTTGGGTTCCATAGAGCAAGCTTTTCAATTCCAAGTTACTTTTAGAGGAAGTTCTAGAAGAGGAAGAGGTGGATTTGGTTATGGACGTGGAAGAAGTTTTCAAGGCCGTGGCGGTTCTAATGACAAAAAAGAAAGCAGTTTTGAATTTTCTTCAAGAAACCATGTTTCTGGAAGAAGCAAAGGAAGAAATGGAAGAGGAAATAGAAGAGGTAGAGGCCAAAGTTCATTCCTTCCTAATATTCAGTGCAACAATTGCAAACAACATGGACATACCAAGTCAACTTGCGAAAATAAAACAAACAAAGGAGCTGAATCAAGCTTTGTGCAGGAAACATTGGGAAATGAAGATACCCTTCAACTAGCGTGTACTGCTGCTATGGAGGGAGATGTGAGTGCAGAAAAATGGTTCCTTGATAGTGGTTGCAGCAACGACATGACAAGTAACAAGAAAGTATTTGTCAAATTGCTTCAGATGTAAAGATAGGTGATGGTGGAAAGCTATCATGTGAGGACCCATGCCTTGGGGGCATGGTTAACAATCCCACATCGCTCGAGGGATCTGAGGGATACGCCTTATATGTGTGGGTGCGCATCTATCCAACAAAAGGCCTTTTGGGAGCTCACTGGCTTTAGATTCCTAGAGAATTCCAAAGTTAAGCGAGTAGGGGCTGGTGTAATCCCAAGATGGGTGACCTACTAGGAAGTTGCACGTGAGCTCCCGAGAATAAAACCGTGAGGGCTGGGGCCAAAGCGGACAATATCGTGTTAGGTGGGTTGGGCAGTGACAATTTGGTATCAGAGCCAAACCCCGACCGAAATTAACTGTGCCAGCGAGGACGCTGAGCCCCAATGAGGGTCGATTATGAGGACCCATGCCTTGGGGGCATGGTTAGCAATCCCACATTGCCCGAGGGATATGGGGGATGCGCCTTATATGTGTGGGCGCGCATCTATCCAACATGAGGCTTTTTGGAGCTCACTGGCTTTGGATTCTTAGGGAACTTCAAAGTTAAGCGAGTAGGGGTTGATGCAATCCCAAGATGGGTGGCCCACTGGGAAGTTGCAAGTGAGCTCCCGAGAAAAAAATCGTGAGAGCTGAGGCCAAAGCGGACAATATCCTGTTGGAGAAGGTTGGGTCGTGGCATAGCAGCTCAAGGATTGGGAGATATACTGTTTCTTTCAAAGACAGGAGAACAAAAAAAGATCTCCAATGTGTTGTGTGTTCTAGGTTTGAACTGTAACCTTCTAAGTGTTGGACAACTTCTTCTAAAAGGCCATGATATTCATTTAGGGGAGATCGGTGTATAATTAGAGACAAAAATTTCGCTCTAATTACGAAGGTGCAGATGTCAAGAGGTAATATCTTCTTGGTGAACATAAAGTATGCTTCATTTTCTTGTTTAAGTGCACTCATCAAGAACACCTCATGTGTAACGACCCGTCCCTGATTTTAAGGATTAATTAAGAGTTAATTATGGATTAGCGAGGCTAATCGAGAATTAGTCAAGGATTATCGGACGTTCAGGGCAAAATTAAGGGTCACAGAAATTTTGAGGTACTATTCATAATGACACGTTTTGCGAGGCAATTGGTGGGCTTTTATCTGTAGTGGGTAACCTGATCTCGTGAGAGATACAGGAACAGGTAATAAACCCTAATACCAAGTAGGTCTCTTATGGTACCAGTTCATATTTGGTTACCCGAAGCGCTTACTTCGGGGAGAGCGGACGAGGAAGCCTTTGCTCTATCTGCTTCTTCCCAGATATTTCCCCAGGCCCAATGGATGAGTGACAAGTGTCACCAATCCATTGCTTCCCTTAAACAGATACATGCAAATGCTCCCCATTCCCTTTCTCATTCGATCGACCATCCAACCCGATGAAACCAAATTCAAACCCTTCCCCATTTGATTAAGTTGAGGCCAAGAAAGTGAGGCTGAGGACGTGATAACGGTGGCAGGACGATCAGTCGCCGTGGACGGCGGAGGAAACTCGGGAAAACAGGTAAAACCCGATAACCCGATTAGGATTCAAAATTCCAATTTGGATGTTATGGAGATTATCTGTTGATTGGGTCGTGTTTAGGGGGTTGGTAGGATGATTAGGGAATGGTTTTGGGCGGCAGAGCGCAGCTGAGCAGCCCATATAGCGGCCATGAGGATTTTCGGTGGCTAGCCACTGAATTCGGTTTCCGGCTAGGTAAGCTCAAATCGAACCCCCAAACATGTTTTTATGCATCTTAGGATCTTAATGGAACCCTTAGGAGGTAGTTTTGACCCTTAGATGGGCTCAGACCGTGGGAGGAAAAATAGGGCCGTGAAGGGTGCTTGGAACCAATGGGTTCTAGGTAGTGTTTCTTAGTTTAATCATATATATAGGTTGCAAAAGATGAGAGGAAGATTGTCAGGACCCGCCCCGATCCCACAGGGACCACAAGGGGACGTGCCCTGCTCTCGTCTGACACCCAAAATTCATACCAATTTTAACCTCAAACATCAAATGCATAAATAACCAAATTAAAGTTATACATCAAATCTGAATTAAACAGATGTCAGACAAGGGATGAAATCCAAAATTACAAGTTGCGAGCATGACTCTAAAATAAACCTGCGGGTAAACCACCCAACAGGGGTTCAGGTACGCAGAAGTAGATCTATGCCTCAGCCTCAGGTTCCTCCTCTACCTCAGTAGCACGACCTGGAGGGGTTACCAAAACATTAAGGGTGAGTGGGCAGAAACTCAAGTTTATAAAATCGTTTAATAAGTAAATCATATAATTTACCCCTCCGTTTTCCAAACATGCATGCATTAGAATTTAAAACCATAAATCATATAGTATGAACCATAAGGCATGTAATAAAATCATAAGATAAATTTTAGCCACTGCACTATACACTCCGATCCAGACATCTCCGATGTCTGACGTCCCTGACGTTCGATAAGGTCACAGTCTCAAGGCTACGTGTGCCACTCGGGTCTCAATTCCGAGTCCAATCCCCGAACCCTATCCGGGTACGGCATCTCAAATGCCTAGCGTCCTAGACGCTCGACGTCCCTGACGTCCAATAAGCAATCCTGCTCTTGAGTCATTTTACGCTTCGGTTCCTCCGTAGAATGACCCCTCGCAGGCAATGCGGTCCGGGGTACCACATCCGGAGGAGACAGTATCATAAGAATGGATCTATATAGTGCAGTACCAAATACATTTTATTGATATCCACATGCAAAACATATATATACATAGATAAAATCCAAACCGATCTTTAAGTTTCATCAGACGGGTCTCAAGCCCAAATACCGTGAAACATGCCATAACCATAATTTTAATATCATCAAAACCGTTTCTTGATTCCAACATGTGAACATATAAGTAAATCGGAAAACTTTTAAGCATGCAAGGGTTTAATGAAATCGGGCCCACTCACAGTACGATCCCGCGGTGAATCTGCGCGTACGGACCTGTACCGGGATTATCGTACAATTCCCGTCAGTACAAATCACACGTAAGGGTCACCACAAGTCTTAAACATTTAACCAAAAAGTCCGAAACAGAAACCGGCTCGGGGAACCCGTCCAACACGTTTCTCGAGACAATCGGCCCTAAACTGACCCATCAAAACTATCTCAGATCAACATGGTTAATTCACCAAAAATGTTCAGAATGATGAGGGGAATAAAAGTCATGTTGATCGTGATCAGAGATGAGGCTCAACGTGCCCTCACGTGCCGCCCAAAGTGGCTACGCGTGAAAGTCACGCGCCTGACACTGTAGCTACAGTGTCACCACCTTCACCCGTTTATCTGTAATACGGGCCTGCCACCCGCGGCTTGACCCGGTTGATTACCCATCAATTCCTACTCGATTTCAATCCAATTTGATCCTAACACGTTTATTAACTATCCAATTTAGGTTCTGAGACATTAATCAACCTCGACAAGTCCCCAAACGACCCATCGACCCGTGATCAACCAATCGGGTCAATCACCAGAACTTCCTGGTTTCTAATTCAATTTCCAATTAACCTCACAGACAACATAATAGGATCAAAACGACCTAAAATGAACGATCAATTGTGTCTGAAAGTACTTGAAGGTTGTCGTCCCAAGCTCTGCGATTTCTCTGAAAACTGCAGTCACCGTCCCAGCTCACCCGTGGCTGATGGCCTTCGATTTCGATGTGGATAAGTTCCAAATACTCCCAGAAGACTAAACCAGGCTTTGGTTTGGTCCAACAATCACCAGAAATTGAAAACCCGATTTCCCTCCAAAATTTCCCGAAATGGTTTCTCTCTGGTTCCTCACCTATTTTCAATTCTTTCAACAGCAGAGTGAAGCTCATTCACTTCTCAATCAGTTTTAAACAATTCAAGCCGTCCCAGAGGCTCGTGGAAGCCTTACTTTCCACTGAATTTTGTTCCTCGAAAAAGCTTCGAATCTTCATTAATCAAATCGACCGTGCAGGGTGGATGGTTCAGGCCACGTTCTAAAGCATAAGACACACCTTTCTTTCCAGCACACACTTGCATAAACAATTGCGCACTGAATCACCGCACATGGTGGTGCAGTCCATGGTCCCCCGCGGTTGCTACAGTAACCAGGGCAAAATGACCAAAATGCCCCTGGTTCAATAATTACCAATCTGCCCCTCACTTTCTAGACCCGTAACTCAGCCATACGAAGTTCGATTTCGGCGTGCCGCCTGTCTACGAACTCAGGGCGTCGAGACCTACCTAACGGTCCTCGAGTCGTGTGAAAATTAGTTGTCAAACGAAAAGTCAACATTTTCGCCCCCATCGTCCAAATTACGGTAATGCCTCTGAACTTCCGATAGACATAACTTTTTCCCTGATCGTCCGAATTGAACGTGCCACCTGTCTATGGACTCGTGACGTCCCGAACTACATCACGGTCATTGGTCAAAGTCCATTTGACCCACCAATCAAAAAGTCAACAATTTGGCCATACCATTCACAAGGGTAAAAACGTTAATTCATACATTAAATTACAATATTAAAATCCTCGAATTTCTGGGGTGTTACAATCTTCCCCCCTTAAGAAAGTTCATCCCGAAATTTCAAAGAAACAAGTAAGGAAATTGTTCTCGCATCTGAGCCTCGGGCTCCCATGTGGCTTCTTCCACATTCTGGTTTCTCTAGAGAATCTTCACGAGAGGGATAGTCTTCCGACGTAGTACCTTGTCCTTCCGATCCAAAATCTGAACTGGTTGTTCATCAAAGCTTAAATCCTCTCGGAGTTCGATAGGTTGTTCCTCCAGTACATGAGAAGCATCATGTACGTACTTCCACATCATTGATATGTGGAAAACATCGTGAACTTTAGAAAGTTCTGGAGGTAGCGCCAATCTGTAAGCAACCCTGCCAATCCTCTCCACGATCTCATACAGTCTGATAAAACGAGGACTCAGTTTCCCCCGTCGACCAAAACGGATAATCCCCCTCCACGGAGATAACTTCAGGAAGACAAAATCTCCCACTTCAAATTCCAAGTCTCGAATCCGTCGATCGGCATAACTCTTTTGGCGATCCTGTGCCGCCTTCAATCTTTCCTTGATAACATGAACAGTTTCCAGGGTTAAGTCCATCAATTCTGGCCCTACAGCCGTTCGCTCCACTATCTCCATCCAGCAGATAGGTGTCCTGCACTGTAGACCATACAGTGCCTCATAGGGTGCCATCCCGATGCTTGTCTGATAGCTGTTGTTGTAAGCGAATTCCATCAATGGCAAATGAGTATCCCATGAGTCCTGAAACTGTAGCACACAGGACCTCATCATATCCTCCAGGGTCTGAATGGTCCGTTCAGACTGTCCATCGGTCTATGGATGGAACGCAGTACTGAAACGTAGGGTTGTTCCCAAAGTAGCTTGCAAACTCCGCCAGAACCTAGAAGTGAAACGCTGATCACGATCAGACACGATCGATTCCAGCGTACCATGCAATCGTATGATTTCCTTTACGAACAATTGAGCTAGTCGGTTAGGTTTATAGGTCTCCTGAACTGGCAGAAAATGGGCTGACTTGGTTAGCCGGTCCACGATTACCCACACTCCGTCAACTCCACTCTGAGTCCTTGGTGACTTAAAGACGAAATCCATGGTGATGTGATCCCACTTCCACTCGGGAATCGGAAGTGGCTGCATAGCCCCATAAGGTCTCTGCCGTTCCGCCTTAACCTGCTGACAGGTTAAGCATCTGCTCACGAACTCAGCAATATCCTTCTTCATTCTTGGCCACCAATAATGGTTCCGAAGGGTACGGTACATCTTTGTACCTCCCGAATGCATAGCATAAGCCGAACTATGAGCCTCCTCAAGAATCTCGGCCCGCAACTCTGCCACTGCAGGTACACACAAACGACCCAACTTCATAAGTGCTCCATCATCCCGGATGGTAAAATCCTGTCTCCCATCCGCATCGACCTCAATCCTGTAAACACAGAGTATCGGATCCTGAAGTTGTGCTTCGATGATCCGATCAATCAGTACAGGTCGTACATGGAAGTTGGCCAACAAAGCTCCATGCTCATCTGTATCCAAAATAACTCCCGCCTTCCGGAGTTCCACCAGTAAAGGAAGATACACCATCCCTAGGTGTGCAACAGATCCTGCTGACTTCCTGCTGAGTGCATCTGCCACCACATTGGCCTTACCCGGATGGTACTCAATTGTAAAGTCATAATCCTTCAGCAGCTCTAACCATCTACGTTGTCTCATGTTAAGCTCCTTCTGAGTGAATAGGTAATTTAGGCTCTGGTGGTCGGTGTATATCTGGCACGTTGCGCCGAATAGGTAATGTGTCCAGATTTTTAGGGCATGAACCACCGCTGCCAACTCCAAATCATGGGTAGGGTAGTTCAACTCTCGAGTCTTTAGCTGGCGGGATGCGTAGGCGATAACCTTGCCAGTCTGCATCAACACGCAACCCAGACCTTGTAGTGATGCGTCACTAAAGACCACGAATTCTCCATTGTCATCCGGCAATGCAAGGACAGGTGCAGTGGTCAATCGATCCTTCAATTCTTGAAAACTCCGATCACACTGCTCGTCCCAAATGAATTTCACTCCCTTCCGAGTCAAACGAGTCAATGGTGCAGCAATTTTGGAGAAACCCTCCACGAATCTTCGGTAGTAGCCTGCTAACCCGACAAAACTCCGCACTTCCGTTACTGTTGTTGGTCTAGCCCAGTTAGTCACCGCTTCTGTTTTCTGGGGATCTACGCTAATCCCATCCGTCGATATCACGTGTCCCAGTAAACCAATACTGCTCAGCCAAAACTGACACTTGCTCAGCTTGGCGTACAACTGTTCTTGTCTCAGCTTCTCCAACACCAACCGTAGATGTTCCTCATGTGCTCGAGCACTCCTCGAGTACACCAAGATATCATTGATGAACACAATCACGAACTTATCCAGGTAGGGTCGGAAGACCCGGTTGATCAGATCCATGAATGTCGCCGGAGCATTCGTCAAGCCGAAAGGCATCACTAGGAACTCGTAGTGTCCGTAACGGGTTCGAAAAGCAGTTTTCGGAATGTCCTCCTCCGATATCCTCAGTTGGTGATACCCAGACCGCAAATCAATCTTCGAGAAGCACTGTGCTCCCCGCAACTGGTCAAAAAGGTCATCGATCCTAGGTAGAGGATACTGGTTCCTCAGTGTCACCTTGTTGAGTTGTCGATAGTCAATACACAAACGGAGACTCCCCTCCTTATTCTTCACGAACAACACCGGTGCTCCCCACGGTGAAGTACTCGGTCAGACGTATCCCAAATCCACCAACTCCTGCAATTGAGTTTTGAGTTCACGTAACTCGGCCGGCGCCATCCGGTATGGTGCCTGGGATATAGGTCGGGTACCGGGGAGTAGTTCAATCGTAAACTCGATCTCCCGCGATGGTGGTAATCCAGGTAAGTCTTCCGGGAACACATCTGGAAACTCACGTACCACCGGTATCTCGTCGATACTCGGAGTATCAACCTGATCCGACAAGACATGCGCCAGATAACCCTGGCATCCCTTCCGTAGAAGTTTGGTAGCAGTAAGTTTGGTAGAAGTTTGGTACCATCGGACTTAGAGTCCATTTGATTTAATTAGAAATTAGGGTGGAGGCCCATTTGAGTTATATGATCGGGCTGGGGGCCTCGTTGGTTCAGGAATTCAGGCTTGATGCCCAATTGGTTATGATATTGAGCTGGAGGCACATTTATGATTTATAAATGCGATTTCGGGTTGGGGTCCCCAAATGGATTTGTATCTATGACGATTTTATGGAAAACCCAGGCACAGCCCTTTGAACGGTTTTGGAAATGAATTATATAATGGTTTTCCGTATACCATCCTCATGAACTGTTGCCCTCCAGATGTCCCGTAGTATCCTGGAGTGACGGGTTGTCTCCTCCAGACGTCTCGTAGTATCCTGGAGTAGTCACGAGGCATTGCCTGCGAGGGGTCATTGAACGGAGCCACCGGTCCGTATAGTGACTCAGGAGTAGGATTTCCAGAGGTTAAAACCTCCCCCTAGGGAGGGTCATTGATCTGCGGGTCATTGACCTAGGTGGACCCTAGGGAGACTTTGGATTTGAGACCCCGGGAAGTACGCGTAGCTTGGAACGGTGATAAGATTGATTGTGACATCAAGGATGCCGATGATTGGTTTTGGGCTAAGACCCACTGGTATTGATTTGGGCTGAGTTCCCATATGAATGGTTTTGGGCTGAGACCCACATGTATCGAATTTAGGCTGAGACCCACATGTATTGGTTTTGGGCTGAGATCCATGTGTATTGGTTTTGGGCTGATTTCCCACTTGATTGGTTTTGGGCTGAATTCCCACATAGATGTGATTTGGGCAGTGACTCACATACTTTGGTTTACGGTTTTGGGCTAAGGCGCTAATGGTTTTCGAATGCATGCATGCTTTTTAGTGAAGGACATAAATGTCTTTTCGATAAATGAATTTTATAAATTATTTGTTTCGTCCACTCGGAGCTTTCAATAGTTTTAATGCCCTTTAGGTTGATCGCGGATGCGGGCTGTAGTAGAGATCGGGACATCACACTCCTCCTCCGATCCTGGCGCACTCTAGAAGCCCCAGTTGAGGCCAACATTGGAATTATCCCTTGTCTAACACTTCGTGTCAGACGGGAGCTAGTGCATCCCGCGTTAATCCCTGGGGGATTTGGGACGGGTCCTATCAGGTGGTATCAGAGCAGGGTTGGCTCATGGTACTCTGATACCAAGTGGTATCAGAGCACAGTGGCTCTTGTGGTACGCACAGGTCGAGGATGTGATGTCTCTACAGTGGTACAACCCGTCATCAACCTGGTAATTAGGGTAAGATTATGAGGATTCAGTGGAATCAAACCCTAGTTAGATTATGTTTGGCACGAGGTGCAATGGTTTAGGGTTCGATTGGCACATGATGCCACATGGTAGTGAGGTTGGATCCCTAGTCGGATCGATGTGCATGGGAATCCAACGGCTGAGAGCCGTAGTGTTATTAGTGGATACGATCCAGTGGACCAGTAGACATAGTTTGACGACCTGAGAGTCGGGACCGTTGAGCGGTCATGGCGGATAATGATTGTGACAAGGTGATATTAGCGGAGGTCATGGATGACCCTAGTTGAGACTGGTTGGAAAAGGAACGTTTGATCTTATTTGGCATGAGAGGCCATGTTTCAGTGTGTCAAATCCCGGAAGGATGTTGACTGATAGAGATTACCACGGTATAGATGTTGTATGGTATGACTTGCCGTGGTTGAGCGGTGGTAGACACTGAGGAGGGCTAGTTTCTTGTGGGCCAAACGGTGGGAGGCCATGGAGTCACGAGAAGACGAGAGCTATGGATCGGTCACGATGGTGGTGCTGTAGTGAGTAGACGGGTTTGTGATAACCCTAGTTGGTGATTGATCAGACAAATTACTAGGAGAAAGGTACTTGTCGACCGGATCCTGAGGTGGACCAATCGATGGATATTGCGTGTTGAGTGGTTGGTGCTGGCGGTGAGTTGACCGCATGAGTATAGGTTCTCGATAGTGGAGTGTTTCTGGGATTGGTCTACACGCAGTTGTGGAAGACGTTACTATCGATGGGCGTAGTAGTCTTATCGAGTGGACATGCTCATGTTATCTTGACGACTGAGACGATGGAGATTTTTCAGTAGTGACGAGGATACGGAGGTGCGTGAGTGACACACAGTAAGAGCCGTGATTTTAGGGAGTTGGCTCAGCTACGACTGTGTGCGATCACTGAAAGGGATGAATTTTGATGTCATCATCTTGGATTCTCCTTAATTCTTCCCTAGGTGGGATGAAGAGGAGTGATATGAAATTTAAAGGGTTCAAAGTGGGTGTAAGAACTTAACACCTAGGCTGTGAGTCAAATTTGATGGACTTGAAGAGAGGATGGTACTTAGCATCACCGGATGCGACGAGTGAGTGTCCGAGGTAGTGGACTCACGGTGGATCGAGATGAGTTAGATTGAGTAGTGTGATGACGATCATGATGATCAAGATGATGGAGGTTAGATATGTGGATAAGTGTGAGACAAGGACAATACGTAGATATCGATCAAGAAGAGATGAATAGCCGATGCCTCGAGTGAATATGAGGATAGAGATTGTGATAGATTGAGGCTAGCTGGTGACAAACGGTTGAGTATCGAACTGTACTGAGTGAGGAATAATATGTGGTTGGACTTTGCCAGAGCGCAATCCTTGAGTAGGTTGAGTAATGCCTTAACGATTGTTATTATTGGGGTGCACGATATGTAGTGCATGTTGGACGATGGGATTGACCACGGTCAATTGATATGTTGGGTTGAGAGTTCCCCGAGAGTATGAATGTTTTGTCGAATGGATAAAGTCCTAGATGGACATGAGATGGCGATTAGATTAGATCCGATAGTGAAAGTTCGACGAGGATTATGGTTGGAGGTGTTCCAACATATGGATATGATGACTGGACGTTGAATACTATGTGCTCGAGCAGAGTGAGTTGGTAGGGTTCAGTGACTGATGTGAGCTGGGGCTCAAAGTCATGGATGACTAAGGGAACCTTACAGTGTAAACGTGTTATCTATGCTGAGACAAGTATTCGATGAGGTCTAGATACACCCAGGATGGGTGAGTTGTTGAATGTGTTTCAATAAGATGAGTATTACGACAGTTTGGGACTCGAGACGAGTCAAGATTTCAGCATCGATTGCTGAGTTACATGAGTATGATGTAAGGACTCGAGAGCGAGTCGAGATCCGAGTGGCGCAACGAAAGCGCAGTGAAGCTGGGATTTGCTAGCTGGGCATGATAGTGGTGATAGAATGAATCGATATCCGATGCGTTCGGATTGGTATGGATTGACGGGACTCTAAGGAGAGTTAATATGAGTATGAGAAAACGACAGTGTTGGCTGATGTGAGTACCGAGGTCGATTAAACCTGCGACATAGATTTGAGTATGGCCTGCGAGATGTGATTCGTGCCATGGTGACAGTAGGATCTACAGGATGTTTTCCCTATCAGATGCTAAGCAGGTTGTCAGCTCCAGTTATCAGATGAGAAAGGTCGTTAGCCTGAAAAGCCGATTTGACACCTCAAATTTGGAAAATGTCGGAATAGTAGACTGAGAAGCTGACTTCGATTGTCAGATAAGAAGAACCATCAGGCTAAAAAGCCGACTGGGATGTCAGCTTAGTTTAGCTGACCTGTCGGAGTGAGTGACAGGCGAGACCGACTAGTATCAGCTTCTCGAGTGAGACTTATGAGCCGACAAGTGATTTCTCGAGACTTATAGATCGGAACTCAGTTGATGATAGTTGGGTTGGATCTTTGGGAAGCTTCGATGATGGTTAGTCACGAGATGGTTAGATACTGTTGCAAAAGGCTGAGCAGAGCCTCAACATCAACCGTCGGTTTATGGTTCACCGACGAGTGCGGTAATTATGTCGAACGTGTACGATTACACAAGGGTGCCCCGAGTGGGAGACACGATTTGTAACTACCCGTCCTGAAAATTAGGATTAGATTAGTGGTTAATGACGGATTAGTGAAGATAATCGGTGATTAGTAGGATAATTTCGGACGGATAGTGCCGAATGACGATTTTGCCCTTGGAATGGGAAAAATGTTGACTTTTTGTTGGGGCAGTCAAATGGACTTGGACCAATGACTGTGATGTAGTTCGGGACGTCACGAGTTCATAGACAGGTGTCACGTCCGATTCCGACATCCGAGGAGGAAGTTATGACGTTCGGAAGTTTGAGGATATTTTGGTAATTTCGTTGAAAAGGGGTAAATAGTTAACTTTTTGTGTAACAAGTTATTCTCATGTAATTCGAGGACCGTTAGGTAGGTCTCGATTCCCTAAGTACAACGACAGACGGCATGAGTCAATTGGAGCTCAGACGACAAAGTTAAGGGTCTAGGAACGCGAGGGGCAAAATGGTAAATTGGGCATCAAGGGGCATTTTGGTCTTTTTGCTATGCCCAGTTATACTTGGACAAGTGGCTGCCTTGGGTTTGCTGTCCAACCAGATGGGGACACTTGCCCCATCTCTAGAGGATTTTGGAACAATCCTCAGCCGCCTCAAAAGCTTGTTAAATGGATTATGTAATCGTGCACGGTTTTGGACAGAAACAGAGAAACAGAGGAATGGTTAATATGTGAATGTGAACCCAGTTTCCTCAACCTAAACCCCAACCCGTGAAGAGTAACTAGGATCATGAGAGACTGATGACAGTAAGAGGATGGTGGTGTGATCGTGATTTCCGCCATAGACGGCGGTTGGACCGCGGGAAACAGAGAGCTGGGGAATAAAGTAAAAAAAAAAACCAAACTCTTTCAAACGTGGTCTGGAGTGGTGGCTTCATCATCAAAGTTGGCCAAGGAATGAAGGAGAGTCGAGTGGTGGTTGTGGTGGCTCACTACAATGACAATGGAAGAAGGTTTGGACGACAAAAGGAGTTGGATGGAGTGAATTCACGGCAAGAGAGTGCCCCGGATCGTGGTCACACAAAGGAGGAATGTCGAGGTCTGGCTCACGGTTCAGGGAGGTAAGCTATTGGTTTTATTTTCATCATTTAAGTGTTTAGATCGATAGGAAACCGAGTTAGGACTAATCAGAAGCAAAAACGGATCAAAATGGACAGAAAACACAGGAGAACCGCCCTTGCCGGTTCGAACCGGTTCAGACCGGTCCAGCGAGAGATTGAAGATGAATAATGTTGAGGCGCGTGAGGCCCACACTGTAACGGCCCATCCCGGAATTCGGGATTAAGTTAGTAACTAATCATGATTAGCAGGGTTAATCGGTGATTAATTGGGCGAAATCGGACGAACGATGCAAAATGATCGTTTTGCCCCTGGTCGTGGGTAAAACGTTGACTTTTTATTCGGGCGGTCAAATGGACTTTGACTAATGACCGTGACGTATTTTGGGACGTCACGAGTTCATAGACAGGTGACACGTTCGATTTCGACGTTCGAGGTGAAAGTTATGACGTTCGAAAGTTCAAGGGAATTTTCGTAATTTGGACAAAAATGGGGAAATGTTGACTTTTTGACCGGGAGGTCCGATGGCCAAGGAACGAGGACCGTTAGGATGATCTCGATGTCCTGAGTTCGTAGACAGGCGGTACGCATCGATCGGAGCTCGAATGACCAAGTTACGGGTCTAGGACGCGTGAGGGGCGTTTTGGTAATTTGGTCAAGTGAGGGCAAAATGGTAATTTGGCTGTGGGTTTTAGGATAGTCGTGTATGGCACTGTGGGGTTCCCTTCAGGCGACAGAGCACGGGTGGATTTGTTTATGGAGCAGGGTGGATTTGTTTATGGAACAAATGCTTGGACTTAGTGTTAGCAATTGTTAATGCTTTTGAGTGGATTGATCAGTGCACGGGTGTAATGGTGGGTTGGGAGCAGGAGCTGCTGGTGTGTCTGAAAAATTGGAGAAAAACTGAGACTGTCCCCACACATGATCGATTTCCCAAGGCCATTTGAGAGGAACTGAGTGCTAGTGAATTTTTTAGGTGTTGAGTGAGGACACAGGGACAGGAGTGCACGCTGTGGAGTGTGGTGGTGTGGGGACTTGAAACTGGGCGGTGATTTTGAATTGAAAAACAGAAAACAGAGCACCATGGATTGTTTAAGTCATTGGAAAACTTGAGCAGAGCACGATTACATTGGTTTTGATTAATTAAAGGGGTTGATCAGTCCCTGGTACGGCCAGAGGTGAGAGTGTTGGGAAGTCTTTGTGTGAGGGAAGCACTGAGGGCCAGAGAGGAAAAACCGAATCGGGAAATTGTAGAAAAATGGAGGGAAATTCGAGTGATCATTTGTGAGCTGTGAGGGCCCAAACAGATATCAAGCACAGCTTCCTGGGCTTGTCTCGGACGCAACCACTCAAAAATTGAAAGGTATTGGTCGTGTTCTGAGTTCGAACGGGAGTTCCAGTTTATGGAAAGAGTCAAGGTGGGGTTCAGTTGGTTTGAGGATTGAGACCTTGAAATTGAGCTTAGAAGCATGTTCTTATGGATCCTGCGATGCTACTGAGTGAAGCAATTGAAGAAAATGGTGAGTATTGATGCACTTCCAGTGATGAACAGTGGTCGGTTGTTCGTCGAAAAATCGAGCTCGGATGGACGGATTAAGGTAGGGGTTGTTGAAATTTAAGTTACAGAATTGTAATTAGGATTATGAAGATGCTCTAGACTAAAACAATTGAGGGAAACAACTTGAGATTCACAGGGATCGAAACGGGTCATCACGCGGGTCGAACGACCCGTTTAGCAGCTAGTCGGGTTGGGACGAAGAACTATACAGGCACTGTAGTAGGCGCGTGGCCTCCACGCGCAGCCACTCACGGCGGCGCGTGAGGGCACGTGGGCCTGATTTTTGAGGTATGTCCAACATGACTTTTGTCCTATACAATGTAACGAACATTTTAGCGTTGGTTTCAAATTTATCGGACACCGTTTCGAGGTTGTTTCGAGGGTCCGAAGGTCTTTGTCACGTTTTTAATTAACGATTAATTCCCGAAAAATTATGGGAAATTAGTATGTTATTATTTAAGACCTTAATGACCCAAGAATGTGATTTCAGGCAGGATTCGGGTTTTCTAGAAAATGTTGGAAATTACGGGAATGCGTGCGGCGCAAAAGCGAGCCTTAAGAACAGTGTGTGAATGGACGTTGCTTTCAAAATCTAATGCATGCATAAATATTTCTATGATTTCTATGATTATGATTATGATTTGTGATTGATTTCGATTTCCGTATTTATACGTATTTTTGATATGCACACGAATTTGCACGTATTTCGAGATATGGGCCCCGTATGTTTTGGATGATGATTTAACGAATGATTTTATATGATTTGTGCGTATCATGTTTTTAAGATGTTTTGATTTCGATTGTGAGTATGGTTTACGGTTTTGACACGTATTCCGAGAATGACACGATTTTGCGCGTTTTACGAGATTTCGAGTATGTTGTGATTTAACCGTGATTTTGGTGATTATGATTGTGGTTTTGATGCTTTGACCTTTTGGATCTGGAAAATGATGTGATTTCAAGGATTTAAAATGGATTTTGAAAAAGGTGATTTTGGGCTTGATGCTCGGGGCATAAAAGTAATTTTGATGAACGAGGTTTCGGTTTTCGGAAGTTTGAAAACGGATTCTTGGTTTGGGTTCGGGATGATGTTTCCGGATGCCGGCTTACGGAATCATTATTGCGAATTCGAATTCGGGAATGGAAGCTGATTTAATAAAGTGATTTGGTGTGATTATACATGCCTCGTGTTTAATGATGATTTGAATATGTTTTGTGAAGTATGATTTGAGGATTTGAATGTGGAAATTCGGACCATGAGTCCTGTTGTGAAAAATGCGATTTCGGGATGGATCCCGCGTTATTGTGATTGAAAAATGATTTGGGTTTAAAGACCCGTTGGAAACTGTTTTGGGTTTAAAGACCCGGTGCTATTGCTGGAGCACGTTTTGAGTTTAAAGACTCGGTTAATTGATGACGGGGGAGGGCCCTTAATGAGTTTAAAGACTCGTGAGTTTAAAGACTCGGTTGTTGTGATATCCCCGAGGCCTATTGATTATGTTTTGAGTTTAAAGGCTCTTTGAGATCTCGGGAAGGCCTGTTTATGTGCATGGTTTTGAGTTTAAAGACTCGGGCACACCTGATATCCAGCAAACTCATTGATTGTGATTCATTGATATTCTATGATGTTCGGATGTGTTGGGTAGTGGCCCGGTTTATATGATTGATGGATTTGGATTATGTTGTATACTTGGATTTTGATTTCGTGATTTTGGGCTGAGGCCCTGTGTTTATGATTGCGGGCTAAGACCCGAAGGTTAAGAAAAGGAAAATATTTTTTATTTTCATATACGGATTTCTTATGCTGAAAATGTAACGGATTGCGAAACGATTTTTGTATGCATGCATTGTTTTTACATGGAGGGTAAAAACGTCTTTCCGTGACTGTTTTATAAACAGAATTATTTTGGTCCACTCACACCTTTTGGTTTTTATTGACACTCCAGGTTGTGGCGCGTTGATCGAGGCTGTTCGAGGGGCAGAGGCATGAGTAAGTACGTGTGGCTATCCTTGGTTTGGCAAGTACTGAGGGTAACTTTGGAATTTCAGTCGTCTTGCCAGACGGGAGCAGGACCGGGCTCAGTTATCAATGCCCTTTCCGGGGGCAGTCCTATCACACACGCAGCCCCTTTGGGCGACTCGTGTGGGCGTATGGCACGGTTTTTGGGGATGGTTCCAACATGACTTTTAAAGTATTCGATGCTGCAAACATTTTGGCACTGGTTTCGAGTCAATCGGACATCGTCTCGATATGTTTCAAGATGTCCGAAGGTTTTAGGGCTCGTTTAAAAATAGTTAAAAATTCTGAAAAATTACGGGGACTTAGTAGAAGATGAATGAAGTAGTTAGTAACCTTCTTATGGGATTTGGACAGGTTCGGGAAAGCCGGTGATAGCGGATTAGCTGGGGACGACATAAGTGCGCGCGTATCGAGGCGACGACGTTAATGGTCTGTGAGTGGACTTTGCTTTCAAACTTAAGATGCATGCATAAATGTTTTTATATGTTTTATAGACATGATTTTATGGTTATTTTTATGATCATGATGATTTACGGTTTTGCACGTATTTCTAGATTATTACGTATTTGCACGTTTTACGAGTTTTCGATTGATATTGTGATTTGACCATGGTTTTGATGATTTGATTTTGGGATTTGAAATATGATTTGATTTCGGTAATTTCTAATTTATTTTGGAAAGTGATTTCGGGCTTAAAGCCCAGTTCATAAAAGTGGTTTTGATAAACATGATTTTGGGTTTTGGAACTTGATTTCAGAAATGATGATTCGAGATTTGGTTTTGGAACTTGAAAGTGGATTTCCGGATTTGGGTTCGGAATGATTATTCCGGATGCTGGCTTACGAAATGATGGTTTCAGATTCGGATTTGGAAATGCATGATGGATATGATTCTGGATTTGGATTCTGGATGCTGATTTCGAATTCGGCTTGGAATTCAAAATGGTAATTTTGAATTCGGATTTGGACATCAAATTGGAAATGATTTTAAAATGGTTTTTGAATTGGATTTGCTGGATCTGGTTATTGAGTTTAAAGACCTGGATATTATTATGATGGGGGCGGGCCCGGATTGGGTTTAAAGACCTGGATTGAGTTTAAAGATCCAGATTGAGTTTAAAGACTCGGGAGTTTAAAGACTCGGGAGTTTAAAGACTCGGATATTATGATTTTCCCCCATAGGCCTGTTGAGTTTAAAGACTCGGATTATATTGAGGCCTGAATTGAGTTTAAAGACACGGATAGATCCAGAAGGTTCGATGGATGGAAATGTGTTTTGGATTTCGATGAGAACTTGATAATGATGGTTTTCAATAATGGTTTTCCGATGTTTTGGGCAATGACCCGGATGATAGGGCTTTTGATGATTTTGGACTGAGGCCCGGGATTTAAGAAGAGGAAATGATTTTGGTTTGCATAAATGGTTTTGATTACCTCGGAAATGAACTGGTTTTATATGCGTGCATATGTTTTTAAACGGAGGGTATAATTGTATTTTCTTAATAACTGTTTTCAAAACTTATCCTTTGGTTTTGTCCACTCATAGTCTTTTCGATACCCTCCAGGATTGATGTGGTGTGGGCTGTTGTTAGAGAGGCGGAGACATTACACACGCGATCCACAGTAAATTCTGCGCACTCTGGGAAGTCCAGGAGTTTTTGGACGGTTCGTTTTGGAAATCCCTGGTCTGACTTACGTGTTATATGGAGGTTGGACGTCGGTTTAGCATTCGTGTCACGCGTAAGTTATACGGGAGCATGACTTAGCCCTTAATCCCGGGGGATTGGGGGTGGGGCGTGTCACGATTGGATTTCCACAGCTAGTTGGGAAGTTTGTAACTACTCGTCCCTCATTTTAAGGATTAATTAAGAGTTAATTATGGATTAGTGAGGCTAATCGGACGTTCAGGGCAAAATTACGGGTCACAGTAGTTTTGAGGTACTATTCATATCGACACATTTTACGAGGCAATTGGTGGGATTTTGTCTGGAGTGGGCCCAGATATTTCCCCAGGTCCAATGGATGAGTGAAAAGTGTCACCCATCCATTGCTGCCCTTAAACAGATACATGCATCTGCTCCCCATTCTCTTTCTCATTCGATCGCCCATCCAACCCGATGAACCCAAATTCAAACCCTTCCCCATTTGATTCAGTTGCGGCCAAGAGAGTGAGGCTGAGGACGTGATGACGGTGGCAGGATGACCAGCAGCCGTGGACGGCGAAGGAACCTCGGGAAAACAGGTAAAACTCGATAACCCGGTTAGGATTCAAAATTCCATTTTGTGATTTGGAAGTTATGGAGATTATTTGTTGATTAGGTTGTGTTTAGGGGGTTGGTAGGATGATTAGGGAATGGTTTTGGGCGGCGGAGAACGGCTGAGCAGCCCATATAGCAGTCGTGAGGATTTTCGGTGGCTAGCCATCGAATTCCGTTTCCGGCCAGGTAAGCTCAAATCGAACCCCCAAACATGTTTTTATGCATCTTAAGATCTTAATAGAACCCTTAGGAGGTAGTTTGGTCCGTTAGATGGGCTCAGACCGTGGGAGGAAAAACAGGGCCGTGAAGGGATGAAATGGGATGAAAAATTAGAGAGATATGGATCTGGACCGTTCACGTCGGTTCAGTTGGATTGGCCGGACCAGTGAACCGGTCTAGACCGGTCTGCACGAGGAAGAAGATGAACAGGTGCAGGCGCATGGCTCCCACGCGCAGTGCTTTGGGTGGCGCGTGGGGGCGCGTGGGGTTTTTTTGGAGGAATTTTACAACATGTGTTTTCATCTATTCAATGTAACGAACATTTTGGGATAAGTTTTGAGTTGATCGGACATCGTTTCGATATAGTTCGGGATGTCCGAAGGTTTAGGATCGAGTTTAAAATATGTTAAAAATCCCGAAAAATTATGGGGCTTTAATGAGAGGTTATTAAGGTAGTTAGTAACCCTCTATCATGATTTGGATAGGTTTGGGAACTTCGGAGATGATGATTGGCCCGGGAGAGGTTTGTGGCGCACGTATCGAGGCGTAGCTTTGACGGTCTATGAGTGGACTTTGCTTTCTAAATATGATGTATGTATAAATATTTTATATGAGTTTATGAAAAAGATTTGAGATGCCATGAGTGCATTTGATTGTGGCGTTTCGGTATGTATGTATTTGCACGTAGTTCGAGGTTTATGGTTTTGTACTGTGCTTATACATGTTGTGTTTTCTCTGATGAGTTGATGAACTGGTTTTGGATTTGTAAAAATGGAATCGAGCATGAGACCCATTTGATTGGAAACCATCGGACTTGGAGTCCATTTGATTTAATGAGAAATCGGGCTGGAGGCCCATTTGAGTTATATGATCGGGCAGGGGGCCCGTTGGTTCACGAATTCGGACTTGAGGCCCAATTGGTTATGATATCGAGCTGGAGGCCCAGTTATAATTTATAAATGTGATTTCGGGTCGGGGACCCCAAATGGATTTGGATTTATGATGGTTGTATGGAAAACCCGAGTGTAGCCCTTTGAACGGTTTTAGAAATGAATTATGAAACGGTTTTTCGTATACCATCCTTATGAACGGTTGCCCTCCGGACGTGCCATTGTATCCTGGAGTGGTGGGTTGTCTCCTCCAGACGTCTTGTAGTATCCTGGAGTAGTCATGGGGCGTGGCCTGCGAGGGATCATTGCACGGAGCGACCGGTTCTTATAGTGACTCAGGAGTAGGATTGCCAGAGGTTAAAACTTCCCCCCAGGGAGGGTCATTGATCTGCGGGTCATTGACCTGGGTGGACCTTGGGGAGACTTGGGATTTGAGACCCCGGGTAGCACGCGTAGTTTAGAACCGTGACAGGATTAATTGTGACATCGGGGATGTCACGCATTAGGGATGCCGATGATTGGTTTTGGGCTGAGACCCACTGGTATTGATTTGGGCTGAGTTCCCACATGAATGGTTTTGGGCTGAGACCCACATGTACCAAATTTGGGCTGAGAGCCACTGGAATTGGTTTTGGGCTGAGACCCATGTCTATTGGTTTTGGGCTGAGTTCCCACTTGATTGGTTTGGGCTGAGTTCCCACATGGATGTGATTTGGACAGTGACCCACATACTTTGGTTTAATGTTTTGAGCTAAGACCCTAATGGTTTTCGAATGCATGCATGCTTTTTAGTGAAGGGCATAAATGTCTTTTTGATAAATGAATTTTATAAATTATATGTTTTTTCCACTCACAGCTTTCAATGGTTTTAATGCCCTTCAGGTTGATCGCGGATGCGGACTGTAGCGGAGACTGGGACATCACACTCCTCTTCCGATTCTAGCGCACTGTAGAAGCCCCGGGTGAGGCCAAGGTTGGAATTATCCATTTTCTGACACTTCGTGTCAAACGGGAGCAGGCACGTCCCGCGTTAATCCCGGGGGGATTTGGGACGGTTCCTGTCATCATGGTTATGGCATCTTCCCTATGGGCATTTGAGTTTCAGCAGTTTATCTTTGTGGGAAAGCAGCATATGGTGAGATGACTACCAATGATTGGACATCAAAGAGAATTTTGTGAAGGCTATGTACTTGGAAAGCATCAAAGGAATTCCTTCCCTACCAAAGAAACTTGGAGAGCATCACATCCATTAGAGGTGTTTGATTATTTCAAGATTTTCAAAGCTCTAATTGAGAAACAAAGGGCATTTTCTTTGAAAACCTTACGGTCTAATCAAGTTGGTGAATTTGTATCAATGAGTTTGCAATTTTATTGAAAGCAAATGGGATTAGACATCAATTTACAGCTAGGTACACCCCACAACAAAACAGAGTTTCCAAAAGGAAAATAGAACTATCATGGAATTGGCAAGAAGTATGTTAAAGGAAAAAGCTATGCCAAATAGCTTTTGGGCTGAAGCAGTAGCATGTGTTGTCTATCTCTTGAATTGTGAATTATCCAAGAGTGCTGGAGACAAGACACCTCAAGAAGTTTGGAGTGGCATTATGCCTTGTATTAGCCATTTTATAATATTTGACAGCATAACTTCATGTTCCTGATGAAACAAGGAGGAAATTGGATGACAAGTCAGAAAAATGCATTCTTGTTGGGTACATCAAAAACGAAAAAGCCTACAAGCTATTTAATCCATTGACTAACAAGATTGTGGTTAAAGTTCAACGAAGAAGAAGCACGGGGATTGAAGTGAAGCTGAAAAAAAAATTCTATTTTGCTGGAAATTGGGTTTGAAGATTCAAATATGTCTTCTCTTTCACCAACATCATTGGCACCACTAATGGCAGGACCCATTCCTAAATTTCCGGAAAACATATCCAAAATGGTCTTGCTCCCTTCTGATCGACCTAATCAAACAAGGGATCTTACTTTAATTTTATATAACGGACTAGACTAAAAATCATCAGTGCGGGAAAAACCACCCTCATTCATATGTTCCTTAGTCACCTTAATTCGTTAAATAAAGACAACGTCACTTCTAGTATTTCACCATATTAATTATATGAATATATTAGCATGCAAGACTAATATTAAACCTCTATACAATTTCCCTACAATTTACCAATTAAAGAATATTTGAATTAAAGCCTAAATACCATGGATATTCGGAAGTATGTTCAATCAATATCCAATATGCCAAGAAATTATATAGTTAAACTCAAGATAATTAAAGGAAAATATCTCGTGTTGATCGGACGACCATCGGAGGTCGCATGCGCTGCCACGCACGGCCGTAAGTCGTTTCGCGTATAACTCATGTGTGTGAACAGTGTCGTCGTCTACCTCCAGACGATGACCCATTTGCCTATTAATCGAGTCGCCCGACCCGCGACGCGACCTGGTTCTAAAACTTGATACTTTCATCCATTTTTTACGATTCAAATGTCTAAACACTTCTAATCAATCCCCTAGATCGATATATATCATTAGAACCAAGAAAGATTACCTCATGATCATAGGTTGAAGCTCCCAATTTTTCGACTATGGCGTCCCAGTGCAATTCAACGTCTTCTTACGTCCAATCCCTCTGCTTTTATCTTCAGGAGGATCATATGGCTTCTAGGAACTCATTTAAGCAACTTGCTCCACGTTCTTTGATCCCAAAACCAAAACCTGATCATGGAATCTAACGGGTTCCTTCTTCAACCCGCACTGTCTTCTCCTTCTTTCATCCCTAACCCATGCCAATCACACCTTATCTTCTTCTCTTCTCTCTCCTGTTCTTTTGTGCTATTTCCCACTCGGGTGGTTGGTCTCTCATTCTTTCTTCCTTTTGGCCAACCACCATCGACACCCTAAGTCCATCTACATACCCATATATATATATATATATTTGTGTATGTCGGTGGTGAAATTTGTGGAGGAAACTTGGAGAAATATGTGGAAGGTTTTAGATTTAGTCATGTGATTCATATGTTATTTCACAAAATTACCAAATTGCCCTTTTACCCCAAATTACCATAATACCCTTGAACTTTCTAGACCCATATCTTTCTTACTCAAGCTCCGATTTTGGCGTGCCTTTTGTCTATGCACTAAGAAGACCGAGACCTTCGTAAGAACCTTCTCGGTTTACTTAAATGAGGACCTGGTAAAAAATTCAACATTTAACTTCCAGGGGCAAAACAGTCATTTTCTATTTCTCGAATGTCCGGGGTGTTATAACCAGAGCCTTCATCACCAGCCCTATCATCATCGAATAGCAAGGAAGAAGTAATTTAAAGAGAGCCAAGGAGGTTAGTGAGGCACCATCAACCATCTACAAGGTATCCAACTAGTGATTATGTTATAGTTACTAATGGCGGGACAAACTTTGATCTATTTGTAGAAGCAGACTCAATTCCCTTTGAAGAAGCTTCAAAGGATGATAAATGGATGAAGGCAATGGATCAAGAGATTGATTCCATCAAGAAGAACAAAACATGGGAATTGGTTGATCTTTCTAAAGAAAAGAAACCCATAGGAGTGAAATGGGTGTACAAAACTAAATTGAATACTCAAGGAGAAGTTGAGAAGTACAAAGCTCGCTTAGTAGGTAAAGGCTACAAGTAAAATCATGGAATTAACTACAATGAAGTCTTTTCTCCGGTGGCGTGCTTCGATACAATTCGAATGTTATTAGCTCTTGCTACCCAAAATCATTGGAAAGTTTTTCAAATGAAGAAACAAAAGTGTGCAGCTTGAAGAAAACCTTATATGAATTAAAGCAAGCTCCAAGAGCTTGGTATACTTAGATTGATGCATTCTTCCAAGAGTATAGGTTTCACAACTGTCCATAGGAACACACTCTCTACACCAATAAAGGCTCTCAGGGTTAGATTCTAATTGTTTGTTTGTATGTTGATGATTTAATATTCATTGGAATTCGTTGGTTAAGAAAAAAAAAAGAAATATAATTGATGTTTACACAAAAAATTGGTTAGTAGCAGGAAAAAAAAAAAAAAAAGAAGAAGAGGAAAGAGCAGTTATTTGGTTTTTAATTAGGTTTATTTGGCTTCTAAATTGTAAGGGTATTTGAGTCTATTTAATTTTTTTTACCGTATTTGAAATTTTTATAAAAAAAAGTGACATTTGTTAAATTAGGGGTTAAATTTTTGGTTATTTTTTTATTTTATAAATTCTCACTAAATATAGATGTTTATCATGAGAAACTTAATTTTTACTAAGTTTGTCAATTTATTGATACCCATAGATTATTAAATAATTTAGATAAAAAATAGATGATTAAATAATCTCCAATTTCATTGATTTTTTTTATTTTTATTTTTATTTTGCAAAGATATCTTCATATGATAATTCAATAAATAAATAGGTGCAACCAGATTAAAATATCTACAACATTATACTGGATGGATTATTTTACAGTAGTTGATAAGAAATATTTATACCATAAATATTAACTATGTACATTATTATTTTTTTATTATTAATTTTAATTCATTATTGATATATTATTATTCTATTTATTAAAATTTTATTTTATATTATTATTATTAGTATTATTATTATTATTATTATTATTATTATTATTATTATTATTATTATATTTTTCAAGATTTTTAGTTATCTGACTATTTAATACGGACAACTTGAAGAATATTATTTTAGCGTGTTTGGACTGTATAAAGATACTCAATCGTATTAACTTATATGGTGGCTAATTAATACGAGTGGTATCAAACACTGGTTTCGTACTATATTATCTTATTCATTTTCTTATACAGCGTACGAAACGTAACATAAATGTCTCTAAAAGTTCATATGTATTCAATTATGAGTTTTAAAGAGTTAGTAAAAATTTGAGATATTCAATCTATACTTCTATAGAGATTTATATAGTCATTAAAAATTGAGTTGTATTCAATCATGACATTTCATAACTCCATAAAAGTTTGTTGTATTCAAAACATCAATGAGTATTGTAAACTCCATTAAATGATAGAGTTTTGTGGAGTTTCACAAATATTTTAGTGTAAATTATGTTTTAACAAATTTTTGATTTCTCTAACCTCCCCCTTTGGATTTCTATAGACTTTATAGAAGACTTAAAAAATATTATTTGGGCAGTTTTTATATTTTTCAATAGACTCAACAAAATTGATGGGTCATACCGATATCTAGTATCATATATTACTTTTCCATAGAAATTGTAAGTAATTAAATTTACATGAATATGCATGATTGTTGGCTGTCCTAACCTCTCAATCTCATTTAGTTAAAAGTTTTAATATTTTTGTACTTGTAATATTATATATTGCCAAAAAAATATTTTCATATTATATATAATATTTTATTTTAATTTATTGAGGGACTTTTTATTAAAAAATAATTATAGTTTGATTATATCGTCTTTCAAAAAAATGTATCAAATTAGATAAACTCAATATCATTTTTTACAAAACTCAATTACATTATATAAAACTCAATATGACATAGCAAAACTTTGTCATATATGTAACTCTATATAATTCCGTTATTAAACCTATAAAAATTAAATTGGTGAGATTGAATCACTTAAAAAAAAATTCGCAATTATTTGTGTCAATCTAAATTCAATACACACTTTTTAATGTTTTGAGCCAAAACTTTAGTTGAGCCACCTATATATAATTCGGTTTCCATCACTTTTTTGATTGGCCTCCTCTCCTAGAAAAAGGGCAGTAGTCATTGATGAGCTCCCAAACACTTTGTGGACCACATGCATGAACTTTAATGATTCACATTTATGTAATTTTACTCATTCAAAAGCAAAATTCCAAAATTTATATAATTTCATATCCTTAATATAGACTGATGATTGATCCCAAAATGACCAAACTAATGAGGCAAACAAGCCAGAAATTTGATGTAATTGATGTCTTAGTACACACAGATTTGATTCACAATTTTGTTAGCACAGTCCCAAAAGTGATGGGCTTAATATCTTCTTTGGCTGCTTCCTCATCCACCAATCTCTCATAATTCTGAAACAAGCTGTCTAAAATTCCTTCTCCAAAATGCTTCCCAATCATTGATTCCTGAATAGCCCTCACAGTCATTGCAACACTTGTCCCAAGGCTCTCATTCCTCTTATCATCCCTCATATCAAATTCAAACATCTCCAACCTTTCCAATTCAAAAGAACCTTCTTTCCTCACTTCATCTTCAATCTCATCTCTAGATGGAGCATAAAAATGCACATCATATGAGTCAAGCTTCTCCTCTTCAACTTCCCCCTAATTAAACAGAACAAAATTATCAGAAAGTCGAGATTAATTTATGGCTCAAGTGGTTAAAAACTCGTAACCGAAATTTTGTGTTCAGGTCGATAATAAAAAATCCGAAATTGTTTAGTACCTTGGAAACTAAAATGGCAATGGACTGAGACAGAAGCTGCCACAACAAAGAGTTGCCTCTGTCAACATGATCTGAGCCAATCCTTCCCAACAAGATCAGCACCATTTTTCCTCCGACAGTCAACTCCTCAGACCTTGACCTGAGAAACAAAGAGAAATCTTCTTGGAATTGCTTGAAATAAGCTTGAGACACACCAACAGGGCTTGATTCAGAAATGTAGACATATCCTTTATTGATTGACTTCCCCTGCTCACAATAAAGTCCTGGGGGAACCTGCATGACATTAAAGTGATCATTTTAATTACCATGATTTCTTTCAACTAATTTTCTCCCAAATTATTACTAATGCCGATATTCCCTTTGTTCATGGTCACATTTTGCATAAGTTTCTGTCTAATGCACAACATTAAAGAAAGATTAGATACAAACGAAATTAATAAGAAAAGACTTATGACAAATACTATCTAATTAGTGACTGACATGTAAGGACAAATACTATTACTATTAATAATAGTTGATATTTGAATACTGTATATTGAGGACAAATTATTCAAAATAAAGTAAATAGGAAATAAGTATCTCACTCTTGATAGCCAGTGCAAACTGTATGATGAGTAGGCAAAGTGCAAGGAATTGTTGGGTAAAAGTCTGCCATAAAATGAGCCTGGATAGCCTCCTATATAGATAGAGGGATGAGACCCATGATTTATGTCTTTGTTGAGGTTCTTAGAGAACTCTGGCAAGGCCTTGAAGATTGTGTTGAAGTCATTGGAAGGAAGATCATTCAGGTAAACTCTGAACTCATCTGGTGTTGGGTGAAAGATTTTTCTACTTGAGGCTTGGACCTCTTCAATGATATCTTTGATAACTGATAGGGTGTTGGGTCCAGATGAGCAACCCAAGTCAGCTATGCCTAAGCTCTTTGGAGTTGTTTTGAGGTAAACTTCTTGTACTGCCTCTAATGTCATGTTCTTGACCATATTAGATGCCATCTTCTGTCATTATAGTAAATGAATTCGTAAGAAAAATTGAGAATTATGTGAGATTAGCTCTTCAGTGAAAGTAATGAGATGAAAAACTGAAATATAAGCAAGTAATATAATAAAGACAAACGCACCTGGAGTGAAGAATTTTTCGCATAACTAGTGTGGCCAACTCCACCATTCATGTGGAAGATATTCTCAACATCCATAAAGCTGGTTAAAGAGTTGTGCTGGGCTTGAGTATTCCTAATTTTGTGCAGCCTTTGAACCTGGTAGTTTAAAGGCAAAATTTTAAATGGTTCACATTCTACCTTTTTGGGCACTTGTCCCCCTTTTTTTTTTAATATATATTCCTTATCATGGTAGCTCATATTGCATATGTGCATGATTCGCATGTAATGATTGGTGGTGAATACAGTAATTTTGTGGTTTGATATAATTTATTTTTTTATTTTATAAAAATTACGGTATAAGAGATTATATATGAGGACCGTGTCTTGGGGGCATAGTTAGCAATCTCACATCGTTCAGGGTGATCTGGGGGATGCGCGTTATATGTGTGGGTGCGCATCTATCCAACATGAGACATTTTGGAAGCTGACTGGTTTTCGATTCCTTGGGAACTCCAAAGTTAAGCGAGTTTGGGTTGTTGCAATCCATGATGGATGACCTACTGGGAGGGTTGGGTCCAAAGCGGATAATATCATGTTGAAAAATGTCGGGTCGTGACATTATATATATATATATAAATATAAAATATCGATTAAGTTAATATATAGTAATTAATAATAATAACTAGTTTGGTAATATGACGGGTGCTATTCCATTACATGGATATTGGGGAGCTTTTGCGTGCGAATTGAAGAAGTGTTTTGATGGAGATAGTTAGGTGGTTTGAGTGCATGATGATAAGGCCTACTGGGTGCTAGGTCCTAGCCAGATGGGTTTTGGTACCAACGTTTCCCAAAATGTCTGGATCTGGGTAAGGGAGGCAGCAAACTTGCAAATCAGAGACACTGTTAAACTTGGCTTTTGTTGAAATTTTGATAGAGATGGATGGATACTTTACCACTTCTCCATATCTTGTCACAGCTAGCACGTTTGCTGGACACATGCTTGTTGAACTACGTTGTCCTAATGTTCTTGATAGTTACTGGAGTTACACATAGCTAGAAAAATCAATTTGAAAGACTCTTGCGCATTATTCACATCTGCGTCACTGAAATTTTATTTTTATTCGATTTAGATGTGCAAGTGCCCATATTTTCTTTCTTCTGGGTTCCTTCTCTCTCCTTCTTTCATAATCTGAGCTCGGAGAAGGAAGAGATAAGAGGTCCTTATGGTGAGAAATTGATAATAGAGGTCGACCACAACAATTGATTCATCCTCAACTAGGATCATACCCTCCATGACATTCATAGTTGTATTACTTATCGGCTATAGCTAAGAGTAGCAGTTTTCAATTCGACTCGATAAACGATTTGAAATCTACACTAAATTTATGTGAGTTAATCCGCATAATTAAAATTTTTGTTCATTTTTGATCATTCCCTATGACCATTTGATTAAACGGGTGTATTTCGAGTAAATCTGTTAACCCATTTAATACCTTATTAACATATTTAGTAAATGTGTCAGCCACCAATTATTAATTCATATCTCTATCCATTTATCCACCAATATAGTTATTATATCTTTATGAGTTTAAATTTTATTTCGGGTTATGAACTATAAAATTCATATTAAATTGATGATGTTTGGTAGTAAATATTAAATTTAAAGTGTATATTGTGTAAATTTATAAAACTAGAAGGTCAAATAAATTAAATATATCACATGTTAATTGGTTGCCAAACACGATTTATTTATTAAATAAGTTACATAACTTATCTGACTTATCATGTGCTGAGTTTAGATTATCCATATTAACATAATTATTAAATAAATCGGATCCAAATTGAATATTTAAAATAAAATAGAGTTTGTCCACGATACAACCCTACTTGTAGCTTGTTTGTAGATAAAATAGTTAGAATAGTTTTCGTTTAAAAGCATAACTTGTATCCGTATTCCATACATGTGCACCATAGTTAGTTTGATTTCACTCTATGATCTTTCTAGACCTCTCAAAAGCTGACGAGGGTGAGGGCTCATATCTCTAGCAAACAAATCTAAAAACAAAAAACTAAATATTTATTTACTAGGAATGCCCAAGCTTCATCTAGTTGACACCATAATACAGAATTAACCAATTCTATTTTAAGAAAATAATTTTTTTCATATAATTTTGTTTTTGTTAAAATGATTAATTCATTAATTATAGCACCTGTAAATTTTGTGTTTATAATTAAAGAGTTACTAAAAGTACGATGTGAATTTTTTTTTATATTTTTTATTTAATTTGATATTATTATGTTGATTTAGACCGTGTGATTAGTTTATGAGTTAAATTACATCAAAATTTTAATATTTTTTTTAAAATTTTTTGTTGAAATGCTGCCTCTAAATTGAAATCCAAATTACGCTACTGTTTTTATTCATCTATGCATTTGGTTGTATTGTTAGATAGCCAAAAGATTACCAATTTTGATAAGATTTTTTGAGAAGTGATAGTCGATAAGATTACCAATTTTGATAAGATTCCCAATGGAGTCAAAAAGACGTAGCGCGTTGTTATTGACGAGCAAACAAACAATAGGGAGTGATCCGGCGACCTAACAATGGACTTTCTCCTCTTTTTGAGGCTTTATTTCAAGTGCACACTCCATAAGTTGTACTTGAAATTCAATCACGTTCTGTTCCCACTTAACACGCACTACTAAAGACACTAGCAAAAAGAATGATAATGATGGGAGACCTTGGAGTTCCAGACAGTCATAGGTCGAGTAATCTGACCAGTGATTGAACAAAATAAACCAATACATGATCAGTTTGTGGCGATTACAACCATTTATATTTACAGTAAAGCATGTAAGGATGATTGGAGAGAAAGGAAAAGGCGGACTTTGTGGCTCACAGTGTCACACATTACACATATCTGGAAAAATAATTTCCTCTTGTTTGCTTTTTACTGTATTGCTTTATTTGCTTTTGTTAAAAATTACCACATACAATGCACTTAGCTTACTTTTTTTACAAGCAAATAATATATGATATTGGGTCATCAAATAGAATCTTACGATTTCAAAGTTACAACACAAAGAAGTCGCTCAAAATCAATCAAGAAGTAAAGAGCATCGTTTCATAGGGATCGAATTAAAAATATAATTTACGTATCAATTTAAATCTTTTATCTATTTGAATTAGAAATATCAAGGTTGATTGTGATTAAAACAAACAAATAAAATAAAAAACGACAAATTAATAAAGCAAGTAGAGAAAAATATATGGTGATGTATAATAGGATTCCTGACTCCTACAATTAATCCTATTTAATTATTATATACAAATTAAATCCCGTTTATGTAAACACATTTATACATATTTAAGATTAAACATTCTTCAAAGATCACAACACATATAATCAAGAGGATAATATATATGACGATACAAGTTAAGAGTCAAGGAAGAATTTGATTTGACCATCTTGATAAACAAGATATAATAATATCAATCTTCTCATTTCTTTCCGATCAAAAGGCTTAAGCTTTAGGATAGGTTTTTAGTTTGGTTATTAAGCGTAACATCTGTAAGAGCAAAGACCAATATTTATATGCACCTAGATTCTTATAGTATACCTATCACATAACATGTAGGAATTCTAAATGACTTTCAATAAGGTACCGATTAGATTTAAGTTCCACAAATAGCTAAAACCTTGTTTAATAGGGATTCCCAAATAGATTCTTAATTCATAATGGACTATTAGTTTTAAGTCTCATTACTTGCATCACTAGTTATTAACTTATACTCAATATTCCAACATTCTCTCACATGAGTATAAGAGACAAATCAGCAAGTTCAAATATGACTTAGAAACTAAAAGTGATAATTGAGTCCTCAAAAGTATTAAGAATTGAATCCAACAAAATAGTCACTGTTGTTCTTGAATCATTGGACTATAAGAATGCCGATGCAACTTTTATTTCATTGCCTTATAATCACTGTGACATCAGAGCAACAACACAAGTCTATAGGTTCTGGTTTGCAAACAGAAAACCAGTGAGTGTTACGATCGAAACACTCCCACATTTTGGTCAGATCAATGGGATCGATATGAACTTCAACAACAGTTCTACTTAGACAAAATGTAGAATTCCACAGTGAGAACAAACCATATCATAAGTCAGAACAACAACAAAAGTCACAAACCGTACAATAACTACATCACAAAAGGTTTTGAGCAAGATCCATAGTTTCTAAATTTTAATGCATTCAACTGAAACTCACAAACTCAACATTGCATTTTAATTCAAGGGAAATATTAAAGTTTTGATCACTATAAAATAAATGATAATTCACAACTAGAAACAAATGACTAAGTGATAGGTCCTCAAATAAGCATTATTTTATATTATTTTATACCCTTTATACTTGACTTTTAATATTAAAATAATAAATAATTAAATAAAATAATTTATTTTTGTGATATTTTTGTTTAATTAAATAAAGCTTATAATTTAGAGCATTTTGGCGAAAGAATCGTCTTGATCGGAATTATAACGAATAAATTATTAACGAAATTCGATTGAATTATATATATTAATTATTATTACTTTTGTAAGCCCAATTTCACATTTAAATTTGAGCCCATTTTTTATTGTGCACACCCAGTGAAATTATCGGCCTAGCAGCAAAAGTCAAGCCTAAAATTCATTTCAATTGGCCCAAATTCATATTTAATGGTGAGCCCATCATGCCGGCCCAAAAACCTAGCTTCAGCCCAGTCTTCTCGCCAGCGGACAGCTACTGAAGTTCGCTCTCTAGTTTCGGTGAGCGCGTACCGAATTTCTCCATTACCGCCCAGGGCGCATGCGCCGATCAGCTGTCTCCTGTCAGCACAACAGGCGCTAATCCACCTGCCCACTTTCACCTGCTCCCTACCGAATCTCACCTGCCAGCCCTCTTCAGTCATTTTCCTGCACCAAAACTGCTCCACCCACTCCATTTTTGCATCAGAAAATCAGAAAAAAAATCAGCTCCAAACCATCCCTAAAATCATCATTATTCATCATTGTTCATCATTTCATTTATTTTATTTTGAATATTTATGGCTCCCTCTATAAATAGGGAGACCATTTCACTCCCCAAAGGGTCCCCATTTTTCCCATTTTTGTTCATCTCTTTAGTTTAAGTTCTCTTATTTTCTCTCTAGTTTCTCTTCTATTAGTTCATCTTCTTTATTTTTGGGGACCAATTTAGCTTCTTTTAGATTATTTATTTAATTAGCTTTCTTTTAATTATTGTTCTTAATTTATATTAATTCTTAATTTCATTTCTTTTTTACTTTGTTCTTGTGATTTTTCTGTGAGATCTCTTAAATGCATTTTTATACTTTCCTTAAGAAATACCTAGGCCAAGTATTTCCGAAATAATTCTAGAATTTAAGTCCGTATTCTTATGTTTTATCCTCCATCTTCATAAGGTTCTTGTCGCTGTTCGATGTTCCTTATGAATAACATTTCATTGTTTCCATCCACTTTCGGAATCACAAGCTATTCTTGGGTTCCGAAAGTATAACTTTTCTCCATTTACTTAAATTCTTGTTATTGTTTTGGTTTTACTTATAATTCAATATATGTGTTGGTATTTTCTTTCTAACATTTGTAAATGTGAATACAATCTCCATGTGTTTTACTTTTTGAATTTCATCTACTTCATATGTTTTAGTGCTTAACCTTCAATTTAACGCTAAGTGTTTATGACCGTTGTTCAGTGCACTTAGAATAGGATTGAAGAGATTTAGATGTTTGACACACATTGAAATCACAAACTTAAGGTGAATCGTATTATAAGTGTTTATGACTGTTGTTCGGTGCATTTATAATATTGAAAAATGTATGCATGTATTTGAGATGATTAAGGTAGAATTTCGTGATTGGTTCAATATGAGCATGATGTTAGAATGTTGGTAAAAATATGTATTTGAAGAAAGTTCACTTGCATAAAAGTTAAAGTAGAAGTAGAATTAAGTTCTTAATTATTTTTATATGCTTTTTTTATTATATGATTACAATCTTTCAAACCCCCCCATCTAATTCTTTATTCGTTTATTATTTAATTCGTTATTCTTTTATTCATTTATTCTCTTATTCATTTATTCTTTATTTCATTAATTATTTTATTCTTTAATTCATTTATTCGTTAATTCTTAATTATTTAATTATTTAATTATTTAATTCATTATTCTTTGATTATTCATTATTTTATTTAACTAACATATTATTAATGTTCCCTAATTTCCCCGGTTAAGAACGATCCCTATTTACCAATACTATAACTACACAAAAAGGGTTTAAATTGCATAACACCCGAATTACGTGTTTAATTTAATGCGTAGTTTTGGCGTTATCACTAAGCACATAAGGTGATTAACATCACAAGTTTTTGAAGGGATCACATGACAGGACCCATCCCAATCCCCCGGGATTAACACGGGATGACCCTACTCCCGTCTGACACGAAGTGTCAGACAAGGGATATTTCCGACCTTTGTCCTCCTGGGCTATCAGAGTACGCCAGGATCCGGAGGAGGCATGTGATATCTCGGTCTCTGTTACAGTCCACATCCGATGTCAACCTGAAGGGCAGTCAAAACATTAAAAGCTGTGAGTGGACAAAACAAGAGTTTATAAAAACATTTTAACGAGAAGACATTTGTACCCTTCACTAAAAAGAATGCATGCATTCGAAAACCGTTTAACCAAAGAAACCATATATGGGAACTAAGCCCAAAACCATAATGAAATAACCATCATGAAATGACCATACGGGCCACTGCCCAAATCTTGTGCACACATGTGCATACCACATATCACAATCCATATATCATATCTATATCATATCCACATATAATTCATACAACCAATCCTGTCACGGTTTCCAAAGCTACGCGCGTGCTACCTAGGTCTCAATCCGAGTCTTCTCAAAGTCAAGATCAATGTCCGCAGACCACTGACCCTACCCGAGGTAATAGTAATCATAGCCTTCCTGAGAGCAAGGAACCCAACCCGGGTCCACCCAGGCCAACGACCCTCTCCGGAGGAGATAATAGAAGTAAAGGAAGGTATATGAATACATATATATACATAACATAAACATTCATGTCCGGTTCCCCTGAGCCGTCATGATCCATAATGACCTGACAAAGGTTCATGCCGATTCCCATAAACCGTCATGTACCATAATGAACTGACAAAGGTTCATGCCGGTTCCCATAAACCGTCATGAACCACAATGACCTTTCCAGAGTTCATGCCGGTTCCCATAAACCGTCATGAACTTGGAAATCCATCTAGGGTCCCTGACCCGAAATCATCAGTGTAAAACAACTGGGTCTCGTGCCCGAACATATGACTCAACTGGGCACCGTGCCCGATATCTAAGGGTCAGTCACGACTCCGATCATAGTGATGCGTGCAACCATCCATCCAGGACCGCCCTCAATCCTGGTATGTCGTCGTGAACGTATCAACCGACGCGACCATCAAAAGATCATGGTGCACTCATCACCGATCGATATCCTAAACCGTCATCACTCCGAAGTCGAGCATCCCCAGGCTGCCCGACCACGAATCGTGCATCGTGACCTCTCCGGAAGGAACACATCCCAATCCGGAGGCGAGCGTCGTATCGTCGATCACCATGCACATAGCACCCGTCGCGACCACGATTTAGACCCGAAGGTCGTAAATAGTGTCATATGCCCGAGCCAAAACCAAATGGGTCTCATACCTGAGTTTATCCATTTGAAATCCAAAACCATTTCATTTAGACCAATAAAGACATACAGACCCGTATAGGGCCGAAACCTCGAAATACGTGCCTATACGTAACCACACATCAAAATACATTCATGGCATTACAAACAAGTATTTAAAACATATAATAAACATTTATGCATGCACCAATTTAGAAAATAAGGTCCACTCACAAATCGTCCGAGCTACCGCCTCGATTTGCGTGCCATAGGCTCTCCCGAGCCGATCACCATCACTGGGACTCCTAAACCTGTCCAAATTTTAATAGAAGGTTACTAACTACTTAATTAACCTCCTACCAAAGCCTCGTAAGTTTTCCGAACTTTTAACTATTTTTAAACCGACCCTAAACCTTCCGACACCCCGAAAACTATTGAAATGATGTCTGATTGACGTGAAACCAGTCCCAAAATGTTTGTTACATCGAATAGAAGATTTCCCGTGTTGAACACTTTCCCAAATTATGGTCCACGTGCCCTCACGTGCTCCTAGAAGGGCCAAGTTACTATTCATCGTCATCAACCTCAGAAAACCGGTCTGAACCGGCCGGTTACTGTGCTGAACCGGCGTGACCGGTTCAGTGCCCCTCCTCCTTCGTTTTCGGTCCGTTTGCTCCCATTTTAATCCCTAAATTACTATTTCTTCATTTCCTATCTAAACCAATCAACAAAACTACCTAAAACCCGTATGAACCCATGGTTCCAAAATGGAACTCACGGCCAAAGTTTTCCATTTTCCCTCCCATGGCTTCTCAGCCGTTAAACCCCTTAAAAAGCTTCATATTGAGTCCCTAGCAACCTAATGATCACTTCCTAGGCACCCAAAAACAAGCATAATGTAGAAATTGAAAAATAGGAAAGATTGGGCCTTACCGTGCACCCGCATGGGTTCGTGGCTCCACCGCCCACAGCGGCGTCTTCCTGGGCCGGCCACCGCATCCAACAGCCTCCCCACTCTCTGGTCTCACTCCTGGTCGAAATGGATGGGTTTTGGGTTGCACAGAGATGGAGAGAAATGGTGAGATCGGGTGGGTTTTGGGTGTGTGTTTGAAATGGAGAAAATGGAATGGTTTGCACGGTGCATGAAGGAAATATGGTGTCCATTGGATGGGTGACACTTGTCACTCATTCATTGGGCATCAGGAAAAATATCTGGGCCCACTAGAGTCCAAAAGTGAACCCGCCTCGTAATTCGTGCAATAGTGCACTCGAACTTCCGTGAACCGTAACTTCGACGTCGAACATCCGAATTCGACGTGCCGCATGTCTATAGATTCGTAACGTCCTTATCTACGTAACGGTCTTCGGCCCTCGGCCATTGGACCCCTCGGTCAAAAAGTCAACATTTGATCCCTTTTTAACCATAATTACGAAAATGCCCCTAAACTTCCGAACGTCATAACTTCCTCCTCGAACGTCGGAATTGAACGCGCCACCTGACTATGAACTTGTGACGTTCTAAACTACGTCACGGTCATCGGTCAAAGTCCATTTGAACGCCCGAATGAAAAGTCAACGTTTTGCCACAACTAGGGGCAAAACGGTAATTTCGCATCGTTCGTCCGATTTCACTCAACTAATCACGGATTAGCCTTACTAATCGTGATTAGTCACTAATCTAATCTAGGAATTCGGGACGGGTCGTTACAACCTTCCCTCCTTAATTAATTTCGTCCTCGAAATTCCAGCCGACCTAAATCCAACCGTTCTTCCCTCCTTAATTTAGTTCCGTTCTTGAAACACTAACTATCCTGATTCCACAACCACCTCGTGGAAAGTAAATCGACCTCGAAACACGTGTACACTAGTATACCCACTAGGTAGAACAATACTTACTCGTCTGCAACTAGACGTACCACTAACGCTCACGTCGCAGCGACTACACTCGATCACGTCGAATGACAGTAATCATACGTTACGAATTGACACCACTTGTCAAATCTACCATTTCGTTGACACAATCAACTCAATGGTTCCTTCCTCAATCTCAATCTATCCTGCTATCTGCTCCCATCGAGAGTCACCAAATCACTCAACGATCCACGCTGACACCTCCGATAAACCGTCACCACTTGACAGTCGCCAGCCGAAAGCTAACACTATACACCCTTGTGGTTACACTAACCACCAACTTACTCAACCTTGAGTGAACACTTACCCATAAAACATTTCACTCAATCTGTGTGTAACTACCCATCAGAAATACCATGACCCAACGCACAGTATCCAATTGCTAGTCCACGACCTCAACTAATCCGATGGTATCGGAACCAATCCGACTACCAACACGTTCACCAACGTACCACTGGTATAACCTATATACCGTCACCAGACACCACAAGTCTGCCCAGTATCGTACCTCGAACAACGTACAAGGTACGTACATCTACCCATCAACCAGACTACAACAACGACCTAAGTCGTAGCCAATCACGTTTCAACCATGGAGTCCATCTGCCCAATCTAGACAAATCGAAACTCCAACCCATTATCTATTTCCAAATCCGAATTTGAATCCGCAATTTCGTAAGAAATCCCGAATCCAAACCTAGAAATCAAATCTGTAACCATGTCCCAATTCGAATCTGAAATCATCATTCTGTAAGCTAGCATTAGGAATAACCATTCCGAACCCAAATCCATAAAAGAAAATCCATTGTCAAGCTCTAGAATCAAATCCTGAATCGTCACCCAAAATCCGATTCCAAAACCCAAATTCAGAAATCCTCTTTCAAGTTCCAAAATCAAATCCTGAATCGTCATCCAGAAATCTGATTCCAAAACTCGAAATATTGTTCGCGTCTACCGAGACATATCAAAACTGAACCTATCGGTTATCCGCTCAACCGATTACACAGAAATTCCGATTGACTTCATAGGGAAGCCAATCCCAACATCCACATAGCTCTAAGGCTGACTAAATCCGACCTCACCGGAAAACTACTCACCTGCGTAATATACCATACGAGATTCACTTCGAAAAGAAGTTCAGTCCCAACATCCTCAACTCAAACTATCCAAGTAAGAGTGATAAACTCTCCACCTGTCTGGATCATCAAAATCACGATCTAGATCCAATCACTATGTCCACCGACTATAGACGTCACGATCCCCGATCGTCACGACGTCCAAAGTCCTCAACCATTTCCCACATCTAAACATATTAGTCAACGACGAGACACGCCGAGACTGTGGGTTCTCACTGATTACCTCGTATCGATCCTTGTCATTCCACCGAGGAAAAACCAAGGATGATCCAAGATAGTGACAACAAAATCCATCCTACGTGAATGCAACCAAAACTCATTGCATTCACCACGTCACGTAATCCAACATCGCCTGCCACCAAGCAGAAATAAGGAATCTCAATCACCTAACTTCGATATACTCATTATCAATACGAAAAACCCGCATTCCTCTCGTCACCACAATCGCAACCTCTCGCGATTCCGAAGTTCCAACAAGATTGGAAACAACACACTCGGACATCAACCACGTGTCCCCTAACCAATTTAACTCTATCCGTGATCCACTACCGAACCACAGATACCAAACACATGCCCATCTTGACGGATGTGACTCAACGTCACCACCATCACCGGCACCAGCACCAGCACTAGTACCAGCACCAATGCACTATCATCAACACTAGTATCAATATCAGCATCGGCACACCATGTGCAACACTGACAACCCTGGATCTCAGTTCATACCGAATGACGATCCCGTACCTCAACACGTATTGGAGAAACTCTGTCTCCGTCGTACCAGACAACTCTGGGCACAACCACCCTGACAACCCATACGAGAAAAGGAAACGTCACCTGAACGTCACCGATTCCCAACAACCGTGACTACAACCATCCTCGGTAGTAGTGCCTGCCACAGACTCATGCAGACCTAAAGACCAAACATCACGATCGAGACTCCGCATCCAACGGAATCAATTGCACGTACCAACTACTCCGTATCCCACTCATGGATTCCATTGACAAGTACCAACCATGATAACTTGTCCAACCGAACTCTGTCCAGTCGTAACTCGACTCAACCAATGTCGTCTACCAGGTCGCCCACGACCTTAGTTGCACCAACAGTCCATCACAACTGTGGTAGCACGACAACCAACTAGGTCTAATCGTCCAACCTAACCTCGACTGCAAAGTGCAGTCCCATCACTAGAGCTGGCATGACTAAACCGACTAACGAATCCAAATTTGAATAGTCATCCAAGTCAAACCACTCGTCAACTCACCTTTCCGAACCATACACCCACGGTAGGGTTCCACAATCACGCCTAGAGTCACTCTGAACCCAACTGCTACTACCAACCGCAGTACACTCCACGAATTGACCGACTACGCGGTCTTGACATCGTAAAGACGTCAATCCAATCCTACTAACTATCGTACCGGCACCTCAACATCAGGTTGACCACGAACTGTAGCCACTTGAGATATCACATCCTCGACCTGCGTAAGGAGTAGTACACAAAACACGCTCTGGAATTCAGAGTAACACGAGCAAACATGCTCTGATACCACGCTGACAGGACCCATCCCAATCCCCCCGGGATTAACACGGGATGACCCTGCTCCCGTCTGACACGAAGTGTCAGACAAGAGATATTTCCGTCCTTTGCCCTCCCGGGCTATCAGAGTACGCCAGGATCCAAATGAGGCATGTGATATCTCGGTCTCTGCTACAGTCCACATCCGATGTCAACTTGAAGGGCAGTCAAAACATTAAAAGTTGTGAGTGGACAAAACAAGAGTTTATCAAAACATTTTAACGAGAAGACATTTGTACCCTTCACCAAAAAGCATGCATGCATTCGAAAACCGTTTAACCAAAGAAACCATATATGGGAACTAAGCCCAAAACCATAATGAAATAACCATCATGAAAACGACCATACAGGCCACTGCCCAAATCTTGTGCACACATGTGCATACCACATATCACAATCCATATATCATATCTATATCATATACACATATAATTCACACAACCAATCCTGTCACGGTTTCCAAAGCTACGCGCGTGCTACCTAGGTCTCAATCTGAGTCTTCTCAAAGTCAAGATCAATGTCCGCAGACCACTGACCCTACCCGAGGTAATAGTAATCATAGCCTTCCTGAGAGCAAGGAACCCAACTGGGGGGTGACTCCACTCAGTCGGTGCTCCGTGACTACACCGGGGTCCACCCAGGCCAACGACCCTCCCCTGAGGAGATAATAGAAGTAAAGGAAGGTATATGAATACATATATATATAACATAAACATTCATGTCCGGTTCCCCTGAACCGTCATGATCCATAATGACCTGACAAAGGTTCATGCCGATTCCCATAAACCGTCATGTACCATAATGACCTGACAAAGGTTCATGCCGGTTCCCATAAACCATCATGTACCATAATGACCTGACAAAGGTTCATGCCGGTTCCCATAAACCGTCATGAACCACAATGACCTTTCCAGAGTTCATGCCGGTTCCCATAAACCGTCATGAACTTGGAAATCTATCTAGGGTCCCTGACCCGAAATCATCAGTGTAAAAAAACTGGGTCTCGTGCCCGAACATATGACTCAACTGGCACTGTGCCCGATATCTAAGGGTCAGTCACGACTCCGATCATAGTGATGCGTGCAACCATCCATCCAGGACCGCCCTCAATCCTGGTATGTCGCCGTGAACGTATCAACCGACGCGACCATCACAAGATCATAGTGCACTCATCACCGATCGATATCCTAAACCGTCAACACTCCGAAGTCGAGCCTCCCCAGGCTGCCTGACCACGAATCGTGCATCGTGACCTCTCCGGAAGGAACACATCCCAATCCGGAGGCGAGCGTCGTATCGTCGATCGCCGTGCACATAGCACCCGTCGCGACAACGATTTAGACCCGAAGGTCGTAAATAGTGTCATATGCCCGAGACAAAACCAAATGGGTCTCATACCCGAGTTTATCCATTTGAAATCCAAAACCATTTCATTTAGACCAATAAAGACATACAGACCCGTATAGGCACCGTATAGGGCCGAAATCTCGAAATACGTGCCTATACGTAACCACACATCAAAATGCACTCATGGCATCACAAACAAGTATTTAAAACATATAATAAACATTTATGCATGCACCAATTTAGAAAACAAGGTCCACTCACAGACCGTCCGAGCTGCCGCCTCGATTTGCGTGCCATAGGCTCTCCCGAGCCAATCACCATCACCGGGACTCCCAAACCTGTCCAAATTTTAATAGAAGGTTACTAACTACTTAATTAAACTCCTACTAAAGCCCCGTAATTTTCCCGAACTTTTAACTATTTTTAAACCGACCCTAAACCTTCCGACACCCCGAAAACTATCGAAACAATGTCCGATTGACGCGAAATCAGTCCCAAAATGTTCGTTACATCGAATAGAATATTTCCCGTGTTGAACACTTTCCCAAATTATGGTCCACGCGCCCTCACGAACTCCTAGAAGGGCCAGGTTACTATTTATCGTCATCAACCTCAGAAAACTGATCTGAACCGGCCGGTTACTGTGCTGAACTGGCGTGACCGGTTCAGTTCCCCTCCTCCTTCGTTTTCGGTCCGTTTGCTCCCATTTTAATCCCTAAATTCCAATTTCTTCATTTCCTATCTAAACCAATCAACAAAACTACCTAAAACCCGTATAAACCCATGGTAACTCAAGGCCAAAGTTTTCCATTTTCCCTCCCATGGCTTCTCAGCCGTTAAACCCCTTAAAAAGCTTCATATTGAGTCCCTAGCAACCTAATGATCACTTCCTAGGCACCCAAAAACAAGCATAATGTAGAAATTGAAAAATAGGAAAGATTGGGCCTTACCGTGCACCCGCACAGGTTCGTGGCTCCACCGCCCACTGCGGCGTCTTCCTGGGTCGGCCACTGCATCCAACAGCCTCCCCACTCTCTGGTCTCACTCCTGGTCGAAATGGATGGGTTTTGAGTTGCACGGAGATGGAGAGAAATGGTGAGATCGGGTGGGTTTTGGGTGTGTGTTTGAAATGGAGAAAATGGAATGGTTTGCATGGTGCATGAAGGAAATATGGTGTCCATTGGATGGGTGACACTTGTCACTCATCCATTGGGCATCAGGACAAATATCTGGGCCCACTAGAGTCCAAAAGTGAACCCGCCTCGTAATTCGTGCAATAGTGCACTCGAACTTACGTGAACCGTAACTTCGCCGTCGAACATCCGAATTCGACGTGCCGCCTGTCTATGTATTCGTATCGTCCTTATCTACGTAACGGTCTTTGGCCCTCGGTCATTGGACCCCTCGGTCAAAAAGTCAACATTTGACCCCATTTTAACCATAATTACGAAAATGCCCCTAAACTTTCGAACGTCATAACTTCCTCCTCGAACGTCGGAATTGAACGTGCCACCTGTCTATGAACTCGTGATGTTCTAAACTACGTCACAGTCATTGATAAAAGTCCATTTGACCGCCTGAATGAAAAGTCAACATTTTGCCACAACTAGGAGCAAAACGGTCATTTCGCATCGTTCGTCCGATTTCACTCAACTAATCATGGATTAGCCTCACTAATCGTGATTAGTCACTAATCTAATTTAGGAATTCGGGACGGGTCGTTACATCACAAGTACACAAGGTGATCAAACTTCACAAGTTTTGGAAAGGATCACATATACAGAAGGTGATCAAACTTCACAAAACGTATTGTCTAATAGAAAGGTACTCCATTAAGAATTTGAACAACAATCAACCATCACTGCAAACAAAATAAATTGGCAGAAACAATAGCTGCCAAAACAGTTAAACTCAATCGACGGAATATAGTTTGTTCAAAAGTATCAACCACAATAGGATACAAAAAGATGGAAACTATAATGAGATAACAAAATATCCTTTTCTGGGTTTTCTATGGCTGCTTCACACAATACCTTAAAAAAACCCCGAAAATCAACACCCCAATCGTCGGTGGGCATTGTGGGAATGATGAAGATGGGTGGGTTTCTACTATATTTTCTATAATGTGGTAAGAACAATAGTAAATGTTCACTGGTCCATAGAGGTTCCATGGCAGCCACTTCCAGGAAGAATATTTAGAGTGAAGAAGATGATAGGGGAAGAAGATGAGCGAATTATGGTATGGGTTGTTGGGTTTAAATCAATCGTTATTATTTAATTGAGTTATCTCACCACTTGAATTTATAAATAATTATTAATTATTAATAAAGTTAAGATATACGGTCAATTGAGTCTAGTTCAGTTGGTTTTAGCGTTAACTTATAGGCAATTGGTCGAGCCTCAATGACATATTGTATAGATAATTTCCAATAAAATTATAAGGTTCAGTTGATTCTAATGTTGACTTATAGACAATTGATCTCAAGTTCGAATTCCAATAATATATTGTATAAATGATTTCAATAAATATAAGGAAGTGGTGAAATAAATGCATCCGAATTAGTTGGAAACAAAAATAATTGAGGAAAAAATTCATGAGAATGGAGATAGGATGTTATTACTTTGAATGTTAAAAGGTTTTTTTTTTTTTTTTGAAAAATGACTATTATTTAATAAAATATTTGTGTCAAAACTTGTGTAAAAAAATATGTGATGCTACAAATCCCCCCTGATATATATCACTTATCACAGAAATGTTTTTAAAAAAATCGATTCTGCTATAATTTTTTGAAATTTTTTTATGTTGTATTTTCATAATAAGTAGCTATACACTAAATAGATTTTTGTAAAAATAGCATTCAAAACCTCGAACCCAGCCCACTCCTAATCTGTCGATGCCGTCTGCATCTCCGGTTCTTCGCTCGCTGGCCGAAATCCCTTGATTCATATTACTAAAATATGTTTTAGTAATGTATGTTTTAATAGAAAATATGGCTTAATTCATATATTTGGTAATATTATTTTAATTTAGAATATATGTTTTATTTTAGAATATATATTAAAAATTATGAATATATGTGTTTTTGCTCCTTAATTTTTTATCATCATCAAAGTCTAACTTAGAATATATGTTCTAATTGATCAAAATTTATTATTAGGTAAATAATATGGCTTAATTCATATATTTGGTAATATATTTGGTAATCATTTATTAATAATAAATTTATCATTTATTACTAAAATATGTTTTAGTAATGTATGTTTTAATATAAAATATGGCTTAATTCATATATTTGGTAATATTTTTTTTTAATTTAGAATATGTATTAAAATTATGAATATATGTGTTTTTTTCCTTAATTATGAATATGTATTAAAAAAAAATGAAACCTTAAACGTTTTTTTTTTCAAAACTCAAAATGTATTATTAGGTAAAATATGTTTTAGTAATGTATGTTTTAATATAAAATATGAGGTAATTCATATATTTGGTAATATTTGTTTTAATTTTTAATATATGTTTTATTTTAGAATATATATTAAAATTATGAATATATGTGTTTTTGCTCCTTAATTTTTAATGAAGTTCAATGTGTAAAGTATTCTTAGTGCAACATTATCAATAAAATTATGTTTTAATTTAAGTTTATCTTTAAGATTTTATACTGTTAGTTATCGGCAGATCTATATTCTATCATATGATTCATCATATATTTATTATATCAAAGTCATTTTATAGTTTTTATTAGTCCTATATAACCATTATTGGATACTTAAGTTTTTCCTAAAGTTTCATTCCAAATTTCCAACTTTTGGACCAAATTTCCGTCATTTTTGTTGACCGTAAACGATATTGATATCGATACCGATATTTGGGGCGAGATATCCGTAAATTCGACTAGCAATATATCCGTCGATATCGATATTTCAATTCTTGTCATACGTGTAGAGAGAAATATTACTAAACCGTCATCAATTGTTGAGGATAATTAAAGTTTATTGGGGCGGTTCTTGATTGATTCTTCACAATGTGATAATGTTTAAGTCATCTGGTAAGCCTTTTTAGTAGTCATTACGATCAATTGAATTCTCTAAGGATAACACCGTGAGGCAGTTGCCTAAGGCTCCCGAGTTGAGTGGGCCCTTGAATTGTATACGACCAACACATGTTAGAAAAAGACTTGTTTCTTTCTTTACAGATTACAACGAAGATCCCACCTGCTCATTATTATTAATTATTTGTATTTGTTAGTTTGCTAATTGGCTCTATATATATTCCTTAAAAAAATATTATCATACGAATCCCACACTCACCGGCAGAGATTTTCTTAGTCCCTAGTTGCTTCTGTTTAATCCATTTCAGATTTATTTTTTTATTTATTCTTTGTTTCTATTATTTATTAATTATCATGACTGATCTATAATGTCCCACCAAAAATGGAGTTGCTTAGTCCATTGTCAAAGTTCATGCACCTTTGTGCATTCTCGGCGTCTACTTGGTCCGCAAACATCTTCAATGCAGACAAACACTTCCATTTTACTCAACCCTTTTACTAAAATAGTTGAGAACCTTGGAAAAACAAACATTCCAATATTTGAGTACAAATGTTAATTTAATATAGTTTGGTTTATTTTAAACCCCGCTATTGTTTCTCTCAATTATGTATACGTACTAACTCAGTGGCCATTATAGTGAAAAGTCTCAATTTTTTATCCACTCTATTATGTAGTGAGAAGTAATATAACTCGAAGAATTTTTGATATCGTTGGAATGTAAATATGAAACTGTTGATGTATAGATTAAGAATCTTACGTACTGAGCGTCTTATTTTCTTAAACCTTTTAATATGAATTGGGTGAGTTTGATGAATTCATAAGGTACTGTAAGCCATGTTGGACTCAATAAGTAAGGAAACTACAAGATTAAAGATGGACAGACTTCATAGTCAAATTTGTCAACATATTCGTACACTTCTCTTTTATTTTAATCAATCTATTTTTTTGTAATATGCTTGTGTCCTAAGGGCATCTCAAATTATGAGATAAATTTTGAGGACTACGTTAAAATTTAGCCTTAAAAATAATAATTTTTTAATAAATAGTATTGAATTGTATTTTAATATCTTCAATCATTTGGAGCTATATATCATTATTATTTCAATAATATATCATTATTATTTCAATAATATATCATTATTATTTCAATAATATATCATTATTATTTCAATAATATATCATTATTATTTCAATAATATATCATTATTATTTCAATAATATATCATTGAATCAATATAACTTTTTTAAACTGATATAATATTTTTAAATAAAATATATCATTATGGGAATTAAACTAATTAAACTAATATAATGCTTATTAATATTGTTTATGTTGTGTTATAATAATGACAATTCATTGGCATGTGTCTGTTTTCTGTTGTGTTGTAATAATGACAATTCCCATTAACATGTGTCTCGTTTTTTGTTGTGTTGTAATAATTGGCAATTCATTGTCACTCATATGAGAGGTTTTTCATGATGTGTTGTAAAAAAGTGTTATGTAAAAATTAAACAATAAATTATAAATTTAGTGAATAAAGATATTAACGTAATACACTTAGGTAAGCATAATTAGACTAACATTAAAAGATTATAACTTAGAACATAAAACACTTCAAATTGAGATTGAAACACAATAAAATACTTAAACATAATCGTCTTCCTCCATTACAGAATGTAGCCAGATGTTGAATCTAGATCTAGAAACAACTCATGTGCTCAAATCGCTCTGGAATTTCCCTTAACCCCCTTCAAAATACTCTGGAATTTCCCTTAACCCCCTTCAAAATACTCCTTACTCATTAGCTTGTAGCTAATTGTTAAAAACGAATGTTCCTAACGGCTAGATGCCGTCATCAAAGTTGTGTCATCACTTTTATAACCGTCGCTTCCAACGCTAAAAAAAATTAAAGAAAAATTGGGCAAGTGATGGCCAAATATCATTATTTAAAACATGTCAATATTTTCAGGAGACATTTCGAACACACAAGCCCTCAGTTGTTTTCCTTATGGAGACAAAAAAGCAATCAAGATCTTTAGATAAATTTAGAAGGAAAACTAGCCTCTCAAATTGTTATTATGTTGCCCCAGTTGGTTCTACTGGTGGCCTTGGCTTTCTATGGAATAAAAGCGTTGACGTTAGTATTTACTTATCAACTAAAAAATTGATTGACTCTACAATCAGTGAAATTTTTTTTTGGTAAAGTATTCGAAGCATCCTGGATTAATGGAACCCCTTATAGAGATGATAAACTTGAAATCTCGAAGTGGTTAAGTCACATCTTAGTTCTAATGGATATTCCTTGGATTTGTACGAGAGACTTTATGAATATCTCTGGGCCCATGAAAAATTGGGTGGTTGGCAAGAAAGAGTGCATAGAAGGAGATTTTCGCAAGAACTTACGAACATAGCAATGCTTGTTGATATGGGTTTAAAGGAAAACAATTCATTTGGAGAGGGGTTAGAGCTGACAATATGCTAATCCAAGAGAGACTGGATATGAGTTTGGTTAATACAAATTGGCAATCCTATTGGCCGTCTTCTGTATTGTATCATCTTCCTACGATAGGATCGGATCATTGCCCTATTCTTATCGATATGGATCCTAAAAAAAGAAATCGGAGAAGGCATTTTAAGTTTGAGGTTTACTAGATAAATGAATCTAATTAGGAGGTGCTAAAAAATAGTTGAGGGTTTCAATCATAATGTGGTGGCTAGTGTGTTGGGGAAATAAATCTCTTTTTGCCAAAATGCTCTGATTAGTGGAGCAGAGTCAGATTTTCAAATAAAAAACAGCGAATTGAGGTATTAACTTGTGAACTGGAGCAGCTCCAACTGAATTGGGAGAATAATTGGGATAGAATGGAACCAATAAAATTGGAGTTGGGGTTTTTTATATCAGAAAGTGAAAAATGCAACAAAGAGGAAATAGAAAGGAAAGAAAGGAAAGAAAGAAAGAATTTCTAGAACGGGATTAAGAGTAAAGACGCATAATATACCATAAAACGTCCACTCCTACGCCCAAAGGAAAAATAACTTAGTTTTGGGAGTAAGGGAGGCCATCATTGTTTAAAACAAACACTAAAAGTGATGGAAAGCGATCAATCCAAACTTCCATGCATATTCTTCATCAAAGTTGAGAAGTTAAGATATCAGTTACCTTATTTGTGTTCTGAGGAGTACATAGAAAACGGATCCGCTCGAAGTGAGCACGATGCATGCGGATCTGAGATAGAATGAGGAAGATTTCCCAATTTCCGCGGTCAATATGTCCTGAAAAACACAGGAAAAGATTTTGGAGTTCGACTCCATGATAGCGTTCTGGAAACTAAGGTTTCGAGCAAGTTCCACACTGGAGAGAACATGCCCAGATTTCGCAGTGAGGACATTTCTTGTGCACCTTGAATCACTAATAGCCCCACAGAAGCTCCACCTGAATTTCTGATAATGGCTCCAAAACTAGAAGGGTCAACTGAACAAGTCCAAGAGGCATCACATTTTATTTTTACAGCCGAGTATGAGGGAGGGCATCAAGAAGTAGAGCTAACCTGCGAAGTGTTTAAAGGCCTGATAGGGGACCGGGGGGAAGCAAAGGAACACCGGAATTCAGAGAAATTGGAATTGGGATGAATATGGAGATTTGAGGAGAAATATTGGCATTAGCTATCTCGAATTAAATGGTTGAGTGATGGGGATGCCAATATTAGTTTCTTTCATCAATATACCAGTCAAACGAGGCAGAATATTGTCGAAAAAATAATCTAAAATTGGAGAAGACATTTGGGCAGAAAAGGATTTGGAAATGAGACAAACAGTTGAAGCCTGCTTTAAAGTCATTTTCAAGAGTTTTGAACAACGAGACTGGGAAAAAATCCTCTCTTTTGTCGACAATGTGGTAAGTCCGAAGCATGAATGCAGACATCTCAGCGGCCATCCCCAAATAGGAAGTTAAAGTAGCGGCTTTCCAAATGGGTGCTTCGAAGGCTCCTAATCCAGATGGATTCTCAGGAATCTTCTGCCATAGCTTCTAGGAAACTATCAAAGATGAATTGATGAGTGTTGTTAAAAGGTTCTTTGATTTTTTTCTTCCAATTCACAAACTGAACACAACCAACATTGCCCTTTGTCCCAAAGTCCCAAATCCAAAGTCCCAAATCTTGAGCTTGTGTCTCCGCTTAGACCCATAGCCTTGTGCAACTATGCATGCAAATTCGTTTAGAATGTCCTCTCAAATAGATTGAAACCCTTTTTATCTGATTTGATCTCACCATAACAAAGTGCCTTCATCTCTGAAATGTAAATCCATGACAACATTATTACTGCCCATCACTATGCCAAAATGGGCTTATACGTCACTAATTAGATGACAATTTATGTTAAATGTGATGTCTTATTATGAGAGATAACGGTTTAGGCTAAAACCATCGTCTATGACAGTAAATAGACAACATTGTTTCTATTAACTCCTATATATATGATATGTGGGATGGAAATTTTTTCCCAAGGTGAAAGCGACAAAGGCAAAAACCTAAAAATATTAAGAAAACACTCTAAACACTATTGTTAAATGTTATAATGCTTTGTTATTTTAATTATTTGTCTATGTTCGTAAACTTGTAATATAGTGGAACTTTTAATCTCTTTCCACATGTATGGTTGAGATGAATACTTGGGTTATTTGACCTAAGTATAAAAGCTAAACTATGTGAGAAATATCAAGAAGTCTTTTGTAAAAGCTAAACTGTGTCTATTTTTTTTTAACTCTCTGCGCTTTCCTTTTGCTCTCTGTCAACTGCAACTGTCTACTTACAGATGTCCAGTTGCAACTGTCACTGAAGCTATTTCAGTGTTAAACTAAAATTGGCTTATTGTTCGATTGCAACTGTTCACTCGAACTGCAACTGTTCGACTGCAACTGTTCTCCGGAACTAAAACTGTTGTGAATCAGAAGAAGCAAACTAAATTCCAACATGGTATCAGAGTTGTGTTGATCAAGAAGCTATTTTAGTGTTAAACTAAAACTGGCTTATTGTTCGATTGCAACTGTTCACTCGAACTGCAACTGTTCGACGGAACTAAAACTGTTGTGAATCAGAAGAAGCAAACTAAATTCCAACATGGTATCAGAGTTGTGTTGATCAAGAAGCTATTTCAGTGTTAAACTAAAACTGGCTTATTGTTCGATTGCAACTGTTCACTCGAATTGCAACTGCTCGACTGCAACTGTTTTCCGGAACTAAAACTGTTGTGAATCAGAAGAAGCAAACTAAATTCCAACATGGTATCAGAGTTGTGTTAATCAAGAAATAGAGTGGGGCGTAGTGGGTGTAGTGGATTCTGAAAAAGGGAAAAATTCTAAGTGAAACCCTAGAATCAATCTCTTCAAATTCATGGCTAATTCAAGCAATGGCGGAGATATTACAACTCCAGTTTTCAATGAAGTAAACTACGACTTTTGGAGAATAAAGATGAGGACTATCTTCTTATCTCATGAGTTGTGGAGCTTGATAGAACATGGCTATGAAGTTCCTCAAAATTCTGAAGTTTTGACAGAAGCTCAGAAGAAGGAATTGAAGAACAACATCAAGCGAGATGAAAAAGCTCTTGGGATAATACAAGGAGCACTTTCAGATAAAGTATTTCTGAGAATCTCAAATGAAACCATGGCAAAATCAGCTTGGGATATTCTTGAGAAGGAATACAGAGGTTCTACCAAGGTAAGAGCAATTAAATTACAATTTTTGAGAAAAGATTTTGAATATTATAGAATGAAGGATGATGAATTTCTAGATACTTACTTGAGTAGATTATCTGAAATAATAATCAAATGAGAAGTTATGGAGAAAAAATTTCAGATAAAAGACTTGTGCAAAAATATTTTATTAGTTTGACACAAAAGTATGATAGTATTGTAACTGTGCTTTAAGAAAATAAGGATTATCTACTTTGAGTATTGAAGAGTTAATTGGGTAAATTAAGGATTTGATCAAAGAATCTCTAGACATGTTGATAATGTGTTGAGAGTACTTTCCAAACACTAAGCTTGAGTTCATCAAAGTCAGAGTAGTCAAGTTATGGTCAAGGAAAGGCCAAGTCCAACCATAATTGGAAAGGCAAAAATAAGAAATGGGAAGGAAAGAGTAATGTTGAAAAGAAGAAAAGCTTTGACAAAGGGTCAGGTAGTGATCTAAAATGCAATGCGTGTGAGAAACCTCATTCCGGTGTGTGTTGGTTTGAGGGAAAGGTGAAGTGCTACAAGTGTAACAGGTTTGGGCATATGCAAAAGGATTGTACCTACAAGGGCAATGAGCTTGCCAATTACACTGAAGAACAAGGGAAAGATTCTCACATGTTCTATGTTGGTCATGACACAACCATTCAAAAAAGTTTCAAGGTTTGGTTTGTAGATAGTGGTTGTAGCAATCACGTGACAGCAAATAAGAATCTTTTTATGAATATTGACATTTCAAACCTAACCAAAGTGAAGATGGGAAATAGGCAACTAGTTGATACATTGGGAAAATGACTATTGCTGTGAAGATGGTGTTTTCCCTGCACTTCAACCCTCTCCCACTGAATACCCAGTCCATTCCTTTTTTCCTCCTCTCTCAAAAGTCTCTCCTTTCTTTTACCCAATGCCAAAGATGATGCATGGCACCTTCCCACTTACCATAGTGACACTTGTAACTTTAAGAACAAGCCCAGCACCTCTGTTTGTGACTCGCCTATTTGACCTAGTAAAATGACCATAACGCCCATGATAATACTATTTACCAAAATACCCATGAACGTTTAGACCCTTAACTTGTCCATATGGTGTTCATTTTTCGCATGCCACCTGTCTATGAACTCAAAACTTCGAGACCTACGTAACCGTAATCACAACAAGCTCATAAAGTACCCGAGGCAAAAGTCCACTTTTGACCTCCTAGGGGTAAAATCGTCAATTAATTTATGAATATGCCATGATTTCTAGGACGGGTCGTTACAGTCTTCCCCCTTACAGAAATTTCGTCCTTGAAATTTACATAGAAATATCAGGGTCCAACTCTACAATTCCCATAGCAACAAATACTCAAATCTCGGGAATTCCACATATGAGGTTTTAACTCGTCTTAAGCATGACACCTCTGAGATCTCTCGGGAATTACACATCTGAGCCCTCTTGGGAATTACACATCCAAGGCCACCTCGAGAATTACACATCTGAGGTCAACTCAGGAATTACACATCTGAGCCCTCTTGGGGATTACATATCTGGGTCCTCCCAGGAATTACACATTCGGGGCCACCTCAGGAATTACACATCTGAGGTCAACTTAGGAATTACACATTTGAGCCCTCCCAAGAAATACACATCTGGGTTCTCTCAGGAATTACACATCTGGGGCCACCTAGGGAATTACACATCCAAGGTCAACTCAGGAATTACACATATGAGCCCTCCTGGGAATTACACATCTGGGTCCTCTTGAGAATTACACATCTGGGGCTACCTCGAGAATTATACATCCGAGGTCAACTCAAGAATTACACATTTGAGCCCTCCCAGGAATTACACATCCAGGTACTCTCGGGAATTAAAAATTCGAAGCCACCTCGGAAATTACACATCCGAGGTCAACTCATGAATTACACATCTAAGCCTTCCCGGGAATTGCACATCCGAATTCACCCAGAAATTACACATCCGGGGCATACTGAACATGAGTACAAAGCACTAATTTCAAAACAAACCTTTGACTCCAAATCAAGTCAAAACATTTTCATTCGGGTCTAAGGCCAAAACATTATTTCTATAAAAACCAAGCAACCATGCTTTTACAAAAATCTTTGACCTAAACCCAAGTCAAAACCATTTTCAACACTGGGCATGAGCCCAAAATTCTATTTTCACAAAATAACGTAAATCATATCCAGAAATCAATAAATAAATTCAAAAAAATCACCCAAGAATATTTTCAAATCAATGCAATCAAATCATGCAATAAATCATTTAACTATGCTTGCATCACAGTTTATAAAACGAATAACCACATAAAGACGTTCAACTTGTAAGCTGGTTGCTCTGATACCAAATTGGCAGTACTCGCTCCAAAAGAGCTTTGATAACCGTATCTAGTCCTGCTCCCATTTGATACCTTAATCAATGTATTTGAAATACCCTGAGCACTTTTATACATAAATAGAAAACCTACCAGGCAAGGGATTTATTTATAATAACTATATAAGAATTACAATTTTGATATTTAAACCAAACTGAAACTATCCTCACGGGGTCACCAGTAACGACCCGTCCTGAATTTCGGGATTACTTTAGTGAGTAATTGCGAATTAATGTGACTAATCCTGGGTTATTTGCGAGATTTAGGAAGGACGGTGTAAAATGACGATTTTGCCCCTAGGAATGGGCGAAAAGTTGACTTTTAAATCGGACGGTCAAATGTACTATGATCGATGACCGTGATATAGATCAGGATGTTACGAGTCCGTAGAAAGGTGGCACGTCGAAATCGGACGTTCGACGGGGAAGTTATGGGTCTAGGAAGTTTTATAGTACTATTCACACAAACCGAGAAAATCGACACGTGGTATATTTTGATTGGGGAAAAATCTGGGGAGGACCCACCAGATGAGTGACAAGTGTCACCCATCCGATTGGCCCAAAACCCAATATTTTTGGTTTATCCTCATCTGTTTCAATCATCCTCTCTCTGTTTTCTCATAACCCCCGAACCCCTCCCCAAAACCGTGCAACCCAACCCACACAAACACCCCCTAACCATCATCTGATGCTACTAGGCCGTGATCGAAAGTGAAAGGGGTGTCGAGATGATCGTGGTAGTGGCCACGGTGGAGCAACGACGGCGAGGTAAGGGCTAAACTCGTGAGCCTGTTTTTAGTTCAAAAATGGTAGATTTTGTTTCGATGATTGTTGACCAATTTGGTGACTTGGGTGAGATTCCTGAGGACGAGACGAGTTGATTGGGCTTGGAACCGAGGATCCCGGTGGCTGGAACGGAGAGAAATCGACAAAGGAAGTTCATGGGTGCAACAGGTAACTTCGAGCCCTTTTCTTATATTTTTGGGCTGGTAGAACTAATCTAGGGTCTAGGACGATCAAAACCATCGAATAATGAAAGGACATGGTTGAGAATTGAGGGAGAACTGACTGGGTCAGGTCGCGGGTCTGTGCGACCCGTTTGCAAGCAGTCGGGTTGACCCGGTTGGAGGTCAGGGGTGACGTGATGTTAGCAATGACGTCATCAGGGTGACGTCAACATGTCAGATAGGGACCAATGGGAGCTTGACACATGGTACTGTCCGTGTTGACGTCAGCGTTGACCGTTGACCGCTAACCATTGACCGCTGAAGTCAGCGTTGACTTTGCTGACGTCAATAGCGTTTACTTTTTAGTCAACGTTGACTTTTGGTTTGACCTGCACATGTGCATATATTTCGATGTGGAACCAGGACCATTTTAAAGGTTTCGACGATCCGGATCTAAAGGTGGTGGTTTCGGGTCGATCGAAGATTGTTAAGTTGGTCAAATCGAGGTTTTTCACCTCAAGAAGCGTGTCCGGGACACGTTGAATTTTCTAGGAGTTTGGGGTTTTATCCTATAGACTTGTATAGATAGTTAGTGACCTTCAGGTGTGATTTGGACATGATTTGGAAGTCTCAGAGATGGTGGATTAGCCTCGGGGAGGCTTATGACATGCGTATCGAGGCGGCAACTAGGACAGTCTATGAGTGGACATTTGTTTTATAACTATGATGCATGCATAACTATTTTACATGCTTTATATATGTGTTTTGTGATGATATGATTGTGGTATTTGAGCTTTACGTATTTGCACGTATTTGGAAGTTTCTTATTTTATATTGTGTTTATACGTGCTTGTATTTCAATAATGGATTGGTGAACTGATTTTGGATTTGGAAATATGAAATCGGGCATGAGACCCATTTCATTTGGAAACTATCGGACTTAGAGTTAATTTGATTTAACGAGATATCGGGTTGGAGGCCCATTTGGTTTACATGATCGGGCTAGAGACCCAGATGATTATGATATCGGGCATGAGTCCTAATTGTGGTTTATAAATGTGATTTCAGGTTTGGAGTCCCTAAAACGGATTTGGATTTGAGTACTTGGATTTCTGGATTTATGATAGTTTTATGGAAATTCCGGGCATGGCCACTTTGAGATGTTTTGAAAGGATTTTATAAAGATGTTTTCCATATACCATCCTTATATGAGGATATGTTGACAGGACCCGTCCCAATCCCACTGGGACCACCCGGGGACGTGTCCCGCTCTCGTTTGACAACGACTCCAAACATACCAAAAGTGCCCTTAAACGAAAACTAAATACTTCAAAATAAGCAAATAACATTCAACAAAATAGTTCAGAGTAACAAGCTGTCAGACAAGGGATAGTACAATACAAAACATGAGCACAATAGTCAGGGTACATTATTTGGTGCTCAACCTACCCACTGGGGGTGTACAGGTGCACAGCGAACTAGTCTAACCCTTTTCCTCCGGATCCTCCTCTAATCCCGTGTCACGGCCTGGAGGGGTCAGTAAAACATTTAAAGAGTGAGTGGGTCGAAAATAAACAGTTTATAAATCAATTTAATAACAAAGTAAATCATAAGGTTTTACCCCTCCGTTTTCCAAATCTTGCATGCATTGAAATCATAGTATCATACTAGAATCATAATCATAGAATCATTTAATAATCAAAAGGGAAAATCAACATACTAGTGCACTGTAAAACCCAACCCCGGCATCCCCGATTCCTAATAATGATGTCACAGTTCTAAGGCTACGCATTGCCACTCAGGGTCTCAAACCCGAGACTCCCCTAGGTCCATCAGTGCCCGATATCCCAATCACTGCCCGAGGTGTATTAAACATGACTTCCTGAGAGTAAGCAACCCAACGGGGGTTAACTCCACTCAGTCAGTGCCCCGTGACTACTCTAGGGTCCACCCAGGCCAACGACCCTCCCTAGAGGAGACAAGATAGAAAGGTAGGATAGTACAGCACAATAATAGTATAGTTACCCTGTGTCCCCCGGACATCCCTGAAAACATTCCATATATAATCCAGACGGGTATCATCCCCAAAACATCATAATAAGTAATATAAGAATTCCCATATAGTACCCATATAAATCATAAGGTGGAATAGTAAAATAGTTTATGCATGCAATCCTTTAAAAAATCAAATAGGCCACTCACACACGGTCCTCGATGCTCAACGACCACCTAAAACCTGTATTAACATATCCAAGAGTCACTAAGGGACCCTACTAGTTCAATACTAGTACCCTAGAACAGATCAGTCCCGAAAACATAGCCCGGGCACTATTCCCAAGGCTTCAAACCCCATTTTGACCGTCATAATGATCTTCGATCAACACGAAACCATCGCCATTGGATCCGTATCGTCGAAACCTTGAAAATGGTACTGGCTCCACTAAAATTACTATTCACACGTGCCCCCACGTGCCTGGTCAACGCGTGGTCAACGCTGCTACAGTGTTGCTAACGTCAGCATGACGACATCTCTGATACATGTCAGAAGACACGTGTCATGCTCTGGTTGGCCCCTGGTCTGAAAATCTCTGACATAATGATGTCATCATGACGTCACTATTGACGTCAGCATGATGACATCATCAGTGTTACAGTACCGGGTCAACCCGGATTCCTGAAACCGGGTCGCCGTCGACCCGTGGCTTGACCCGTTCCCAGAATCCATTTTCGGCCACCATTTTCGATAGGGTTTGCTCATAAAGGGTCTTCTAGGTCTGTTCTATGGATCTAGGACCTCAAAAATGGAAACAACGGTAAGTTCCATACTTGGTCTTCGAAGAAAACTTATGGCTGCTCCGGTTGTCTTCTCTGGCTGGCTCGTTTGTTTCCAACGTCGAAACCAGCTCCCAGCAGCTCGTCACCGTCCCTAGATCGTGTCCCAAACAAAAGAAACGAAACCCGGACGTTAAAAGGGTCTCACCCAAAAACTTAGAAAAACTGGCTCCTCGGGTTTTGCGGTTTACCTCCGCCATGTCGCCGCCGTAGGCCGTGTCGATTGCCTCACTGTCTTCTTGGGGTCCTAGCGGTCCTACCTTGGGCTTGGTTCCAGTCGAGAAAACGGGTTGAGGGTGTTCGGGTTTTCTGGATTCGTGTCTCCTGTCTCAGGTCTGGAGGTTTCTTCTGGGTTTTTAGACAGAGAGGATGGAGATGAGGGTCGGTGGTTCACGGTGGAGATGAAGATGATGATGGTGAGGACGGTGGTCGTCGTCTGGTGGCAAGGATGGTGGTCGGCTGGATGTTTGGTGCAGTGGAAACCCGGGTGTGTGTGTTTGTTCACGGTGCAGGAAGTATGTGTGTGTCTGAGGGAGAGAGATGAGTCGTGCAAAATAAAGAAAAGGGGAGAAGGAATGAACGGCTCAGATCAGTTTGGGCAGGAAGGATGAAGGGTTGGGGTTAATTGAGGGAAATTTAATATTTAAAAACTGACCAATAGGTGTAGACCCAACTTTATTGGAATAGTAATTTCTAGGATGAGTGACACTTGTCACTCATCCGACGGCTCAGATTAAATCTAGAGTTTTGCACAGATTTGATTATTTAATTATTATTTTACGTTTTGTTCTCGGTTCGTAAATTTCGCTAAAACGATTCCGTGACCATAACTTTTTCATACAAACTTCGATTTCGACGTACCGTCTGTCTACGGATTCGTGACGTCCCGATCTACGTCATAGTCATGGGTCAAAGTCCAAATTATTCCCCGAGTCGAAAGTCAAAGTTTCCCCCCTTCAAGGGTAAAATAGTCATTTCACCATAAAATATTAATAATCAAGGTTCGGGTCATTACATATGTGGATGGTCTCCTCTAGATGTCTAGGACACTGGGGAAGTCATGGTGCATTGCCTGCGAGGGGTCATTGCACGGAGTGATCGGACCGTATAGTGACTTAGGAGCAGGATTGCTATTATTAGACGTCTGGGACATCAGACATCTGGGATGTCAGAGATTGATCCAGAGAGACCCCGGGCAGTACGCGTTGCTTAGACTGTGATATGACATCTCGGATGTCAAGCGTCTGGGACGCTAGCCATCTAGGATGCCGAGGATGGGTATTTGGATTACAGACTTATTGGATTTATGAAATGGTATTTCTGTGTTTATGGATTTGGGCAGTGGCCCATATGATTTGGATTTACGGTTTTGGACTGAGTTCCCATACATGGTGATTTTATGGTTTTGGGCTAAGACCTTAATGATTTGAAGAAAGAAATGGCTTTGGTTTTCTAAACGATTTTTATGATATTTAAATTAACTGGTTTGCGAATACATGCTTGTTTTTAAGTGAAGGGCATAAATGTCTTTTTTGAAATGTGTTTTACTAAACTATTTATTTTCCTCTACTCACAGATTTTATGGTTTTTAATGCCCTTCAGGTTGATCACGATGCAGGCTGTAGCGATGACCGAGACATCACACTCTGCCACTGATTTGGGCACCCTCTAGAAGCCCCAATGGGCCGTTGGTCTAGGTTATCCCTTGTCTGGCCTTCGTGTTACACATGGGTGAGACGAGTGTTTGGCCTGAGTGTCACACATGGGTTAGACGGGAGCATGACACATCCCACGTAATCCTAGGGGGATTGGGATGGGTCATGTCATCACCGCCCATATACAACCCATTGGCTTTGAAGAATCAGAAAAGTGTGAAGTCGGCTCCTATTGAGCCTTAAATATAGCATCGTATGGACCATAATGATTCACCCACATAAAAATATCATTGGATCTGTAAGGAGGAAGGGAGGAATTTTCATGTTGACTAGTTCTCTAGAAAACCATGCACATGCCCTCACGCACCGATGTGGCTCCCTTCGAGTAGGGTTCACCCGTGTGCAGGTGCAGTTTCACCTGCATTTACCTTCTTCCCCTAGTGGGTTGACATGCGACCTGCAATCTGGGGTTCGACCTAATAACCCCAACTCGGTTCAATCTATCCCCTTTTGACACGACCCATCCTAATTCCCCCGGGATTAACGTGAGATGTGCCATGCTCTCGTCTGACACGATGACAGGACCCGTCCGACAAGGGACGTTGATAACCGTGCCCGATCCTGCTCCCATCTGACAAGTCCACTGAAGTTCCGAAATTACCCCGCAGCACCTATTAGACAGGGGATGATTGTCTTGATTTCTCCTTAAGCCTCCACCTCTAAACTAGCCCTGATCCTCATGTCACAGCTTGGAGGGTCATCAAAACAGAAAATGTGTGAGTGGCAAAAAATAATATAATTTGAAAACACATTTCAAAATATATTATTTACCCTCCAGTTTATCAAACCATGCATGCATAGGGTCAAACACATGAATCACCGGCTTCCAAGCCAAAACACATGAAAATCATTTCATAAAACCATTTTATCATAAAAAAAATCACATAACTCGGGAATTACACATCCGAGGTTCCATAAATCATTTCATAAAACCATTTTACCATTTTATCAAGCCCAAAATCTCATTTCACGTAAATTCATAAAATCATATCCATAAATCATTAAATATTCCATAAAATCATCATTAACTCACAATCCAAGTCAAAACATCATTTTAAAATCCTAGGCCTTGCCCAAAACATCAATTGCACTTTCCTCGTAAAATGTGCCTGAAAAATCGATTAAATAATCCATAAATTCAATAAATAATCGTATCAAATCATCATGCAATCATTTCACAGCAAATCATGCAATAAATCATGTAAAACATTTAGCTATCCATGCATCATAATTTAGAAAAGAAACGTCCACTCATACACTGTCCAAATCGCTCGTTTTCCAAGCTGCACGTTTTTCCGTAATTTCTGGTACTTTTCAGGAATCCCAAGTCCTGCCCAAAATCATCATTAAGGTCACTAATGACTCAATTAATATCATATTAACTTCCCATAATTTTTTGGGAATTTAATACGAATTTAAAATGGAACATAATCTTTCGGACCCTCGAAATAGTATTGAAATGGTGTCCGATCGACTCGAAACCAACGCCAAAATGTTCGTTACATTGCATAGAGTAAAAGTCATGTTGACCATGCCTTCCAACTCAGCCTCACGTGCCCTCACGCGCCACCGCAAGCTGCTGGGCGTGAAGTCCACGCGCCAGCTACAGTGTCACCATCTTCACTCGTCTATCTTCTAACGGGTCCCTGCAACCCGCGACATGACCCGTTCAATTCTCCATTAGTTCTTCATCAATTTCTTCAATTAATTCACCTAATAGCATCGTTATGTGTCCCATTAAGGTTCTGTAATCTTAATTACTTAAGAACTTACCTCCATTCCTCAGTTCGATATCGATTTCTCGAAGAACAATCGAGCACTGTGCATCCATCGCAGTCCACTAATTCGACCCTTTTTCTTTCACGTGATGCATCAACAAGCTTCGTAGGATCCTACTAAGCATATTTCCAAGGAAAATTACAGCCTTCAACCCCTCCAATTACTCGAAAGAAATCTCAAATTTTCAAGAGGTTTGAGGGTTCTGTTCCTGACCAAAACACCATCATTTTTCTTCTTTTTTGATTGGGTTCGACTCGGTTTGAGCTCAATACGCTTAATCCAATGTCAATTGTGAGGTTTAAGCCCAAATTCAAGATTGAACAAATTGAGTTTCAACGTTCGGTTTTCCTTTTTTCTCAATTCTTCTTCTTCTTTCTTTTTCCTTTCTTCCACTCGTCTTTCTCTTTCAAATGCTCTCAATTTCCCTCTATTTACGAGTAAATTGATCAGGCCAGTTTGCTATTTCCCTTTGTTTCCCAGTAAATTCATCAGGAAAGTTTGCTATATATTTAAATTTGTCCTATCCAAATATCAAACGACATCAATGCCACTAATTGTCATCTGCACAGTGGTATGTGTCACTTAATTACCTAACTGACTAACCCACACGGTTGAATCAGCCATTCACCTGCCCAAAAGACCATTTTTGCCCCCTCCACACATAATTACCAATGCCCCTCATAATTCTAGACCCGTAACTTCCACGTCCGAACTCCGATTGACGCATGCCACCTGTCTACGGACTCAGCGTCTCGGGACCTACACAATGGTCCTTACGGAAAGTTGAAACAAGGTCCTGAACAAAAAGTCAACTTTTGCCCCATAACCAAGGGCAAAATTGTCCTTTCCTTCCAATTTTTCTAATTTTTCCTTTTTCAAATTTTCGGGTCGTCACACACGAAGTGTTAGACAAGGGATAACTCAAAATCTCAGCCCGTTCGAGGCTTCCAGAGTGCGCCAGGATCAGTGGAGGAGTGTGATGTCTCGGTCTCTGCTACAGCTTGCATCCGCTATCAACCTGAAGGGCATTAAAACCATTAAAAGCTGTGAGTGAACGAAATAAATAATTTGTAAAACACATTTTATAAGAGGACGTTTATGCCCTTCACTAAAAAGCATGCATGCATTCGAAAACCAGTAATCAAACTATTTACTTTATTAAATCATTAGGGCCTTAGCCCAACATCATAAATCCAACCATGTGGGAACTCAGCCCAAACCCAATCACGTGGGAACTCAGCCCAAAACCAATCATGTGGGAACTCAGCCCAAAACCAATCAATATTAAATAACCAGTTTATCGAAATACAATGTAACCAACCCTTGGTATCCCTGATGCCTAATCAATACCATTGTCACAGTTTTCCAAGCTACGCGTGCTCCTTGGGGTCCCAATCCCGAGTCTCCCCAGGGTCCACCCAGGTCAATGACCCGCAAATCAATGACCCTCCCTGGGGGGTATTATCCATAATTGCACTCCTGAGCATGAGCTGCGCCTCGTGGCAGCCTCTCAGGTAGTGCACTATGATTACTCCGGGATACGACGAGACGTTCGCAGAAGACAATCAACCAATCCAGGATACTACGGGGCGTCTGGAGGGAAACCACTTGAGGGGATGGTATATGGAAAACATTTCATAAATCATCTCAAACCGTTCAAAGGGACTTATGCCCGGGATTTCCATAAAACCATCATAAATCCACAAATGGGTCTCGTGCCCGAAGTATAAATTTCATAAACCATTTCCACAATTCCAATTTCCAATTTCAAGGGTCTTAGCCGAAATTCCATTTCATAAACTAACTCGGCCTCAAGCCCGATATCATAACCAAATGAGCCACCAGCCCAATGCCTCATTAAATCAAATGGACACCAAGTGCTACAGTTCGTAAATCAAATGGGTCTCAAGCTCGGTTCCATATTTTCAAATCCGAAATCATACCATTGAACCAATAATAAAACCATAATCACGTAGAAACACAATATAAAACCGTAAACCTCGAAATACTGGCAAATACGTGAATACTTAATACCAAAATCAAATCCATCATAAGCCACATATTTAAAACATATAAAATAGTTATGCATGCATCAATTTAGAAATCCATTTGTATTCACAAACCGTCCTAGCTACCGCCTTGATATGCGTACCATAAGCCTTCCGGGGCTAAATCCATTTGTGGTTTATGATGAAAACCCCCAAAGCTCCAAGAAAATTCAACAGGTGTTGGACACATTTCTCGAGATGAAAAGCCCTGATTTGACCAACTTAATGATCTCCGATCGACCCGAAACTATCACCATTGGATCTGGATCGTCGAAACCTTTAAAATAACACTGTGCCCACCGCGAAATTCGAGCCCATGTGCCCCCACGTCCCTAGTCAAACAGAAAGTCAACCCTAAAAGTCAACACTGACTTCATGTAGACAACACTGACAACTCTGACAGTGCCACGTGTCGAGCTCCCATTGGTCAATGTTTGACATGTCAGTCTGACATTGTCAGACCTGACATGATGACGTCACCTTGATGATGTCATCGCTGACGTTACCCTGATGATGTCATCACGCCATCCTTATCCTTCGACGGGTCCTACTACCGGGTCGTACATTACTCGCTACCCAACCCAGTCCCCATTTCTTCGATTCTCAACCAAAATCGATGGGATTTCATCCTATAAACTTGACCCACTGCCCTTAATCGATCTATAACCTTAAAAACTCCTTTGGATCCAAGAACAATGAGCCCAGATTCCTCCGTCGAGTTCCCTCGATTCCGGCCACCTCTGGCTTCGAAACCAGGCCCACTGAGTTCATTTCGACCTCAGGAACATCTTCCAATCACCAAATCGATCGGTACTAAACAAAACCAATTCCACCATTTTTTATCCAAAAATAGGCCTCACGGGTTTGGGCTTACCTCACCATCGTGACCATCTTACTCTCCTCTCCAACTTTCATTCACGGGTCACAAGCAAAGGATGGAGATTGAAGGCTGTTTGTGTAGTTGTTTTTCTGTGTGTGTTTGTTTAGGTAGGATGAACATGATGCATAGGAAGGGAAGAGATATGTGAGGGTAATAATACAAATATATTTTAATAATAAATTACTCAATCAAAACCAGATCCCTTTTTTAAGGAAACCCACCAATGGGATGAGTGACCCTGGTCACTCATCCAAGGGCCCATACTAATTAATCACCCAATCAGAATTAATTATTATTTAATTCGAATCCCAGGGCACTAATTAAATCAATTTCGATCTCGTAACCATAATTTTCCCGTTCGACATCAGATTTCGACGTGCCACTTGTCTACAGACTCGTGACGTCTCAATTTACGTAACGGTCCTCGATCTTCGTATGTTTGACTCTCCAGGTCAAAAGTCAACATTTTTCCCAATTCTAGGGGCAAAACGGTCATTTTACACCTCTCGTCCGAATTCTCTCTACTAATACCTGATTAATCACGTTAACACATAATTAATTAATATTTAATCCTGATATTCGGGACGGGTCGTTACAACCTTCCCCAATTAAAAAATTTCGTACTCGAAATTTAAACTAATCATATCTCCATATCCAAATCATGGAAATCTAAACCTGCCCCACACCTGGGCCTTACATCTTGTGTACACATGTACACCTACTAACCAGCACAATACTTTTCTGCACCTAGACGTTCCACCAATACAAGCGTCGAATCGTCTACACTAGACCACGTCGAGTGAAATTGATCATACATTCCGAGTTGATATCACTTGACAATTCTGCCATCACGCCGACACTTCCAAACCTGTCACCACTTTGACAATCGTTAGTCAAAACTAACATCTTTCATAATTTTAGCATGAAAGTTTACCTCAATCATCAATCCGCTCTGACATCTGCTCCCACTGGAAGTTATCAAACCTCACTAGTTCCTGAAGATCCATAAGGTCGCACTCAGCTAACACTCACGACTCCATGGTCACTATTCGAGTCACCAATACAACCCTGACTCACTCAAGAGTCGCAATAAGGTACCTCGTACCAAATCTTCCTCATCAATCCACGCTGATGCTAGTGAGAGTCACAGAGCAGTCGCTTCACGCAAAACAACCCGTGGTTACACTAACCACCAACTCATTGCACATGTGGATACACAATCCACGTCTCACTCACCTGGGAACTTGCAGGAAAGATTTCTTACCTTAAATTTCAATAGACATTAAAATCAGCTCGATAGAATCTCCAAACGATGAAATGAATCTTACTCAACCAGTGTGTAACTGGACCCCAGCGAATACCTACCGAGCCGTGATAACACATCTCCGCGTTATGGTTCCACTAGCCATCCACGGCTCTGAGCACCTACTCCTACAATTACTGAACCCATCAAAATCACTCTCGCCCATCACACAATATTCAATGTCCAGTCCACATTCTCAACAATTCCAATGATATCGGAACTAAGCTGATCACCAACACTCTCATCAACATACCACTAGTACATCTTATATACCGTCACCAAGAACCAATCAGGCCTGTCCAGTATTGGTCCTCGCATAACGTACCTAGTACGTACATCCATCCACCAACTAGTCCACTACATAGCTCGTAACTAATCACGTTTCAATTCTGGAGTCTATCTGTCCAATCCCGTATGAGACATACCATACACTCCAATTTCGTGTCCATTTCGTGTCTCCCGGTCACCCTACCAGCATCTAATCGTCTACTCCCAATCATGTCATCCAATAAGTACCAATCCGCATCATATCCACCAAGGCGTACCAATTCATGCCTAATGAATATCCAATCGCATCCACGTCTATCGAGATGTAACAACTCCGATCCTACCGGATACCTGCTCATTTGATTTCGATATCGTACCAGATCGGCTTCGAAAGGAAGTCAATCCCCACAATAAACCTCAGTTACGCGATAGCCTCCACCCGACAATCACTGATACTTCCGATCTGAATGAGTAAATCCAAGATCCATACTTATCCACATATCCAAGACAGATCGTATACTCTCTTCACATATCCAACCTTTGTCTTGTCATCTCACCAACTATTTCTAGAGATTCTTCAACTTTCTCACAATACGATTCTCCTCTGCTCCTAGCTTAGCATAATCAGCGAGGTGAGGTCTGCCAACACAGCACGACATCACAACCTACGTGATCCTGATCCACCACTTATCCTGATCATCGATATCACGATCCAGATCGACACAACACCCTAGATCCTAAACACCACGACCCTAGGTGAATCCACACTAGCTCTCTCTCAACTAACGACCAGATTTCAGGTCATAGGGTCTTACACCCTTTTTAAATCCTTCGGCTATCACATCACTCCTCAACCATTTTCCACATCTAAACATATCAGTCAAAAGATGAGACACGTCTAGACTGTGGGTTCACTTCAATTACCTCATATCGGTCCTTGTCATACCACCTAGAGAAAATCAAGGATGATCTAAGACGTTGACAAAAAAATTCATCCTTCATGAGTGCAACACAATCCGACTACACTTACCACGTTTGGTGACACCAGGCACCATCTACTAACGAGCAGGAATTGAGAAATATCCGTCACCGACTTCATTTTCGAATGCCCAACTTCTCTTGTCCAATGACCCAAAGCCAATCATGGGTCCACCAACCAATACATGATAAACGTACTAGTGATAACAAACATCATCTACCACAGGCAGAAAATGAGAAGTCACCCTTAGTGACTTCAGAATACCCATCACCAATGCGGAATCAAGCACTCTTCTCATTGTCTCAATCATAACTTCTTTTGATTCCGAAGTTCGAACCACTGAACCGCCCAAGTCCCTAACTCAATAGGACATCATCCACATGTCCGTAAATAGTCCAACTTAACACCCAACTCATCTATCCATTTATACTGTTTCATCCAATCACCACTTATCCACCTCAATCACTATTGGGACTCTACCCAACATATCTCAACCACTGCTGGATCCCATCCAGTTCATCTCACACATACCTGTCATTTCGACACAATTCCCAAGAATCAACACTAGTCGACGAATCATCATCGTCGTGTAGTGGTAAATACCGAACATAGCACATCACGACTGAGTCACATCCTTAGCTCATGGCTAATCGTCTCCTATCTTCATCGCAATCACTGACACACAGTGTCTGAATCAGACCTAACCTAAATCTCAGCTCCTATCGAGCTAGAATCGATAATCTCTGCTCAGGTTGGAGGAATTCTGCCTCCATCAACTCACCAACTCTGGGTACAATCATCCTGACAATTCATACAAGAAAATGAACGTTCCCCGAACGTCTCCCTATTCTCAACAACCACAACTACATCCACTCTTAATGGTAGTGTCTGCCACAATCTCGTGCAGACCTAACCACCAGACATCGCTATTGAGACTCCGCATCCAAGCGTCAACACTACTTATCGGTCCACCTCGAGACCCTAAATATCATCTAATAATGGTACTCATGAATCGGATTCTATCAATTTTCTTAGTGTCAGACCATTCAATTTTCCATAGTCTCAACTAGACTCAACCAGAGTCGTCCACTAGGTCATCCACGACCTCATCTACTCTCTGTAGCACAATCCCCAATCCGACATGACCTAACATTACTGTTGAATGGTCAAATTCCAAAATATCGTCATATACAACCCTACTAGTTAATCCCGATTTTTTTTTCCCAGATCATTCCACGGTCATTACTCAAATAAGTTGTCATATCCGACCCTAACAATAATGTCACATACAACCCTCCTCAGGTCTAATCTTACTAATTCACAGTGTATCAGTTGCCTCCTCGGGTCTAATCACACTAATTCACAGTTTATCAGTTTATGTTTGGCATGAAATATTTCCACTAACTCCCCTACTATTACCCTAACAACTAGGTTGATAACGGGCTGATTCCACGTAGAGACATCACATCCTCGACCTACGAATACCATAAGAGCAAATTGTGCTCTAATACCACCTTGACACTACTCATTCCAATCATCCCGGAATTAACGCCGCACGTGTTATGTTCCCGTCTAACAAAAAGTGTTAGACAAGGGATAACTCAAAACCTCAGCGCATTCGGGGCTTCCAGAGTGCGCCAGGATCAGTGAAGGAGTGTGATGTCTCGGTCTCTGCTACAGCCCGCATCCGCGATCAACCTGAAGGGCATTAAAAACTATTAAAAGTTTTGAGTGGACGAAATAAATCATTTATAAAACAAATTTTACAAGAGGACGTCTATGCCCTTCAGTAAAAAGCATGCATGCATTCGAAAACCAATAATCAAACCATTTACTTTATTAAATCATTAGGGACTTAGCCTAACATCATAAATCCAACCATGTGGGAACTCAGCCCAAAACCAAGTATATGGGAACTCAGCCCAAAACCAATCATGTGGGAACTCAACCCAAAACCAATCAATATTAAATAAACAGTTTATCGAAATACAATGTAACCAATTCTCGGCATCCATGATGCCTAATCAATACCATTGTCACGGTTTTCAAGCTACGCGTGCTCCTCGGGGTCCCAATCCCGATTCTCCCCAGGGTCCACTTAGGTCAATGACCTGCAGATCAATGACCCTCCTTGGGATGCATTATCCATAATTGCACTCCTGATCATGAGCTGCGCCTCAGGGCAGCCCCTCTTAGGTAGTGCACTGTGATTACTCTGGGATACTACAAGACGTTCGGAGGAGACAACCAACCACTTCAGGATACTACGGGATGTCTGGAGGGCAACCACTCGAGATGATGGTATATGGAAAACATTTCATAAATCATCTCAAACCGTTCAAAGGGACCTATGCCCGAGATTTCTATAAAACCATCGTAAATCCACAAATGGGTCTCGTGCCTGAAGTATAACTTTCATAAACCATTTCCACAATTCCAATTTCCAATTTCAAGGGACTTAGTCCGAAATTCCATTTCATAAACCAATTGGGTTTCAAGCCCGATATCATAACCAACTGGCTCACTAGCCTAATGCCTCATTAAATCAAATGGACACCAAGTCCGATAGTTCATAAATCAAATGGGTCTCAAGCTTGGTTCCATATTTACAAATCCAAAATCATACCATTGAACCATTAATAAAACCATAATCACGGAGAAGCACAGTATAAAACCATAAACATCGAAATACGTGCAAATATGTGAATACTTAATACCAAAATCAAATCCATCATAAATCACATATTTAAAACATATAAACAGTTATGCATGCATCAAATTAGAAATCAAAGTTGACAGGACCCGTCCCAATCCCACTGGGACCACCCGGGGACGTGCCCCGCTCCCGTCTGACAATGACTCTAAACATACCAAAATTACCCTTAAATAAAAACCGAATACTTAAATAGATAGATAACGTACAACAACAGTGTTTAAAGCGATACTGTCAGACAAGGGAAAGTAAAATACAACACGTGAGCACAATAGTCAGAGTACATTTATTCAGTGCTCAACCTACCCACCAGTGGGTGTACAGGTGCACAGCTAAGCAAACTAAACCTCTGCCTCCTCTTCCGGGTCCTCCTCCTCTATTTCCGTGTCAGGGTATGGAGGGGTCAGTAAAACAAGGGTGAGTGGGCCAAAAATAACAGTTTATAAATCAATTTGATAATAAAATAATCATAAGGTTTTACCCCTCCGTTTTCCAAATCTTGCGTGCAGTGAAAACATAATGTTATAATGAAATCATAACCATAAAACCACAATAATAATCGAAAGAAGAAACTAACATATCAGTGCACTGTAAAACCCAACCCACATGATGTCACGGTTCTAAGGCTACCCGTTGCCACTCAGGGTCTCACACCCGAGACTCTCTAGGTACATCAGTTTCCGGTATCCCGGTCACTGCCCGAGGTATATGAACATCCCTTCCTGAGAGTAAGCAGCCCAACGGGGGTCAACTCCACTCAGTCAGGGCCCCGTGACTACTCCAGGGTCCACCTAGGCCAACGACCCTCCCTGGAGGAGACAATATACACAGGTAGGAAACTACAGTACAATAACAGTATAGTTTACCCTATGTCCCCCCGGACATCCCAAACAAAATCCACATATAATCCCGACGGGTCTCATGCCCAAAACATTGTAATAGCATATATAAACAGTTCATATAAGACTCATCGAAATCATAAGTGGAAATAGTAAAACAGTTTATGCATGCAAGCCTTTTATAAATAAAACAGCCCACTCACACTCGGTCCTTGCTGCTCAACGATCTCTAAAACCTGTATTATTATACCTGAGGGTTACTTAAGGACCCTATAACATCAATACCAAGACCCTAGAACAGATCCGCCTCAAAATCGCATCCCGGGCACTATTCACGATGCTTCAAACCCCATTTTGACTAATCTAACGATCTCCGATCGACACGAAACCACCTCCATTGGATCCGTATCGTCGAAACCTTGAAAATGGTACTGGCCATACCAAAATCACTGTTCACACACACCCCCACGCCCTTGGTCAACGCGTGGGTCAACGCTGCTACGGTACTGCTGACGTCAGCAGTGATGTCAGCATGACGTCATCACTGACACTTGTCAGGTGACACATGGCATGTTCTGATTGGTCCCTGTTCTGAAAATATCTAACAGGATGACGTCATCATGACGTCAAAAGTGAGGTCAGCATGATGACGTCATCATGCTATAGTACCGGGTCAGCCCGTTTGACTGGAACCGGGTCGTCGTCGACCCACGGCTTGGCCCGATTCCACTGTACGTTTTTGGCCACCATTTTCGACGGGGTTCATCCCTATAGGGTCGTCTAGGTCTGTTCTATGGTTCTACACCCTCGAAATAGAAAGAAAACGGGAAGAAACGTACCAGAGCGTCGCTGAAACTCACGGTCATTCCGATCGTCGTCTCTGACGATCCACGCCGTCTCCGTCATCCAAACTGGTCCCAATCAACTCGTCTCTAACCCTAGGACATGTCTATAACCAATTAGTCGATTTCTAAGCATCAAAACAGGTTGGTTCGAAACAGGGAAGAAAAACGGGGTTCTCGGGTTTTAGGCCTTACCTCCACCGTGTCGCCGCCGCAGCCTTCGCCGTCGTCCAGTTATGCTCCTGGGGTCCTCACGGTGTAGACTGGAGCTTCTCTTGCGTCAAGGTGGTGTGGATGTCGAGGTTTGGTTCTTGGACTCGATTCCTCTGTGTTTCGGGTCTGAGTTTTGCACGGTTGTTCAGGCAGAGGAAATGGGGTGGTGGTCGCCGGTGATGCACGGTGATGATGATCAGATGATGGTGGTGCTGTTGGTGGTCGGCTGGTGGTGTGAGGGCTGCTGGTTCGATCGTTTGGGCTGCGAGAAAATGGAAGGAAAATGCACGGGTTAGGGGGGATGGATGTGTGTGTTTGTGTTTGAGAGAAAAAGAAAGGATGATCGTGCATGAAGAAGAAAAAGCAGAGGAAATGGAAGGCTGAGATGCATTTGGGCAGGGATCCAACGGCTGGGGTTAATGGAGGGAAAATTAAATTGTTATAAAATGGTTAAATAGTGGTAAGGTTGCTTTATTGGAATAGTATGGGCTTGGATGAGTGACACTTGTCACTCATCCATTGGTTTGATTTAAATATTAGTTTGGCACGGATTCCCATAATAAATTAATATTTTATTCCGTTGTTCTCGGTTCGTAAATTCCGCTAAACACTTCCTTGACCATAACTTCTTCATACGAACTCCGATTTCGGTGTGCCACCTGTCTACGGATTCGTGACGTCCCGACCTACGTCCTAGTCATGGGTCAAAGTCCAAATTATTTCCTGGGTCAAAAGTCAAAGTTTCCCCCCTTCAAGGGCAAAATAGTCTTTTTACATTAAAATGTTATTATTCTCGGTTCGGGTCGTTACAATCTACCCACCTTATTTCGTCCTCGAAATTTACTCAAACAAGTGTGGGTACTGCCCTCTCATCAATTCCTCGGGTTCTCATGTCGCTTCTTCCACCTCGTGGTTCCACCATAGCACCTTAACCAATGAAATCGCCTTGTTCCTTAAAACCTTTTCCTTCCAATCCAAAATCTGCACTGGCCGTTCCTCGAAGCTTAAGTCTGTCATCAGTTCCAGTGGTTGTTCTGGCAGTGCATGAGAGTCATCCCGAAGGTACTTCCGTAGCATAGATACATGGAATACGTCATGTACTCGGGAAAGCTCCGAAGGTAGTGCTAAACGATAAGCCACTGGACCAATTCTCTCGACAATCTCATATGGCCTAATATAACGGGGACTCAATCTCCCACGTCGTCCAAATTAGAGAATTCCTTTCCACGGCGATAACTTTAAAAAAACAAAGTCACCAACCTCAAACTCCAAATCTCAGATCCGTCGATCCGCATAGCTCTTCTGACGATCCTGGGCCGCCTTCAGTCTCTCCCGAATAACCCAAACTGTTTCCAGGGTCATATCCATCAGATCCAGCCCCACTGCGGTTCTTTCTCCGATCTCTATCCAGCATACAGGTGTTCTGCACTGTCGACCATACAGTGCCTCATAGGGTGCCATCCCTATACTCGCATGGTAGATGTTATTGTAGGCAAACTCCATCAATGGCAATCGATCAGCCCACGAATCTTGGAATTGCAACACACAGGCTCTCATCATGTCCTCGAGAGTTTGTATTGTCCTTTCAGACTGTCCGTCGGTCTGTGGGTGGAATGCCGTACTGAAGTGCAATTTCGTACCCAAAGTAGTTTGTAGACTCCTCCAAAACCTGGATGTGAAATGCGGATCCCGATCCGACACGATCGACTCTGGGGTACCGTGTAGTCGGATGATCTCATTAATGAATAGCTGGGCCAAACGGTTGGGCTTGTACGTCTCACGTACAGGCAGAAAATGCGCTGATTTAGTCAACTGGTCAACTATCACCCAAACCCCATCAAATCCACTCCTTGTCTTTGGTAACTTGAAGGCAAAGTCCATTGTAATATGATCCCACTTCCATTGCGGAATTGGAAGTGGCTGCATTGCCCCATACGGACGCTGCTGTTCTGCCTTGACCTGCTGACAGATCAAACACTTGCTGACATACTCAGCTATCTCCCTCTTCATCCCTGGCCACCAATAATAGTCTCGGAGAGTACGGTGCATCTTTGTCCCTCCTGGATGCATAGCATAGGCCGAACTGTGGGCCTCGTCTAAAATCTCTCTCCTCAACTCTGGTACCGCAGGTACACACAATCTCCCAAGCTTCACTAATGCTCCATCACCCCGGATGGAGAAATCTTGTCTCTGTCCGGACTCAACCTCGTTCCTGTAATCACAGAGTATCTGGTCTTGTAGTTGAGCCTCAATGATCCTGTCGACCAACACGGGTCGCACATGAAAGCTAGCCAACAAGGCTCCTTGATCAACCATTCCTAACATAACTCCGCTCTTCCGGAGTTCCACTAGCAAAGGAAGGTATACCAATCTCAAATGCGCAACTGATCCCACCGACTTCCTACTAAGTGCATCAGCCACAACATTTGCCTTGCCAGGATGGTACTCAATGGTACAATCATAATCCTTTAACAATTCGAACCATCTCCGCTGTCTCATGTTGAGTTCCTTCTGACTGAACAGATGTTTAAGATTCTGGTGATCGGTGAATATTCGGCATGTCACACCGAACAAATGATGTCTCCAGATCTTTAGAGCATGAACCACTGCTGCCAATTCCAAATCATGAGTAGGGTAGTTCAATTTATGCGTCTTCAGCTGCCGGGGTGCGTAAGCAATCACTTTTCCATTCTGCATCAATACACAATCCAAACCCTGCAGCGATGCCTCACTATATACCACGAACTCTCCACTACTGTCTGGTAATGCAAGGATAGGTGCAGTGGTTAATCGGAACTTTAATTCCTGAAAACTCTGTTCACACTGATCGTCCCACACAAACTTCACCCCTTTTCGGGTTAACCGAGTCAATGGTGCGGCAATCTGGGAGAAACCCTCCACGAATCTCCGATAGTAGCCTGCTAACCCAACAAAACTTCGCACTTCTGTCACCGTGGTCGGTCTTGGCCAATTTGTCACAGCCTCCATTTTCTGAGGATCCACACTTATCCCCTCGGGTGATATAATGTGACCCAAAAATCCAATACTATTTAGCCAGAATTAACATTTGCTTAACTTGGCATACAGCTGCTCTTGTCGTAGTTTACCCAATACCATTCGTAAGTGCTTCTCATGAGCCCTGACACTCTTGGAATACACCAAGATGTCGTCGATAAACACGATCACAAATTTATGCAAGTACGCTCGGAAGACCCGATTCATTAAGTCATGAATGCAGCTGGTGCATTCGTCAGTCCAAAGGGCATCACCAAGAACTCATAATGCCCATACCTCGTTCGAAAAGCTGTTTTTTGAACATCCCCCTCAGCTATTCTCAGCTGATGGTATCCTGACCTCAGATCTATCTTGGAGAAATATCGTGCTCCTCGTAACTGATCGAACAAATCATCAATCCTGGGTAAGGGATACTGATTCCTTACCGTGGCCTTGTTCAACTGCCTATAATCCACACACAACCGCAAACTACCCTCATTTTTTCACAAATAAGACCGGCGCTCCCCATGGTGATGTACTGGGTCGGATAAACCCTAGATCCACCAATTCCTGTAGTTGGATTTTCAATTCCCGTAGCTTTGCTGGTGCCATACAATACGGTGCTTGTGAAATCGGTCGAGTCCCGGGGAGTAACTCGATCGTGAAATCGATCTCCCTAGGTGGTGGTAATCCAGGTAAAACCCCTGGAAAGACATCAGGAAATTCCCGCACAATCGGAATATCCTCAATTCTCAAAGATTCATCCGTAGACTCTACCACATAAGCAAGATAACCCTGACACCCCTTCTGTAAAAGTTTTGTAGCTGTGAGTGCAGATATTACCTTGGGTGATGCGTCTCCACACTCCCCCTGAAATATCACTTCCGGCAATCCCGAACCTCTCAAAGTCAATCGCATGTTACTACAGTCGATGAGCGAAGTGTACTCCAACAACCAATCAACTCCAAGTATCACATCGAAGTCGTGCACATTCATCAGAATCAAATCTGCTGGAAATTCGACTCCCTCAATCTCCACAGGACAAGCTCGTATCTCCTGGTTCACTTGGTAGGTCACACCCATCGGTGTCCCCACACCCATCTCGTGCTCAACTGCGGTCACCTCACGGCCCAACAGACCCGCACAACGCGGTGAAATAAAAGAATGAGTTGCTCCCGAATCCATCAATGCACGAACAACCATGCCATAAATATGTACAGTACCTGTCAACACTCCCGGAATGGATCTGGCCTGCTGCTGGGTAACAGCATAGACACGAGCCATAGACTCTGCAGGTCGTCCCCGTCCTCTAGCTCCTCGATCACGGCCACGCACAACACCGCGTGTCCGGCTGCTGGCAGTCTGGGATGCTGAGCTCTGTGCTGGCATAGTGCTGCCCCGAATCAATGGACAATCAGAAGCATAGTGCCCCGGCTCACCACAAGTGAAGCATGTGACCTCCCTAGGTCGACCCGAGTGTCCTCTCGGTGAGATGCTCATCGGTGAGTACGGCTGCTACCAAGCCTCAGAACGCTGTCCAGACCGCTGAGGACTCCTGAACTGACCAGAACGTCCTCGGCTGCCTGAAGATGAATATCCACCAGAATGTCCTCCCTTCGAGCCCCGACGGCCTGAGAATCCCAAGTGTGGGCGATCACGTCGCCGTGTCTCCCCCTCAGCTCGCCGACGTGCCAGGATACTGTTCTCAACCTTGGTCGCCGCATCAGTCAGATCCCTCATGGTAGCAAAGGCCGTTGCAGTCACCATCGCCTGAATCTCGGTCGCAGGCCTCACTCAAATATGTGACATCGATCATCCTCGGTGATCACGAAGTTCTCAGCAAAGCGAGTCAACATCAGGAAGGTCTCCTCGTACTCTGCTATAGTCTGGTCTCCCTGCCGGAGTTGCAGAAACTCCGCCTCACGGGCGTTGCGAAACGACCGTGGATAAAACTGGTTGAGAAACCGCTCCCGGAAGGTCTCCCATGGAATGGTGTGAACGGTCCAGCTGGCTAGGACAAGGTTATGCCACCATCGATAGGCGCTCTCATCCAGTAGGAAGGTCGCCAGTACGACACGCTCCTCCGGTGGACAGTGCATGACCTCGAAGATGCTCTCCCAGCGGTCAATCCACTGGTGTGCTTCCTCGGGGTCAGTCCCCCCACTAAAGTACGTAGCACCCAGGCACTGGGCCCGCTCAATGCTCGTAATGTCTCCATTCCCTCCATTGCCCTCGTCAACACGTGCACGGGGTTCCCGTCGGGGAGGCATATCCAACTGTTAAGGGGCAAACAGGTTAAAAGACATCGAAAGCGACCATGTACAAAGTACAAACCGCTAACCTAGTACTCTGACTGCTAATCCTAATGCTCTGATACCAAGCTGACAGGACCCGTCCCAATCCCACTGGGACCACCCGGGGACGTGCCCCGCTCCCGTCTGACAATGACTCTAAACATACCAAAATTACCCTTAAATAAAAATCGAATACTTAAATAGATAGATAACGTACAACAACAGTGTTTAAAGCGATACTGTCAGACAAGGGAAAGTAAAATACAACACGTGAGTACAATAGTCAAAGTACATTTATTCAGTGCTCAACCTACCCACCAGTGGGTGTACAGGTGCACAGCTAAGCAAACTAAACCTCTGCCTCCTCTTCCGGGTCCTCCTCCTCTATTTCCGTGTCAGGGTCTGGAGGGGTCAGTAGAACAAGGGTGAGTGGGCCAAAAATAACAGTTTATAAATCAATTTTATAATAAAATAATCATAAGGTTTTACCCCTCTATTTTCCAAATCTTGCATGCAGTGAAAACATAATGTTATAATGAAATCATAACCATAAAACCACAATAATAATCGAAAGGAGAAACTAACATATCAGTGCACTGTAAAACCCAACCCACATGATGTCACGGTTCTAAGGCTACGCGTTGCCACTCAGGGTCTCACACCCGAGACTCTCTAGGTACATCAGCTTCCGGTATCCCGGTCACTGCCCGAGGTATATGAACATGCCTTCCTGAGAGTAAGCAGCCCAACGGGGGTCAACTCCACTCAGTCAGGGCCCCGTGACTACTCCAGGGTCCACCCAGGCCAACGACCCTCCCTGGAGGAGACAATATACACAGGTAGGAAAGTACAGTACAATAACAGTATAGTTTACCCTATGTCCCCCCGGACATCCCAAACAAAATCCACATATAATCCAGACGGGTCTCATGCCCAAAACATTGTAATAGCATATACAAACAGTTCATATAAGACTCATCGAAATCATAAGTGGAAATAGTAAAACAGTTTATGCATGCAAGCCTTTTATAAATCAAACAGCCCACTCACACTCGGTCCTTGCTGCTCAACGATCACTAAAACCTGTATTATTATACCTGAGGGTTACTTAAGGACCCTATAACCATGGTTCAAAATATCGGCAATTTCGTCGAAATTTCGAACGAAATTTCGTTAAAATTGGGTGTCGACATCATAACAGGGGGGAAAGAAATTTTTTCCCCTAATATCCACACTTTTCGGAAACATCGGTGAAATCGAACGAAATTGAACGATATTGTCCGAAACTAGCGAAATTGACAAATCAAAATAAACAAAATTTTGCCCAAATTTCTCATCAATGAACAAAATCAAACAAAAATAGACCTAATTGAGAGAAAATAAAACAAAAATTGTAGTACCCACTAGGTTTTACAAAATTGTAGCCCAAATTTTGGTAAAGAAGTGCGCGATGGGGGAGGACCGACACGACGACGGCGCCGACAACAATTGTGGCGAGTAGTCGGATGGCGACAATGGAGTAGATTTTGAGAATGAAGGACCATCGGAGCTCGGGGCTCTCAAGCATCATGAGGTAGAGAGCGGCCTGGCTCCGCCTCTAGCCTTCAGGTCACTCTTCCTAGTTCCTATATGCTTGGTTCCACTTCTTGATGATTGAGAAATGAAAGAAACAAACCTAAAATGGTTAGCAATTGTTTGATTGTTGGGATTATTCTGAGGAAATCGAGGGAAAATGAGAACCAATTTTGGGAGAGGAGGAAGAAGATGCCGATGAGTGCAGAAAATAAAAAAGAAAGGATGTGGTTTGTTCCTTATAGAGGAGATATTTGATAAATAAAATAATTAAATAATTAAAATGAATAAAAAAGAAAGGATGTGGTTCTGAAAGGATATACTCTACAAGATATTTGATAAATAAAATAATTAAATAATTAAAATGAAAGATGTTGGGAATTAATTGAATTATTAAAAATACCTATTACTTAAATGTAGAGACGTGTAGAAGCATGGGTATTTTGAATTACCCATTTAACTAAGTATAAAATAATTAAAATAAAAGATGTTGGGAACTAATTTATTATTTTAATACAAAATAATTTAGTTATTATTTTAAGTAATTGAGTTGTTTGAATTAAGTCAATTATTTAACTCAATTAGTTCCCAACCATTTTTATTTTAACTATTTTCTTTGCTATGGGTATGGGTTCAAAGCCATTGGTCGACAGTTGATTTTTTATCTATCAATTTGCTATCGGTTATATTAAATTTGCAATAAGGTTAATTTAGTTGAGTTGACTTTGTGGTGAGTTTCTTTGCAAGGGGCCAAAGTTCAAAGCCCTTTATTGATAGCCTCGTTGATTTCCTTTTCTTATCCTTTCTTTCTAATTTTTGAAAAAAAAACTTGACTCTATTTTTTCAGCTTTTTTTTTCTAATTTTAAATATATTTGGACTTATTTTATTATTTTTTTCTATTAAATAAATATTATGCTTATTATTATGTTTTTAACTATATAAATATTCAATTATAGTAATTCACTGCAATTTATGTTTATGTTAAGATTTTACATTATTAGTCATCGTCAGAATCATATTATGTCATATTATTCATCATATATTTATTATATCAAAGTAATTTTATAATTTTTATTAGTCATATATAACCATTATTGGGTACTTAATTTTTTCCCAAAATTTCATTATAAATTTTCAACTTTTAGACTAAATTTTCGTCATTTTTGTTGACCGTAAACGATATCGATATCGATATTTAGAGCGAAATATCCGTAAATTTAACCAGCGATATATCCGTCGATATCGATATTTCAATCCTTGCCTATAACATCAATACCAAGACCCTGGAACAGATCCGCCTCAAAATCGCATCCCGGGCACTATTCCCGGTGCTTCAAACCTCATTTTGACTAATCTAACGATCTCCGATCGACACGAAACCACCTCCATTGGATCCGTATCGTCGAAACCTTGAAAATGGTATCGGCCCCACCAAAATCACTGTTCACATGCGCCACCACGCGCCTGGTCAACGCGTGGGTCAATGCTGCTACAGTACTGCTGACGTCAGCAGTGACGTCATGCTGATGTCAGCATGACGTCATCACTGACACTTGTCAGGTGACACGTGGCATGTTCTGATTGGTCCCTGTTCTGACAATATCTGACAGGATGACGTCATCATGACATCAGAAGTGACGTCAGCATGCTACAGTACCGGGTCAGCCCGTTTGACTGGAACCGGGTCGTCGTCGACCCACGGCCTGACCCAATTCCACCGTACGTTTCTGGCCACCATTTTCGACGGGGTTCATCCCTATAGGGTCGTCTAGGTTTGTTCTATGGTTCTACACCCTCGAAATAGAAAGAAAACTGGAAGAAACGTACCAGAGCGTCGCTGAAACTCACGGTCAAAGTCCGATCATCGTCTCCGGCGATCCACGCCGTCTCCGTCGTCCAAACTGGTCCCAATCAACTCGTCTCTAACCCTAGGACATGTCTATAACCAATTAATCGATTTCTAAGCATCAAAACAGGTTGGTTCCAAACAGGGAAGAAAAATGGGGTTCTCGGGTTTTAGGCCTTACCGCCGCCGTGTCGGCGCCGCAGCCTTCGCCGTCGTCCAGTTATGCTCCTGGGGTCCTCACGGTGTAGACTGGAGCTTCCCTTGCGTCGAGGTGGTGTGGATGTCGAGGTTGCTTCTTGGACCCGATTTCTCTGTGTTTCGGGTCTGAGTTTTGCACGGCTGTTCAGGCAGGGGAAATGGGGTGATGGTCGCCGGTGATGCACGGTGATGATGATCAGATGATGGTGGTGCTGTTAGTGGTCGGCTGGTGGTGTGAGGGTTGCTGGTTCGATCGTTTGGGTTGAGAGAAAATGGAAGGAAAATGCACGGGTTAGGGGGGATGGATGTGTATGTTTGTGTTTGAGAGAAAAAGAAAGGATGATCGTGCATGAAGAAGAAAAAGCAGAGGAAATGGAAGGCTGAGATGCATTTGGGCAGGAATCCAACGGCTGGGGTTAATGGAGGGAAAATTAAATTGTTATAAAATGGTTAAATAGTGGTAAGGTTGCTTTATTGGAATAGTATGGGCTTGGATGAGTGACACTTGGCACTCATCCACTGGTTTGATTTAAATATTAGTTTGGCACGGATTCCCATAATAAATTAATATTTTATTCCGTTGTACTCGGTTCGTAAATTCCGCTAAACACTTCCTTGACCATAACTTCTTCATACGAACTCCGATTTCGGCGTGCCACCTGTCTACGGATTCGTGACGTCCCGACCTACATCCTAGTCATGGGTCAAAGTCCAAATTATTTCCCGGGTCAAAAGTCAAAGTTTCCCCCCTTCAGGGGCAAAATAGTCTTTTTACATTAAAATATTATTATTCTTGGTTCGGGTCGTTACAAATGTCCACTCACAGACCGTCCTAGCTACCGCCTTGATATGTATGCCATAAGCCTTCTGGGGAAAAATCACCATCACCGGAACATCTGGATCTGTCCAAATCAAACCTAAAGGTTACTAATCGACTATACAAGTCTATAGGATAAACCCCCAAAACTCCCATAAAAGTCAACATGTCCCGGACATGTTTCCTAAGGTGAAAACCCCCGATTTGACCAACTTAACGATCTCTAATCGACCAGAAACCACCATCATTGGATCTAGATCGTCGAAACCTTTAAAATGACACTGGGCCCACCTCGAAATTCTTGTCCAAGAGCCCTACGCGCCTGGTCAAACCAAAAGTCAATGTTGACAGTCAACGCTAACGACAGAACTAACAACTCTAACTATGCCACGTATCGAGCTCCCATTGGTCCTTGTTTTACATGTCAGTCCTGACATGATGACGTCATTGCTGACGTCATCACGTCATCCCTATCCTTCGACGGGTCTGCAACTGGGTTGCATAGTACCCGCGACCCAACCCGGTCCCCATTTCTTAGATTCTCAACCAAAATCGATGGGATTTCTTCCTACAAACTCGTCCCACTGTCCTTAATTGATCTATGACCTTAAAAACATGAAATTAAACTGTAAACTTACCGTTTGGATCCAAGAACAGTGATCCCAGATTCCTCCATCGATTCCGGTCACCTCTGGCTTCGATACCAGGCCCACTAAGTTCATCTCGACCTCAAGAAAATCATTCCAATCACCAAATCGATCAGTAATCAACAAAACCAATTCCATCATTTCTAACCCAAAAATAGGGCATACGGGTTTGGGCTTACCTCGCCGTCGTTGTTCCGCCGTGGTCACCGTCGTGACCGTCTCACTGTCCTCTCCAACTTTCATTCACGAGTCACAAGCAAAGGATAAAGATTGAAGGGTGTTTGTGTAGTTGGGTTTTTTTTGTGTGTGTTTCTTTAGGGAGGATGAAGGTGATGCACGGGATGGGAAAAGATATATGAGGGAAATAATAAGAATATATTTTAATAATAAATTACCCAATCAAAACCAGATCCTCTTTTTAAGGAAACCCACCAATGGGATGAGTGACATTTGTCACTCATCCAAGGGCCCACACTAATTAATCACCCAATCAGATTTAATTATTATTTAATTCAAATCCCGGGGCATTAACTAAATCAATTTCGATTCCTTACCATAACTTTCCCGTTCGGCGTTTGATTTCGACGTGTCGTCTATTTACGGACTCGTGACGTCCCGATCTTCGTAACGGTCCTTGGTTTTCGTATGTTTAACTCCCCAGGTCAAAAGTCAACATTTTCCCCAAATCCAAGGATAAAACGATTATTTCACACTGTCCATCCGCATTCTCTCGACTAATTTCTGATTAGTCACGTTAATCCATAATTAATTAATATTTAATTCTGATATTCGAGATGGGTCTTTACAACCTTCCCCCCTTAAAAAATTTAGTCCTCGCAATTTAAACTAATCCCATCTCCACATCCAAATCATGGAAATCTAAACCTGCCCCACACCTGGGCCTTACATCCTGTGTACACATGTACACCCACTAACCAGCACAATATTTGTCTGCACCCAGACGATCCACCAATACTCACGTCGTATCGTCTACACTCGACCACGTCGAGTGAAATTGATCACACATTCCGAGTTGATATCACTTGACAATTCCCTCATCACGCTGACACTTCCAAACCTGTCACCACTTTGATAGTTGCTAGTCAAAACTAACATCTTTCAGTTTTTTAGCTTGACAGTTTTCCTCAGTCATCAATCCGCTCTGACATCTGCTCCCACTGGAAGTTATCAAACCTCACTCGTTCCCAAAGATCCATAGCGTCGCACTCAGCCGACACACACGACTCCATGGTCACTGTTCGGGTCACCAACACAACCCTGACTCACTCAAGAGTCGCACTAAGGTACCTCATACCAAATCTCCCTCATCAATCCAAGCTAACACTAGTGAGAGTCACAGAGCAGTCGCTTCACGCAAAGCAACCCGTGGTTACACTAACCACCAACTCATTGCACCTGTGGATACACAATCCACTTCTCACTCACCTGAGAACTTGCAGTAAAGATTTCTTACCTTAAATTTCAATAGACAATAAAATCAGCTCAATAGGATCCCCTAACGATGAAATGAATCTCACTCAACTAGTGTGTAACTGGACCCCATCGAATACCTGCCCAACAGTGATAAAACATCTTCGATCTAGGGTTCCACTTGCGATCCACGGCTCTGAGCACCCACTTCTACAATTACTTAACCCATCAAAATCACTCTGGCCAAGCGCACAGTATTCAATGTCCAGTCCACGTTCTCAACCAATCCAATGATATCGGAACTAAGCGACTACCAAATCATTCATCAACATACCACTAGTACATCCTATATACCATCACCATGCACCACTTAGGCCTATCTAGTATTGGACCTCGCACAACGTACCTAGTATGTACATCTATCCACCAACCAGTCCACTACATAGCTCGTAGCTAATCATGTTTCAATTCTACAGTCTATCTGTCTAATCCCGTATGAGAAATACCATACACTCCAATTTCGTGTCCATTCCGTGTCTCCTGGTCACCCGACCAGCATCTAATTGTCTACTCCCAATCATGTCATCCTATAAGTACCAATCCGCATCATATCCACCAAGGCGTACCTATTCATGCCCAATGAGTATCGAATCTCACCCACGTCTATAGAGACGTACCAAATCCGATCTTACTGGATAGCTGCTCATTCGATTTCAATATCGTACCATATCGACTTCGCAAGGAAGTCAATCCCCACAATAAACCTCAGTTACGGCGATAGCCTCCGCCTGACAGTCAGTGATACTTCCGGTCTGAATGAGTAAATGCAAGATCCATACTCATCCACATATCCAAGACAGATTGTATACTCTTTTCACATATCCAACCTCTGTCTTGTCATCTCACCAACTATTCCAAGAGATTCTTCAACTGTCTCACAATACGATTCTCCTATGCTCATAGCTTATCATAATCAGCGAGGCGGGGTCTGCCAGCATGGCACGGCATCAGATCCTGATCCACCACTTAACCCGATCATCGATATCACGATCCAGATCGTCACAACACCCTAGATCCTCAACACCACGATCCTAGGTGAATCCACACTACCTCTCTCTCAACTAACGACCAGATTTCAAGTCATAGAGTCTTACACCCTCTTTGAATCCTTTGGCTGTCACATCACTCCTGAACAATTTTCCATGTCTAAACAAATTAGTAAAAAGACGAGACACTTCTAGACTATAGGTTCACTTCAATTACCTCATATCGGCCCTTGTCATCCCACCTAGAGAAAATCAAGGATGATCCAAGACGTTGATATCAAAATTCATCTTACATGAGTGCAACAAAATCCCTCTAAACTTACCACCTTTGGTGACAACAAGAACCATCTGCTAACGAGCAGGAAATGAGAAATTTTGACAGGATCCACCCCGATTATCGCCTCGATAATCGGGAAGCATCCTGCTCCCGTCTGACAATCGAAACCAAAAGACTGAAAAACTAATTAATATTACAACACACCCATTGTTAGACCAGGGAGATTAAACACATACATCCGACTGGACGTCAAGTCCACAGTTTCACAGAGCATAATATTACAAAACAGGTTAAAGAACAAATCCTACTCTGTGAACTAACTACTCCGCAACGGAAAATTTTATGCCTCTGCCTCTGCCTCGGCGCTTGCCCCCACGCTTGTACCACGACCTGGAGGGAATTTAAAACAACAAAGTGTGAGTGGACCGAAACATAAGTTTTACAGAAAACAGTTTTTCCGAAATCGGGTTCGCCCTCCAGTTTTGTAACACGCATGCATAACCAAATATTCAAAATTTGCATATTAAACTTTTGAAAACTCTTTTTCCGAAACACATGAAAAACGTTACAAAGGATCGTCATAACTCATGTAAAACCATTTAATAATGCCAGGTTCCAGAAACCGTCATTTTGAGACGTTAATTGCACAAATCAAGTAAAACGTGAATCAATAACCACAATTATGCCGTTGGATCCATCCGAGTCTTTAAACTCAATATTAGGCCTTCCCGGGATATCAACGAGTCTTTAAACTCAAAACATGATTAGTAGGCCTTGGGGGTATCACAATCATCGAGTCTTTAAACTCACGAGTCTTTAAACTCAATCTGGGTCCTTAAACCCAATTTTCGGGCCCGCCCTCGTCATCAACAAACCGGGTCTTTAAACCCAAAACCAGATCCAACAATCAACTGGGTCTTTAAACCCAAAACCGTTTTTAAGCACAATAAACCAGGATTCATCCCAAACCATTTTCCAACATCATTCCGAAAACATATCACATCATAATAGGACTTATGTCCGAATTCACATGCAAATTCCAACACATGCAATTTCCGAAAATTACTTCACAATATGATCAAACATCATAAATCCGAAAACATGCATATTCATATCCAGGTACTTCATCAAAATCATCACGCATGCATAAGCGAAAACCATAACCTCGAAATGCGTGAAATACGATAAATATCTCGAAAAGCGTGAAAACACGTAAAACCCATATATCATATCACCATCATAAAATCATATGTAAAACCATGAGATAAATAAGCAAAAATAGTCATGCATGCCCAATTTAGAAATCAAAAAGTCCACTCACGGTTTTAGGACGCATCAATCGCGTCCCGCACGCTCCTCCGTAGCTTTGGAAGTGTCCGGGCCTGTAAAAACGTACAAGAAGGGTTACAAACATCCTCAAATAGCTCGTATGATTTTTCCCTAATTTTTCGGATTTTTCGACGAAATAAACCTTAAGGACCCAAACTTCCGAGCTCCCGAAATTATCCCGAATGACTCCCGAACAACTCGAACTCTAAAGATAAAATGTTAATTAAACTGAAAGGATCAATTTCCATGTTGACCGTGATCGGAGATGACATCGCACGTGCCGTCACGCGCCGCCCAAAGTGGCTGCGCGTGAAGGCCATGCGCCAAGCTACAGTGTCATCGTTCCTACCCGGATAGACTGATAAACGGGTCTATTACCCGCGACTCAACCCGACCAGTTCAAGCTCAATTCTCAATCAATTCCTCCCGTTTTCAATCCTATTATCTTCTCTAACCCATTAATTTCAGGTCTGTACTGATGATTAACGTCGACTATCCCTAAATCGTTTCAACCCAGACTTGAACAGACGAACGGGTCGTCACTCAGAACTCACCCAAACTAACTCCATTCTCAAATTAATTTCACCAGTAGATTAAGGGAACTTAGACGAACACAATGGTACAATCAATTGAACTTGCTGTTACCTGGAAGTCGTCGTCCTCAAGCTCGAAAATTCTCAGAACCAGGGAGCTCAGTTCTTGCCCAATTTGTGAGTGTCGTCCCGCGAAATCGACGTGGTTGGTTTCCTTTTGCTCCCAGAAGACTAGAATGGCCCTTGGTTTCGATCAACAAGCCTCAGAAATTGAATTCAATTTTTCCCTCCAACTGATTCTTCTCTGAACCGCAACTCAGGTTCTTGGGCCAACAGCGAACATTCTCCCTCAATTCTTGCACCTTCGTGATTCTTTCACTCCCAGAAGTCTCTCAAGGTGTTTAGGTTTGTCTCTCAACCCGTAGAAGCCGAATTCAGAGCTTTCCCCCCAAAAACCCGAAAATGGTTCTTCACGGTTTCTCTCACAGTTCCTCTTAAACTCAGCTCCTAAACTGAACCAAATGACCCAACTGAGTCCTCTCCTCACTCCTTTACCCTGTCGATCAATTCAAACGGCCAGCAACCCGTGGGAGACCAACTGAGGTTTTCTGAAAATGTCTCCCACGCACACAGAAGCCATAGCCATTTCTTTAACCCAGCCCGTGCACTCAGTCTCTGCCCAGACACGCATGGATGCTTCCCACAACCTCAAACGACTTAAACAATGCCCTGAACCTTCCACTAAGCCTTAAACAATTGAACGCACAAGACACCACGGCCACTGCTCTGTTTTCCACGGTGGTGAACAGTACCCCGTGCGAAAATTACCAAAATGCCCCCAGGGCAAAAATTACCAAAATGCCCTCCAACTTCCGTGACTCGTAACTCGGTCATCCGATGTCCGTTTCAAGCGTGCCGCCTGTCGTTGTACTCAGGGCGTCGAGACGAACATAACAGTCTTCGAGTCAAATGAATATCAATTGTCAAACAAAAAGTCAACGTTTACCCTCATAACGTCTAATTTACGATAATGCCCCTGAACTTCCGAACATCAAAACTTTCGCCTCGAGCGTCCGAATCGGACGTGCCACCTGTCTATGAACTCGTGACGTCCTGAACTACGTCACGGTCATCGTTTAACGTCCGTTCGACCTCCCAATCAAAAAGTCAACAAATTGACCACACGAATCACAGGGGTAAAAACGTCATTTTATTCCATATTTTATAATATTACATTTCCAGAATGTCCGGGGCGTTACAAATTTCCTTCACCAACTTCATTTTGGAATGCCCAACTTCTCTTGTCCAATGCAGAGCCAATCATGGGTCCACCAACCAATACATGATAAACGTATTGGTGACAACAAACATCATCTGCCACAGGCAGAAAATGAGAAGTCACCCTTAGTGACTTCAGAATACCCATCACCAATGCGGAATCAAACACTCTTCCCATTGTCGCAATCACAACTTCTCTTGATTCCGAAGTTCCAACCACTGAACCGCCCAAGTCCCTAACTCAATCGGACATCATCCACGTGTCCGTAAATAGTCCAACTTAACACCCAACTCGTCTATCCGTTTATACCGTTTCATCAAATCACCATTTATCCACCTCAATCACTATTGGGACTCTACCCAACATATATCAACCACTGTTGGAACCTATCCAGTTCATCTCTCACCTACTTGTCATTTCTACATAAGTCCCAAGAATCAACACTAGCCGACGAATCCTCATCGTCGTGTAGTGTTAAATACCGAACATAGCACATCACGACTGAGTCACATCCTCGGCTCATGGATCATCATCTTCTATCGTCATGGAAATCATTGGCACACAGTGTGCGAACCACACTCAACCTAAATCTCAGCTCATACCGAGCTAGAATCCATAATCTCACCTCATGCCGACCGACGTTCCAGATCGTCATGAACGTATCACCGATTGATCATCATATAATACCAGCACTCCTAAGTCGAGCCTCCCTCGACTGGACGACACCAGACAGTGCTTCGTGACCTCTCCAAAAGAACACATCTCATCTCAGAGGCCAACATTACCACCAGAACTTTTTGTCGGAAACACATTCCTACTGAAGGCCCTCAACCATATCAATCTCAAGAGGATGGTCTCAGTGAAAAAAAATAGCCAAATCTCGTAGAGACTCAACCCAAAATCATCTCAATAGGTCCCGTAGCCCGAAACATTACTTTCAAACCACATGGACTCACACCTAGAGTCCAAAATCTTTCCAAAAGGGGTCTATGCCCGGATATAATCTCATCAAATCTATTTCCACAAAACCATCATAAAAACAGTGTTTTACAACACTTCATAAATCCAGGATTCCTCGAATCCTATCAAATCCATAGATGGGTCTCATGCCCGCAATATCTTTCATAAATCATAACTGTGTCACAACCCGATTTCATTTCCTCGAATTTGACTATTTCACGATTCAAATCCTTTTCCAAAATTTTCCTTGAGTTTAATCCAAGTCAAGGTCTTATCAACTAGGACTCATGCCCGAATACCGATTTCATGCATCTCCCTGAAATCATTCAAAACCAATAATCAATCCTTGGTTTCACGCCTCTTCGTGAAACCATCAAATCACTTAAAACATATGCATGTAGAATACTCGGCTTAAGCCCAACTATCATATAAAATAGAAATCTCAAACTATGTGCAATAACGTATTTTCTACTAAAATGCCAAACAATTCATAGTTAAATCATATGCAATCTATGCATCTCAAATCATGCTCATAAAACATATAAAACAATTATGCATGCATCATATTTATAAATCAAGCGTCAACTCACAGATCGTCTGTGATGCGCGCTTCGAAACCAGCGTTGTAATCCATTCCGAGACTAATCCGCTATCTCCGGGACGTCCGGACCTGTCCAAATAATACTCAAATGTTACTACCAAACTATACATGTCCTAATCATAAACCCTCAAAACTCCTGGAACGATCAACTTGTCATGAACATGCTTCCTAATGCTAAAAACCTCTAAATAACCTATCAAACGATCTCCGATCGACCTAAAACCACCGCCATTAGATTCAAGACGTCAAAATCTTTTGAACAAGACTAGTTTAACCTCAAAATTCGTGCCCACACGCCCTCACACGCCGGTTAAGCTTTTGATCAACGCTGGTCAACGATCAACGCTGACGTCATCCTAACGTCATCTGCTGAAGTCATACTGACATCATCTTTGACATCATTTACTAACCTCAACTTGACAGGACTGACACTTGTCAGGTCTGACAACCTGCCACGTGTCACTAACACGTCAACTATAATAACTTGATACACTACCACGTGGCACCATCTCATTGGTCCACGTGGTCTGACAATGCTGGCGTGGACTTGCCACGTCAACTGCCACGTCATCTGGCACCCTTTAACATGTTACCACGTGACACCACCCCACTAGTCCACATGGTCTAACATGTCTGATGTGGCATTACCACATCATTTCTGATTGGACTTGACATCTAGCCACATGTCACTCTCTAAATGGCCACGTGGCCTAACAGGTCTAACAGATGATGACATGGACTACCATGTCATCATCGTCACCTTCTGGCCTGGTTTACCCGTTTGACTGTAAAGGGTCATTTGACTCGCGACCCTGACCCGGTCCTATCTTCTTCATTTCCCAACCATTTTCACCATTTTTCTACCCAGGTGATCGTCTTCCTCCCAAGAAGAGATCCATGACCTCAAAACATGAAGAAAAGGCTTAGAATTTACCTCGTCAATCTTGAAATCCCACAGCCAACTTCCAGCCTCCTCCCAAGGCGGTTCTGTCGTCCATTCTCCTCGATTCTTGAGCCTACAAACTCGTCCAACCTCAGAAAACACAACCCAATCATCAGAATGCACCCCAAACGTCCAAAACCCAGTTTCAAAAATTCAAACATGAATGGGTTTCGAGTTTTACCTAGGTTCTGGGTTTCCAGCCACCGCCGTGGCTCAGCCACCCTCCATCACCTCTCTGCCTCTCCCTCACTCTCAACCACTCTCTCAAGTAGCCCAGCTGCTGGTTCCAATCAAAGAAAATGGGATGGGGATGGGTTTCGAGTCTTTGAAAACAAAAGGGAAGGCATGCATGTATGTGGGATGGGAATCAATGGATGAGTGACACTTGTCACCCATCCATTGGGTCTGAACATAAATATCAAGCCCACTAGAAACAAAAGTCAATCTGCCTCGTAAATTGTGTAATCGTACCACGATTCGTTCTAGACCCGTAATTTTCTTATACAATGTCTGATTTTGACGTGTTGCCTGTCTACGGACTTGTATCGTCTCGATCTACGTAACAGTCATTAGTTTACGTGCATTTGACTTTTCGAGTAAAAAGTCAATGTTTTAACCTTTCTAAAGGAAAAATCGTCCGATAATCCTCGATTAATCTCGATTAGTCCTTAATTAATTCTCGATAATTCGTCATTAACCTTAATTAATCCCATAGATTCGAGACGGGTCCTTACACCATTCCCAGGAAGCAATCCCCTCACATACTCAACTCTGAGTTCCCCACCCACAGCCATCAATGACACACATGTTGGCCTAGAGTTCATTTACGAAGTCAAGGAGTACCCTTTTCACCGTAATCCCACGACCATCCTCTCCCTTACGGTGGACATGGTGCTTTCCCTACACTCCGGTTCTGCCCCACCGAAATCCAATCCATTCTTTTTTTCTTCCTCTCTCAACAATTTTTCTTTTCTTTTACCAAATTCCAAAGACAGTGCATGACACCTTCCCACTTACCACAGTGACACTTGTAACTTTAAGAACCAGCCCACCACCTCTGCTTGTGACTCACCCATTTGACCTGGTAAAATGACCATAACGCCCAAGATAATACTATTTACCAAAATACCCCTGAACGTTTAGTCCCTTAACTTTTCCATACGATGTTCGTTTTCCGCATGTCACATGTCTACGAACTCAGAACTCCGAGACCTACATAATAGTACTCATAACAAATTCAAAAATTACCCCAAGCAAAAGTCAACTTTTGACCTCTTGGGGGCAAAATCACCAATTAATTTATGAAACTGCCCTAATTTCTGGGACGGTCATTACAAGTGGTACCTATGCATACTACTATTTTGATTTATGGAATTGTTTGTATACATATGTCATAATCAGAACTGCTCATTCTGTAAACTACCACTTTAAGATCATTTCCAAATTTGAAGTCATTTGGCCATTCATTTACATCAAATAAATCAATAATTTTAGTAACATATAAAATTCTCATGGCGAACCATCCATTTAATCGATATATATGAATTACTAGATTATCTCTAATTTTGTTATTTTTTTAATAAATGATCTTGAAATGATTATTTAAAAATTAGATAAAGTGAAAAAAAAAAAAGGTACAAGGAGATACCACTTGAGTATAATGCAAATATTATCCTTTATTTTTTGACTAAATATGAGTTGGATTATATTTAAAAAAATTTCTCGAATATTTGTGAAAAAGAAAGAGTCTCAATCACTGCGCTAAAGCCTTTTTTTTTAAAAAAAAAAAAACTAAGACTTGGACCTTTTTAGTATTGCTAACTTAATCGAGGCTGTTATATCTTATTTTTTCTTTTTTTCTTTTTTAATATGAATTAGGTGAGATTGATGATTTCATAATATGGACTCATTAGGTAAGGAAATTAATAGATTAAATATAGATCGGCTTGATGGTCAAATCGGTCCCTATCCTTTGATCACATATTTGTCAACATATATGTACATTTATGTTCTCTTATAATCAATATATTTTTGTAATAAGCTTGAGTCTTAAGATTCCACAATTGGTGCAACTTCTTGTCCTTTTAGGTTTAAGATATTTGTTTATCTAGTGTGAACGACATATGGTGGATGGTGGTTGATCAAATTATGGGTAATTTGATTGTTAAATAAAAACAAGTCGATGGAACATATAGGTTTCAATGTCCTAAATTAAATTTCATCAATTCATAATTTGGATTAGATTGAATTTGATAATTTTTAAATCTCAAAAGTACTTCAACGATAATAAAACATGTTTTTTTCTTTTCATTTTTGAGATTACATAGTTATATTTATATATAAACGAAACTTATTATCTATTTTAATGCTAGTAATTTAAAGAGATTGAAATAGATATACTTCCTAACCACAATACGTTTGTCCAGTGGTTTGGGCATTCCTAGGCCCAATATGCTTTCGGTTAGTCCTGAGCTCGATTTCCTCGGTGTAATATCTTGATTGTGGTTGGGGGTGCGTTGTAACGCATGTGTGAGTCTTCTCGGCCCCTGGTGTAGATTAGTCTTTGGTTGTCAGCTTTGCATCGATTCCCCTATGTTATATCTTGATTGTGGTTAGGGGTGCATTGTAATGCGTGTGTGAGTCTTCTTGCCCCTGGTGTAAATTAATCCTTGGTTGTCAACTTTGCATGTCAATGACAAAAAAAAAAAAGGACAATCAGGATATAATTAAGTTGAGGTTGTACTATAAGTCGATTAGGATATAATTAAAAGACAATAATTGGACAACATAAGAGGGACCAGCTCTAGAAGGTGAGCCTATAACTAGGGAGGTGAACAATCCAAAGTTCCACAACTCCTTTAATCACCTCTCTTTGATTACCAGCTGAGATTATGACCGTCTTCTTTAAATAGAATTACGCCAATTGATTGAGCATCAAGCCATCTAGCTACCTTCCTGGGACAAATCGAATAAAGAAAGAGAGTACCAAATATATAGTTCTTCAATGGTACAAATGACTGTCTTGAAGGTTGATATATCGTGCCGCAAATGCAAGAAGAGGCTTCTCAAGGCAGTCAGTGGCCTAAAAGGTAACATATATATATAATTGAATCCATGCATGTCTCCCTTTAATTCTTAGTGTTCGGAAGTACACATCATGTATACGTTACTGTCAGTGTCAATCGATCATTCACATATTGGCACGTATAAATAACTCACATACCAATCAATACCTGAAAATCTCTCAAGTGCACACGAACGCACGACTGATAGAATTAAACTGGGAAAGTGGTATTTTTTTTGTGCTGATTTTTGAAGGTGTGGATAAAGTTGAAGCTGATGCAGCCAAGGGAACGTTGACTGTAACTGGGGATTGTGATCCATATGATATAATAGTTAGAAGCAGAAAAGCAGGCAAATTTGCTGAGGTGGTGAGCATTGGGCCTCCTCCAGCTCCACCCAAACCAGCAGAAAAAAAGCCTGAAGAGAAGAAGCCTGCCCAAAAGCCTCAGCAGCAAATTCAATACATACCCTATTACTATGGAGCTCATCAGAATCCCGTCATTGTTAGCGTAGTGGAGCCCTGCAGCTATGAACACAAGTCCTCATGCTCTGTCATGTGAGATCAAAGTCAATGACTTATTATTGCGTATGATTTGGTGGTTTGTCTGATCTAGTGCTGATCATTCGGATTTTGGAACATAAATAAATTAATGTGATTATTGGGATGAAGAGGTAATAAGAAACTTAATTAGGAAGCTCATAATGTGTACATTAATAGAGAGTTAATAATTATTTTCATATCATTCATGTTTACCCACCACCACGACCACCTAGCCATCTAACATTCATATATTAATTTTTTAATGAAGAATTATATTATTATATATCATAAAGAATGACTATAATTATACCATCGATCACAATCAAGTTATGATAATAATACCTATAAATTAATACGAGATTATTAACGAGGACAAAGTCGCACTAATATTTAACAGCCTACATCATTAAAATGATGCAAAATCACAAATCAAGTCTACAAAGTTCAAAAAAACTAAAACCTTAATAACGCAGTCGCATATAACCATAAACATATTATCTCTGCCACTAAAAGAAATAGACACCATCATGAAACGCATTACATATAGTCTTGAAATACATGCAGAGCATGACAGATCTATAAAAAAAATTATTTCCAACGATCCAATTATGCTTAAAAACAAACAAACGATCAAAATTATAATTTAACTACCATGACAAAAAATCAATAAGAAATATAGCAGCAAAATTGCGATTAAAATGATGACACTTTTTTATTAATTTGTTCAAAGCTCTCTCAAAATTTCGAATTTCGTCTATTAATTGATAAAAAAAAGAGCAAATTAAAAATGTACGAATACATATATGCTCATAAAAGTGGCTTATCAAAGGTCATAATCAAACTAATCCGTACAGTTTGATATAGTTAAATCAAACATTCTAGTTTTGTTTTTAAAGTATAAGAGTGCGATTTTCAACCGAGGGAAACAAAAACGTAATTAATATGGTTGAATTTGACTTCCACTTTTTAGAAACACCCACATAATTTTATAAACTTTTTGACTCTTCACCATATTTTAGTAGTTATAGATCAAAGACCGATCCATGTCTTGGACAACTTAAATTACAGGTTTCGATTTTATATACAATTAACTGTTGTAAATAAGTGAAGGTTAGTGACTATTACATGCAAATGGTACATGAGTTTTTTTTATATATGCCAAAAACTCTAATTATTTAAGTTTATTGTTTATTATTATTCCTAATTTAATTTCATATAATTGAGAGCTTCCAAAACAAACGTCTTCATTTTCATACGTATTACATAATCTTCACAACACATTATCAGCACGACGAAATCAAGAAGGAATTGTTCGTTCAACGAAAATTATTGCTCTACAAGAGTCAAGTATATTTTCGAAATCGAAATTTAAATAACTTTTGTTTCATGTTTCAATTTTATCATTGTTCAAATCCTAGAACCATGATTTCTAAGATTATTTGAAATTGAATTGTTGATGGTAATTGGAAAATTGAATTGTTCAATTAATAAAGATAAATGAATTTGGAAAATGAATGATTATTATTTATGGTAATTGATTGTATATTTGAATTGATGATGTTGATATCATGAGCGTGCACTACCCAAATATGCATGTTTTGTCTTGTTTGACGTTGATATCATGTACATGAATTGTTGTTTAACAATCATGAGCATTGTTCAAACATTGCTGCTGCTTGCAGAAGATCTACTAAATTATTGCACAACCTTCGGCTACTTGCAGCCTTGCGGCTCTTTGCAAAAAGGGTAATTTGGGCTGCCAAATTGTCCAAGGTGGTTGCGACTCCATGAAAAAAGAATCGAGCTCTGGAAAAAGGAGAGCCAGCCCAGAAGGCTGGCTGCACAAAACAATGGCAAAGCCTAGAAAGATACTAGAAAGCCAAGAAGGTTAGTTGAGTACTAAATCAGCCATCTGCAAGCTCAGCAGGCGCAGGTGCAGCCAGACCCGACTTGGCATTGGCCTAGCAGACCTGGGCCTTGGCCAGTAAGCCTGACTTGGAGCCATAATGCTAGCGGCTCAGCTCAATTGACTCGGCGGCTTGGCTCAGCAGCGGCTGGATTGAATTTAAAAAACAGCATTTCCTTTGTACCTTTGGATCTTGCAACATGGACTCTAATACATCCAAGAATTGAAATATCGATATCGAAGGATATATCGCTAGTTAAATTTACGGATATCTCGTCCCAAATATCGATATCGATATCGTTTACTGTCAACAAAAATGACGGAAATTCGATCTAAAAGTTGGAAATTTGGAATGAAACTTTGGAAAAAACTTAAGTACCTAATGATAGTTATATAAGACTAATAAAAACTATAAAATGACTTTGATATAATAAATATATGATGAATAATATGATACAATAGGATTCTGCCGATGACTAGTAATATAAAAATATAAACATAAACCTAAATTGGAGTGATTACTATAATTGAATGTTAATATAATTAAAAACATAACAATACGCATAAACAAATTTGAATAGAAGGAAAATTATAAAATGAGAAAATATATTTAAAATTGGAAAAAATGATAAAAATAAATAAATTAGAGTCCATCTTTGTTCAAAAATTGGAAATGATTGATATATTTAAAATTGGAAAGGATTGATATATTTAAAATTAGAAAAAATGATAAATATAATTCAAAATAAGGAATAAATGAAAAATATAGTTCAATTTAAGGAATAAATGAACAATGAAAAAAAAAAGAAATAGGAAAGGAATAAATGAAAAAAACAAAAGAAAAAGGAAAGGAATAAATGAAAAAAGAAGAAAAAAAGAAGTTGCACGCAACGGGGCTCGAACACAGACGCAGGGATTTAATGAAGAAAAGCCAAACCAACTCAACTGATAAGCCCAATTGGAAATTTAAGTAAACACATAATATATAAAGTATACGTACTAACATAAAAATTGTCTTCTTCCTCCTCGCGCTGGTCTGTAATTAGGGTTTTTTGACCCGCGCGGCATGACCCGACTATAACTCAGTCTTTTTACGTCTGATTTTCATGAAATTTGTTCCTATCTCGATCGTTTTAATGAAATAAAGAGATCAATGGGCTTAACACAAGGAAAAATTTTGATATTTCGCTCAATTTCTTCCCCCCTACCCCCTTACTTGTCGCCGACCAAAATTTCCGACATATCGACCGATATATCGGCGATATTGTCGATATTTTCATCACTACATACATCTAACCGTTTACTATTATTTATGGTTTTAGATGAAATAGAATTTTATAAGCAAACTAGTAGTAAAATAAAAGCAACCTAAAGTTTCATTCATAAATTCACAATTACATATTGACTCCAAATTAATCATATTATTATAAAATATGTAGTTCTCATTTAGTTGCTTATTGATGAGTTTTTTCAAAGCACTAATATTATTATTTCCTCCTTGTAGAAAATGGCACATATGGACAAGCTCGATTTTAATGCATTGGAAGTTTTTGAAGAACCTATTAGAGGTTTTTGGAAGAAACTATCACTGATGGACTGAAGATGTGAAGCTTCATTTCACTGCGAAAAAGATTCGCTCAACCGTCCAAGAAGGCAATGTGACTTTAGAATATCAAAGAGCTGAAGTTATGATTCTTATCAAGAGGCATATGGATCGGGCACTACAACGTAAGTATCTCGGTCAAAAAGACCCCAAAACAATATGGGTTCTAATGGCAGATATATTCAATCATCAGAAGGTTATTTTCTTGCTGAAGCAAGACATGATTAGCATAATCTTCATTTTCATGATTTCAAATCTCTAAACAAATACAACTTTAGAGTATGTCGAATATGGTCTTTTCTCAAATATTGTGGGGAGGAACTCATTGATACTGATCTCCTTGAGAAGACTTTCTCCACATTTCATGCTTCCTTTATTGTCCTACATCAACAATACATGAGAGAAACTTTACAAGTTCACTGAAAAGAACAATATTGTGCATATGAAAAATGAATAATCTAGATTTATTGGTACAAAACCAACACCTTGCCTGAAGCAAATGTTGCTACCCATTGCGATTCAAATCATGAGTGGAAAAATTTAGGTCATGGTAGAGGCGCATGACATAACCAACCTGGACATGATGAACAACCCTACAATCAAGATTGCCTTAACCATGGCCCACGTAGTCGAGGTCCACATGGTGGGAACCATGCTCCTTCATCCCCAAAGCCTCAAAATGAGAGGAACACTAGTCCGGCCCGTCACCATCAGAATCAGAACTAGCAAAATCTATGCGATAGATGTGGAGGTAGGGATCACTGGTCCTGCGCCTATCGTGCATCAACTCAAGTTTTCGAAGACTTTCACGCCGGACGTAGAACTCGAGAGAACAATTTTGCTGAAAAACCAGTTCCCACGTATACCACTCTTGAGATTGCTTCCAGACTGCTGTTAGACATGACAAACATGCTTATGTTGTTTTTATGGATATTTGTTTTTAATTTTGGATAATTTTTGGTGATTTATGTTTACTTTGAATTTGGAAGTTTGATTTTGCTCGAATATTATTTATTTTAATCCATATATTTACTTCCTTAAATATGATATTAATTGTTTAGTTAAAATTTATCATTAGGCACGTCAAGTGAGAAAGTTTGTTGTCTGACCGATAATACCAGCATGCACACTATCATTTGAGATAGGATATTTTTTACAAACTTAATGCCAAGTCATTCCCATGTGATAACTATATGAAGGTAATAAAACTTGGTTGAAGGCCTTAGTAGAGCCCACTTTATGTTGTCCAATGGCACTGCATTTACTATTGATGGAGCCTTATATTCTCCACTTTCTCGAAGAATGTTGTTGAGTTTTAAGAATATTTGAGCTAATGGCTATCACTTCAAAACCACCAAAGAAAAGGATGTAGAATACCTTTACATAATCTCCAACCTATATAGCCAAAAGTGTACATTGAAGAAATTGAAATGTCTCTCGAGTGGTCTCTACATGACCACCATTAGAACAATTGAGGCAAATCACATGGCTAACTAGAAGCTACCTAATATGAGCAACTACTTAGTATGGCATGATTTTTTGGGACACCCAAGGTGTGATGCATCGTATCCTCAATACATCACACAAGCATCTCGTCACTAATAAGAACCTTGTGTTTAGTAAAACACTATACCAAGCTTGCTCGATGGGAAAATTGAATCCTAGAACATCATATGGAAATATGATCAAATAATTCATCCCTTTTGGTTAATGTATCGACAAGGTGGTCATGTGGAACTATTGTCCATAAGAAATTTTTTGTTTGCGACTCTTCACCAAAATCATTAAATTGAGGGCCCATTACCTAAATTTTCGTATACAGTCCATAAGACTTGATAATGACGGAGAGTTTATATGAAAATCATTCGATTATTATTGTGTGAACCTTACGATTGATGTTGAACACCCAATTCCCTATAGTCACACCCAGAATGGCCTCGCAAAAGGATTCATTAAGTGATTGAAAATGATTGCATGAACCTTAGTTGTGCTCACCAAGCTCCCAATTCCTACGGAGGGGGTATTCAATGCAGCCATGTTGGTCCGATTGAGGTCAACTGTAAGACCCGTGTCTTGGGAAGAAAGGTGAACAATCCCACATCACTCAGGGAAGGAAAGGTTAAGTGTCCTATATGTGTGGGCACCTATCTTCCTAGCACGAGACCTTTTGGAAGCTCACTAGTTTTGAGTTTGGTTGGAACTTCAAAGTTAAGTGAGATTGGGCTGGAGCAATCCCAAGATGGGTGACCTACTGTGACAGGACCCATCCTAATCCCCCCGGGATTAGTGCGGGATGACCCTGCTCCCGTCTGACACGAAGTGTCAGACAAGGAATATTTCCGACCCTTGCCCTCCCGGGCTATCAGAGTACGCCAGGATCCGGAGGAGGCATGTGATATCTCGGTCTCTGCTACAGTCCACATCCGATGTCAACCTGAAGGGCAGTCAAAACATTAAAAACTGTGAGTGGACAAAACAATAGTTTATAAAAACATTTAATAAGGAAGACATTTGTACCCTCCACTAAAAAGCATGCATGCATTCGAAAACCATTTGTCCAAAACAAATCATATGTGGGACTAAGCCCAAAGCAGATATAAACCAAGGTCGAAAGGACCACAATGAAAACGACCATACGGGCCACTGCCCAAATCCATAAGGGACTCGGCCCCAAACCATAGAGAAACCAAGTACACGAGCCACTGCTCAAATCCTGTGCACACCTGTACACACCACATATCATATATCATATATCCATCACATACATATATATAAGTCACACAACCAATCCTGTCACGGTATCCAAAGCTACGCGCGTGCTACCCGGGTCTCAATCCGAGTCATCTCAAAGTCAAGGTCAATGTCCGCAGACCACTGAACCTACCCGAGGTAATAGTAACCATAGCCTTCCTGAGAGTAAGGAACCCAACTGGGGGGTGACTCCACTCAGTCGGTGCTCCGTGACTACTCCGGGGTCCACCCAGGCCAACGACCCTCCCCGGAGGAGATAATAGAAGTAAAGGAAGGTAGATGAACATATATATACATATACACAACATAATATCCATACCCGGTTCCCCTGAACCGTCATGATCCATAATATCCGTAACCAAGGTAACATGCCGGTTCCCATAAACCGTCATGTACCATAATAACATAACCAGGTAACATGCCGGTCCCCATAAACCGTCATGTACCGTAATAACATAACCAGGTAACATGCCGGTCCCCATAAACCATCATGTACCGTAATAACCAACAAGGGTTCATGCCGGTTCCCATAAACCGTCATGAACCTGGGGATCCATTTAAGGTTCCCTGACCTGAAATCAAACCGTAAAGTGATTGGGTCTCGTACCCGAACATAGGACATCAACTGGGCACCGTGCCCGGAATCTGAGGTCATATGCCCGAGACAAAACCAAATGGGTCTCATACCCGAGTTTATCCTTTTAGAAATCCAAAACCATTACATTAAAACCAATAAAGAAATACAGACCCGTATAAGCACCGTATAAGGCTGAAACCTCGAAATACGCGCTTATACGTAACCACATAGAAATGCACCCATGGCATCATCAAACAAGTAATAAAACATATGATCAACATTTATGCATGCATCAATTTAGAAAACAAGGTCCACTCACAGACCGTCCGAGCTGCCGCCTCGATTTGCGTGCCATACGGCTCCCCGAGCCGATCACCGACACCGGGACTCCCAAACCTGTCCAAATCGTAATAGAAGGTTACTAACTACTTAATTAACCTCCTACCAAAGCCCCGTAATTTTCCCGTATTTTTAACTATTTTTAATCCCGAACCTAAACCTTCCGATGCCCCGAAACATATCGAGACTGTGTCCGATTGACACGAAACCAGTCCCAAAATGTTCGTTACATCGAATAGAAGATTTTGTATGTTGGAACCTTCCCCAGATTCCCTGCCACACGCCCTCACGCGCCGCCTGAAGTGGCTGCACGTGGGCTTCACGCGCCGCTATAGTACCTGCTGACGTCATCGCTGACGTCAGCATGACGTCATCACTGACAGCCCCTGACAGTGACATGTGTCACGCTCCCATTGGCCCACTATCTGACATGTCAGTCTGACATTGTCAGATCTGACATGATGACGTCATCAGTCATCCCTGCCTCCTCGCGGGTCGACCCGAATGACTGCAACCGGGTCGCCGTGACCCGCGGCTTGACCCGGCCGGTTCTCCGCCGTCCGACCACCAAAATGCTTCCCGTTTGTCCCATTTTCATCCTCAAATCCTAACCTACAGTCCTATGACATCAAAATGGAAGGAAAACATCAAAACCCATACCTTCGAGCTTGGCCATGGCGGCCGTGACTTCTCCCGCCATTCACGGCTGTTCCAGGCCGTCTACTGCCTCGAAACCAATCCCATTCATCTCCTGGGAGTCCTAGGAACCTCACCCAATTAATGGAATCAAGTAAAAACCATTAAAACCCAATTTCGAATTTTTGAAATTTTCTTACCTCACGGGTTCTCCTCCGCCGTGTCCTCCACCGTGGGCCACCGTCCACCCTTTCCGTCCTCAGCCCTTCACACTCCCCCCACGGTCATTCCCAGCTCATACAAGTGATGAATGGTGAAGTGTGATTGTGTGTTTTGGTTTTTTGAAGGAAAAGGAAGAAAATTGAGGATTATGGGTTATGGGGTTTCGGGTGGTAAGGAACAAAGAAGAAGGGGATGGCTGATGAGAGAAGGAGAGATTGATGGTGAGGATTGATAGTTAGTTGGTAATGGATGGTTAGGATTAATAGTTGTTAGGTTTAATTATAAAATAATTAAAATAATAATATTTAATTATTTAGATCCACATTTTGGGGATCAAAGCAATGGGATGAGTGACACTTGTCACTCATCCATGGGGCCCACCAAAATATCCACCCAACCAGATTTCGCCGAAACGTCCCCGTCTCGAAGTTCATGCATAGTGAAATCGAACTTCCGTGACCCATAACTCTCCCATTCGAAGTCCGGTTTCAGTGTGCCGCCTGCCTATGGATTCGTATCGTCCTTATCTACGTAACGGTCTTCGGCCCTCGGCCATCGGACCTCCCGGTCAAAAAGTCAACTTTTGACCTCCTATTCACCCAAATTACCAAAATGCCCCTAAACTTCCGAACGTCATAACTTCTTCCTCGAATGTCGGAATTGAACGTGCCACCTGTCTATGAACTCGTGACGTCAAGAACTACGTCACGGTCATCGGTCAAAGTCCATTTGACCGCCCGATTGAAAAGTTAACGTTTTGCCACCATCAGGGGCAAAACGGTCATTTCGCATTGTTCGTCCGATTTCGCTCTACTAATCACGGATTAGCCTCACTAATCGTGATTAGTCACTAATCTAATCATGGAATTTGGGACGGGTCGTTACATACTGAGAAGTTTCCCGTGAGTTTCTAGAAATAAAACTGTGAAGATGTAGGTCCAAAGTGAACAATATTGTGCTAGATGGGTCAGCTCATGACACCACCTGATAGGACCCGTCCCAAATCCCCCGGGATTAACGTGGGACGTGCCTACTCCCGTCTCACACGAAGTGTCAGATCAGAGAGCGTCAGGATCAGGAGGAGGAATGTGATGTCTCGTCTCTGTTACAGCCCGCCTCCGCAATCAACCTGAAGGGCATTCAAAACACGAAAACTGTGAGTGGACAAAATAAATATTTTATAAAAATATTTTCATCAAAAGAACTTTATGCCCTTCACTAAAAAGCATATGCATGCATTCAAAAACCATTTCTCAAGTATATAACACGGGGCCTTAGCCCAAAATCCAATCAAAGTACCTAGGAACTCAGCCCAGTCCAACACCTGTGGGTCTCAGCCCAAAACCAACCCGCGTGGGTCTCAGCCCAACACCGTCTCAGTGAAAACTCATCCACATATACATAGATATATATAAAACCTATCCTAGACATCCTCTAATGTCAACTCGGGGCACACGGCCCCTAGGGAACAAATCCCCAATATATGTCAAGATTTCTCTATATATATAAGTATGCATACTACTCGGGATCTCACATCGAGTCTACCCTCAGGAATTCTCCATCTGGGAGGCTCTGTCTTCAGATCCAATCTGAGCATCTCTCCAGATTTGGTCCGGAACCACATCATATCTTCCATTTCTGGAATGGTCTCCTTATGGGGATATTCATTCCGAGTAGTGGATCGTGACTTTCCAAGTTGAATACTGGAGGAGACCACCAATACGCTCGTAAGGAGGGTATATACATACTAGTATAAGAAAACCATAAACGAGACTCATGCCCGATAACACAAGTCAACTGGGCCTTTAGCCCTAACGTAAGACTCAACGGGGCCTCTAGCCCGATTTCACAATAACTGGGCATCGATGACAGGACCCGCCCCGATCCCACAGGGACCACAAGGGGACGTGCCCTGCTCCCGTCTGACACCCAATAATTCATACCAATTTTAACCTCAAAACATCAAATGCATAAATAACCAAATTAAAGTTATACATCAAATCCGAATTAAACAGATGTCAGACAAGGGATGAAATCCAAAATTACAAGATGCGAGCACGACTCTAAAGTAAACCTGCGGGTACACCACCCAACAGGGGTTCAGGTACGCAGAAGTAGATCTATGCCTCAGCCTCAAGATCCTCCTCTACCTCAGTATCACGACCTGGAGGGGTTACCAAAAACATTAAGGGTGAGTGGACCGAAACTTAAGTTTATAAAATCATTTGATAAGTAAAACATATAATTTACCCCTCCGTTTTCCAAACATGCACGCAACCGTATTTAAAATCATAAGTCATATAATATGAACCATAAGGCATGAAATAAAACCATAAGTATAATTTGAGTTGCTGCACTATACAGTCCAATCCCGACATCCCTGATGTCTGACGTCCCTCACGTCCAATAAGGTCACAATCACAAGGCTACGCGTGCCACTCGGGTCTCAATTCCGAGTTCAATCCCCGAACCCCGTTCGGGTACAGCATCCCCGATGCTTAGCGTCATAGACGCTGGACGTTCTAGACGTCCGTGACCTCTCCGGGGTACCTCATCCGGAGGAGACAGTATCATATGAATGGATCTATACAGTGCAGTACCAAATACATTTTATTGATATCCACATGCAGCATATATATAGATAGAATCCGAACCAATCATTAAGTTTTATCGGACGGGTCTCAAGCCCAAATACCGTGAAACGTGCCGTAACCATATTTTCCATATCATCAAACCATTATTGTTTTTAGCATGTGAATAAGTATAATAAACCAGAAAACATTTATGCACGCAAGGGTTTAAGAAAATGGCCCACTCACAGTACAGTCCTGCTGAAAACCGAGCGTATACCCTCGATCTGGTACAAATGTACAATCCCTGTCAAGTCCAAAGTAATCGTAAAGGTCAATTTAAACCCCTAACATTCAACCATGAAACCCTAGACCGAAACCGGCCTGGGAGAGCCGCCCGAACGGGCTTCCCAATGCAATAAACCTCATTTTGACCAACTTAATTATCTCCGATCGACCCGAAACCACCGCCATTGGATCCGGATCGTCGAAACCTAAAGAATGGTGGTGGTCCCACCAAAATTACTGTTCGCATGCGCCCCCACGCGCCTGGTCAACCCCCTGGTCAACTGTGCTACAGTACTGCTGACGTCAGCATGATGTCGTCACTGACAGTGTCAGAGGACACGTGTCAGCAGTCCATTGGTCACTTGTCTGACAGTTTCTGACATGATGATGTCATCATGACGTCACTGCTGACGTCAGCATGATGACGTCATCAGCTACAGTAACCGGGTCAGAGAACCGGGTCACCGCAGACCCACGGCTCGACCCGACCACAGATCGTGATTCCGACCACCATTTCAGGTGAGGTTTGTTCCTATGGACTCGTCTCTACCTCAACTATGGTTCTGTGCAAATGAAACTAGATTCTAGATTGAATAACCTACCTGAAAATCGACCAGAAGGTTGGCTGCCGGTTCAGGTTATCTTCTCCAGCGAGCCGTCGAGTTTCCAGCCACGGTCCTGGGTTCAATCTGGTCGCCTAGGTCCCCTGAGTGTGTCAAAACAACAACCAAACAATGTCAACGTAAAAAACAGACGTTTCGAAGCAGGGAAGGAAAATGGGCACTCACGGGTTTATCGTCCTATCGCCGCCGTGTCGCCGCCGTACACCGTCCAGATCAGTTCCTCGTCGTCCTGTCGTCACGGTGAACCCAACCGTACGTTGGTTCGAGTCCAAGAGTGAAGGTTTGGATGGTTTGGTGACTTGGGTTGTTCGGGTTTCCTTCTCGGGTCTGAGGGAATGCCGGCCGTGCAGGGTGGCCGTGGAGTGGTGGCCGGCGTCAGGGGGGTGGTTGTTGGTTGCCTGAGGTGTGGGGTTGAGTGGTGAGGGCTGGTGAGTTGGTTCCAAGAGGGAATCGTGCAATCGGGTTGAGAAAATGAAAACATGGGTGTATGATTTGATGAATTTTAATACAGATCAGGAAAATAAATCAAGGGCCAGGATTGAATCTCAGAATGAGATCAAAGGTGAGGATTAAATCTGGAGATTTCAGATCTAAGGGCTGTGATTAAAAGTTGGTTTTAATGGTATTTAAACCCATAGTGGATCTGATCCAATCTAGCCAATGGTTGAGTGACACTTGTCACTCACCAGGTGTCCTCCAATCAGATTTCCAGAATAAAATATTTGGCACGAAAACCGAGACACGAACCTCCCGATTTCACGTTTCTGACCATAACTTCCTCGTACGAAGTCCGATTTCGGCGTGCCGCCTGTCTACGGACTCAGGACGTCGAGACCTACCTAACGGTCCTTGAGTCGCGTGAAAATTAATTGTCAAATGAAAAGTCAACGTTTTTGCCCCCAACCGTCAAAATTACGGTAATGCCCCTGAACTTCTGATAGTCATAACTTTTTCCCTGATCGTCCGAATTGGACGTGCCACCTGTCTATGAACTCGTGACGTCCCGAAATACGTCACGGTCATAGGTAAATGTCCATTTAATTCACCAATCAAAAGTCAATAATTTGGCCATACCAATCACAAGGGTAAAAGCATCAATTCACACATTAAATTACAATATTAAAATCCTCGAATTTCCGGGGTGTTACAACCTTCCCCCTTAAGAAATTTCGTCCCGAAATTTCAAAGAAACAAATGAGGAAATTGTTCTCGCATTTGAGCCTCAGGCTCCCATGTGGCTTCTTCCACATTCTGGTTTCTCCAGAGAATCTTCACGAAAGGGATCGTCTTCCGACGTAGTACCTTGTCCTTCCGTTCCAAGATCTGTACTGGTTGTTCCTCAAAGCTCAAATCCTCCCGTAGTTCGACAGGTTGTTCCCCAAGTACATGAGAAGCATCACGTACGTACTTCCGCAGCATCGATATGTGGAAAACATCGTGAACTCTAGATAGTTCTGGAGGTAGCGCCAATCTGTAAGCAACTCTGCCAATTCTCTCAACGATCTCATAAGGTCCGATAAAACGCGGACTCAGTTTCCCCCGTCGACCAAATCGGATAATCCCCTTCCACGGTGATAACTTCAGGAAGACAAAATCTCCCACTTCAAATTCCAAGTCTCGAACCCGTCGATCGGCATAACTCTTCTGGCGATCCTGTGCCGCCTTCAATCTCTCCTTGATAATACGAACAGTTTCCATGGTTAAGTCCATCAGTTCCGGCCCTACAGCCGCTCGTTCTCCTATCTCCGTCCAGCAGATAGGTGTCCTGCACTGTCGACCATACAGTGCCTCATAAGGTGCCATCCCGATGCTTGTCTGATAGCTGTTGTTGTAAGCGAATTCCATTAATGGCAAATGAGTATCCCAAGAGTCCTGAAACTGTAGTACGCATGACCTCATCATGTCCTCCAGGGTCTGAATGGTCCGTTCAGACTGTCCATCGGTCTGTGGATGGAAAGCAGTACTGAAACGTAGGGTTGTTCCCAAAGTAGCTTGTAAACTCCGCCAGAACCTGGAAGTGAAACGCGGATCACGATTGGACACGATCGAATCCGGCGTACCATGCAATCGTATGATTTCCCTCACAAACAACTGAGCCAGTCGGATAGGTTTATAGGTCTCCTGAACTGGCAGAAAATGGGCTGATTTGGTTAGCTGGTCCACGATCACCCATACTCCGTCAACTCCACTCTGAGTCCTTGGCAACTTAAAGACGAAGTCCATGGTGATGTGATCCCACTTCCACTCGGGAATCGGAAGTGGTTGCATAGCCCCATACGGTCTCTGCCGTTCCGCCTTAACCTGCTGACAGGTTAAGCATTTGCTCACGAACTCAGCAATATCCTTCTTCATTCCTGGCCACCAATAATGGTTTCGGAGGGTACGGTACATCTTTGTACCTCCTGGATGCATAGCATAGGCCGAACTATGGGCCTCCTCAAGAATCTCGGCCCGTAACTCTGCCACTGCAGGTACACACAAACGGCCCAATTTCACAAGTGCCCCATCGTCCCGGATGGTAAAATCCTGTCTACCATCCGCATCGACCTCAATTCTGTAAATACAGAGTATCGGATCCTGAAGTTGTGCTTCGATGATCGGATCAATCAGTACAGGTCGTACATGGAAGCTGGCCAACAAAGCTCCATGTTCATCCGTACCCAAAATAACTCCCGACTTCCGGAGTTCCACCAGTAAGGGAAGATACACCATCCCCAGGTGTGCAACTGAGCCCGCTGATTTTCTGCTGAGTGCATCCGCCACCACATTGGCCTTACCCGGATGGTACTCGATCGTACAGTCATAGTCCTTCAGCAGCTCCAACCATCTCCGTTGTCTCATGTTAAGCTCCTTCTGAGTGAATAAGTATTTAAGACTCTGGTGGTCGGTGTATATCCGACACGTTGCGCCGAATAGATAATGTCTCCAGATCTTTAGAGCATGAACCACCGCCGCCAACTCCAAATCATGGGTAGGGTAGTTCAACTCATGGGTCTTTAGCTGCCGGGATGCGTAGGTGATAACCTTGCCAGTTTGCATCAACACGCAGCCCAGACCTTGCAGCGAACATCACTGAAGACCACAAACTCTCCACTGTCATCCGGCAATGCGAGGACAGGTGCAGTAGTCAATCGATCTTTCAACTCTTGAAAACTCCAATCGCACTGCTCGTCCCAGATAAACTTCACTCCCTTCCAAGTCAAACGAGTCAATGGTGCAGCAATTTTGGAGAAACCCTCCACGAATCTCCGATAGTAACCTGCTAATCCGACGAAACTCCGCACCTCGGTCACCGTTGTCGGTCTAGCCCAGTTGGTCACCGCTTATATTTTCTGGGGATCCATGCAAATCCCATCCGTCGATATCACGTGTCCCAGAAAACCAATACTGCTCAGCCAAAACTGACACTTGCTCAGCTTGGCGTACAATTGTTCTTGTCTCAGCCTCTCCAAGACCAACCGTAGATGTTCCTCATGTGCACGGGCACTCCTTGAGTATACCAAAATATCATCGATGAACACAATCACGAACTTATCCAGGTAGGGTCGGAAGACCCGGTTCATCAGATCCATGAATGATGCTGGAGCATTCGTCAAACCAAATGGCATAACAAGGAACTCGTAGTGTCCGTAACGGGTTCGAAAAGCAGTTTTCGGAATATCCTCCTCCGAAATCCTCAGTTGGTGATACCCAGACCGCAAATCAATTTTCGAGAAGCACTGAGCTCCCCGCAACTGGTCAAAAAGGTCATCGATCCTGGGTAGAGGATACTGGTTCCTCAGCGTCACCTTGTTGAGTTGTCGATAATCAATACACAAATGGAGACTTCCCTCCTTCTTCTTTACGAACAACACCGGTGCTCCCCACGGTGAAGTACTCGGTTGGACATATCCCAAATCCACCAACTCCTGCAATTGAGTCTTGAGTTCTCGTAACTCGGCCGGCGCCATCCGGTATGGTGCCTGGGATATAGGTCGGGTACCAGGGAGTAGTTCAATAGTAAACTCGATCTCCCGCGAGGGTGGCAATCCAGGTAAGTCTTCCGAGAACACATCCGGAAACTCACATACCACCGGTATCTCATCGATACCCGGAGTATCAACCTGTTCCGACACGACATGCGCCAGATAAGCCTGACATCCCTTCCGTAGAAGTTTGGTAGCAGTAAGTGATGAAATCACTTCAGGAGGTGAACCGTCACGTTCCCCTTGAAAGATAACTTCCGGCAAACCCGGGCTCCGCAGAATCACTTGCTTGCTACAGCAGTCGATGAGCGATCCGTGCTCCGACAGCCAATCCATCCCTAGGATTATATCGAAGTCGTGGATATCCAGAATAATTAAGTCTGCTGGTAAATCCACATCCTCAATTCTTACCGGGCACCTCCGAATCACCTGATTCACAAGGTACACGATACCCATCGGGGTGCCAACACCCATTTCGCAATCTAAAGCTGATACCACACAATCAAGCATACCAGCACAACTTTTCGAATTAAAAGAATGTGTAGCCCCCGCATCCATCAATACACGTACAAGAAGGTTTAAGATATGTAGTGTACCTGTGACCACGCCTGGGGCAGTCCTCGCCTGCTGCTGGGTCATTGCAAACACTTGGGCCCTCGGCCCTCCGTTCCGTCCGCGCCCGCGCGCGCCACGCCCAGCACCACGGTCACCTCCCTGACAGCGACCTCCATTAGTGTGGGAAGCCGTGCTCTGCACCACACTAGAGCCCCCAGCGTCGTTGTTCTTAGACAACTGCGGGCAATCACAGGCATAGTGGCCCTCCTCTCCGTAAGCAAAACAAGTTACTGGCCTTGGCCTGTCCGAATGCCCACCAGAAGCACCGCTCCAAGATGAGCGTTGCCCAGAGTTGTATCCTGATCCTCTGCCCTGAGAGCCTCCGCGTCGACCTGACCAGCCACGACCCTTGAAGGATGAGGGTGCCCCCCTGTAGCCCCCTCCCCTGTTGTTCTTTTGGCCTGATGGCCCACGATGTGGGCGATCCTGTCGTCGCCCCTCGCCCGAAGGCTGTCATGTCTGGTGTACCGCCAGACTGGCCTCGACACGCACCGCCGCGTCGACCAAATCTCTCAGAGAAGCATGAGTAGCAGCAGTCACACTTGCCCGGATCTCCCCTCGAAGTCCAAGCTCAAACCTTTGGCATTTGTCCTCCTCCGTGCTCACGAATGATGCAGCGAACCGGGACAGCTTCCCGAAAGTCTGCTCGTAGTCCGCAACGGACATATCACCCTGTTCCAGCCGCAAGAACTCAGCCTCCCATGCCGCGCGAAATGATCGCGGGTAGTACTGGTCCAGAAATCTGGAACGGAAAGCTTCCCAAGTAGTGGTATGGACAGACCACCCAGACATTTCGAGGCCGTGCCACCACTGGTAGGCTCCTCCTTCCAGCAAGAAGGCCGCCAAGGTCACTCGTTCGCCCGGAGGGCAGTGCATCACCGAGAAGATCCTCTCCCACTTGGTGATCCAATCATGAGCATCCTCGGGGTTTGATCCCCCGCAGAAAGGAGTGGCTCCCAAACGTTGAGCCCTTTCAATGCTCGCGCATTCCATCTCCCTTTCCAGATCCTCGTCAGTTCGTGTATGAGGAATTCTCCTAGAAGGCATAACCAACTGTCAAGAGCCATAGATCAGAAAACAATATTCTTAAAAGTCGAAAAGTAACTAGTACTAATCGCTAGTCTAGCATGCTGAACATACCCTAGTACTGACCACAACCTAGTGCTCTGATACCAAGCTGACAGGACCCGCCTCGATCCCACAAGGACCACAAGGGGACGTGCCCTGCTCCCGTCTGACACCTAATAATTCATACCAATTTTAACCTCAAAACATCAAATGCATAAATAACCAAATTAAAGTTATACATCAAATCCGAATTAAACAGATGTCAGACAAGGGATGAAATCCAAAATTACAAGATACGAGCACGACTCTAAAGTAAACTTGCGGGTACACCACCCAACAGGGGTTCAGGTACGCAGAAGTAGATCTATGCCTCAGCCTCAGGTACCTCCTCTACCTCAGTATCACGACCTGGAGGGGTTACCAAAAACATTAAGGGTGAGTGGACCGAAACTTAAGTTTATAAAATCATTTGATAAGTAAAACATATAATTTACCCCTCCGTTTTCCAAACATGCATGCAACCGTATTTAAAATCATAAGTCATATAATATGAACCATAATGCATGAAATAAAACCATAAGTATAATTTGAGTTGCTGCACTATACACTCCAATCCCGACATCCCTGATGTCTGACGTCCCTGACGTCCAATAAGGTCACAATCACAAGGCTACGCGTGCCACTCGGGTCTCAATTCCGAGTTCAATCCCCGAACCCCGTTCGGGTGCAGCATCCCCGATGCTTAGCGTCATAGACGCTGGACGTTCTAGACGTCCGTGACCTCTCCGGGGTACCTCATCTGGAGGAGACAGTATCATATGAATGGATCTATACAGTGCAGTACCAAATACATTTTATTGATATCCACATGCAGCATATATGTATAGATAGAATCCAAACCAATCATTAAGTTTTATCGGACGGGTCTCAAGCCCAAATACCGTGAAACGTGCCGTAACCATATTTTCCATATCATCAAACCATTATTGTTTTTAGCATGTGAATAAGTATAATAAACCAGAAAACATTTATGCACGCAAGGGTTTAAGAAAATGGCCCACTCACAGTACAGTCCTGCTGAAAACCGAGTGTATACCCTCGATCTGGTACAAATGTACAATCCCTGTCAAGTCCAAAGTATTCGTAAAGGTCAATTTAAACCCCTAACATTCAACCATGAAACCCTAGACCGAAACTGGCCTGGGAGAGCCGCCCGAACGCGCTTCCCAATGCAATAAACCTCATTTTGACCAACTTAATGATCTCCGATCGACCCGAAACCACCGCCATTGGACCCGGATCGTCGAAACCTAAAGAATGGTGGTGGTCCCACCAAAATTACTGTTCACACGCGCCCCCATGCGCCTGGTCAACCCCCTGGTCAACTATGTTACAGTACTGCTGACGTCAGCATGACGTCACTGCTGACGTCAGCATGACGTCACTGCTGATGTCAGCATGACATCACTGCTGACGTCAGTATGACGTCATCACTGACAGTGTCAGAGGACACGTGTCAGCAGTCCATTGGTCACTGGTCTGACAGTTTCTGACATGATGACGTCATCATGACGTCACTGCTGACGTCAGCATGATGACATCATCAGCTACAGTAACCGGGTCAGAGAACCGGGTCACCGCAGACCCACGGCTCGACCCGACCACAGATCGTGATTCCGACCACCATTTCAGGTGAAGTTTGTTCCTATGGACTCGTCTCTACCTCAACTATGGTTCTGTGTAAATGAAACTAGATTCTAGATTGAATAACCTACCTGAAAATCGACCAGAAGGTTGGCTGCCGGTTCAGGTTATCTTCTCCGGCGAGCCGTCGAGTTTCCAGCCACGGTCCTGGGTTCAATCTGGTCGCCTAGGTCCCCTGAGTGTGTCAAAACAACAACCAAACAATGTCAACGTCAAAAACAGACGTTTCGAAGCAGGGAAGGAAAACGGGCACTCACGGGTTTATCGTCCTATCGCCGTCGTGTCGCTGCCGTACACCGTCCAGATCAGTTCCTCGTCGTCACGGTGAACCCAACCGTACGTTGGTTCGAGTCCAAGAGTGAAGGTTTGGATGGTTTGTTGACTTGGGCTGTTCGGGTTTCCTTCTCGGGTCTGAGGGAATGCCGGCCGTGCAGGGTGGCCGTGGAGTGGTGGCCGGCGTCAGGGGGGTGGTTGTTGGTTGCCTGAGGTGTGGGTTGAGTGGTGAGGGCTGGTGAGTTGGTTCCAAGAGGGAATCGTGCAATCGGGTTGAGAGAATGAAAACATGGGTGTATGATTTCATGAATTTTAATACAGATCAGGAAAATAAATCAAGGGCCAGGATTGAATCTCAGAATGAGATCAAAGGTGAGGATTAAATCTGGAGATTTCAAATCTAAGGGCTGTGATTAAAAGTTGGTTTTAATGGTATTTAAACCCATAGTGGATCTGATCCAATCTAGCCAATGGGTGAGAAAAGGTGTCCTCCAATCAGATTTCCAGAATAAAATATTTGGCACGAAAACTGAGACACGAACCTCCCGATTTCACGTTTCTGACCATAACTTCCTCGTACGAAGTCCGATTTCGGCGTGCCGCCTGTCTACGGACTCAGGACGTCGAGACCTACCTAACGATCCTTGAGTCGCGTGAAAATTAATTGTCAAATGAAAAGTCAACGTTTTTGCCCCAACCGTCAAAATTACGGTAATGCCCCTGAACTTCCGATAGTCATAACTTTTTCCCTGATCGTCCGAATTGGACGTGCCACCTGTCTATGAACTCGTGACGTCCCGAACTACGTCACGGTCATAGGTCAAAGTCCATTTAATTCACCAATCAAAAGTCAATAATTTGGACATACCAATCACAAGGGTAAAAGCGTCAATTCACACATTAAATTACAATATTAAAATCCTCGAATTTCCGGGGTGTTACAATCGAGCCCGAACTCGTAATTCAACGGGGCATCGAGCCCAAAACCTCAGGGTTAGTCACGATTCCGATTACAGCAATGCGTACAACAATCAATCCAGGACCGCTCCCAATCCTGGTATGTCTCCGTGAACATATCACTGTTGCGACCATCTCTAGGACATGGTGCACACGTCGTCGACCGCTTTCCTATACCACCAACACTCCGAAGTCGAGCCTCCAGTGGCTGCTCGACAACGAAACGTGCATCGTGACCTCTCCGGAAGGAACACATCCGCAGCGGCACTGAGCTCCCAAAAGGCCTCATCTAAATCAGAGTGGCGCAGCGGCACGCTCTATCTAGCATGATATTGTCCACAGATCGGCACGCCATTGGGAAACTCCCTTCAATGCGCCCGCTGGGTTTTGTTCCCGTGACCTCGTGGTAGAGCAATACTAAAAGGCAAGCCTCTAACCAACGCGACCACGGAAGGCCTCATGCTAGATAGGTGTGTGCCTACACCTTTAAGGCACACCACCATTCCCTTCCCAGACCATTCCCCCCTCGCATGAATGTTAGATTGTTCACCGTTCCCTCCAGGACACGAAGTATTACAATCCACCCCCCTTAGGGCCCAGCGTCCTCGCTGGCACACTTCTCGGTGGGGGTCTGGCTCTGATACCATTCTGTCAGGTCCCGACCTTCCTCTGTCAGGTCCCGACTCATCTAGCACGATATTGTCCTCTTTGGGCCACAACAATACTCAAAGGCAAGCCTCTAACCAACACGACCGCGGAAGGCCTCATGCTAGATAGGTGTGTGCCTACACCTTTAAGGCACACCACCATTCCCTTCCCAGATCATTCCCCCCTCGCAGGAATGTGTGATTGTTCACCGTTCCCTCCAGGACACGGGGTCTTACACGCCGTGACCACGACTCAGACCAGTAGGTCATCAACAGGGCCACATGACCAAGATAAAACTAAAACCAAATGGGTCTCATGCTCGATTTTACCTTTTCAAAACCGTTTCATTAAAACCGAAAGCATAAGCACGTATAAGTACGTATAAAACCTGAAACCTCGAAAGACGTGCCAATACGTAAACACACACACAAATGCACTGAAGGAATCACAAAGCATATATTAAAACACTTATAAAACATTTATGCATGCATCGAGTTCGAAAGAAAGGTCCACTCACAGACCGTCCGCGATGCCGCCTCGATACGCGCGTCGTACGCCTTCCCGGGTCAATCGTCATCTCTGGGGTTTCCAAACCTGTTCAAATCACTTTAGAGGGTTACTAACTACTTAATTAACCCCTCACTAAAGCCCCCTAATTTTTCGGGATTTTTAACTATTTTTAAACTGGCTCCGAAACCTTCGGACAACCTGAACTATATCGAGACGATATCCGATCGACTCGAAACCAATCCCAAAATGTTCGTTACATCGAATAGATGAAATTACATGTTGGAACTTTCTCCAAATTCTCCTCCACGCGCTCCGCCTGAAGTGACTGTGTGTGGGAGCCACGCGCCTAGCTACAGTGCATCTTCAACCTCGGTCAGACCGGTCCGAACAGGCCTGTCTGGTTTTTCCTTCAACTTCGGCCCAACTGGACTGGCGTGACTGGTCCAGGCTCTTAGACCGTTCAATCTTAGTCCGTTTTCTTCCTAATCAATCCTAAACTTCCTATTTTGATCCTAGAAACCTATTTGTGAATTCAAAAGAATGAAAAACCCTTAAATCCACCCCAGTTCAACTTTCCCCTCACGGTTCGATTTTCCAGAAATCCCCCAGGGCCTCCTCAGCTTTGAACCACCACTAAAACCATCTTAGAATCTTCCTAACACCTTAATAAACCTATTCTAATCAAGAAAAACCGGCCATAAAATATGAAATTTAAAATGGAGGAAATCGAGCAAAAACCGAGTTACTTGCACAGGTTGCCTCCGCCGTCCACGACGGCACCGTCCTGGCCAGCTACCACCTTCCTCACGGCCTTCCTCTCACTCTCTTGGTCTCTCAAACATGATTAGAAAGGGAAGGGTTTGGATTGGAATGAAGGGTGATCGGGTTTGATTGGGAAAATGGTTGAACACAATGAAAATGGGAGGATATGCATGAGTTGTTTGGGCTGGGCAATGGATGGGTGACACTTGTCACTCATCCATTGGGCTTGTCCAAAAAGCTAGGCCCCACTTGATGCCAAAATTCTCCCGTCTCGTAAAACGTGCAATAGTACGTTCAAACTTCCGTGAACCGTAACTTCTCCGTCGAACGTCCAATTTTGACGTGCCGTCTGTCTACGAATTCGTATCGTCTTGATCTACGTAACGGTCCTTAGCCTTTGGCCATCAGACCTCCCGGATCAAAAGTCAACTTTTTACCCTCATTCAAGGGCAAAATTGTAATTTCGCCATGAACGTCTGTAAATCCTCGTCTAATCCCCGATTAGCCTAGCTAATCCGTCATTAATTCTTAATTAATCCTGATATTTCTAGACGGGTCGTTACACCACCTGCCACCCAACCTTGTTCTATGCTACAACTAGTAGTGGTATGAACCTAACATTTTGTACTTACACATTTTTCAAGTGTGCAGTTTACGTGCCAATTGCATTGTCACAACATACAAAATGAGACCTCAAAGCAAGAGAATCCCCTTTTATTATACGTTATTTAGAGCCCTTGACATGAGATCCCTTTACCATTAGATTTACGGATAGTTACTTTCATTGGACAGTCTTCCTGCCATTAGGGAGAGATAAGAATGTTAATGCTTTTGAAGAACGATGCGAATTACATGGAATGTCCCCATTATGTCTCATCTTGATCCCTGAGCTGCACTATAGGAGAATAAAATGCACAAAATTATAGATTTACATAGTGTAGCTAATAATATGCTAGGTGTAGTTAATAATATGCCAGACGATTTCTCTGATCTAATGAAAGTGATGAGATCACATATACCTGTTGCAAATATGTCTGGAAGGATAGGCGTTCATGTAGGACGCGTCATCCTCGACGGAAAAGGTACGGACACGGAGGTTAACCAATCATATCTCTTAGACATGTTAATATCAATTGATCTACTTATAAGATAATTCCGGATTATAGCTATGTTCTAGAAAAGTCAACATTAAGGGATGCTCCAACATCTGCGCTCACTCTCGAGAATATAAATATCTCGGTAAATTATGCATGCTTATGTGAGATATGGAATTAAAATGATATAATCATCAATGATATATTTGTATTTGTGGTAGCTATCAAAATAATAACTAGTGATGATATCAAATCTCGCTCTATTGATAAATGCCAACGTAGAGAACACTAGCTAAAATAGAAATAAGCAATCTAGTTCGAATTAGATTCCTTGACGAAAAGGAAGGTGTTGGACCTGTAATTCCCACACCTCTTCATGTTAAACCCTTAGGATTTAGATGAGTATTTGTAAGGAAGCATAATGAGAAAAAAAAATTGTGAGATATAAAGCTCGTTTGGTGGCATAAAGATTTTCTCAAAGCCATGAGATTGATTACGAGGAGACATATTCTCCCAGAGTAGACATCATAATGTTCCGCTACCTTATCAGTTTGATAGTTTTCGAAGAACCGAGTATGCAGCTTATGGATGTGGTTACAACTTATAGCTGTGGTTACAACTTATGGATATGGCCGAAGGACATAAGATACGTGATACAAATAGTTTAGAATAGAGAACACGCTCTCCATTTGTTTGAGGTGTTCACTTTATAGATTAAAACAATATGGATGGATGTGGTATAACCGTCTAAATGAATATTTGATCAGGATGAGATATGTGACCAATGAACTATGCCTATACGTATTTAGTATAAAAAAAAAGTTACAAGTATTTTATTATGGCAATTTATGTTGATGACATGAATCTAATTTGTACTTCTGAAGAGATCAAAGAATCTGTTTTAGTACCTAAAGTTTGAGCTTGAAATGAAGGATTTTGGAAGACTAAACATCTATCTTGGACTGGAGCTCAAGCATCGTAGATATAGGATTCTAGTCCATCAATTGAATTACATCTAGAAGATGTTAGAAGCTTTTGAGGATGAAGCGAAAACTTCAAGCATACCATGATCGCGCGTTGTCTAGATTCTAAGAAGGACTCCTACTGAAGATAATAAAGGGATGTTGACACCAAAAATTCCATTTCTAAGTATAGTAGACACACTATTGTACTTGGCTCAATGCATTAGACTAGACATTTCATTCACTATGAACTCGCTAGCTAGATTTAGCTTTGCGCGAATGCGCGGCCACTAAAGTGGCATAAAAGACATATTCTGATACATCAGAGGTACAACGAATATGGGTTTATTCTATCTCTATGCATTGAGGAATAGATCAAGCCCTCTTGATCCTTGGAATAATGCACATTTTGTTGGGTATGCTGATGTGGGTTACCTATTAGACCCATACAACATAAACCGATCTTAACTTTGAAAATATTAGTGAGGAATTTACTCATAGAGGTTAAGTTTTGTTGAATGACGATGATACCGTTGTGAATGCGGTGTAAGCAGATTTAGATGGGCCAGGTTCATATTTATATATCTTTATCATATATATATATATATGAACACTCATCTTAATTATATGTACATAATGCAATTATATTATCAAACATGGTTTTTAAGTTTTGTAACAATTCAACCATATCGAAACAACGCAAAGTTCAACCTAATTTTTATACACATTGATTTATGTTTATAATCAAATCAATTCTCCCGTTGTTGTCTTCATAAAGAAAGCTGGAGGAATGAGTCCTATAATTTGGGAATTAGGATACTTTTATGTTTCCTGTTCACGTTTTCATCTTGTATTCCTGCTAGTTTTCAACTAATGAGAACTTAAGTGCAGTATGCAAATGAAAATTCATGATTATCCTTCTCTCTCAATGTTCTCACTTACTTATTTTGTTAATTCTCTTCTCTCTCAATGTTCTCACTTACTTATTTTGTTAATTCTCTTCTCTCTCAATGTTCTCACTTACTTATTTTGTTAATTCTCTTCTCTCTCAATGTTCTCACTTACTTATTTTGTTAATTCTCTTCTCTCTCAATGTTCTCACTTACTTATTTTGTTAATTCTCTTACATTATTTTGATAGATATTATTGGTTTTATAAACAGTTTGACCAACCATTACTTTGATAGATATCATAATTTTGGCGTGTATAATATGGTTTAGTTTTTCTTTGCTCATTCCTTGAGTTGTAACTTATTCCAATACTCTCCAAATGATAACTGACCATATATTAATATGGTTAGAATTATACCAATAGTTAGTTAGCTTGATTATGTTCCCTAAACAACTTCATTAATATGTAAACTGATCGTGCACATTTGTGTTAATTATAATATTCTATGTTTCTTCATAATAACGGTGTATGCCACTATTCTTATTCTTAAGCTAACTTTCACATTTATGAAACATTTAAGAACACCGTGGCAATGCGCGGGTTAAATTGCTAGTACTAACTATCATACGAAATTTCAATCTTTGAAATTTAAATTATCAAATCTTATTAGATTAAGTCTACATAATTATCATAAACAAATTATACAGGAAAAGTTGCCAAAAAAAAATTATAAAGGAAAAGAGTTTATTATGCTTAATCTCCATCTGGGTCGTTACGGGCCTTGTCATTTCCATTTTTGGTGAATCTATTGTTTTACCACCCCCCCTGAAATTACAGATTTCACCAACCGCTACCACCAAATGCACGACGTTTTGGGCTCATTTCTCTGACCTCAGTCTAATCGTTTCTCCGCATTTCATTGAACCCGGAAAGCTCGAAATGGCGGCAGATAACAAAACTCCCCGAGTCTTCTGTATTGGAACGGCCGATACGAAGCTCGACGAACTCCGATTCCTCGCCGACTCAGTCCGATCCCATCTCAACGCGTTCTCCACAGCTTTCTCACTCAAGGTAAATCCACTTCTCTGTTTCTGTTACCAGTTCACTCTCCTAGTTTTGAAATGTCCGATATGGATATTCAATGTTCGATAAATGACAGGTTGAAGTCTCCCTGGTCGACGTTTCAGCGAGTCAGACCCAGACCGAGACCAGTACGACCGATTTCGAATTCGTTTCGAGAATTGAGGTTCTATCTCACTACTCTGAAACACTGGGTCAGCTTCCAGAGGACAGAGGGGAAGCCGTTGCGGTAATGAGCAAAGCGCTTGAGAGTTTCTTGACAAAAGCTCGGAAGGACGGCGCTTTGGCTGGAGCTATAGGGCTCGGATGCAGTGGAGGTACGGCTTTGATTTCTCCTGCCCTGAGATCTCTCCCAATCGGAGTTCCCAAGCTGATCGTTTCAACCGTAGCGAGCGGTCAAACAAGTCCCTATGTGGGGACTTCGGACCTGTTGCTGTTTCCATCGATAGTTGATGTGTGTGGGATTAATAGTGTGAGCCGGGTCATTTTGAATAATGCTGCTGCTGCCTTTAGTGGGATGGTGATTGGGAGAGCTAAAACGGGTGAAGATTCATCGGGTGGGGTTGAGAAATCTACTGTGGGGTTGACCATGTTTGGAGTTACAACTCAGTGTGTGAATGATGTTAAGGAGAGATTGGCTAAAGAGGGGTATGAGACACTAGTTTTTCATGCCACTGGGGTTGGAGGAAGAGCCATGGAGTCTCTGGTTAAAGATGGATTTATAAAGGTACTGTTGGAAATGTATTCATTTGTCATAAGTGGTATGATGAATTCCAGTGTTACAAGTTGTTAGGTAATATCTCTGAGGAACATTTGTAGAATAGGGGAATAGGTGAATAGGTGCCAGTTGATAGTTTGATTGTGGAAGCTCGAGCTATGACTTGTTTCTCATTTTTGTATATAAATTCTTGAGTAAATGAAATGTTAGCTGTCATTTCTAAGTTTATAGTCTACTATTTTACTTGCAAGAGACCTGTGCACCATTTCTTCCGTCGTTTGCAGTGTTTGCTATGCGCAAGGTTGAACTATTTGCAATTTCATATATTTTTTCTTGGTCTTTCCTTTCTTGAAGTTCACACCTTTCCTGATGGTTTTGAATAGGGTGTTTTGGATATCACAACAACAGAGGTTGCAGATTATGTGGTTGGAGGGGTCATGGCTTGTGATGCTTCCCGCTTTGATGCCATCATAGAGAAAAGGATCCCTTTAGTCCTTAGTGTCGGAGCTCTAGATATGGTGAACTTTGGAGCTAAGGATACCATACCCTCAAATTTTCAATACAGAAAGATTCATGAACATAATAAGCAGGTGATAACTGATAAGTCGAAAGAATCAAGAACCTGTTTGCAATCTAAAATAGATCATATATAGAAATCTGAATTGCAGAATGGGTGTGAACACTGTCAATTACATGGTATGGTCTGTTAACAAACTAGTCATCAATCACAATAAAAGGGAAGTGTTTGTGTTTATGACTTGGAAACAGTACTTGTCATTTTTCAGGTTTCAGTCTTGAGAACCACAGTAGAGGAAAACAAGAAATTTGCTAGCTTCATAGCAGATAAATTGAACAAATCATCATCAAAATTTGTTGTTTGCCTGCCACAAAGGGGTGTCTCTGCTTTGGATGCACCAGGGCAGCCTTTTCATGATCCAGAGGCCACTTCTTCTCTGATTACTGAGCTACAGCAGCTGATCCAGACAAATGAAGATCAACAGGTATTATTATTGCCCATCAAGTAGTGTGTTTCAATGCTCCAACTTCCCTAGTTTTTTTCGGTTTCATGTGCAGGACCAACTTTACGATTGAAAATAGTGTATTTTTATTAGGTAAAGGTGTACCCTCATCATATAAATGACCCTGAGTTTGCAAATGCATTGGTTGGCTCATTTTTAGAGATTAGTACAAAGAGTTCTATCCAGTCTACTCCTGCACAAGTTTCTATCTCTTGCTCGAATCAACAAGTGCATGAAAGTTCTGTTTCCTTCTCTGAGACCATTCAGAGGAACCTGAAGGACTTCCCAGATGCAAGACCAGGTTGTAGTTTGAATTGTTTTCATTTTCTATAAAACATTATCAAATATCAATCGTTAGGAGCTTTAATAAATAAGAAACATATTCATATCGAAGAGATGCATGTGCGGTATTAACACAGGGATGTGGGTCACTTGATTGTATGTTAAGTACACACGCCACGTAAGTCAATGTTTTGTTCTTTCCACAGTAGAAATTCATTCATTGAGGCGTGGAATGTATAGTATGTTGCTTGATTCATTTGTTCATGTCTTAGATCATAACTTTTGAGTGTTCTTCCTTGAAAAATAGACCAACTTTGCTCGGTAAATAGAGCTTCAGATTTTGTTTTTTGTCATAATTGGAGCCAAAGCTAACTAGTAACTTGTTATTCCTGTGACAGAGACTTTGCAAAGAACTAGACAGGTATTGCTGCAACTCAAAGATCAAATAAGTAGAGGAATTCCAATTATAGGAGCAGGTGCAGGGACAGGCATATCTGCAAAGTTTGAGGAAGCAGGTGGTGTTGATCTGATAGTTCTGTACAATTCTGGTCGCTTTCGTATGGCGGGAAGAGGTTCATTGGCTGGCTTATTACCTTTTGCTGATGCAAATGCTGTAGTACTTGACATGGCCAATGGAGTTTTGCCAGTAAGTTTCAACTGCTGCTTATTTAAACTTTAAAAGAATGTTTCCTCAGTTCTTTACCAATTGTCACTCTGAAAATCTGCTAAGATTGTTTTCATACGTTTGCTTTTAGTCATTTCTCCTGGAAATGCAACTAAAATAAAGATTCAAAGTAGTGAAATTCCCGGCTGGGTAGTTAATCTAAAATGTAACATTCAAAGACCAAGTAGTCAATTAATGTCGCACTACTGTACCACCTCCCCATGTCACTTATAAAATCATTTCTTTCTGATGTTGAGCTGATGATAATGTATAGGTAGTGAAGAAGGTACCTGTTCTTGCTGGGGTCTGCGGCACTGATCCTTTTCGCCGAATGGACTTCTTTCTTAGGCAGGTGGAGTCCATTGGATTCTGCGGGGTCCAAAATTTTCCAACAGTAGGGCTGTTTGATGGTAATTTTAGACAAAATCTTGAAGAAACTGGAATGGGATACCGGTAGGTATTAAATCGAGAATTTTATTCTTCTTAAAGATTTAACAATATCATTTACTCTTTCTGTGGTTAAAACATTTTCCTAATGTATTGAGCAGACTGGAGGTTGAGATGATTGAAAAAGCACATAAGATGGGGCTCTTGACCACGCCATATGCTTTCAATCAAGATGAAGCTGTGCAAATGACGAAAGCTGGTGCTGATATCATAGTTGCCCATATGGGGCTCACTACATCCGGCTCAATTGGGGCAAAGACGGCACTTTCATTAGAGGAAAGTGTTGTTCGTGTTCAAAATATTGCAGATGCTGCACGTAGAATCAATCCCAATGCCATTGTGCTTTGTCATGGTGGTATGAGCTCGGAAACTTTTGTTTGTTAGTTTCAATTTCATCAACGTAGGATATTAATTTGGTGCAATTTTGCAGGTCCTATCTCTGGTCCAAAAGAGGCAAAATTTGTACTTAAGAACACCGAGGAAGTTCATGGGTTTTACGGGGCATCAAGCGTGGAGAGGCTACCCGTTGAACAAGCTATAACCTCCACGGTCCAGCAGTACAAATCAATTTCTATCAAATGAAGGTTGATCTGCCTGCTATTTTGTAAGCCTAAATGCTTCTTGTTGTGCTTATGTTATTTTTTATTTGCTTGTTTGCATCATGATCATGAGTGTTTTTTAGCCGACTGCCATGTAAAAGTTGATGTCGGCAGTGTTGCCTCAACAATCTTGTACCACTTGTAAAATTCATCTGACCCGACCAATAATAGAAGTTTGTTGACAACACAATCCTACTTAAGGTTCTACATTTCCTGATTGCATCTACTAGTATGCATCCACCAGAAATGCTGAGGGCCGGGAGGTAAACGTAGTTGTGTTGAATTGTGGATATATAGAGAGAGGATGACCAACCATGTTCGTTGTAGTCTGAAAAATAACTTGATATTTATTGCTATTATATTCTAAATCCAACAATATTAATTATTATAACACCTGAACAGATTATATCACATCGCATCCAAACTATAATACAAATAGGCCATTCTTGAGCGCGCACATGACTTACTTCGTAGTAGTACATGTTGCTCCACATAAAGAGACATAATTGAGCAAAAAAGAGGTATAATTGTATAGCCAAAAACAAGAGACATAATTGAAAAAAAAAATAAAATAAATTTTGAATAGTGACACAACACAGCAAATGAATCAATGATTGAGATGTATCAGTAAGCATCCACATAAAATGAATCACTGATAATGAGTGGTAGGGCTATGAGCCTATGAGGTGGCAAAAACTAGGTCGCACCCATTTTAATTTTTATCTATCACAATTTACTCACATGTTAAAATGAAAAGTCAGACAATTCAATTTATAGAAATTTACATGCCCTAGAAATCCAGAATGATACTGGTGACGATTCCTTTCTTCGTTTATGTAATTAGGAATTGGGGTAGATACGGTTCCAGTACATGTTGATATTATTAAAATTAAATTCAAATAGTTGAAACTTCGATGTTGGTATTATTAAAATTATAGTTGAAATTTTAATAATTCGATATGGTTTAAATTTTCAAAAAATAGAATCAAAATCATCAATAAAAGTTCACATCAATGTTTTGTTAATCCACTTTAAGTTTCATATAATTTAGTTCGAATGTATCATAAAATGAGTAAGAATTTAGTGAAGTAAAGTCCATAAAAAAAACACTTGACAGCTTACAATAACATATTAAAGGGTGAAAAATATTAATTAATAAATAAAATTTTTAACGGTATGATTTGGATTATGTTTTCAAAATGAGGATTCAAAATTAAATCGTTACTAACATAAGAGTTTGAAGCCCGGTATCGATTTCCAGTTTCAACATATTTATGCTCACCCCCTAGTGGGATCCATACAAATATACGAATACATACGCGTCATCCAAACTTATAACTGATAAATATGTATATTATGTTTAATTATATATCTTATGAGAAATTCGAAGTTCAATTTTATTTTTTTTTTCAAAATTTTTATGTTTAATTTTGGAATTATAAGATCAACGTATGTGGAGATTTTTTTTTTATATAATTTTTTTCCTTTTAAGTTTGGTTTTTCTATGGTAAGGATGAATTTGAACTCTCACAATTTCATATTTTGGGTTCCGAAGTTTAATTTCCTTTTCTTTAATTTTTCAAGTTTGATTTTGAAATTATATGGTTCCTAACTTCATAAGAACTCTAGTGTTTTATATTACGGATTGGAGAAATTTTTTTGAATTTTTCCATTTTGGGTTTTCTATGGAACAGTTGATGTGAACTATCACAATATGAGATTAGAGTTTCGGAGTTCAATTTTATTTTTTCAATATCTCGAGTTTTAAGTTTGGAATTATAAAATTCATATGAACTTTAGTGTTTAATATTACAGGTTGAAGAAAGATTTTTGAATTTTCTCCTTTTTCAATTTAATTTTTTTATAGTAAAGTTGATATTAACTCTCACACTCAGAGATTGAAGTTTCGCAGTTCAAGTTTTCTCTTCAAAATTTTGAGAATAGATTTGTTAATTATAAGGTTCATTGATATTACGGTATGGACAAACAATTTTGAATTGTTTCCAATTTAAGTTTGATTTTTCTAAGGGTAATGTAAACTATCCACATGCAATTAGAGCTTTAAAATTCAATTTTATTTTTTTAAATTTCAATGTTTAATTTTAGAATTATAAAATTAATATATATTACAGTATTAAATATTAGGGATTGGCGAAGATGTATATGAAACTAATTTCATCTTCTTTACATTTCATACTTTTTTTATACAATTTAGAAACCTCAATTGAAATTCTCTACCTTGTTTCAATTTTTAGCTTTAAAAAATGTTTTTGTTTTTCCCTTTATACAAAGATTTTCATAAGGCTACATCCAATCTAATCAATCTAATAATTTACGCTAACATTTGAGTCAAGTGACTCTAATTCAGTTGGTTCTAGCGTTGACTTATAGATAATTAGTCTTAAATTCGCATATCGATAACATATTGTATGAAAAATTTCTAAAATTCTCCACTCCCCTTTAATAAATAAATAACTCATAACATTTGGACTGGGATAAGGCATGAATGACCCCTTGCTCTTGCATTTTTATTTCTAACCCACCTTATTTGGGCTAGGCTTGGGCATGCCTCCAAGCTAGGCTTACTTCGCTTCAGACTCGGGTTGGGCTCATGGCCCACTCCTTTATTTGATTCACAGCCCACGTGTAGCAAGCCGCTCTAATGGTTCTTTTGTTGCAGCCAATAAGATGGTGTCACATATCACATCCTTTTACAAATTCTAGCAGTTTGATTTTTTCTTCAGAAAAGTAGCTATAATTGCACATCCTTGGTTTCTAATTTTCCTTCTTGTTTTTGGTCAAAGAGAAACAACTTTATTAACCATCAAGGCATATAGAAATATTTACATATTTAACTAAAAAATTAAAAAGTCATGGGAGCTTAAAACCTTCCTACCTTAAACAGTGATTAGTTCGCTTACTAAAAGCTACAACCTAATGTGCTATATCGTTATATTGACGAGAAGTGTACCTGAGTTGAACATTCCCAAAGAGTAACTACAAGCCTAGGATGTCATGTAGAATGCCTTCAATGTTGGCCTCCACATCACACCCAGTTGTAATATACTTCACCAATACTTGTGAATCCTTCTTAAGGATAACTTTCTTGCAATCATACAGTATTCCCAAATAAAATAAGGTAAAATTAAATAGTATATCAGAAATATTATATAAGAATTTTATATTATTATCTTTAAGAAAATAATTCAAAAAAATATTTATTCTAAACCCTTGCTTCTTTCAATTTGAACAATAACAAAACAATCTTCGCCAAAAAACATAAATGATATTGTTTGAAAGACAAAATCAAATCTCTTATATTTACGGCTAGACTTGCTCTGATCTCCTTCATGAACTTAAATAAAGCCCAAACGATACGGTCCAGAAATCTATTCTGGTCTCCTTCATGAACTTAAATAAAGCCCACTTGCTCTGATCTCCTTCATTAACAAATCTATTCTCAAAGAAAAGTCGCCTAGACGAATACAAGTCAAATTTTAACGCATTTCCCATGGGATTTGGATTATCTCCGGATTTGGATTCCCATGAAGCCAGAATTTGTTGTAGACTTTTGACCATTCTCCTTCTTCTTCCCACCCCACTCATTTTCATTGGTCTTGCTCTTTTTTCTTTAATTTTTCCTTTTTTATATGATTGGTCTCTACTTTTTTGCTTCCGAATTAATATTACGTTAGCTTTAGAAATGAACAAAAATCGATATAAAAAGATAAAAAGGAAAATGATATATATTAGATATCAATTCCACGAAAATTGAATTTTAATCCTCCTAAATTTGATAAATAAAAATAAATTAGATTAGACTAATAATATAAATAAAGTCAATTTTTAAATTTCATAATTATTGTCCGCATTAGAATAATTTAATCATATAAAGTTCGATTATATAATAAATTAGTATAAAATTTATAAATAAAGAGATACGTTAATGGATGTTTATGAGTAAATCATAATTAAGCATAATTGCACACATCAAAGAGATTTACAGTCATACTACACATATGAATTAGGCTACATCCATTTTGGTGTATTTTATACGTATTGCATGCATCTTACTACAATCTTTGAGCCTTATACAATAGAGAGGCATAAGAGCCTATATATTAGCGTTGGACGGGAATGAATCATCCGGACCTCTTCCTTGTGGAAGTGTTGTTTCCCTTGTAGACTTGTAGTCTATGAAGATTTGACCTCCAAGTCTAGAAACTTGGCCTCAAAGTCTCTAAGAATTGCGCTACAAGTTCAAAGAAACAAGTAGGGCATAATGAACGTACTATCATCTTTGATCTAGAGGGTGACCTGCCAACCCGTTTAGCACCCGTTAAATTGTTTTTTGGCAGGTTGCATAGGGCTAAAGATGGAAGAGTTTACTTCTTGTCTCTTTCAACCTACTTTCTTCTTCCGTCTCTGCTTTTTCTTCATTTCTTTCTTTCCTCATCATTCATTTCCTTTGTGAGGTTGCTTTCATTTTTTTATCTTTCTTTTGCCTTTACTTCCACGTACTCTTACTTTGATCGAGAACTTCCAGCAAACCGCATCTAGGTTCGACTTATCTCGCCTAAATTTAGAGAAGCTAGCTTTGAAATAAGAATTAATCCAAGATATAGCAGCCATGTTAATATTAGAAAGGTTTAATTTTCTTTCCGGAGAAGATCTAGTCATTACAAGCTTTCCAAATAAGCCAACAAATGATAAGAGGATTACCCAATTTAGAGGGTCGGTTTGGTTTTTTAGAGAAATTACATGATTTAAGTCAATCCAAAAATTGATTATTACATACCACCAACCAGATCACGAGCATAACTCCAGCATTCATGAGCAATAGGACAATCAATAAGGAGATGTTGAGCAGATTCAATATGATTATTCACTACAAGAAAATATGTCCTGCCCGTCTAAAGTTTGCCCGGTGCACCTTGATTCGCCGGATGGTGAGAGGCTCGCCGTGCAAACACTGAACGAGAACGCGAGTTCTCCTGGCGCGTAAAGGGAGGACGTTTGCTCAGCGGGTGGTCAAACTCCGCCAGGCCAGTTATTATTAACGGCGAAACACATTCGCCAGGCCAAGTGTTTACGGCTGCCCGCGGCGAGAAAAAGTTCGGCGCGAAGATGGTTTGGCGCCTATTTGTTCGTCCGGCGGGTCATTATAGTTTTCCTGGCGACCCATGCACTGGGAAAAAGTGTAATCTGCATTTAGTGCAGATCCGATTCATTTCTTCGTCTTCTTCCTCATTCCTCATTATTCTCTCTCATTTACTCTCACAACCTCTACATAATATCATCATCACTTCATCATCATTTCATCATTATTTCATCATCACTACTTCACCTAAGGTAAAATTAATGATTTTATTGATTTTTTTTTTGCATATGTGATTTTAATATTTATTAGAAGCTAAAATAATTTTTTGTTTTAGGTAATTTGTGGTTAATTTGAAGGATTACTTATAAAAGGTATATGTAGCTTTACTTCTCAATTTAATTTTTGTTCAAAAACTTGTATTTAATTATGTTTGAGAATTGTGATATATTGTGGAAAATACTTAGAAATCTGAATATTATTGTGTTAGGGAATTGTGATTTATCCATTAATGCAAAGCTAATCAACCCGATTAACTTTGTATATTGAAATTCAATAGAAAACCACAGACCCGTTTGAGAGTCAGTGAATCGGATTGATTGACTGACTCTTGAATTGTCCATTTGTCGGGACAGTTTGGGAGTGCACAACTATGTGTTGTATAATTTTGTGGCTATGTGGTTAGGTTTGGATCGTGGGAAATTTGGTTTATATCCCCTTACTATTTTCTGAATGCATACTAGATATTAGTTTGAAATATCTATGTCGTGTATTTGGAGAACTGTAGGGTGATGCTGCCGAAATTTCCCTCGGTCTAAACTTCGCCTCGTAGGTCACAAACTATACAATATAGAACATGAACTCTCGAATGGGATAGGGCCAAATCATCGGAGGCATAAGGAGACAAGCGGGTTTATAGGAGGGGATAGACTCTCAAACATTATAATTATCTACTTACATTGATTCTATTTTGTGGAAGCAGACACAATGGACATAGACTGGATGCAAATGTTGGATAGATCTTCTGATTCGTATTTTGATGGGATTGACAGCTTCATCGCTTTTGCACGTACTCACTGTAGTGATGCAAGGCACATATTATTTTCGTGTCGTAAATGTAACAACTGTTGTTAGATGTCGCTAAGTAATGTTCATTTGCATCTGGGACGGAACAAGATCATACATAAATACACTAATTGGATTATCACGTGGAACCGAATGTTTCTGCATCGACATCTTCAGTTCACGGGAACCCTCGAGATGATAATCGGTGTGATAATGATCAATTTGTTGAGATATTAAACGATATATTCTGTCAGAACGCAACCCTCCTCAGTCAGGACCCGACTCATCTAGTACGATATTATTTGCTTTGGGCCTTCTTGCCCTTACCCTCACGATTTTGTTTTCGAGAGCTCACGGTGCAACTTCCCAAGGGGTCACCCATCATGGAATTGCACCAGCCTCAACTCGCTTAACTTTGGGGTTCCAACCGAACCCAAAGCCAATGAGCTCCCAAAAGGCCTCGTGCTAGATAGGTGTGTGCCTACACCTTTAAGGCACACCACCATTCCCCTCCCAGACCATTTCCCCCTTGCAGGAATGTGGGATCGTTCACTGTTCCCTTCAGGACACGGGTCTTACAATCCACCTCCCTTAGGGCCCAGCGTCCTCGCTAGCACACTTCCCAGTCGGGGTCTGGCTCTGATACCATTCTGTCAGAATCCAACCCTCCTCGGTCAAGACCCGACTCATCTAGCATGATATTGTCCGCTTTGGGCCTCATTGCCCTTGCCCTCACGGTTTTGTTTTCGGGAGCTCACAATGCAACTTCCCAAGGGGTCACCCATCATAGAATTGCACCAGCCTCAACTCGCTTAACTTTGGAGCTCCAACTGAACCCAAAACCAATGAGCTCCCAAAAGGCCTTGTGCTAGATAGGTGTGTGCCTACACCTTTAAGGCACACCACCATTACCCCCTCGCAGGAATGTGGGATCGTTCACCGTTCCCTTAAGAACACGAGTCTTACAATCCACCTCCCTTAGGGCCTAGCGTCCTCGTTGGCACACTTCCCGGTCGGGGTCTGGCTCTGATACCATTATGTCAGAATCCAACCCTCCTCGGTCAGGACCCTACTCATCTAGCATGATATTGTCCGCTTTGGGCCTCCTTACCCTTGCCCTCACAGTTTTGTTTTCGGGAGCTCACCATGCAACTTCCCAGGGGGTCACCCATCATGGAATTGCACCAGCCTCAACTCGCTCAACTCGCACCAGGGGGTCACACCACCATTCCCCTCCTAGACCATTCCCCCTCGTAGGAATATGGGATCGTTCACCATTCCCTTCAGAACACGGGTCTTACAATGCCAGTGAGCTTCCAGAAAACAAAACCGTGAGGGTAAGGGCAAGGAGGCCCAAAGCGGACAATATCATGCTAGATGAGTCGGGTCCTGGCAAAGGAGGGTCAGTCCTGACATATTCCCCCCTGCATCTGATGATATGTATGAGGATGCCCCTAGGTCTCAACCCGAAGAGTCAGATCTCCATTACGAAATGTTATTGAAAGACGCTCAGCGCGAATTAACCCTGGTTGTAAATCCTTTTCGGTTCTAGGGGCAATTGTGGACCTGATGCACATGAAAGTTGAGTATAATCAAACTAACAAGCATTTTGATCACATGATGGGCATCATCATCCGAATGCTCCCTGAAGATAACCGTCTCCCTAAAGATCATTATAACTCGAAAAAGCTTTTGAAGGAACTTGGTTTAGGGTATGTGAAGATTCACGCATGTACGAACAACTATGTATTGTTTTACGGTGAATTCAAGCATCTCGACAAATGTCATGTGTGCAATGAGCCTAGATTTCGAACGAATAAGATTCCAAATAAGATGTTGTTCTATTTTCCACTGAAACCAAGATTACAAATATTCTTCATGTCTGCTCACACATCTTGTGATATGAGGTAGCATAAAGATGAACGCACTGATGATGATTCACTAAGGCATCTGGCTGATGTAGATGCGTGGAAGGAATTTGATAAGATGTATCATGATTTTGCATCAGAGCTAAGAAATGTCAGTTTAGGACTTACTACTGACGGTTTTAATCCTTTTGGAAGTTTTTCAAGGCTCTATAGCACTTGGCCAGTAGTTTTAGTTCCGTATAACTTGCCACCTTGGAGATGCATGAAAAAATAATTCACAACTCTTAGTACGTTAATACCGGGGCCCAAATCACCAAGTAATTCAATCGACGTTTATTTGCGGCCGTTGATTGATGAGCTTGTGGATTTATATGAAAATGGTGTTAGAACTTATGACAAGTTTGGTGGAGAAATGTTCATGCTACTCGCAGCTGTAATGTGGACAATTAATGATTTTTCTGCTTATGGGATGCTCGCGGGATGGAGCACCAAGGGTTATCTTGCTTGTCCGACATTCGGACCAGACACAACATGCTTTTGGCACGCATCTAAGGTATGTTATCTCGACGTGAGACAATTTTTACCTTGAAATCATCGATGGCGTATGCAGTCTGACTCATTTGATGGTAAAACTGAGTTACGAACACGACCAAGAGAGAGGTCCGGCGAACAAGAAAACTAGACGAAAAAAGTATATTTTTTCGGTTGCCATATTGGTGAAAATTGAAAATCAGGCACATCACAGATCCCATGCATACTGAGAAGAATGTTGCCAAGAGTCTTGTCGGAACAATTTTACCTATTGAGGGGAAGTCAAAAGACACCAAAAAAACTCGTCTAGGTATGCAAGAGATGGGCAATCTGTAACACCCCGGAAATTCGAGGATTTTAATATTGTAATTTAATGTATGAATTGACGTTTTTACCCTTGTGAATGGTATGAAAAATTGTTGACTTTTTGATTTGTGGGTCAAATGAACTTTGATCAATGACCGTGACGTAGTTCGGGATGTCACGAGTCCATAGGCAGGTGGCACGTCCAATTCGGACGATCAGGGAAAAAGTTATGACTATCGGAAGTTCAGGGGCATTACCGTAATTTGGACTTTTGGGGTGAAAATGTTGACTTTTCGTTTGGCAACTAATTCTCACATGACTCAAGGACCGTTAGGTAGGTCTCGATGCCCTGAGTCCGTAGACAGGCGGCACGTCGAAATCGGACTTCGTACGAGGAAGTTATGGTCACAAACGTGAATTCGGGAGTTTCGCGTCTCGGTAATCGTGTCGAATATTTTATTATGATGTTATGATTAGAGGACACCTGGATGAGTGACAAGTGTCACTCATCCATTGGCTAGATTGGATCAGATCCACTATGGGATTAAATAGCATTAAAACCAACTTTTAATCCTAGCCACTCATCAAAAGTGCCCTAATTTCCTCTCAGCCCTTGATCTCATCTCTCAGATTAAATCTGGACCGTCCATTTCCTTTCCCTCCATTCTATATATAGTTTCCTACCCGACACACACATACTGCCCATACAACCATCACACATGTGTACCACCCTGATTCTTGCTCTGTGTGTTGCTGGACTGAGCTGGTGAGACTGTGAGGGACGGCGGTGAACGGCGGCAGACGGCGGCGAGGTAGGTGGTTCCTAACCCGAAACGGTTTTTAAAAACTCAAAATTGGAAGCTTTTTGTTCCGCATTTATTTTTTATTCCTTTTGACCCTGATCGATTCTATGGACTGTTAGGAACCTAGAGGACGTGATTTCGTGGTCTGAGGTGACCTGAACGGAGGTTAAACGGCGACGGGAAAACCGGGTCTGTTCATCGAGGTAAGTCTTCGATTCAGTCCTTATTTGATGATTTTAATTCGATAGAACCGTTTCTGGGATTGACACGAGCATTTAGGAAGAAACTAGAACGAAAATGGTTGTGAATTGAAGAAATGGTGACCGGGTCAGATCGCGGGTCTGATCGACCCAGTTGCAGGGATACGGGTCGACCCGTCAGGAGGACAGGGGTGATGACGTGGCACCCTGTCAGACTTTTCAGGTGACGTGGACCATTCTTCGGACGACACGTGTCACATGTCAGCACTGACATGTTAGTGACGTGGCCCAATCAGGGACTGCCACGTGTCACTGACATGTCAGTGACGTGGACCAGTGCCATGCTGACACGTGGCACATGTCAGATTTGACACGTGGCTTGACAGATCAGTGAGGTGGACCAATCGGGTGTTGACACGTGGCACCTGTCAGATGACGTCATGCTGACGTCAGTAGGAACTGTTCCTGCGTTGACCCGTGTGAATAGTGTTTTTGGTGGGACCACCACCATCCTTTAGGTTTCGACGATCCGGATCCAATGGCTGTGGTTTCGGGTCGATCGGAGATCATTAAGTTAGTCAAATTGAGGTTTATTGCCTCGGGAAGCGCGTTCGGGCGGCTTTTCCGGGTCGGTTTCAGCCTAGGATTTCATGGTTGAATGTTAGGGGTTTATATTGACCTTTACGTATACTTTGGACATGACAAGGATTGTACAATTGTACCAGGAGACGTTCGGTTCCTAGCAGGATTGTACTGTGAGTGGGCCTGATTTCATTAAACACTTGCATGCTTAAATGTTTTCCGATTTACTTATATATTCACATGTTGGAATCATGAAACGGTTTTGAGGATATTGAAATTATGGTTATGGCACGTTTCACGGTATTTGGGTTTGAGACCCGTTCGATGAAACATAAAGATTGGTTTGGATTTTATCTACGTATATATATATGTTTTGCATGTGGATATCAATAAAATTTATTTTATACTGCACTGTATAGATCCATTCTTATGATACTGTCTCCTCCGGATGTGGTACCCCGGAGTGGTCATGGCACATTGCTTGCGAGGGGTCATTCTACGGAGGAACCGGACCATAAAATGACTCAGGAGCAGGATTGCTTATTTGACGTCAGGGACGTCGAGCGTCTAGGACGCTAGGCATTTGAGATGCCGTACCCGGACGGGGTTCGGGGATTGGACTCGGAATTGAGACCCGAGTGGCACGCGTAGCCTTGAGACTATGACCTTATTGGACGTCAGGGACGTCAGACATCGGGGATGTCAAGATCGGAGTGTATAGTGCAGTGGCTAAAATTATGTTTATGGTTTTATTATATGCCTTATGATACATATTATATGAATTATGGTTTTAAATTCTAATGCATGCATGTTTGGAAAACGGAGGGGTAAATTATATGTTTTACTTACTAAACGATTTTATAAACTTGAGTTTCGGCCCATTTACCCTTGATGTTTTGGTAACCCCTCCAGGTCGTGCTAATGAGGTAGAGGAGGAACCTGAGGCTGAGGTATAGATCTACTTCTGCGTACCTGAATCCCTGTTGGGTGATTTTACCCGCAGGCTTATGTTAGAGTCGTGCTCGCAACTTGTGATTTGGATTTTATCCCTTGTCTGACATCTGTTTATTTCGAACTTGATGTAAAACTTTAATTTGGTTTTTATGCATTTGAACGTTTAAGCTTAGAATTGGTATGAATTTTGCCTGTCAGACGGGAGCAGGGCACGTCCCCATGTGGTCCTAGAGAGGATCGGGGCGGGTCCTTTCACATTCGGCCACATTTGTGGCCAAAAGTTGTGAATGGTAAAATACAACATGGCTCATCCAGGTTATACATATACGCCAGAAAATAAGAAAAATTTTCTTAAATGGTTGTAAAGTGTGAAATTTCCCGATGGTTATGCAGGAAACATTTCCCTAAATATTAGCACTGATGGCAGCACCCTATCTGGCATGAAAAGTCACGACTACCACATTTTATTACAACGACTCATTCCTATTAGCATTCGGCCTTATTTGTAGTCTAAAGTTGTTGAGATGGTAGTTTACTTGTCTCAATTTTTCTAGATACTCTATGCCAAGTCACTAGTGAAGGTGGACCTCGAAGCAATTAAAGAGGACATTGTCTATATTATGTGTCGACTTGAGAAAATATTTTCACCAGCATTCTTTGATGTAATTGTTCACCTACTAATACATCTTCCAAACGAGGCAATCTTAGCAAGCCTAGTTCAATTTCGTTGGATGTACCCAATCAAAACGTATAAACTATTCCTAATACTGTGACTATGTCCTTAATAAACTATTTATATTTGAATCACTTTGTTTATGTCATTGTAGAATTTTAGGTACCTACAAGAGGTACTTCCACAACAAGACACATCATGAAGGCTCTATAGCGGAGACATACATTGCAAAAAGTCACTTACATTTTGCGCAATGTACCTTCGAAATGTTGAAACTTCTTTCAACAGGGCCCCGCGAAATGACGATGGTAGTCAACATCAAGAGTCCCTATCAGTATTTTCCAAACCTGCAAAACCGTTCGGGACTAGTCCAATTTCAGAGCCTTTTACTGATAGTGACATGGAAGTGGCGCATTGGTTCATATTGAAAAATTGTAACGAAGTCTGGCCTTTCCACGAAGAGCACGAGGTATTGATGAAGGCCCAATATCCTTGTGATTGGGAGGAAATGGACAAACAGTTGTTTCCACTTTGGTTTTCCAAACATGTAAGTCAAATATTGTATCAAATTACTTTAAAGTGAAATAGTGTAACAGTGTGTGTTTTCCTTTCAGATGTCACAGTTGAAAGATGACAACTCGCCCAAGTTCTGCGAACAATTGATGTAGCTTCCAATTGGCCCCTTTCGAGGAGAAACATACACTAGTTGTTACGTTAACGAAGATAAGTTTGTGTGCGCAGAGCGTGATGACAAGTTGTCTACTCAAAATAGTGGGGTATTCGTGTCGGGGATAGATTAAATGCTGATACAAGGTTTTACGGTAAATTATTAAGTGTTGTGAAGGTATTTTATGCGGACCGGCAGATTGTAGTCTTGTTCAAGTGTCATTCATTTGATACGGACCCAAGTATCCCGAGCAGGAACATCAAAGATCATTTATCTACCTCTGTCAACACAAACATCCAGTGGTTTGAGAGTGATCAATACTGTGACGACCCGTCCCTAATTTTAAGGATTAATTAAGACTAATTAAGGATTAGTGGGGCTAATTGGAGATTAGCCGAGGATTAACGGACGTTTAGGGTGAAAATACGATTTTACCCTTGAACGAGGGCAAAAAGTTAACTTTTGACTCGGGGGTCCGATGGCCAAGGGTCGATGACCGTGATGTAGATCGGGACGTTATGAGTCCGTAGATAGGCGGCACGTCGATATCAGACGTTTGACGGAAAAGTTATGGTTCACAGAAGTTTAGGGTAACTATTGCACGTTTTTTGAGACGGATGCCTTTTGGCATCAAGTGGGCCCAAATATTTTGGGGCAGGCCCAATGGATGAATGACACTTGTCATCCATCCATTGCTCACCTTGATTGAAAAATGCATATCCCCATTTCCTCGAGTCTTGTGGTTTCCCCGATCTCACCCAAAAACCTTTGAACCCAAAACCAATTTCCCTTCCCTATTGATGGTTGTGTGAGGACAGGGTGAGAGATGGACTGAGAGGTGGCAGCAGGAAGGCCAGCCGTCGTGGACGGCGGTGGAACACCCAGAAAACCGATAAACCGATGACCCTTATATTTTGAAATTCCAATTTCAGTTTTGGGACGTTTTGGTTTGGTTTTGACGATCGGGCTTTACTTCTGGGACATGGATGAGCTGATAATGATTGGAAGGGAAGGGATTGGACAGTTGAACGGCCAATGAGGGAAGTCCAAAGTTTGACCGTGTGCTCTTCAATCCAAAGGTACCCTCTTTGATCGATTTTCCTGTGTTTTAGGACCTAGATTGATAGGGAACTTTGAGACAAGTAGATTAGGATTCGATTGGATTGAATTTGACCGAAATTGACGGAGAAAATGGCCTGGACTGGTCACGCCGGTTCAGCTAGACTGCTGACCAATGGACCGGTCTGAACTGGCCGAATCGCGAGGTAGGGGATGATTGCACAGTGGCGCGTGGCTCCCACGCGCAGCCACTTCAAGTGGCATGTGCAAGCACGTGGCCGACATTCTGGGGATGGTTCCAACATGTGAAATCATTTATTCGATGTAACGAACATTTTGGGACTAGTTTCGAGTCGATCGGACCTTGTCTCGATATAGTTCGGGGTGTCCAAAGGTTTAGAATCAGGTTTAAACATAGTTAAAAATTTCATAAAATTACGGGGCTTTATTGAGGGGTTATTTATGTATTTAGTACCCTATATTATGATTTGGACAGGTTCGGGAGCCCCAGAGACCGTGATTGGCCCAGGAGAGGCTTATGACGCGCGTATCGAGGAGCGACTTCGGACGGTCTATGAGTGGACCTTTCTTTCTAAATTGATGCATGCATAAATGTTTTATAAGTGTTTTAGAACATGTTTTATGATGCCATGAGTGCATTTGTGTGTGGTAGTTAGTATTAATGTATTTGCACGTATTTCGAGGTATTCAATTTTATATCGCGCTTATACATACTATATTTTCTGTGATGGTTTGACGAACGGATTTTGGATTTGAAAACATGGAATTAAGCTTGAGACCTATTTGGCTGGAAACGATTAGACTTGAAGTCCATTTGATTTAATGAGAAATCCAGCTGGAGGCCCATTTGAGTTATACGTTCGGGTCGGGGGCCCCGTTGGTTTACGAATTTTGGCTTGATGCCCAGTTGGTTATGATATCGGGCATGAGGCCCAGTTATGTTTTATAAACATGATTTCCAGTCAGGGACCCATATTTGGATTTGTGATGGTTTTATGGAAAACCCAGGAGTGGCCTTTTGAATGGTTTTGGAAATGAAATATGAAAATGGTTTTCCGTATACCATCCTCGTGAACGGATGCCCTCCAGACATCCCGTAGTATCATGGAGTGGCAGGTTGTCTCCTCCAGACGTCTCGTAGTATCCTGGAGTAGTAACGGGTCATTGCCTACGAGGGGTCATGGCACGGAGCTACCGGTCCATATAGTGACTCAGGAGCAGGGATTGCCAGAGGTTAAAACCTCCCCCCAGGAAGGGTCATTGACCTGGGTGGACCTTGGGGAGACTTGGGATTTGAGACCCTGGGTAGCACGCGTAGCTTGGAATCGTGAAAGGTGTGATTGTGACATCTCGGATGTCAGGCATCAGGGATGCCGAGGATTGGTTTCAGGCTAAGTTCCCGTATGGGCGGTTTTGGGCTGAGTTCCTGTATGGGTGGTTTTGGGATGAGACCCCAAGTGTTACGTTTTGGGCTAAGACCCACTTGATTGGTTTTGGGTTGAGACCTTACTGTTTTGTGATTTGGACTGAGTCCCACATGTATTTGATTTGGGTTAAGTTCCCATATGGTTTGATTTACGTTTTGGGCTAAGGCCCTAATGGTTTCATATTGATAAATGGTTTCCAAATGTATGCATGCTTTTTAGTGAAAGGCATAAATAAACCTTCTTTCCGTGAAAATGTTTTTATAAACTATTGGTTTGGTCCACTCACAGCTTTTCGTGATTTTAATGTCCTTCAGGTTGATCACGTATGCGGACTGTAGCGATGACCAAGACATCACACTCCTCCTCGTGATCCTGGTGTACTCCGGAAGCCCGGTGGGGCTAAAGTCGAAACTATCCCTTTTCTGACACTTCGTGTTAGACGGGTTCAGGCGCATCCCGTGTTAATTTCGGGGGGATTTGGGACGGGTCCTAACAAGTGGTATCAGATCAAGGTTTGTGCGCTCTGAGCAAGGTTTGCCCGTGGTACTCTGATACCAAAGTGGTATTAGAGCGGGTTTTGCTCTTAGAGTGACGCGCTGGTCGAGGATGTGATGTCTCTGCAGTGGTAACAACCCGTCATCAACCTGATAGTTAGGGTAGAAGTTTGAGGATTTGGTATAATCGAACCCTAGTTAGATTATTCTTGGCACGAGATGCGACGATTTAGGGTTTGTTTGGCATAGAAGGCCTTGTTTTCAGGAGGTTGGATCCCATGTGAGATCAATGGGTATGCGAATCTAACGGCTTAGAGATGTAGTGTTACTGGTGGATGAGATCCAGTGGACCAGTAGACACTGTATGACGACCTGAGAGTCGGGACCGTTGAGTGGTCATGACGAATATGGATTGTGACAAGTGGTATTTTTGGAGGTTTTGAGAATAGGAATGTTTGATCCTATTTGGCACTAGAGGCCATGTTTCAGTGTGTCGAGTCCCGTAGGGATGTCGACTGGTAGTGGATGCCACGGTGTAGGTGTTGTATGGCTGGTATGGTACCAGTATTGGAGTAGGATGACTTTTCAGAGTAGAGAGCGGTGGATCAGTCAGGATGGACGTGCTACAGGGAGCATCCGGGTTTGTGATAACCCTAGTTGGTGATTGATTGGACAAGTTACCAGGAGAGTGGTACTTGTCGACCGGATCCTGAGGTGGACCGATCGGTGGATGTTGAGTGTTGAGTGGTTGGTACCAGCGGTGAGTAATCGCATGGATTTGGAGCCTCGATAGCGGACTGTTTATGAGATTGGTCTGCACGAAGTTGTGGCAGACGCTGCTATCGATGGACATAGTCGAGTCTTATCTAGTTGGATAGGCTTAGGTTGCCATGACAATTGTGACGATGGGATTCGTCAGTCATGACGATGATACGAGGGTAAGTGAGTGACGCATGTTACTAGCAGTGATTTTTGGATTCGACTCGGTTACGACTGAGTACGAACGCATAATGAGAATTTGGACTTGGGGCTTTGGTTAGTGTGCCACTCTACCTCTGTGGAGGTGATAGTGATGAGTGAGATGTACCTGGAAGAGTGACAGGTGTCGTAGATATTCTTGGATGGATCACACGAGTGTGAGTGCTGGAGTTAACCCCATAGAGTTGGAACGTGCGAACCAGTATGCCGACGGGATAGTAGATGTACCTAAAGTGGCGAGCATGTGAGTTCGGTGGGCACTGAGAGGGACAGAAATGATCCTGAGTGGCTCAGTATGAGGCACGGGGAGTACTTGGTTTGGTGACCAGCTCCCCGATGATACAAGACTTGGGGCACGAGTGTGTGCCTAGGTGTGGTAACGTTAAAGGCTGAAATGCCTAAGTGGTGATTGGACGAAAAGGTATAAATGGACGACTCTAGTACTGTCATGGGGATTCGTGATTGGTTGGTCAGATATGGTGTTATGCAGAGATTTGAATGTTGATCACAGCAGGAGCATGTTGTGACTCTTCAGTTGAGCAGTACATCATGTTAGGATGAATTGACATCCTTTTGGATGTACATAAACGGTCGTAAACGAATAGGGAGTTGGATTGTTTATGGACACGTGGGTGATGTCCGAGGGAGTTGAGGACTTGGAAATTATTTTCCTATAGGATGCGAGAATGCTCGTGTAATGAGTGAGCTCAGTAATTGGAAAAGAAGTATGTTTCCAACGTGATTGGAACTTCGGAATCAAGAGAAGTTGTGATTGAGACGATGAGGAGAGTACTTGATTCTGCATTGGTGATGGATTGATGTTCGCCTGGTAAAGAACAGTTGAGGTTCGAGCCATGGTTGGAGCGCGGACAGTAGCGTGTGGTTGGAAGTTGTGAGAGTGGAGTACTTGAACAGGCCGAATAGTGCCTTAATGATTGGTATGATGGAGGTGCACCGGTGTGTTGTGCATGTTGGACGATAAGATTGACCACGGTCAATCGGTATGTTGGGTTGAGAGTTCCTCGATAGTATGAGTATTTTGTCGAATTAGATGCTGAGCAGGATTTCAACTCGATTGTGGGAATACGTACTTCAGTCTGATGGTTATAAGATGGAACGTGTTAGAGTGGTAGGCTGAAAAGCCAACTGGGATGTTAGCTTAGTATGACTAACCTGTTAGAGTGAGTGACAGACGAGATCGACGAGTATCGACGTCTCGAGTGAGACTTACGAGCCGAAGTGTGGCTTCTTGAGAGTTGGATCGGAGCTTTGGAAGCTCTGGTGACAATGAGTACCGACGAGTAAGGTGGTTATGTCGGGCGTGTATGTTTACACAAGAGTGCCCGAATATAGGGACATGATTGGATTCCACAGTTTGGTTATAGAATTGGGTTGGTTGGAATTTCGAGGATGAAATTCTTTAAGGAGGGGAGTTTGTGACAACCCATCTCTAATTTTAAGGACTAATTAAGACTAATTACGTATTAGTGGGGCTAATAGGGGATTAGCCGAGGATTAACGGACGTTCAGGGAAAAATTACAATTTTGCCCCTAAACGAGGATAAAAAGTTAACTTTTGACCTGGGAGGTCCGATGGCCGAGGGCCGATGATCGTGACGTAGATTAGGACGTTACGAGTCCGTAGATAGGCGGCATGTCGAAATCGGACGTTCGACGGGAAAGTTACGGTTCACGGAAGTTTAGGGTAACTATTGCACGTTTTTTTGAGACGGATGCCTTTTCGCATCAAGTGGGCCCAGATATTTTGGGGCAGGCCCAATGGATGAATGACACTTGTCATCCATCCATTGCTCACCTTGATTGAAAAATGCATATCCCTATTTCCTCAGTTCTTGTGGTTTCCCCGATCTCACCCAAAAACCTTTGAACCCAAAACCATTTTCCCTTCCCTTTTGATGGTTGTGTGAGGACAGGGTGAGAGATGGACTGAGAGGTGGCAGCAGGAAGGCCAGCGCCGTGGACGGCGGTGGAACACCTATAAAATCGATAAACCGATGACCCTTATATTTTGAAATTCAAATTTCAGTTTTGGGACGTTTTGGTTTGGTTTTGACGATCGGGCTTTACTTCTGGGACATGGACGAGCTAATGAGGATCAGAAGGGAAGGGATTGGATGGTTGAACGGCCATGGAAGGAAGGCCAAAGTTTGGTCGTGTGCTCTTCAATCCAAAGGTACCCTCTTTGATCGATTTTCTTATGTTTTAGGACCTAGATTGGTAGGAAACGTGGAGACAAGTACATTAGGATTGGATTGGATTGAATTGGACAGAAATTGAGGGAGAAAATGGCCTGGACCGGCTGACCAGTTGACCGGCCTGAACTGCCCGAATCGCGAGGTAGGCGATGATTGCACAGTGGCGCGTGGCTCCCACGCGCAGCCACTTCAGGCGGCACGTGCGGGCGCGTGGCTCACATTCTGGGGAAGGTTCCAACATATGAAATCATCTATTCGATGTAACGAACATTTTGGGACTAGTTTCGAGTCGATCGAACATCGTCTCGATTTAGTTTAGGTTGTCCGAAGGTTTAGGATTGGGTTTAAAAATAGTTAAAAATTCCAAAAAATTGCGGGGCTTTAATGAGGGGTTATTTAAGTAGTTAGTAACCCTCTATTTCGATTTGGACAGGTTCGGGAGCCCCGGAGACGGTGATTGGCCTGGGAGAGGCTTATGGTGCGTGTATCGTTGTGCAACTTCGGAAGGTCTGTGAGTGGACCTATATTTCTAAATTGATGCATGTATAAATGTTTTATAAGTGTTTTAGAACATGTTTTATGATTCCATGAGTGCATTTGTTTGTGGTAGTTAGTATTGACGTATTTGCACGTATTTCAAGGTTTTTCAGTTTTATGTCGCGCATATTCGTACTATGTTTTCTGTGATGGTTTGACGAACGGATTTTGCATTTGAAAACATGGAATCAGACTTGAGACCCATTTGGTTGGAAATGATCAAACTTGAAGTCCATTTGATTTAATGAGAAATCGGGCTGGAGGCCCATTTGAGTTATACGATCGGGCTGAGGGCCCCATTGGTTTACGAATTCGGGCTTGAGGCCCAGTTGGTTGCGATATCGGGCATGAGGCCCAGTTATGGTTTATAAACATGATTTCGAGTCAGGGGCCCATATTTGGATTTGTGATGGTTTTATGGAAAACCCGGGCGTGTCCCTTTGAATGGTTTTGGAAATGAAATATGAAAATGGTTTTCCGTATACCATCCTCATGAACGGATGCCCTCTAGACGTCCTGTAGTAACCTAGAGTGGCTGGTTATCTTCTCCACACGTCTTATAGTATCCTGGAGTAGTCACGGGGCATTGCATGCGAGGGGTCATTGCACGGAGCGACCGGTCAGTGTAGTGACTCAGGAGCAGAGATTGCCAGAGGTTAAAACCTTCCCCCAAGGAGGGTCATTGACCTGGGTAGACCCTGGGGTGACTCTGTATTTGAGACCCCGGGTAGCAAACGTAGCTTAAAACCGTGACAGGTGTGATTGTGACATCTTGGATGTCAAGCATCATGTAACAACCCGTCCCGAATATCAGGATTATATATTAATTAATTATGGATTGAGGATGACCAATCGAGGATTAGTTGAGTGGAATCGGACGAACGGTACAAAATGATCGTTTTCCCCTGGTCTTGAGCAAAATGTTGACTTTTTATTCAGAGAGTCAAACGTATGAGGACCGATGACCGCGACGTAGATTGGGACGTTACGAGTCCGTAGACAGGCGGCACGTCGAAATTGGAGGTCCAACGAAAAATTTATGCTCACGGGAGCGAAATCGATTAAACGTACGAACCGAGAGTTTGATTAAAATAATAATAAAATATTATAATCTGATTTATACCTAAAATTAATCTGAACCCTTGGATGAGTGACAAGTGTCACTCATCCCACCTTTACTTTTTCCTAAATGGTGGATCTTGCCCCCATTGGTCAATTAAAGTACATTTTATTCTTCTCATGCAATCCCAGTCGTCCATCTTATTTCCAAGATTTCATCTCCACCCTCCATCCCATCCCATCTGATCCTTCATCATCATCAAACTCAATCTCTCTCACTGGACATCTCTCAAACCGTGAAGAACACAAAACCATAATCACACCTTCATTCCTCTGGATCTTGAGGTCGAATGAGTACGACTGAGAAAATGTGAGGCCGGTGGGACAAGGACAACGTGACTGTGGTGAGCTGGGCATGGCGGGATGACGGTGGAGGTAAGAACCCGTAACCCGTTTCGAAACCAAAAATGGAAACTGAGTTTTGGACATGTGTTAACCATTGGGGTTGATCCTAAAATGTTCTGGAACCTAGACGAGTGCAATGGACGTGGTTTCAAGGCAGGGGATAACCTGAGTCGACGGGGAGGACGACCGGAATTCTGGGCTTCGAGTTTGGCATCACAGGTAAAGATCTTGGATCTTTTTCTAGCTTTTGAGTCTGTAGAACTCTAGATTAGGCTGAGACGATGACTAAGGATGAAACAGGGAGGAAAATGGTAGGAGATTGGCTGAGAACCGGCCAAATCGGCTTGCCGATTCGGTCGAACCGGAAAACCAGGTGAACCGGGTTCACCCAAGGTTGACGATGAACAGTACTGCCGCTCGTGAGCTTCACGTACAGCCGTTTGCTGCGGCGCTTGGGGGTGCATGGAGGGCAATTTGAGGATGTTGTCAACATGAATTTTAATCTATTCGATGTAACGAAAATTTTGGGACTGGTTTCGGGTCGATCGGACATCGTCTCGATATAGTTCGGGGTGTCCGAAGGTTTAGGATCGAGTTTAAAAGTAGTTAAAAATTCAGGAAAATTACGGGGATTTAATAGGAGATTAATGAAGAGGTTAGTAACCCTCTAGTGTGATTTGGACAGGTTTGGAAGTCCCGGTGATAGTGAAGGGCATGCTTTTTAGTGAAGGGCATAAATAAATCTTCTTTCCGTAAAAATGTTTTTATAAACTATTGGTTCTGTCCACTGACATCTTTTCATGGTTTTAATGCCCTTCAGGTTGATCGCGGATGCGGGCTATAGCGGCGACCGAGACATCACACTCCTCCTCCAGATCCTACTCTGGAAGCCCGGTGGGGCTAAAGTCGGAACTATCCCTTGTTTGACACTTGGTGTCAGACGGGATCAGGCGCGCCCCGCATTAATCTCAAGGGGATTTGGGACGAGTCCTGGCATGTACATCATCACTAGTAGAGCGAAACAAGTCTTCTACGTTGATGATCCAAAAGCTGGTGCTGGTTGGAAAGTAGTTGAGACAGTGAAACATAGAAGCATTTGGGACTTGGAGGAACGAAATCGTGAAGATGGTGGAGAAACGAAAAATGACGATTTCGTTTATCAGGAGGATTCCTCAGCACCCACCATAAACATAAAAGGAGTTCGAACCGACGACCTCACCCCGCTAGTTGCGATTGATGGTATTTTTATTGATCTCGGTATCTTAGAACCTTTTGAAAGTGACGTTGAGGAAACGAGTAGTCTGCATAGCTCAGATCATGAGGGTGATTGGGAGGGGGATAGTGAAACCGACATTGATTAATCGTTGTCTATAAATCATAAGTATGAAATCTATGTAAATTACATTGTTGCTTAGTAAATTACATGGATTTATGGTATTTTTACATGTTATTTTTAATTAATTAATTATATAGGTTTACATTTAGTCTAGTATATATCTTTATATGTAATAAATGTTAATTATACTATAGTTATTCAACTCAAGTATAGTTATTGGAAAATTTAAAATTTTATTTTATATAAGAGGGCTTGCTCGGCGCACATCCGCCGAGCTAGGTGGGTTTGCTCGGCGCATCTAGTGGATTCTCCGTGCAAGACCCCATGTATAATTTTTTTCCCATTGTTTTTTTTCTTGGGTTTTTTTTTTTATGAAATTGTACTTATTAATTAATTATATAGGTTTACTTATTAATTAATTATACAGGTTTACAGTTTGTCTAGTACATATATCTTCATATGTAATGTATGTTAATTATACTATAATTAATCACCTCAAGTATAGGTGTTGGGAACTTTTAAATTTTATTTTATATACAAGGGCTTGCCCAGCGCATATCCGTTGGGCTAGGCGGGTTTGCCCAGCGCATCAAGTGGATTCGCCGTGCAAGACCCCCTTGTATATTTTTTTAACTTTGTTTTTTTCTTGGGTTTTTCTTTTTGAAATTTTACTTATTAATTTCTTATATCAGTTTACTTATGAATTAATTATCTAGGTTTACTCATTTTTTCTATTTTTTGTTCATGGTTCGAGTGACCCATACATGCATCCATCATTCCCTTCATCTCTAATCTTCTTCATTTGACCCAAACTGAAACCCACAAACACCCAAACCCCAATCCTTGCCCCTCATCGGTTCTGAACTGAGAGAGAGAGAGTGACAAAGGGTGGTTGAGAGACTAAGAGACAGCAGGGAGGTGGCAGGATCGCCGTGGACGGCGGAGGAGTTGCGGGAAACAGGTTACCTGAAACCGTTTTGAAGTTTGAAATTAGGTTTTTAGTTTTGGACATATAGGGGTTGCTTATAATGTTTGGTTTGCATTTTTGGGGTCTGTACGAGTTGATGGGGATCGAAATCGAAGGATGAGGATGGCGGAGCAGCTCAAGCAAGGAGCTAGAAATTTCCAATCATTGTTCACCATTCGAACAAGTAACCTCTAGCCCGTGCTTTGTGATTTTGAGTCCATAGCGAGTTTCCTGGGATTGAGATGAAGAGAATGAGAGAAAAATGGAGAGTTTTGGTGGTCGGATAGTAGAGAATCGGCCGGGTCACAATCGTGGGTCTACGCCGCCCGGTTCAGAGATCCAATTGGAGGTGGAAGATGATGGAGTCAGCATACTAACGTCATCATGTGAGATGTCATGTCACAGGTGGACCAGTAGGAACGTGACACATGTCACATGTCAGTTCCCAGTCAGCACTGACATGTCAGTGACGTGGCCCAATCAGGTGCTACCACATGTCACTGACATGAAGGTCACGTGGACCAGAGGACGACTAACACGTGGCACTGTCAGAGACGTCAGCAGTGACACGACCCATCCCAATCCCCCCAGGATTAACGTGGGATGCGTCATGCTCCCGTCTGACACGAAGTGTCTAACAAGGGATAATACGTACCTTAGCCCATACGGAGCTCCCAGAGCACGCTAGGATCGGTGGAGGAGTGCGATGTCTCGATCTCTCCTATAGCCCGCATCCGTGATCAACTTGAAGGGCAATAAAACCATTCAAGCCTATGAATGGACAAAAATCAACAGGTTTATAAAAACACATTTCTTAAAGATATTTATGCCCTTCACTAAAAAGTATGCATGCATCGTAAAATCAGAAATCAAAACATTTACTCAACAGACCATCAGGGCCTTAGCCCAAAAACCGTAACTCAAAACCAAGTGTGGGAACTCAGCCCAAAATTGTAGAATACCAAAACTGTAAATCCAAAACCAAGTGGCCCACTGCCCAAATCCATAACCACAAATCCACAAAGACAGAAATACCATTTCATGATCTCAACAATCTATATTCACTATATAACCATCTCCGGCATCCAAGATGCCTAACGTCCTAGACGCTCGACGTCCCAGACGTCATATCTCACGGTAATAAGCAACGCATGCTACCCGGGGTCTCTTCGGGTCAATATCTCTGACATCCTAGATGTCTGACGTCCCTGACATCTAATTATAACATTCCTGCTCCTGAGTCACCATACGGTCCGGCAGCTCCGTATAATGACCCCTCGCAAGCAATGCACCGTGACTTCCCCAATGTCTCAGACACCTGAAGGAGACCATCACATATCCTTATATCAAGATGGTATATGGAAAATAGTTTTACAAAATCATTTCAAAACATCTCAATGGGCCCTGCCCAAAATATCTCATAAAACATCACAATCCATTTAGGGTCCCCGACCCAAAATCACGTTTATGAAACATAGGGTCCTAGACCCGAAATCACATTTATAAAACTCAACTGGGCCTCATGCTCGATTTTGCAAAACACTGTGCCCCCAGCCCGATCACATGACTCAAAAAGGTCTCAGCCCGATTTCGTAAATCAACTGGGCCCTTGGCCCGATCACATAATTCAAATGGGTCTCATGCCCAAATTCATCTTTCCAAACCAAAAGCATGCCACAGAATCTGACAGGACCCGTCCCAATCCCACTGGGACCACCCGGGGACGTGCCCCACTCCCGTCTGACAACGACTCCAAACATACCAAAATTACCATTAATTAAAACTAAATACTCAAATAGATAAATAACATGCAACACCATTGTTCAAAGAGATTGACAGGACCCATCCCAAGCCCCCCGGGATTAGTGCGGGATGACCCTGCTCCCGTCTGACACGAAGTGTCAGACAAGGGATATTTCCGACCTTTGCCCTCCCGAGCTATCAGAGTACGCCAGGATCCGGAGGAGGCATGTGATATCTCGATCTCTGCTACAGTCCACATCCGCTGTCAACCTGAAGGGTATTAACAACAGAAAGACTGTGAGTGGATAAAAATAAAGAGTTTATAAAAACATATTTCATAAATACCTTTATACCCTTCACTAAAAAGCATGCATGCATAGTAAAACCATTTATCCAATCATATATGTTAAAACAACCATAATTAGGGTCTCAGCCCCAAATTCTGTAAATACAAGTCACCCGGGCTCCTGCCCAAAACCATTTATAGAAAACCATAGTATAGTAAACATACGTGGGATCTCAGCCCTAATCCATTTATCATTATAAACACAATTTACAATTTCCCAAACCAATTGAAATCATGTTTATCCATTATATTCATATCCAGAACCTGTCACGGTGAAATAGAGCTACACGTGTGCTAACCGGGGTCTCAAACCCAAGTCTCTCCAGGGTCCACCCAGGTCAAAGTCCGTAGATCTATGACCCTCCCTGGAGGTAACGAACCATGCCCATCCTGAGAGTAAGGAACCCAACTGGGGGGCGACTCCACTCAGTCAGTGCTCCGTGACTACTCCAGGGTCCACCCAGGCCAACGAACCTCCCCGGAGGAGACAATCATATATAAAGGATGGCATATGGAAACCTTTTGAAATCATTATTTAAATCTTTCCAGGATTCATTTCCGGCCCCTCATCAGCCGTCATGAACCATAAAACCTTTCATGGGTTCATGCCGGTTCCCATAAACCTTCATGACCCGTAAATCCATTTCAAGGGTTAATGCCGGTTCCCATAAACCGTCATGACCCGTAAAAACCATTGTAACACATAGTTGGGCCCTAGACCCGAATCCACATAGAAACTGGACCTCAAGTCCGAATCGTAAACCAACTGGGCCTCCGACCCGATTCCGTAAATCAAATGGACCTCAAGTCCGAGAGTTACCTTTTCAAATCCAAAACCATTTCATGAAATCATATCCAAAATCACAAGAATGGAAAATCAGAGTAAAATCGGAAAACCTCGATTTACGTGCAAGCACGTAAATCGCCTTGAAATACGTGAAACCATATAAATCACAAGCATCCAAATCAACATCATAAAATCATATTCACAATCCATATAAAACATTTATGCATGCATCACAGTTTAGAAATCAAGGTCCACTCACAGACCGTCCGAGCTACCGCCTCGATTTGGGTGCCATAGGCTCTCCCGAGCCGATCACTGTCACCGGGAGTCCCAAACCTATCCAAATTCATTTAGAGGGTTACTAATAGCCTCATTAACCTCTCATTGAAGTCCCATAATTTTCCCGATTTTCTAACTATTTTTAAAACCGAACCTAAACCTTCGGACAACCCGAAACCTATCGAAATGATGTCCGATCGACTCGAAACCAGTCCCAAAATCTTCGTTACATCGAATAGAGGATTTCACATGTTGGAACCTCCCCAAAATTATGGCCCACGCGCCCTCACGCGCCCCAAGAGTGCACAGAACACTATTCATCATCTTCCAGCTCCAGCCGGTTCAGATGGCCGGTTCACCTGGTTTGGCAGGTCCAACTGGACCGGCGTGACCGGTTCACAGCCCTAGGCACCCTATTTTTCATCCTACTTCTTCCTTTTTTATTCCTTTCTTCCTATTTTCATGTTTTCTATCCATTTCAATCCTTAAACGCAACGGAAAACGTCTAAAACCTAAGGTTTGATTTTGAACCAAACGGTTCAAGTTTTCCAAAATGCAACCATGGCTTCACAGCCGTCCCTAGATTCTTAAAATCGTCCTAAAACAATCCTAATGGTCCATTTAATTCCATAAAACCATTAAAAACCAACCATAATGCACAAATCGATTTAAAGGGGAAAAATGGCCTTACCGTGAACCTCTCGGGTTTCTTCTTCTCTCGCCGCTGTGGACGGCGGTTCAGGCTTCCAGGCCGGCCACCTCAGCTCGCTCAGTCTGTCTGTTCCTCACGGCTGGTCATGGGTTAAGGTTGGATGGGTTTTGGGTCGCACAAATGAGAGAAAATGGTGAGATCGGGTATTTGTGTTTGAATTAGGAAAAATGGTCGATGTATGAATCAATTTGGGTGGCCTGTGGATGGGTGACACCTGTCACTCATCCATTGGGCCTCCATTAAATATCTGGGCCCCACTAAAGTCCAAAAGTTAACTCGTTTCGTAATTCGTGCAATAGTGCACTTGAACTTCTGTGAACCGTAACTTCGTCGTCCAACGTCCGAATTCGACGTGCCACCTGTCTATGGATTCGTATCGTCCCGATCTACGTAATAGTCCTCAGCGCTTGGCCACCGGACATCCCGGTCAAAAGTCAACATTTGCCCCTTTTAACAAAAATTACTAAAATGCCCCTAAACTTCCTAACGTCACAACTTCCTCCTCGAACGTCGGAATTGAACGTGCCACCTGTCTATGAACTTGTGACGTCACGAACTACGTTACGGTCATTGGTCAAAGTCCATTTGACCGCCAAAATTAAAAGTCAACGTTTTGCCACGGCTAGGGGCAAAACGGTCATTTCGCATCGTTCGTCTGATTTCGCCCTACTAATCACCGAGTAGCCTCACTAATCGTGATTAGTCACTAATATAATCATGGAATTTGGGACGGGTCGTTACAGAAATAGCTGTCAGACAAGGGATAGTAAAATAACAAAACGTGAGCACAATAGTCAGAGTACATTATTCTGGTGCTCAACCTACCCACAAGGGGGTGTACAGGTGCACAGCTAACAAACTAAGCCTCTTCCTCCTCCTCCGGGTCCTCCTCTATTTCCGTGTCACGGTCTGGAGGGGTCAGTAAAACAAGTAAAGAGTGAGTGGGCCAAAAAAACAGTTTATAAATCAATTTCATAATACAGTAAATCATAAGGTTTTACCCCTCCGTTTTCCAAATCTTGTATGCAGTGAAAACATGGTATTATAATGAAATCATAATCACAAAATCAGAATAATAATCAAAAGGAGAAACTAACATATTAGTGCACTGTAAAACCCAACCCAAATGATGTCACGGTTCTAAGGCTACGCGTTGCCACTCAGGGTCTCACACCCAAGACTCTCTAGGTACATCAGTGCCCGGTATCCCGGTCACTGCCCGAGGTATACGAACATGCCTTCCTGAGAGTAAGAAGCCCAACGGGGGTCAACTCCACTCAGCCAGGGCCCCGTGACTACTCCAGGGTCCACTCGGGCCAACGACCCTCCTTGGAGGAGACAAGATAGACAGGTAGGAAAGTACAATACAATAACAGTATAGTTTACCCTATGTCCCCCCGGACATCCCAGAACAAAATCCACATATAATCCAGACGGGTCTCATGCCCAAAACATTATAATAAAAGAGATAAACAGTTCATATAAGACTCATCGAAATCATAAGTGGAAATAGTAAAACAGTTTATGCATGCAAGCCTTTTATAAATCAAACAGCCCACTCACGCTCGGTCCTCGCTGCTCAATGACCGCTAAAACCTGTATTAACATATAACTCCAATACCAAGACCCTAGAACAGATCCGCCTCGAATACGCAACCCGGGCACTATTCCTGAGGCTTCAAACCCCATTTTGACTATCTTAACGATCTCTGATCGACACGAAACCACCACCATTGGATCCGTATCGTCAAAACCTTGAAAATGGTACCAGTCCCACCAAAAACACTGTTCACATGCGCCCCACGCGCCTGGTCAACGCGTGGGTCAACGCTGCTACAATGCTGCTGACGTCAGCAGTGACGTCATGCTGACGTCAGCATGACGTCATCACTAACACTTGTCAGGTGACACATGGCACGCTCTGGTTGGCCCCTGATCTGAAAATCTCTGACAGGATGACGTCATCATGACGTCAGAGGTGACATCAGCATGATGATGTCATCACTGTTACAGTATCGGGTCAACCCGTTTACTAGAACCGGGTCGCCGTTGACCCGCGGCTTGACCCGTTTCCACAGTCCGTTTCCGGGCACCATTTTCGACGGGGTTCAATACTATAGAGTCGTCTAGGTCTGTTCTATGGTTCCATAACCTTAAAACTAGAAGAAAATCGGTAGAAACTCACCTGGGCTTCGATGAAGATCACGGCTAAAGTCCGGTTGTCTTCTCCGGCTATCCACTCCGTCTCAGCCGTCCAAATCGATCCTTATGAGTTCTTCTTTGACCCTAGAACATGTTCTTAACCAGAGAATCGAACCCTAAACGTTAAAATGGGTTGGTTCGAAACAGGGAACACAAACGGGTCTCTCGAGTTTTAGGCATTACCTCCGACGTGTCGCCGCCGTGGCCTTCGTCGTCTGTTCAATCGTGTTACTGGGGTCCTCAAGGTATCAACTAGAGCTCCGTTCAAGTCGAGATGGTGAGGAGATGGGGTTTTGCTCCCTGGATCCGATTCCTCTGTGTTTCGGGTTTGGGGGTTGTTCGGGGTCTGTGCAGGTCGGGAGAATGGGTTGTGGCTGGTGGTGGTGTACAACGGGGTTCTGGGGATGATGGTGGTGTTGTGGGTGGTCGCCTGGTGGTAGGAGGATGGCTGGTTCGATTATTTGGGTTGAGGGAAAATGGGAGGAAGTGTTTGCACGGGTTAGGGAAAAATGTGAGAGTGTTTGTGTGAGAGAGAGAATGATCGTGCATGAGAAAGAAAAAACAGATAGGATGAAGGGCTGGGATGGGTTTGATAAGAAATTCAATGGCTGGGATTCAATGATGGAAAATTAATTAATATCTAATGGACCAATAGGCTAATAGGGTTGCTTTATTGGAATAGTGTACCCATGGATCAGTTTGAATTTAGGGTTTGCACGGATTCCCATAATAAATTATTATTTTAATCGTTTGTGCTCGGTTCGTAAATTCCGTTAAAATACGTCCGTGACCATAACTTCTTCATACGAACTCCGATTTCAGCGTGCCGTCTGTCTATGGATTCGTGACGTCCCGATCTACGTCATAGTCATGGGTCAAAATCCAAATTATTTACCAGTTCAAAAGTCAAAGTTCCCCCCTAGGGAAAAAATAGTCTTTTTACATTAAAATATTAATAAATCTGGTTCGGGTCGTTAAAGAATCATTATGGAATTCACATTCACATAGTGTTTGATCCTGAAATGACCAACACGATGAGACCCGCTGGGGGTTCTGGGACCAGCCGCGTGGTGTTTCGGGCCCGCCGGGGGGCGTCGTGGTTCGGCAGGGATCCTGCAAACTAGACACCGGTGTGATGCCGGCCAAAGGGGCTCCGATGCCTAAGTTAGTATCTGAATGCCGAGGGGCAAGTAAATACTGTGCTCTGGATCGATTCTGAGTCTCTTACCTTTGTGAAGGGTTTCGGGGTATTTATAGTAGCCATAACTGCGGTAGGTGGGCTACTGTTACGGGAGCAGGTGGCGCTTTGTGGCTGAGAGCCGTCTGACAAGCCCTGGACATCCGGAGGAGGCGCCAGCTGGAGTCCCAACCTGCCTCCGTCAGGGAGTTGGTATGGCAGAGTTGGTTAGGTGACTGTCGCAGCCAGCTGTCGTCTGTTCATTATCAGATGCCGAATAGCGGGTCTGCAGTATGGTGCCGATCGGCGGACCGTAGGCCGTGAGGGTGCCGATCAGGCGATCGGTCGGCGGCCTTCATGTCCAGGCGGGCCCTGTGCTAGGGTGGTCGGTCGATATGGTATCAACACATAGCAATAGTATAAACTTGTAAACTTCGAAATACGTGTAAATACGGGTTTACCTCGAAATACTTGCAATCGTATAATCCACCATTGCCACAATCATCATCAAAGAAATCACGTATGTAAAACATATAAAATAGTTATGCATGCATCACAGTTTAGAAAATGAAGTCCACTCACAGACCTTCCAACGCTGCCGCCTTGATACCCGTGCCAAAAGCCCTCCCGGGCCCCATCACTATCACCGGGACTTCCAAACCTGTTCAAATTACACTAGAGGGTTACTAACCTCTTCATTACCTCCCACTAAAGCCTTGTAATTTTCTCGAATTTTTAACTATTTTAAAACTCGATTCTAAACCTTCGGACGTCTCGAACAATATCGAAACTGTGTCCGATCGACATGAAACCAGTCCCAAAATGTTCGTTACATTGAATGGATTAAAAGTAATGTTGAAGTCATTTCCAAAATACCCCTCACGCGCTGCCAAAGGCGCTGCGCGCGTGCCTCACGCGCTGGTGAACAGTGTCACCTTCAACCTCTGGTGAACCGGTTCACTGGTTTCGATTGGACCAAACCGGCGACACCGCTTTTCTCCATTTTCGAACTGTTTTTCAATCCTTCTAGTCCCTACAGGTTCGTCCCTTCCAATCCTATCATTCTTCCATCTCAAAACAAGGCAACAACAACATACATGTTTAAATCGAGTTCCACGACCCAGTTTTCCTCCCCACTGTCCACCCAATTTTGACCACTCCCAGCCAAATTTCCAATCTCAAACTGTCCCTAAGATCACCAGGAAGCTTCACTAATTAATGGAATCGGTCAATAAGCAAAGGAAACCACCGTTCAAATTCAAAAACCCAAGCCTCACCTATTTCGGTTGTTCACCACCGTCTCGTGCCATCGTGCACGACAGTCGGCGTCTGTGCCACCAATCAACTCGTCTCCTCACACTCTCAATTCTATTTACATTCCAACAGCAATAGGGAAGGTTTAGAGGGTCTATTGTTGGGTTGAAGGTTCGGGTTTGTGCAGGAAACAGAGACGGTGATCGCGGGAGGGAGGGAGAGAGAGAAGGCTGATTTCTTTTTATATTATTTAATTGGACCAATCAGAGATCCCACTAAAAAATATCAGCCAATGGGATTAAAATAATATTTAATTACGAATTCTGTAACGTAAATTCTCGATTTCGCTCTCATGACCATAACTTTTCCATCGGACCTCCGATTTCGACGTGCCGCCTGTCTATGGATTCATATAGACTCGATCTATGTAACGGTCCTTAACCCTCGGCTATCGGACCTCCCGGGTCAAAATTCAACATTTTACCCACGCACAGGGGCAAAACGGTCATTTTACACCTTCCAGTTGATTTCGCTTAACTAATCACCGATTAACCTCACTAATCCTTGATTAGTCACTAATTTAATCCCGGAATTCGGGACGGGTCGTTACATCCTTCCCCACTTAAATAATTTCGTCCTCGAAATTCCACTATACCGATTCCACATCCACCTCATGGAAAACAATTCGATCTCACATCACGTGCACGCATGCACACCCACTAACTAGCAAAATACTTGTCTACACCCAGATGTTCCATCACGAACTCACCTCGTATCGACTACACTCGACCACCTCGAGTGAAATCAATCACACGATCCGAGCACTTGGCAATTCTACCATTAAGCTGACCAATTTAGCTGACACACTTAGCTTGAAGGTTCATCTTAATCACCAATCCACTCTGACATCTGCTCCCACTGGGAGTCACCAAATCCTACTCATCAATCCACGCTGACACATTCAGCCAAACCGTCACCACTCGACCAGTCGTAAATCACTACAACATGCCCCTCACATCGAGAGTTACCAAATCTCACAATTTCTCCGCATTTCCCGAATTTTGCCATGTCAACATTACACGTTCCATAACGTCGCGTTCAGCCGTCACTCACGGCTTCATGGTCACAATTCGAATCACCGACACATCCTGACTCACTCTGGAGTCGTACCAAGGTACCTCGTACCAAAATTTCCTCATAATTCTTGATGTCATTAGTGAGAGTCACAGGGCAGCCGATCTACACAAAATAACTCGTGGGTACACCAACCACCAACTCACTCAACCTGAGTTTACGTATACCAACATCTCACTCGACCTGCATGTAACTGGACCCCATCGAATACCTACCCAACAGTAACACACATCCCAACTCTAGGGTTCCATTAGCCATCCACGGCTCTGAGCCCCTGCTCATACAATCACTGAATCCGTCAAAATCACTCTTCCCAGCGCATAGTATTCGGTGTCCAGTTAACATCCTCAACCAATCCAATGATATCGGAACTAAGCCGACTAGCAACACGCTCAACCACACACCACTGGTACATCCTATGTACTGTCACCAGGCACCACTCGGCCCATCCAGTATCAATCCTCGCACAACGTACAGGGTTCCTATATAGCTTGTAACCAATCACGTTTCAATTCCGGAGTCTATCTATCCAGCCCAAAACTAGACGGATCAAAACATCAACTCGTCATCTTACACGAGTCCTATGGTCACCCGACCAGTTTTAATATGTCTACTCCCAATCACATAATCCAACATATCTCAATCCAACTCACGCCTACCAAGGCGTACCCATTCATGCCAATTGAGCACCCAATCTCACCCACGTCTACTGAGACGCACTAGAACCAAACCTATCGGTTACCTGCTCAAACGATTTTTGTACCACATTCGATTGACTTCAAAAGGAAGCCAATCACATTGTCCATACATCCAATACTGACCAATCCGACCCCATCGAATACCCACTCGTTCATAAGTCAAATACTCATGTCAATTCATAAACATTTGAACTCACTCAAGTACCGTCTCCTGCCGGATCAACTTTGAAAAGAAATTCAGTCCCAACATTCCCATATCCAATTATTCACGACAGGGAATAAACTCTCCACCTCACCTAATCAACCAGATTGTGATCCAGAACAATCACTACGTCACCCGACCGGTAACATCACGATCCTAGATTGTCATAATGCCCAATGTCCACAACATCACATTCCAGATCCACCTAGGATCCGCACATGCTCACTTAGCTAAAAATCTACCTGAAATCTGATCGTAGAGTCTTACACCCTCTTTGAATCCTTCGTCAGTCACATCACTTCTCAACTATTTTCACATCTAATCATTCATTCAAAAATGAAACTCGTCTACACTGTGGGTTCTTTCCAATTTCTCATGGCGATCCTTGTCATTCCACCTAGGAAAAATCAAGGATGATCCAAGACGATGACATCAACATCCATCCTACGTGAGTGCAACCAAAACTCACAGCATCCACCAAAACAAGTAACCCAACCTCGTCTGCCACCAAGCAGAAAACAGGAATCTCAATCACCTAGCTTCAAAGTACCCAACTCCTCCTGATGACCCAAGACAAGTCACAGGTCCAACAACCAATATACGCTCAAAGTACTGGTAACAACAACCATCGTCTACCACGGGTAGAAAATAAGAAGTCACCCCAATGACTCCAGGATACCCATCACCAAATGCTGACACGATTACTCCTCTCGTCTCCTCACTCACAACTCCTCTCAAGTCAAAGGTTCCAACCATGTTGGGAATAGATATATTTCCAACAAGATGTTAAGTCCAACCACTGGACTTCCCAAATCTTCAACTCACTTGGACATCCACGTGTCCACAACCAATCTATTACTCAAACCTCCTATCCGTTAATAACCGTTTATGCACATCCAAAAGGATGTAATTCGTTACTATCTCGTTCTCATATCTCAACCTTTACAGGTTCAACTCTCGGGTCTCTACGTTATTCGAAATCAGAAGCTCTCACATCAATACTACCATTGATTCTCTTCGGCTTCTTCCAATTTCAATAATTTCTTTGTACTTCCTAGGGATACTAGAAACGTACAACCACACAAGTTTTGGAGTTAACGACAACTCCCTGAATCCACTAATTTCCATGATGTCCCCTGCGTCATCCAAAGACTCCTCATGTCTTAATCATACCCTTTCATCCATTCATCACTTAGTCATCTCATAATTGTTGGGACTTATCCCAACACATCACAATCCCTACTGGATCCCATCCATTCCATCACTCAACCATTACCGAATCTCAAATACCGAACATATGCCCATCATGACGAAGTCACATCCCAACTCGTGCCTTATCGTCATCACAACCACTAGCACCCTGTGCACCAATCAGACAACCCTGAGTCGTTACTCATACCGAGCAACAACTTTGTATCTCCGCTCAGGTGAAAGGAACTCTACCTCTCTCGTACCCCACAACTATGGGTACCACCTTTCTGACAATCCACAACAAGATAATGAACGTTCCCTGAACGTCCCCCGATTCTCAACTACCACAACTACACCAATCACCCTCGATAGCCATCCATCTCCACACGACTGTCGACCAACAGTCATTGCTATCGAGATCCGCATCCACACATCACACTAGTATCCGGTCTAACCCGAGATTCCATATCTTATCTCAAAATCTTACTCGTGGATCGAATCCCATCATTTCACTTCATGTCGGGCCAACCAATCTCTATCGTTTCGACTAGACTCACTAGAGTCATCCACATGGTCATCCACGACCTCAGACGCTCGTCGCATCACAAGTTCCAATCCAACAGTCATAATATGGGGTTCGACTCGACAGACCACCCTGACTTCGGAAAGTCGTCCAATCCTCAGCAACTATGGACTCACCATACTAGTTCATCAATCACAACTAAGGTTCACTTTTCCAATCCATCTATCATATATTAGGGTTCCACAATCACACACTAGGGTTCCTCTAAACCCAACTACTTTCTGCAATAAAATCCACAATCTGATCGACCTTGCGGTCCTGACATCGCATGAACGTAAATCCAATCCTACCACCAACTCAACGGGGTTCCACCACTAAGGTCATTAGCTAACTCATGTACTAACATTCCTCATATCAGCAATCACCACTAGGGTCCACATTTCCAGATCACTACTCAAATGGGGTTCCTCGAACCCAGCTGCTCTCGGCAGCACCACAATCTAACATCACATGACCGAACCAACGGTCCCACAATATCAGTTGTCATATACAGCCCCACTTGGGTGGAATTACACTAACGCACGGCGTATTGGGCCAATCATACACTATTCACTATTTAATCCAAAAAACTATCAATTAGGCATCCTACCATCAGGTTGATAATGGGCTGACCACGTAGAGACATCACATCCTCGACCTGCGCGTACATCAAGAACTACCGAATAGTGACAACTAGGCTCTGATACCACTTGACACGACCCATCCCAATCCCCCCGGAATTAACGTGGGATACGTCATGCTCCCGTATGACACGAAGTGTCGGACAATGGATAATACGTACCTTAACCCATACAAAGCTCCTAGAGCGCGCTAGGATCGGTGGAGGAGTGTGATATCTCAGTGTTTGCTACAGTCCACATCCGTGATAAACCTGAAGGGCAATAAAACCATTCAGAACCGTGAGTGGATAAAAATCAACAAGTTTTGTAAAAACACATTTCATAAAGATATTTATGCCCTTCACTAAAAAGTATGCATGCATCGTAAAATCAGAAATCAAAACATTTACTCAATAGACCATCAGGGCCTTAGTCCAAAAACCGTAACTCAAAACCAACTGTGGGAACCCAGCCCAAAACTGTAGAATACAAAAATCGTAAATCCAAAATCAAGTGGGCCACTACCCAAATCTATAACCACAAAACCACAAAGACAGAAATATCATTTCATGATCTCAACAATCCATATTCACCATATAACCATCTCCGGCATCCCAGATGCCTAGCGTCCCACATGTTTGACGTCCCAGACGTCACATCTCACGGTAATAAGCAACGCGTGTCAATATCTCCAACACCCCATATGTCTGACGTCCCAAACGTCTAATCATAGCATTCCTGCTTCTGAGTCACCATACGGTCCGGCAGTTGCCTATAATGATCCCTCGCAAGCAATGCACTGTGACTTCCCTAGTGTCCCAGACACCTGGAGGAGACCATCACATATCCTCGTATCAAGATGGTATATGAAAAACACTTTTACAAAGTCATTTCAAAACATCTTAATGGGCCCTGCCCAAAATATCTCATAAAACATCACAATACATTTAGGGTCCCCGAACCAAAATCACGTTTATGAAACATAGGGTCTCAAACCCGAAATCACATTTATAAAACTCAATTGGGCCTCATACCCGATTTTGAAAATCACTGGGCCACCCGCTAGATCACATGACTCAAAAGGGTCTCAGCCCGATTTCGTAAACCAACTGGGCCCATAGCCCGATCACATAATTCAAATGGGTCACACGCCCGAATTCATCTTTCCAAATCAAAAGCATGCCACATAATCATTATTGAATTCACATTCACATAGCAATAGTATAAGCTTGTAAACCTCGAAATACGTGTAAATACGGGTTTACCTCAAAATACGTGCAATCGTATAATCCACCAGTGCCACAATCATCATCATAGAAATCATGTATGTAAAACTTATAAAATAGTTATGCATGCATCACAGTTTAGAAAACGAAGTCCACTCACAGACCGTCTTACGCTGCCGCCTCGATACGCGTACCAAAACCCCTCCTAAGCCCCATCTCCGGGACTTCCAAACCTGTCCAAATCAAACTAGAGGGTTACTAACCTCTTCATTAACCTCCTACTAAAGCCCCGTAATTTTTCCGAATTTGTAACTATTTTTAAACTCGATCCTAAACCTTCGGAAATCCCGAACAATATCGAAACGGTGTTCGATCGACACGAAACCAGTCCCAAAATGTTCGTTACATTGAATAGATTAAAAGTCATGTTGAAGTCATCCCCAAAATACCCCTCACGCGCCCCCACACACTGCCCAAAGGTGCAGTGAACAGTGTCACCTTCAACCTCTAGTGAACCGGGTTCTGAATCGATTCACTGGTTTCGACCAGACCAAACCGGCGACACCGGTTTTCTCCATTTTCGACCTGTTTTTCAATCCTTCTAGCCCCTACAGGTTCTTCCCTTCCAATCCTATCATTCTACCATCTCAAAACAAGGAAAACAGCCCTAGAACATACCTGTTTAAATCGAGTTCCACGACCCAGTTTTCCTCCTCACTGTCCACCCGATTTTGACCACTCCCATCCAAATTTCCAATCTCAAACTATCCCTAAGATCACCAGGAAGCTTCACTAATTAATGGAATAGGTCAATAAGCAAAGGAAACCACCGTTCAAATTCAAAAACCCAAGCCTCACCTGTTTCGGTTGTTCACCACCGTCTCGTGCCACCGTGCACGACGGCCGGCGTCCGTGCCACCAATCAACTCGTCACCTCACACTCTCTCAATTCTATTTACATTCCAAGAGAAATTGGGAAGGTTTAGAGGGTCTATTGTTGGGTTGAAGGTTCGGGTTTGTGCAGGAAAAAAAGAAGGTGATCGCGGGAGGGGGAGAGAGAGAGAAGGCTGATTTCTTTTTATATTTTTTAATTGGACCAATCAGAGATCCCTTTTTTAGGGAAAAGTCAGCACTAGATGAGTGACACTTGTCACTCATCCAAGGGCCCCACTCAAAAATATCAGCCAATGGGATTAAAATAATATTTAATTACGAATTTCGAAACGTAAATTCCCGATTTCGCTCTCGTGACCATAACTTTTCCTTCGAACCTCGGATTTCGACATGTCATCTGTCTATGGATTTGTATCGACTCGATCTACGTAACGGTCCTTGGCTCTCGGCAATTGGACCTCCCAGATCAAAAGTTAACATTTTACCCGCGCTTAGGGGCAAAACGGTCATTTTACACTGTCCGGTCGATTTCGCTCAACTATTCACTAATTAACCTCACTAATCCTTGATTAGTCACTAATCTAATCTCGGAATTCAGGACGGGTCGTTACAAGCAGTGACTTATGCTAACGTAAGAAGTGATGTCAATGTTAACCGGTGACGTCACCGTTGACTTTACTAACGTTAGCAGTTGACTTTTGACCAAAATTAACTTTTGTGTTAACTGGCGCGGGGGGAGGGGTAGGGGTGCTTGGAAGTGAATTTAGAGGTATGACCAGGACCATTTTAAAGGTTTCCACGACCCGGATGCAATGGTGGTGGTTTTGGGTTGATCAGAGATCGTTTGATTGGTCAAATTGTGGTTTAAAGCCTCGGGAAACGTGTTCGAGATGCTTTCCCGAGGCGAGACTGTTTATGGATTTTAGGTATGACCTTATAGAGTCCATTAGTGACCTTTGGTATAATTTGGACATGTCCGAATGACCCGGAGAGGATTAGCCCTAGAGAGACTTATGGCACGCGTATCGAGGTCTAGTAAGAACGGTCTGGAGTAGACATTTGCTTTCTAAATATGATGCATGCATAACTGTTTTGTATATTTTACATCTATGTTTTGAAATGCCTTGAATGTATATGATTGTGGTATTTGATATTTACATATTTGCACGCATTTTGAGGTTTATGGTTTTATAATGGATTTCTACATGCTTGTGTTTTCAATAAGGGATTAATGGAATGATTTGGAAGGTACCGACATAGTGGAGAGTGTGCGAGTCTAGTGGTTAGACTCGGTGGAATTGGAAGATTAGTTGACCCATTTTGCAACCGATTGTTGGAAGGTACCGACAGAGTGGAGAGAGTGGAGAGTGTGCGAGTCTAGTGGTAAGATTCAGTGGAATTGGAGGATTAGTTGACCAGTGTCACTGATGGGAGACACAATGTGCTTTTGGGTAGAACTTTGGGAGTCAGTTTTGGCCAGACTGTGAGTGAATGCACGTCTCCTTCTGATAATAAATATACTTCCTTCTCCGGTGAGCTTCTCATCACTCTCGCAAGTATATGTTAGCCAAGGTTGGGCTGAAGTGAGAATGATTTGGACGTGAGGAGATCACTACAATAGTTATCAACATATATTATTGGTTATTGAAGGAGACTTCTCATCTCTGCTTCTATGCTAGTGGCATGGTTGCAATTACTCTTGGTGACGGAATGTCAGGACCTGACACATCTTGCACAATATTGTCCGTTTTGGGCCCATCCCTCACGATTTTATTTTCGGAGCTCACGTGCAACTTCCCAGTAGGTTACCCATCCTAGGATTGCACTAGGCTCAACTAGCTTAACTTTGGAGTTCCCAAGGAATCCAAAGCTAGGGAGCTCCCAAAAGGTCTTGTGTAAGATAGATACGTGCCCACACATATAAGGCACTTCACATTTTCCTCCCCGGGCGATGTGGGATTGTTCACCGATCTTACATTTTCAAGCTCACGGGTCTTGCTCACCGTTCTTGCTTCCAAGACCGGGTCTTACAATCCACCCCCCTTGGGGCCCACCGTCCTCGCTGACACAACTCCGGTCGGGATCTGGCTCTGATACCATTCTGTCAGGACCCAACCCTCCTCGGTCAAGACCTAACTCATCTAGCACAATGTTGTCTTCTTTGGGCCGAGCCTTCATGGTTTTGTTTTCGGAAGCTCACGTGTAACATCCCAGTAGGTCACCCATCTTGGGATTGTACCAGTCTCAACTCGCTTAACTTTGGAGTTCCCATGGAATCCAAAGCTAGTGAGCTCTCAAAAGTCCTTGTGTTAGATAGATACGTGCCCACACATATAAGACATTTCACCTTTCCCTCCCCAAGCGATGTGGGATTGTTCACCGATCTTGTCTTTCTAAGCTCACGGGTCTTGCTCACCGTTCTTGCTTCCAAGATCGGGTTTCCAAATCCGAAATCATGCCATTGAACCATAATTGGAAACATAAGAAAGTTCAATGCTATATAAAACCATAAACCTCGAAATACGTGCAAATACATGAATATTAAATATCACATTCATGTTCATCATAAGTCACATAATTAAAGCATCTAAAATAGTTATGCATGCATCATATTTAGAAACCAATGTCCATTCACAGACCGTCCTAGCTGCCACCTCGATACACGTCCCATAAGCTTTTTCTGACTAAATCATCATCTCAGGAACTTCTCGACCTATCTGAATCATACTCAAAGGTCACTAACCACTTATATAAGTCTATAGGATAAAACCCCAAAACTCCCAAAAAAGTCAACGTGTCTCGAACATATTTCTCGAGGTGAAAAACCTCGATTTGACCAACTTAACGATCTCTGATCGACCCGAAACTACCACCATAGGATCCCGATCGTCAAAACCTTTAAAATGAAATTGGTCCCACTTCGAAATTCGAGCCCACGTGCCTTCACGTGGGTGGTCAACGCTGGTCAACGGTCATGTCAAAGTTAACGTTGACGTCACATCTAACCGTTGTCAGGCTGACATGTCAGACCTGACAGATGACATCATCAGATGACGTCACGCAAACGTCACTTTATCTCCTACCTTCGACGGGTCCTGTAATTCGGGTCGCACAGACCTGCGACCCGACCCGATCACCATTTCCTCATTTCTAACCCAAATCACATCATGTTTCTTTCTAATTGATCGTCCAGATCTTCCCAATCGATCCACCTAACTAAAATCTAGAAACAAGGGTAGATCATACCCGTTCGAGGATGCACAGTAACCGGCCACCTGCAAACGTGGATTTCAGCCAACTCAAGTCATCCCAGCCTTCGAAGCTGGTCCTAATTAACTCGTCTCATCCTCTGGGACCTCTTCTAATCCTCCAAAACGGTTAAAAACCATCAAAACATGATCTTCCATTTTTAACTAAAAACTGGGTTTCTTGGGTTTCAACTTGCTTACCTTCGTCGTGGCTCAAGCCGTCCATCCAGTATTTTCGTCCGTTCTCGGTCTCTCAGTCCCACAGATGAACACATGATGATAGGGTAGGATGATAGGGTTTGGGTTTTCATTGTTCACGGTTTAGGGGTTTTAAGGAACATGAAGATGATGATACACGAAAGGGAGAGAGAGAGAGAGAGAGAGAAAGAAAGAGAAGAAAAATAATGCATTTAAACCCCCCCTAATAACAATTAGACCTAGATCCACAATTTAGGGACACTCACCAATGGGATAAGTGACACTTGTCACGCATCCAAGTGCCCCATAATTAATTAATCACCCAATCAACTTTAAGCATTAAATTCAAATCCCGAGAAATTAATTAAACCGATTTCGATCCCGTGACTACAACTTCCCCGTTCGACATCCAATTTCGGCTTGTCGCCTGTCTATGAACTCTTGACGTCCTGATATACGTCACGGTCATCAGTCCTCGTATGTTTGACTCCCTGGATCAAAAGTAAACATTTGGCCCATATTTTAGAGGCAAAACGGTCATTTCACACCGGTTGTCCGTAATTACTTGACTAATCCCTGATTAGTTACGATAATCCTTAATTAGTCATTAAATAATCATAATTAATCCCATAATTCAGGACGGGTTGTTACACGAAATGTCAGGACAGACAGTAAGTTCAGTTTGAATGAGTTGAGGAGCAGAGGATGCTTGGTCTTATTTGAAGTGGTGAACGTAGTAGGATTGGTATTTACACTCGAGTAGGATGAACTTTGATGTTATCTGATGTTGGTGACGTAGGATGAATTTTGATGTCATCATCTTTGCTTATCCTAAAGTGGGACATTATCATGGGCTAAGTGAAGGAATCCTCGATTTAGGGAGTAAGGGGTGACAAATTCTATAGCTTCCGAGTTTGGGTCGCATGAATGTTTTTGTATGAGAATACAAGATAAAAGTTGGATATGGGAATAAGTACTGATATTGGATTCACTCAAACTGGAAGTGTCAGTGATTGCGGGTGGAGGCTACCTCCGTGATTGTAGTTGGTTGATGGGATTGACTCCCTTCCGAAGTTAATCTGATATGTGATTGGTTAATGAACTGGCTAGGCTACCTCTGGAGTTGGTCGGGGGACCACGAGGGCTCAGAGAGGATGACGAGCATATTGGGAATGCCCAGTGCAGAGTGGATTTAGAGGGTTTAGAGAAAAGTTGTATCTCTATGGACTGTGAGTTGTAGAGACTAGAAGGGACATGACTGCTTATAACACAAGCAAGAAAAAGTGGTACATTCAGGGTTAACTGCTAGGTGGTGCGAGTTACAGTACGAGCTTTGCTACGAGGTATCCTAGTAAGACTCCAGAGTGAGTCAGGGTTTGAATTGGTGACTGAGAAGTCAGACTGAAAAGTGGAAAGTACCAAAATGGTATTAGAGTGGTAGCAGACTTGTCAGTAAGGTACCTGGGTAGGTAACAGGTGAAATCAACAAATGTCGGTGTTTTGTGTCAGGACCCACCCCGGTTTCACCCCGAAACCCGAGGTAAATCCCGCTTCCGTCTGACTCCCCGACACAACACCTAAGGAACACTCACGCAACCCAGTCAGACGCAGGAGTAATTAAACAAAATATCCCAACCTTATCGTTTACAGAGCATAGCACTACATTACAAGGAAAACAAAAACCGATAAATTACACGCACGCGGAAGACTTTGAACTATTCCGGGGATCCCTCACGTCACTTCTATGCCTCTGACACTGCCTCGACGTTAAGACCACGCGCTAGCTCCACAACCTGGAGGGCAATTTAAAACAGAAAATGTGAGTGGACCAAAAAGTACAAAAGTTCAAAAACCATTTTATAAGAAAATCGAGTTTAACCCTCCGTTTCGAAACCACATGCATAACCAACAGTTATGAACACAGTTATAAAATAATTATTATAAAACATCATAAGAAACAGAAACACTATAAAATATCATAAGAAATCATAGCATGAGTATCAGAAACCGTATCAAAAACCATAAACACCAAATCATCATTTTCCCGATCAAACCTGCTGGACCTCTCCGAGTCTTTAAACTCCCGAGTCTTTAAACTCAATCCAGGCCTTAATCATATCCGAGTCTTTAAACTCCCGAGTCTTTAAACTCAAGGCCTACGGGGGAATATCAATATATATCCGAGTCTTTAAACTCCCGAGTCTTTAAACTCAATCCGGGTCTTTAAACCCAATCCGGCCGGTCCCCCGTCACATGTATCCGGGTCTTTAAACCCAATAACCAGATCCAGCAAATCCAATCCCAAAACCATTTGAAAACCATTTACCAATCTACATCCAAACCCGAATCCAAAATCACTGGTTCGATGCCCTTCCGGCATCCAGAACCGTCATTCCGAACCCAAATCCGGAGTCCACTTTCCCACTTTAAAACCAACTTCCATTTCCGAAATCCGTTTCTAGAACCAAAAACCTTGATCATTGAAATCATGTTCCAAAATCCACTTATAACCATTGAAACCCACTTATCTTTTGAAATCCCAAAACCATAGCATAAATTCCAGAAACCAACCATTCCTCGTAAAACGTGTAATAATGTAAAACCAACCAAACATATTCGATAAACATAAAATTATAATCAAAACCATAAAACAATTATAGAAAACAGTTATGCATGTTCGAGTTTAAAGAAAGGGTCCACTCACAGTACTGAGCCCTACTCGCGTCCCGAACGTCCAGCCCGTTCCTCGGCTTCCTCGGGAAATCCCGATCCTGTCAAACACCGTCAAATTACGTCACTAATACGTCTACGACACAACTACCTAATTTCCTTAAAATTCCCCGAACCAAAGACTTAAAACCCGGGACCCTAAACATTCACCCTCGCGGAACTAAACTCAAACGACTTCCGATTGACCCGAAACCAACTCCATTGAACTCACGATAGCTCTTGGACCAAAATCCACGTTGATCGCTTCTCCATACGCCGCCGTACGAGCCCCCACGCGCCGCCCAAAGTGGCTGCGCATGGCCCTCACGCGCCAGCTACAGTACCATCTTCAACCTGTGCTGAACCGGCCGTCGCAGGCTGAACCGGCGAGAATTGATCTCCGCCGTCCGGCCACCAGTTCAACCCCTCTTTTCTCTCACGGCTACGTCCAGACCTGCCCTATCTCTTCCCATGCTCCGTTCACCTCAACACGGCCTCTACACCGTCGACTGAAGCTCGAAATCAGACGGCCTACTTCCCCTGTTTCATGATCCAGCCACCCCGCTCACCTCCTTTCACGGTGGTTACACCAAACTCATCCTAGGACTTCACTGAACCTAGACCACACCTCCATTACCTTCGACTCACCCCCAAACTCGTCTACTCACCGTTTGAAGTTTACGGCTAAACAGAGGAACAGAGACTCCACTTCAACCGAGCTCCGCCGTGAACACCCCCCGTCACGGCGACCGTCCCAGTCGACACCTAGGACTTCCCTGAACATAACCCTGACCTTCAATCCCATCGACACTAAGCCTAGACTCACGACTTTCCAACTGAAGTTTCACGGCAAAACAGAGCAAAGAAACCTTACCCTTCGATTGCAGCTCCGCCGTGCGCACCACCGCCTATCACTGTGGTCGTTGGACTCCTTGCAGTCTCCTCAGCCTCCCCTTGCCTTGGTTTGCCTCGTCTCACGGCGTAGCCACCACCTCGACCTCACAAGCTCCCTGTTTCCCCAAAATTTCTCCACACCTCCGCCGTGCCGCCGTGCACGATTGCACCACCAATTCACGGCCACCAGCTCCGCCTTGCCTCACTATCACTCTCACAACTCCCTATTTACTCACCCTTGCACCCGGATCGATCAATTGATCTCAAACTCTCACCCTCTGTTCTCTGTGTTTGTCGAAGAACCACACACACGATCACACACGGGCTCACCTAAGTAATTGGAACCGTGCTCACACCAGATCCACCCAGAACCCTCTAGTCCTTCAACACGTGTCACCATCCAATCCATGCACTCCCACATGGTCCAATCCCAGCCGTCCATCTGTTCTCTCTCTGCACAAATTCCAGAACACAAAAGACCAAACTGCCCTTCCTTTTTACTCAATTTTACGATTCTGCCACTACCTTTCTAGACCCATATCTCCCACATCGTAAGTCCGATGAATACGTGCCGCCTGTCATCGAACTCAGGACGTCGAAAACTACCTAACCACCCTAGGTCAACTTACCAAAACTCGATCATTCAAAAAGTCAACTTTTCCCCCTAATCTACCCAAATTACGGTTAAGCCCTCAACCTTCCGAACATCACAACTTCCTCCTCGGATGTCGGAATCGGGCGTGCCACCTGCCTAAGGATTCGTGACGTCCTAAACTACGTCCTGGTCACTGGTCAATCCCCAATTGACCACTCGAAATAAAAGTCAACATTTCTGCCCGACCCAGGGGCAAAATCGTCATTCTAGGTTCCCGGACCCCTCGGGACCACCTAACCCTTGATTACCCTCACTAATCACATCTTAAGCACTCTAGTAATCCCGATTCTCGGGACGGGTTGTTACATTTTGAGTGAGACTAGCCAGAAGATGTTTGGAATGTGAGGTTTGAGATTTACGAGTTGACGTGTGGATTCTCGAGGTATGAGAATCGAGACAGACTTGGTGTTTGAGGATTGATTTTGAAGCCATGGAAGCTTCTGGTGACTGTTGGTCACGAGGTGAGTTGGATTGTGGTTAACGTCGAGTGACTTTGGGAATAGACCAGTGTCGTGGTTTTGGGTGTGATGTTGAGTACAAATGACAAGGCCCACCCCTAATCCCCCGGGATTAAGGGCTATACCCTGCTCCCGTCTAACTTACGCATGTCACGAAGGTTAAACAGGCGTCCAACCTCCATGTTACACGTAAGTCGGACAAGGGATAGTCGATCGAACCATCCTCAAAGTATCCGGACTTCACAGAATACGTCGAAACTACTGTGGAACTCGGGTGTGATGTCTCCGTCATTCTCAACCAACAGCCCGCACCGCAACAACCTGGAGGGTATCGAAAATACGAAAAGACTGTGAGTGGACAAAAATAAAGAATAAGTTCAAAAACATTTCATAAAACAATGACATTTATACCCTCCGTTTCAAAAACCAACGCATGCATATGAAAGGTATGTCATAAAACCATTCAATATTCCAGTTAAGCAAACCATATAAGAAAAACCGAACACAAGTTCCTTTTACCAAATCCCGGGCCTCAGCCCAAAACCACCAAAAACCATTTCATCCCGGCATAGCCCAAAACATCGGAAAACCATGATTGAAAAACCATACCACATTTTCGTTCATCGAACCTGCTGGATCTATCCGAGTCTTTAAACTCCCGAGTCTTTAAACTCAATCCAGGGCTCAATATAATCCGAGTCTTTGAACTCCCGAGTCTTTAAACTCAACAGGCCTACGGGGGAAAATGTCAATATCCGAGTCTTTAAACTCCCGAGTCTTTAAACTCAATCTGGGTCTTTAAACCCAATCCGGGCCCGTCCCCCATCAATCATAATCCGGGTTTTAAACCCAATAATCAGATCCAGCAAATCCAGTCCAAAACCGTTTGAAAACCATTTTCCATTTCCGAATTCGAATCCGCAATCTCATCAGGATCCCGAATCCAAACCCAGAACTCATATCCACCTCATTTCCAGATCCGAGTCTGCAACCATCATTCCGTAAGACGGCATCCGGAATAATCATTCGGAACCCAAACCCAGAATCCATTTCCAAGTCCCAAATCGAATCCCGAATCGTCATCCGGAATTCCGATTCAAAACCCGAAATCACATTTCTCAAAACCACTTTTGAACTAGGCTTCAACCCTGAAAACCCTTTTCCGAAAACACTTTTCCGAAATCCTTTTACTTTCTTTGAAATCAAATCGTATTTCAAATCCCGAAAGAAAATCATTAAAACCAGGTTCAAATCACAATATCCACCAAATCTCGTAAAACGTGAAATACCGTCATTTCCTTGAAAAATGTGCACAAACCGTAAACCATCACAATCATAAATCAAATCATAGAATAAAGTATAGAAAACATATAAAAACATATATGCATACATTAAGAGTTAGAAAGCAAAGTCCACTCACAGACCATTCCGACGTCGCCTCGATACACGCGCCGTTCCCGGCCATTCCGCTATCCTCGGCTTTCCTGAACCTGTCCAAATCCCATAACGAGGTCACTAACTACTTCACAAAGGTAATACTCAAGCCCCATAATTTTCCCATGTTTTTAACTATTTTTAACCGAGTCCTAAAACCTTCGGACATCCCGAAACATATCGAAACGATGTCCGATCGACTCGAAACCAGTGCCAAAATGCTCGTTACATTAAATACTTTAAAACACATGTTGAATATGCCTCGAAAATAGGGCCCACGTGCCTCACGTGCTGTCCAATCGTCCTGCGCGTGAAACCACGCGCAGTTACTGTTCATTGTCACTCCTTAGGTCGACCCGGTTCAGACCGGGTTGAACCGGTCCTCTGCAACTCGACCGGCGTTGCCGGTTCTCGTCCAAATCTTCACCATTTTCAATCCTTTTCCCCCCCTTAGTTTCGTCCAATCCTCCCCTATTAAACTACCTAATCAAAGTTCTAAGAAAAGCACGATAGGTTACCTGCCAATGGAGACATTTAATCGAGCAACTTCCTCCATCGTGTTCTAGTGATCCCGGCTACCTTAGAACTCAGTTTAAAGCTTGTTGAACTTCTCTAAACCTCCATAACCTCATTCAAATACTTAATTTGGTTATCAACAGTCACAACAACATTTATCTTATCCAATTCGAAACAGAGAGCTTTGCGGGTTCTTACCTATATGCACGATTACAAGCACTATCGTGCACAGCCAAGGTGACTAACAGCTTCAGCTTACTTCCCTTATTAACTTTGATGACAAACAGATGACCAAAGGAGCACAATTTCAGCTGGTTGGTTCACAGCCATCTTTCGGGTTCAGAGTGCCCTGCCTTCCACGGTGTCGTGGCCACCATCCACGGCGGCTCGACCTCTTACCACCAACTCACTCTTCTCACTTCCTTTAGCATTCCTCTTCGGGCTTGTCACGTCATTAGGGAATTTGCAACCATACTTCCTCACAATCTCGAATCCCCTGTTTTCTGTTTTTCTACTCTGTTCCATCCAATTCGTGCATAACTTAAACTTAAAACCGTGTGAGAGACGGTGAGGCCTTCTACCACCATCCAGAAGGGGCCAGGTGTCCCAAAACCTGTGGCCAAACCCTGATGCAGCCAAGTGTCATCTGACTACTAGGCACAGATCCTAAAGACTCACAATGAACAAAATGCCCTTGCCTTTCAAAATTACCATTTTGCTCTTCGCCGTTCTAGACCCGTAACTTACTCGTCCTACGTCCGATGAAAGTATGCCGCCTGTCGTTGAACTCAGGACGACGAGATCTACCTAACGATCCTCGGTCTATGTGAAAACCAAGAGTCCAGCAAAAAGTCAACATTTTTCCTCTATGTAACCAAAATTACGGTAACGCCCTTAACCTTCCGAACACCATAACTTTTTCTCCGATTGTCCAAATCGGACGTGCCACCCGTCTACGGACTCGTGACGTCCCAAACTACGTCCCGGTCATCTGTAAAGGTCCAATTGACCGTCCGAACTAAAAGTCAACATTTTTCCCATTCCAGGGGCAAAATCGTCATTTTGCACCAAACGTCCAAAAGTAACCACCTAAACATCGATTAAACTCACTAATCCGTCATTAATCACTTCACTAATCCCGAAATCCGGGACGGGTCCTTACAACAAATGAGTACGGTGATGAGTTTTTGGAACTTAGGTAGGATTGGACATCCAAACTGTGGACATTGGATATGGATCTGGGTCAGTTTGAATTTGGAGGACGAAATTCTTTAAGGGGGGCGATTGTAACAACCCGTCCCAAATTCACGGGATTAATTAAGGATAATTAAGGATTAATTGAGGATTATCGGGACTAATATGAGATTAGTCGAGGATTTTTTATTGAATGGCGTAAAATGATGATTTTGCCATTGGGAATGGGCCAAAAAATTAACTTTTAACCTCCTGAGTCAAATGCACGAGGACCGAGGACCATTATGTAGATCAGAACGTTACGAGTCCGTAGACAGGCGGCACGTCAAAATCGGACGTTCGACGGGGAAGTTACGAGTCACAGACGATTTTGGGCACTATTTATGATGACACATTTTACGAGACAAAGTTGTCATTTGTCCTTAGTGTGGGTCCAGATATTTTATCCAAGCCCAATAGATGAGTGACAAGTGTCACTTATCCATTGACCAATGCTTTACATACATGCATCCATCATTCCCTTCATCTCTCATCTTCTTCATTCGACCCAAACCGAAACCCACAAACACCCATACCCTAATCTTTTCCCCTCACTAGTTTTGAACTGAGAGAGAGTGACAGAGGGTGGCTGAGAGACCAGGAGACAACGAGTAGGTGGCAGGACCGCCGTGGATAGTGGAGGAGTCGCGAGAATCAGGTAACCTGAAACCATTTTGGGTTGCATTATTGGGGTCTATAAGAGTCGATGGGGATCGAAATCGAAGGCTAAGGACGGCGGAGCAGCTCAAGCAAGGAGCTAGAAATTTCTATTCACTGTTCACCGTTTAAATAGGTAACCTCTAGCCTGTGCTTAGTGAATTTGAGTCCATAAAGAGTTTCTTGGGATTGAGACGAAGAGAATGAGAGAAAAATGGAGAGTTTTGGTGGTTAGACGACGGAGAACTAGTCGGGTCACGGTCGCGGGTCTGCGCGACCCGATTTAGGGATCCAACTAGAGTTGAAGACGATGATGTCAGCACATGTCAGACTGTCATGTTAGAGGTGGAACAATCGGAATGTGACACATGTCACATGTCAGTGCCTAGTCAGCACTGAAATGTCAGTGACGTGGCCCAATCAGGTGCTACCATGTGTCACTAACATGTCAATGATGTGGACCAGTGACCGGCTGATATGTGGCACTGTCAGAACCTGTCAAGTGACGTCAGCATTGACCGTTGACTACTGACGTCAACTTTGACTTTGCTAACATCAGCAGTTGACTTTTGACCAGCGTATATTTTAGAGACAAGATAATCAGTACCCATTCTCTAATATTAAGTTGGCAGGACTCGTCCCTAATAGTTACTTTGAAAATTAAGCCGGTCCTGCTCTCATATGACAACTCTTGTTAGACTAGGGATTTTTTTATTTTTATTCTTATTTTTATTTGATACTTAACTAAACAGAATTTATGTTTTGCGGGGTACCGTCCACATCCAACCCAATAACCCCGTCAAGTAGTGAAACTTGCCATTTGACTACTCCCGATCATCAGCTCACTAAATAATTATTTTATTCATCATAACATATCATCATTTCATCCAAGACACTCCCAACGACTCTTTAGTTGCAGCTAATAGGATGGCTTGACATGGCACATCTTTTTACAAATTCTAGCCATTTGGGTTTTATTAAGAAAATAGCTATAATGGCACAACCTTAGTTCCTAATTTTCAATCTAGCCATTGGTTTTTTGCTCTTTATTTTTTTTAATTTAATACTTACTGTAACGATTAGGAAATCTGAAAAATGTAAATTAGAAAATTTTGATTGTAAAATGACAATTTTGCTCTTATAAGGTCAAAGGTTCATTTTTTTGTCCCAGATACTTTTTGGACTTTTTGTAAGGACCGTTATATAAATCTCAAACTCCCAAATCCATAAACAAGTCGCATTCCATAATTAGAGATTGAATAAGTACATTACAGGCTTAAATTACTTAAGTGTATTTTGGTAATTTGGCATTAGGCAGCATTCGAAGACTTTTTCTAGATTGCATGAGATGGTGACAAGTGTTCTCCTTTATCCCATATATGTGCGTGCACCAACCCTGTATGTGAGTGTGTGCATGTATGTGTTTTATATATGTGTATGTGAGTGTGATGGGGGCCCGAGAAGAAAGAAGAAAGAAAGAAAGAAGGAAAAACTGGGGAAGGAAGAAGAGAGAAAAGAGAAGAAGAAGAAGAAGAAGAAAGGGAGAGGAAAAAATGGGGAAGAAGGAACTGAAAGGAAAACATAAAAACACACCCAAAAACCGAATGGTTTGAAATTCCAAAAAACTGTAAAAATTATCGTGGGAGTTGTTCGAAGCCTTTAAGCTTGCAACTAAGGCCGCTAATACCATAGTTGGACTCCTAAGATTGGTTTAGGTCAAGAAAAGTGAAGGTTTCGACATGGCAAAGCTTGGAACTCAAGCTTGGGTTTTGGCTGAAAAGGTTGAGGGATTTTCTAGAAAATCAAGGCAGTAAAATTCCGGAATTTATAGAAGGGCGTACAACTTAGAATTCAATTACGAGGATGGTATGTGAGTGGACTTTCTTTTTAAAAATTATTATACATTCTTAGTTATATTTTTTAATTGTTTTATTGCATGTTTTATATTGCAATGATTTGAATATGATTTTGAAATGATTATATAATGATTTTTCGAGATTGTCAATTGTTTATTGGACATGGGTTTCTATGGTATTTTGTGTAATTATGTTTGGGGCATAGGTTCGGGTCTGAATACGTTTAACCTGGTTTTGAGTCAATGACTTGTGTTGAATGAGTTGTCTTGGTTTCTGCACTATTTTCCACAGTCAACCATCATCGGATACGGTTAGTGCTCAAATGTCCAAATCACAACTCTTTTTCTTGAGGCTGGAGATTTGATTGGTTCTTGGATATGACCCGGATGGTGTTTTATGCAGTTTCCGAAGGAATATTGTTATATGATCCGAATGGTGCTTCGTGCAGTTTCCGGGGGAATATTATTACATGACCAAAATGGTGCTTCATGCACTTCCCGGGGGATATTGTTACAGTCTGGATGGTACTACATGCAATTCCCATACGTGTCTGGATGGTGAGTTAATGTAGTTCTTGGACTTAACTCGGATGGTGGTTCGTGCAATCCCCGAGTTAGCCTACGCGTAGTGTTGTTGGTCATTGTGACTGGTACTTGAGAATTATATTGGATCGTTTGTGCCTGGTTATGAGGCATGTGTGACTTAATCAATGGATTATGTTTATTGATGCTATGACGAGTCCCTGAATGTTACTCGGACGGTGCTTAGTGCAGTTCCCGAGGTTGCTTACGAGGTTTGATCATCGAGGTCCTTTGAATCCAAGTATTGATAGAAGTGGGGGGCCTTTGAATCCAACTGAGCATATTAGAAGACAATGTGAAGAAGAAATGGAGGAAATTGGATGAGGAGGAGAAGTGAGTTTTGGTCAGAGGGTTGGTTTCAGAGTGGGCTCTCAATTTCATCCTTTGTCTTCAAAATCTGTCAAATAATTGATAGAGGAACATGAAGGAAGATGAACAATGAAACCCAGATATTCATCTTCATTTTTAATTTTTAATTTTTTAAAATTTTAATTTTAATAATTTTTAGTAAATAATTAACCAACTAATCAGGAACTGCCACGTACGCACCAAACTAGCAGAGGGTAATGGATAAAGTAACGGTGCTACCAAATATGCAGTTGTGGCAATACATTGAAACTAAATCTGCTTCAGGGAGTAAAGTGATATTTAATGTCCGGGTAGGATAATAAAGTGAGTAACAAGCTTTTAATTTTTTTTTTTAGAAATAAACTATATTGAGATAAAATCTTATTGGACATTAAGTAATCATTATATATATATATATATATATTTTCTGTAGTAGAAAGGATAAGCTAACGATGTACTAGGATGAATAAAGTGGCGGTGTAAAGAGAAACAAATAAATAAAGACAAAAAAACCTAAAAGTAAAATTTACAAAAAAAAATATATTTTTTGAAGTTTTCACCTTTCCCTACCATTTGTTTCATACAATTCTTACGCATACATCTTCGAACATCTGTGCGTACCAGCATTCTTTCTCTCATTCATATTTTTCTCATATCTCAAATAAAAATAAATTAAAATTAAAATTTAAACAGTTATCAAATAATCTCTTATGATTAAAAACATTTTTTTGAGATCATCATAGCTTACAGTGATCTCTGTTAACAGTTAATCTACTGTTATAAATTAATTTAACTGAAATCAACATGAAGAGGCAAACCAAAAACATAGCATATGCCAGAATCTTGTAGAAAACTATGTCTTGTTTGTACTCATATTCAAATCCAAAGCAACGAAGACTTCGAGGCAAGTTCAAGGAAAGTATGATTGAACATTATGCCTATTTCAACCGAGTTGAGTGTCATTTGTCATTGGTGTCATAATTTACCCGTTGATTGAGACCTTCCATTAATTTATTGTTACTAGAGTTAGGCTATCGTCATTTTTCAATGCGCATATTATTCATTCTCTCGTAAATTATCTTTTATAGCTAATTTTATTATGCTATATACAGATGACATTATTGGGTTTGCTCAATTTCATCGATGTATTATAATCTAGCTGCGGCGACAAGGGAATTATAGTGTCCACAACCAATCACGAAGAGAAGCTTGACCTAGAGCTATTGCGTCCGGGTCGCATGGACGTTCATGTCCACATGTCGTATTGCACCCCGGTCGGGTTTAGACTTCTAGCTTCAAACTACCTTGGGATTAAAGACCACATTTTGTTTTGTGTTGTTGAGGAGCAACTTGAAATGACTAAAGTGACACCAGCAGAAGTGACTGAGCAGCTGCTAAAGAGTGTGGAGGTTGACATTGCACTAAAGGGTCTAATTGAGTTTTGCAAAGTGAAGAGGAAGGAAGATGAAGAAGCTCATGAGGCTGAAAAAAAAGAAAAGAAATAGAAGAAGTGACAAAGGCTAAAGAAAAGGAAACTACTGTTGCTCAAGAAACTGATGAGACTGAGGAGGACAAGCAAGCATAAGATGATGAAAAATGAAAATATTAATTAAAATAGAACTTAGATAATTAATTAATTATGACAATAATTAAGTAAAAATTGGATTATTATTGATTCCATTACTTAATAATTCATAAGTGGCAAATAATATTTGTTGATGCATAAAATGGACCAATTAGTCCGTGAAGACCGCACACACACAAGGAACGCAAGAAATACGTGATTCACCCAAATCGAGTTACGTCCACGGTGTTACTTTATTCTCATTAATGATATAAGTGTTTGCACATGATACAAGAGATCTTGAACTTTAGAGAAAGAGTAAGAATGTAAGAATGAGCCTAACTCAAGTGGCCTTCCATGTCACAATGGGTCCTGATGATGGGTTGAACTTGATCCGAGTGATCTTCCGTGTTTAGTTTGGTCAATCGATATAATATCAACAATCTTAATTAATTTCTCTTTGGTACTGCTCCTTTTGGAAATTGGAACTATCATATTCCAATGACATTGTTGATCCTTTAGAATAAACTATAACATGCATGGATGTCTACATATGATTAGGCATATTATGTGTGCTAGCTATTTCCTTATAGTTAACCCATCCCCTTAACTGGCCCTTGTTTACTTGAATAATTATAAAGTATTTTCAATTTTGGTTTCTCTTTTTATTTCTTATTTTTTATTTTTCATATAAGAGATGACAATTATATTACGTGGTTTATTAAGTCGACAATAAAAATTGAACCCATACTTTAATTCAGCAAAAAAATAACATTTTTACTAATTAACTTAACCGACCCTAGTTATTATATTGATCACGTGTTTAATATAAGCAAGCCACACACTGAAAAATTATGGAACAGACACATGAATTATCAAATTAAGTAATTATGAGCACATGTCCTCAGCATACACTATAATTGGAAAAATGAAAGACATGGTCAGTTCTTATCCGAATTGAAAGCTACGGAATTGCATCCAAAACATATTCAATTGTATCTAAACAAAAACGCCAAGTGAAGACAGGCCACGTATGCCGCAATTGTTGCATGCCTGCCAAGGCCTTTCTCAGCAACTTTAAGCTAGCCTTCATCTTTTTACCTTTAAACCTTTAAAGTAGCAAGCAATATTTTAAGACACTGGTATTTTAAAACGACCTGAGATTCATATTTTTGAATTGGAGTTTGAATTTTCCCACCATCCAAACAAAATGTATTGGATTTAAATACGTAAGCCACATCATGCATGAATGGAGAGAGGAATGTGCAAGCGTGCAATTAAATTAGACTTAGACGACTAGTAACTTTAATACTTTACCAGATCAACTTTAAGACCACTAAAGGAGACAAATCCAAGCTTGATAAAGCTAAAGTTACCAACTTTATCCAAGTTTACAAAAACTCAACTTCTTCATGTCCTGCTTAGATGACAACCTAAACATGTGGAGGAGTGTTTTTTTATAAGAATATGGATGACATCCACAAATATTCCATCTACCAAATGAAGTTTGGCTGTTAGCCTGCAACTCCAAAAAAAAAAATGGAGTACATAAATTTCCCTAAAAGATTGAGGTTGGTTCACCATCACACAAAACCCAAGACCCTTTCTAATGGAAAGTGGGGACCATGATTGTCTGCTGCATTTCTGTGCCTTCTCTACCATTTTATTTCATTCCACTAAAAGACAACATTGGATGGACCAGCTAGGATCAGAACTTTCTTACCTTCTTTTCCTTGTGAAAAATAATTACTACCTGGATGTTTTTACTCTTTCTGAATTACCAATCACGTGATCGATTATTGTGAGAGATTTGTTCTTTCTTGCGCTATTTCTTAATTATAACAAAAAATACATTACATAAACTTTGGTGCAAATCTCGTTGCTTACCCTCGAAGCTTTTCTTTTAAGAGTCTGGAATTAGAATAATTGAATTACTTACTGATCAAGGAGAAAAAGGAACAGAAAAACAAAGAAGGAAAGTGATGGAAACTACGCATGGGGTCTCTATCTCTCTCTCTCTTTTTTCTTTTTCTTTCTTTGTAATTATTGTAATAGGATTCCACTGAAGCATATGCAGACGCATTAACACGTGTACATTTCATTCACTACCTACATTCCCTCGCAGAGAAAAGAAACCCTCCCTTATATATTCACATTCTCCCCTTATCAACACTAGAGAAATTAATATTGAGCAAACAAAACTAGAGAAAAAAAAAAGAAAGAAAGAAAGAAAAAACCCATCTTTGATACCTTGTTCTGAATCTTGCGATCATGATGAACATGTTCTCCACGAAAGAAATGCCGTCTCCTTCGTCGTTGTTCTCGGCCTACGCTTCCATGGCAGCCTCAATGATGTTGTTTAGGTCCATGGCCAATGAGCTCATCCCCCATCCAGTTAGGGGTTACCTCTACTCAACCCTGAGCTACCTTTTCAAGACTCATTCTCCCAAGTTCACCCTAATCATAGAGGAATCCAACGGCATTTCGCGCAACCAGGTCTACGAAGCAGCAGAGGTTTATCTGTGCACAAAGATAAGTTCCAACACTGAGAGGATCAGAATCAGCAAGAGCCCCAAGGGGAAGAAATTGACAATTAGGCTCGAAAATGGCGAAAAGCTGGTTGATTTCTATGAAGGGATTGAGCTCAAATGGAGATTCGTTTGTGCAGAGTCAAAGCAGAACAACCCCAATGATCCATTTTTCCCGAGCTCAGAAAAACGCTTCTTTGAGCTCACATTCCACAAGAAGCACAAAGATAAAGTCCTGGACTTTTATGTGCCTTATGTTCTTGAAAGAGCCATTGCCATGAAAGATGAAGAAAGGGTGTTGAAGATGTACACACTCAACTCCAACCACCCTTACAATGGCGTCAAGTGGGAGTCCATCAATCTCGAACACCCTGCCACCTTCGAGACGCTTGCCATGGACCAAGACCTCAAAAACGCTGTCATTGAGGACCTCAACAGGTTTGTGAAGAGGAAGGAGTTTTACAAGAAAGTTGGAAGGGCGTGGAAAAGAGGGTACTTGCTGTATGGCCCTCCAGGCACCGGAAAATCTAGCTTGGTAGCCGCCATGGCAAATTACCTCAAGTTTGATGTCTACGACTTGCAGCTTGCCAACATATTTCGTGACTATGAGTTGAGAAAACTGCTCCTTGGCACCGCGAACAGATCCATTCTTGTCATTGAAGACATTGATTGCAGCGCTGAGCTCCCTGATCGCCGACATGGGGAGGGAAGAAAGCAAGCTGATGTGCAGGTTTCTGCTCATGCCATGACATGACATGTCACTCAATTTTGAAGAATCTGCTGTTTTTGTATTTTAAGTATTTTACTTGTTTTATCTTGGGTTGCTGCAGTTGACACTATCTGGACTTTTGAACTTCATTGATGGGTTGTGGTCCAGCTGTGGTGATGAAAGGATCATAATATTCACAACCAACCACAAGGAGAGGCTGGACCCGGCTCTTCTGCGGCCAGGGCGAATGGACATGCATATACACATGTCCTACTGCTCTTACCAGGGCTTCAAACTCCTGGCCTCGAACTACCTGGGCATCCACCACCACCACCACCTGTATGGAGAAATTGAGGACTTGATGAAGGAGACGGAGGTGACACCGGCCCACGTGGCAGAGGAGTTGATGAAGAGTGAAGATGCTGATGCTGCACTTGAAGGACTTGTCAAGCTCTTGAAGCGGAAAAAGCTGGAAGAAGATGAATGCGACGGCGAGGTTGAAAAGAAGACTACTGCAAATAAGAGGCAGAAGACTGGGAAGCCACAGGGGAAATGTGTGAAGAAGAACAACAGTAGAAGAAGCTTCGTAAAAAGAACCAGCAACCGGCTATCTGCTAAAAGAACCATTTTGTATTGAACTAATAGTTAATCTGCTTAGAAAAGACTCTGATCCTAATTCAAAAACAATGATGCTGATTTTGGAGCTTAGTTTCACTACTTTGCCTTCATGCTCCTGGGAATCTATGTTGTAAAATAAATGAGTACGGTGATATAAAAATTAATGTCAAAACATTTCTGGCCTAAGAAGCAAGGCCTTTCGTTACCTGCTCTCTATCTCTCTTCTCACGTGATTTAGGCATAAAGAGGAAGTTCCTCGGAGTCTAGCAGTTTACCGTTGCTGAGCAATTGATTTGGGATGGAAGCTCTCTTCCTTCATGCCACCATTAACAAATTTGACATGGAGTTAAGAGTAACTTTGACATTTGACATTTGACATCTTGGTAGTGAAAATGTTGGAAGCTCAATTTCTTAGACTTAGAGAGTCAATTTTATAAATAGTTTCAAAGCGCAAGCGGACAAAGAAAGGAAAGAAATGAAAGAATCCAAAGTCTGCTGATTTGAAAAATAATTTTCTGCTTCACTGATAAGTTCAAAACAGAGGACAATCCGATACCTAAATTACATGCCACCAAAACTATCAAGAGTCGATTTTGGCATAGTCTACGGTGATAACAATTAACAAAATCAGTATAACTTGTCTCACATTGTATACATCATTATTTCATTAATATGTTTCAATCCCCCTCTACTATCAAATTGAGTACAGCCAAGACAAAATCTATCTATCAAGAAGATCTAGAGTATTGCTACCTAGGCATGGATGCAAAAGACAAACCATGTAAGGAGGAATAGGAAGGTGGAAGTATGGACTTTCTTGATGATAGATACTCGATTAGTTCTTCTACTTGATGTGTCAGCATAAAAACTTCATGAGCTACATCTGCTGTTATTGAATCTTCTAACATCCTACATAAGTTCCCATTATCAGATAAAATTAGAGAGGGAGAAAAAAAAAGGCAAATGAGCATAGATTGATATTAGACAAACCTACGCTGCACATCACAGTAATACACATGATAGCTTTTAATTGGGTAGCAGAGAGCCAAATGCGACATATACAAAAAGATGCACAATGTATATATCTAAAAATGAAAAAAGGTGAAATGATTTAAACTGACCTTGTTTGAGAATCTGTACTGCCGCTGGACTCTGAAAATAGAACCTGAATGACAGGATGCAGATCTATCTTTGGTAATGTTTCTTTCTTGCCCTCTTTGGCTAAACAATTACCAGTGCAAGACCAGGAATCTGCATTAATGAGAACAATCTGCAGCATTGGAGATTTGGTTTTCAGGTCCCTAACCACAGTCCTAAAATATAGTTCGTCTGTTGCACATTCAAGTGGCTGATTCGCAAACATTCGTTCCAGGGTATATTGCCTGTTTATGAAATTAAACTTTTTAAAATTAAAAATATGTTCAAACCAGTAGTACTGGTATAAAATTAAACATAGTAAAGCAAAAGGAAAAAGATAACCCAAAATTATAAGGTGAACGAGAGAGATAAGTGAGCATGTGAGTGCACGATGGTAAAACAGTAAAGAAGCTAAATAATGTGAATCGTACATAGCTATATGCTAACCTGAAGAAGTCCTTTTGCCCACCAACTGGCAGACTGGTTGAGACTTAAACAATCGAACTCCACCGTCTACAAGTGTGTTATCATCATCACAAGGGAAGCTTGGATTGGATATTTTTGGGCTGAGTCCACAGGGTGTTTGACACCTGGCTACTTCCTAGAAGTTTCTGGCCACTTTCTAAACACGGTTACAATTTAAATTGGATTGTTATCGCACAAGTGAGAAAACAGAGACTGAGACCGTGAGTTTAATCGATCATTTTTCAGTGTGTGAGTGCTTTGGACTTGATTGAGTGATCAGAGTCGTTCTAGTGAGTTGTTTGATCGTGATTAAGAAAGGTTGGAGGGTTGGCTGTGTGCGTGAGAGGAGAGAAAAACAGTGAAAACAGAGAGGGAGTCGTGGGTCGTGGTGCAACCTTAATCGATCAAACCCATCGAAGTTGGGCTTGTGGTGGTGTCTAGGGAGCTGAGGAGTAACTCTGGATGTGCAGGGCCACGGTGGAGCTCACGGCGGTGAGCAGAGAACATGTAAGTCGTTTAAAGTCATATGTTTTCCCTGAGACGGTCTGGATTAAAATCGATGGTTTTGGCGTCTTGTTGAACCACTGTGTGGTTGTTTATCATCTTAGGAGATTACCCAGGTTGTAACACCCCGGAAATTCGAGGATTTCCATATTGTAATTTTTTTGTGTGAATTGACGATTTTACCCCTGTGAATGGTATGGTCAAATTGTTGACTTTTTGATTGATGAACTAAATGAACTTTGACCTATGACCGTGACGTAGTTCGGGACGTCACGAGTTCATAGACAGGTGGCACGTCCAATTCGGACGATCAGGGTGAAAGTTATGGCTATCGGAAGTTCAGGGGCATTACCGTAATTTGGACTCTCGGGGGAAAATGTTGACTTTTCTTTTGACAACTAATTTTCAGTTGACTCAAGGACCGTTGGGTAGGCCTCGACGTCCTGAGTCCGTAGACAGGCGGCACGCCGAAATCGGACTTCGTACGAGGAAGTTATGGTCAGAAACGTGAATTCGGGAAGTTCGTGTCTCGGTTTTCGTGTCGAATATTATATTCAGAAATTCTGATTGAAGGACACCTGGGGAGTGACAAGTGTCACTCACCCATTGGCTAGATTGGATCAGATCCACTATTGGATTAATTAAATATTTGAACCAGCTTTAAATGTCAGCCCTTGGATTGGAATCCCCAGATCAGATCTCAGCCCTTGATCTAATCTGGAGATTCAATCTGAGCCATCCATTTCCTTCCCTCCATTTCTTTATATTTCCTACCCGATATGCACATTCTGCCATTTCGATCCAACCTTTCCAGCAAACCATCCACTCTCTGTGTCTGTGTATTGGGGACTTGCCGGCGAGGCTGAACGGTGGCAGTGAGCACGGCGGAGGACGGCGGCGTGGGGGGAAAACCGGAAAACCCGAAACGGTTTCTAAAACTCAGATTTTGGTAACTCGAATTCCCACGTTTAGTTTTGTTTCCTATTAATCCTAATCGACTCTAGGGACTTATAGGAACCTTCTGGGCTTGAGTTCACGACCGGAGGTGGCCTGAACGGAGTGCAAACGGCGACGGGAACCCGGGTCTGTTCATCGAGGTAAGTCTTTGTTTCAGCCCTTGTTTATTGATTTTAATTAGCTAGAACTATTCCTGGGTATAAGACGAACATCTAGGAACAAACCAGAGTGAAAATGGTTGGGTGTAGAAGAAATGGTGACCGGGTCGTGATCGCGGGTCTGTTCGACCCAAGTTGCAGAGAAACGGGTCAACCCGTCTGAGGACAGTGGTGCTGACGTGGCACCCTGTCAGACTGTCAGGTGACGTGGACCAACCGTGAGCCGACACGTGTCACATGTCAGTGCACAGTCAGCACTGACATGTCAGTGACGTGGACCAGTCAGGGACTGCCACGTGTCACTGACATGTCAGTGACGTGGACCAGTGCCGTGCTGACACGTGGCACATGTCAGATCTGACACGTGGTCTGACAGATCAGTGAGGTGGACCAATTGGATGTTGACACGTGGCACCTGTCAGAGTCTGACACGTCAGACCTGACAGCTGTCAGATGACGTCAGCATGACGTCATGCTGACGTCAGCAGTGACGTCAGCGATGACGTCAGCAGGAACTGTTCCTGCGTTGACCGCCACGTTGACCGGCGCGTGGGGGCGCGTGTGAACAGTGTTTCTGGTGGGACCACCACCATTCTTTAGGTTTCGACGATCCGGATCCAATGGCGGTGGTTTCGGGTCGATCGGAGATCATTAAGTTGGTCAAAATAAGGTTTATTGCCTTGGGAAGCGCGTTCGGGCGGCTTTCCCGGGTCGGTTTCGACCTAGGCTTTCATGGTTGAAGGTTGGGGGTTTAATTTGACCTTTACGAATACTTGGATTTGACAGGGATTGTACATTTGTACCAGGACGAGGGTATACGTTCGGTTTCTAGCAGGATTGTACTGTGAGTGGGCCATTTTCTTAAACCCTTGTGTGCATAAATGTTTTCTGGTTTTATTATACTTATTCACATGCTAAAATAATGATGGTTTTGATGATATGGAAAATATGGTTATGGCACGTTTCACGGTATTTGGGCTTGAGACCCGTCCGATGAAACTGAATGATTGGTTCGGATTCTACCTATGTATATATATGTTTGCATGTGGATATCAATAAAATGTATTTGTTACTGCACTGTATAGATCCTTCCATATTATATTGTCTCCTCCGGATGAGGTACCCCGGAGAGGTCACGGACGTCTAGTACGTCCAGCGTCTATGACGCTAAGCATCGGGGATGCTGTACCCGAACGGGGTTCGGGGATTGAACTCGGAATTGAGACCCGAGTGGCACGCGTAGCCTTGTGATTGTGACCTATTGGACGTCAGGGACGTCAGACATCAGGGATGTCGGGATTGGAGTGTATAGTGCAGCAACTAAAATTATGGTTATGGTTTTGCTATATGCCTTATGGTTCATATTCTATGGTTTAGGATTTTGGAATTATGGTGCACGCATATTTGGAAAACGGAGGGGTAAATTATATGTTTTACTTATCAAACGATTTCATAAACTTGTGTTTCGGTCCACTCACCCTTACTGTTTGATAACCCCTCCAGGTCGGGAAACTGAGGTAGAGGAGGAGCCAGAGGCTGAGGCATAGATCTACTTCTGCGTACCTGAACCCCTGCTGGGCGGGGTACCCGCAGGATTACTTTAGAGTCGTGCTCGCAAATTTGTAATTTTGGATTATATCCCTTGTCTGACATTCGTTTAATTCGGAAGTTATTTATTGACTTTAATTTGGTTTTTTATGCTTTTAAATGTTTTGAGGTTAAAATTGGTATGAATTATTGGGTGTCAGACGGGAGCAGGGCACGTCCCCTTGTGGTCCCAAGTGGGATCGGGGCGGGTCCTGTCAGCTTGGTATCAGAGCACTAGGTTGTGGTCAGTACTAGGGTATTGGTCTGCATGCTAGACTAGCGATTAGTACTAGTTACTTTTCGACTTTTAAGAATATTGTTTTCTGATCTATGCCTCTTGACAGTTGGTTATGCCTCCTAGGAGAATTCCGCATACTCGAACGGACGAGGATCTAGAAAGAGAGATGGAATGCGCGAGCATCGAAAGGGCTCAACGTTTGGGAGCCACTCCTTTCTGCGGGGGATCAAACCCCGAGGATGCTCACGACTGGATCACCAAGTGGGAGAGGATCTTCTCGGTGATGCACTGCCCTCCGGGCGAACGAGTGACTCTGGCGGCCTTCTTACTGGAGGGAGGAGCCTACCAGTGGTGGCATGGACTCGAAATGTCCGGGTGGTCTGTCCATACCACTACCTGGGAAGCTTTTCGTTCCAGGTTTCTGGACCAGTACTACCCGCGATCTTTTCGCGCGGCGCGGGAGGCGGAATTCCTGCGGCTGGAGCAGGGTGACATGTCTGTTTCAGACTACGAGCAAACTTTCGGGAGACTTTCCCGGTTCGCTGCCTCATTCGTAAGCACGGAGGAGGACAAATGCCAGCGGTTTGAGCTTGGACTCCGAGGGGAGATCCGGGCCAGTGTGACTGCTACCACTCATGCTTCTCTGAGGGATATGGTCGACGCAGCGGTGCGTGTCGAGGCCAGTCTGGCGGCACACCAATCACGACAACCTTCGGGGGAGGGGCGACGTAAGGATCGCCCACACCATGGGCCATCAGGCCGGAAGAACAACAGGGGAGGGAGCTACAGAGGAGCACCCTCATCCTTCAAGGGTCGTGGCTGGTCGGGTCGACGTGGAGGCTCTCAGGGCAGAGGATCTGGACACAACTCTGGGCAGCACTCATCTTGGAGTGGTGCATCTGGTGGGCATTCGGGCAGGCCAAGGCCAGTAACTTGTTTTGCTTGCGGAGAGGAAGGCCACTATGCCTGCGATTGTCCGCAGTTGTCCAAAAACAACGACGCTGGGGGCTCGAGTGTGGTGCAGAGCACGGCGTCCCACACTAACGGAGGTCGCGGTCAGGGAGGTGACCGTGGTGCTGGACGTGGCGCGCGCGGGCGCGGACGGAACGGAGGGCCGAGGGCCCAAGTGTTTGCAATGACCCAGCAGCAGGCGAGGACTGCTCCAGGCGTGGTCACAGGTACACTACATATCCTTAATTTTCTTGTACGTGTATTAATGGATGCGGGGGCTACACATTCTTTTATTTCGAGGAGTTGTGCTGGTTTGCTTGATTGTGTGGTATCAGCCTTAGATTGCGAAATGGGTGTTGGCACCCCGATGGGTACCGTGTACCTTGTGAATCAGGTGATTCAGAGGTGCCCGGTAAGAATTGAGGATGTGGATTTACCAGCAGACTTAATTATTCTGGATATCCACGACTTCGATATAATCCTAGGGATGGATTGGCTGTCGGAGCACGGATCGCTCATCGACTGCTGTAGCAAGCAAGTAATTTTGCGGAGCCCGGGTTTGCCGGAAGTTATCTTTCAGGGGGAACGTGATGGTTCGCCTCCTGAAGTGATTTCGTCACTTACTGCTACCAAACTTCTACGGAAGGGATGCCAGGGTTATCTGGCGCATGTCGTGTCGGAACGGGTCGATACTCCGGTTATCGACGAAATACCGGTGGTCTGTGAGTTTCCGGACGTATTCCCGGAAGACTTACCTGGATTGCCACCATCGCGGGAGATTGAGTTTACTATTGAACTACTCCCGGGTACCCGACCTATATCCCAGGCACCATACCGGATGGCGCCGGCCGAGTTACGGGAACTCAAGACTCAATTGCAGGAGTTGGTAGATTTGGGGTATGTCCGACCGAGCACTTCACCGTGGGGAGCACCGGTGTTGTTCGTGAAGAAGAAGGAAGGAAGTCTCCGTTTATGTATTGATTATCGACAACTCAACAAGGTGACATTGAGGAACCAGTATCCTCTACCCAGGATTGATGACCTTTTCGACCAGTTGCGGGGAGCTCAGTGCTTCTCGAAAATTGATTTGCGATCTGGGTATCACCAACTGAGGATTTCGGAGGAGGATATTCCGAAAACTGCTTTTCGAACCCGTTACGGGCACTACGAGTTCCTTGTTATGCCATTTGGTTTGACGAATGCTCCAGCAGCATTCATGGATCTGATGAACCGGGTCTTCCGACCCTACCTGGATAAGTTCGTGATTGTGTTCATCGATGATATTTTGGTATACTCGAGGAGTGCCCGTGCACATGAAGAACATCTACGGCTGGTCTTGGAGAAACTGAGACAAGAACAATTGTATGCCAAGCTGAGCAAGTGTCAGTTTTGGCTGAGCAGTATTGGTTTTCTGGGACACGTGATATCGACGGATGGGATTTGCGTGGATCCCCAGAAAACAGAAGCGGTGACTAACTGGGCTAAACCGACAACAGTGACCGAGGTGCGGAGTTTCGTCGGATTGGCAGGTTACTACCGGAGATTCGTGGAGGGTTTCTCCAAAATTGCTGCACCATTGACTCGTTTGACTCGAAAGGGAGTAAAGTTTAACTGGGACGAGCAGTGCGATCGGAGCTTTCAAGAGTTGAAGGATCGATTGACCACTGCACCTGTCCTTGCATTGCCGGATGACAGTGGAGAGTTTGTGGTCTTCAGTGATGCATCGCTGCAAGGTCTAGGCTGCGTGTTGATGCAAACTGGCAAGGTTATCGCCTATGCATCCCGGCAGCTGAAGACCCATGAGTTGAACTACCCTACCCATGATTTGGAGCTGGCAGCGGTGGTTCATGCTCTCAAGATCTGGAGACATTATCTGTTCGGCGCAACGTGTCGAATATACACCGACCACCAGAGTCTTAAATATTTATTCACTCAGAAGGAGCTCAACATGAGACAACGGAGATGGTTGGAGCTACTGAAGGACTATGACTGTACGATCGAGTACCATCCGGGTAAGGCCAATGTGGTGGCGGATGCACTCAGCAGGAAATCAGCAGGAACTATTGCACACCTTGGGGTGGTGTATCTTCCCTTGCTGGTGGAACTCCGGAAGGCGGGAGTTATTTTGGGTACTGACGTGCATGGAGCTTTGTTGGCCAGCTTCCATGTGCGACCGGTACTGATTGATCGGATCATTGAAGCACAACTGCAGGATCCGATACTCTGTATTTACAGAATTGAGGTCGATGCGGATGGGAGACAGGATTTTACCATCCGGGACGATGGAGCACTGGTGAAATTGGGCCGTTTGTGCGTACCTGCCGTGGCAGAGTTACGGGCCGAGATACTTGAGGAGGCCCACAGTTCGGCCTATGCTATGCATCCGGGAGGTACAAAGATGTACCGTACCCTCCGGAACCATTATTGGTGGCCAGGAATGAAGAAGGATATTGCTGAGTTCGTGAGCAAATGCTTAACCTGTCAGCAGGTTAAGGCGGAACGGCAGAGACCGTATGGGGCTATGCAGCCACTTCCGATTCCTGAGTGGAAGTGGGATCACATCACCATGGACTTCGTCTTTAAATTACCGAGGACTCAGAGTGGAGTGGACGGAGTATGGGTGATCGTGGATCGGTTAACCAAATCAGCCCATTTTCTGCCAGTTCAGGAAACCTATAAACCTAACCGACTGGCTCAGTTGTTTGTGAAGGAAATCATACGACTTCATGGTACGCCGGAATCGATCGTGTCTGATCGTGATCCGCGTTTCACTTCCAGGTTCTGGCGGAGTTTGCAAGCTACTTTGGGAACAAACCTACGTTTCAGTACTGCTTTCCATCCACAGACCGATGGACAGTCTGAGAGAACCATTCAAACCCTGGAGGACATGATGAGGTCATGTGTACTACAGTTTCAAGACTCTTGGGATACTCATTTGCCATTGATGGAATTCGCTTACAACAACAGCTATCAGGCAAGCATCGGGATGGCACCTTATGAGGCACTGTATGGCCGACAGTGCAGGACACCTATCTGCTGGACGGAGGTAGGAGAGCGAGCGGCTGTAGGGCCGGAGATAATGGACTTAACCATGGAAACTGTTCGCGTGATCAAGGAAAGATTGAAGGTGGCACAGGATCGCCAGAAGAGTTATGCCGACCGACGGATTCGAGACTTGGAGTTTGAAGTGGGAGATTTTGTCTTCCTGAAGTTGTCTCCGTGGAAAGGGATTATCCGTTTTGGCCGACGGGGGAAACTGAGTCCGCGTTTTATCGGACCTTATGAAATCGTGGAGAGAATTGGCAAGGTTGCATACAGATTGGCACTACCCCCAGAACTATCAAGAGTTCACGATGTTTTCCACGTATCGATGTTGCGGATGTACGTACGTGATGCTTCTCATGTACTTAGGGAACAACCTGTCGAACTACGGGAGGATTTGAGCTTTGAAGAACAACCAGTACAGATCTTGGATCGGAAGGACAAGGTACTACGTCGAAAGACGATCCCTCTCGTGAAAATTCTCTGGAGAAACCAGGATGTGGAAGAAGCCACATGGGAGCCCGAGGCTCAGATGCGAGAACAATTTCCTCATTTGTTTCTTTGAAATTTCGGGACGAAATTTCTTAAGGGGGGAAGGTTGTAACACCCCGGAAATTCGAGGATTTCCATATTGTAATTTTTTTGTGTGAATTGACGATTTTACCCCTGTGAATGGTATGGTCAAATTGTTGACTTTTTGATTGATGAACTAAATGAACTTTGACCTATGACCGTGACGTAGTTCGGGACGTCACGAGTTCATAGACAGGTGGCACGTCCAATTCGGACGATCAGGGTGAAAGTTATGGCTATCGGAAGTTCAGGGGCATTACCGTAATTTGGACTCTCGGGGGAAAATGTTGACTTTTCTTTTGACAACTAATTTTCAGTTGACTCAAGGACCGTTGGGTAGGCCTCGACGTCCTGAGTCCGTAGACAGGCGGCACGCCGAAATCGGACTTCGTACGAGGAAGTTATGGTCAGAAACGTGAATTCGGGAAGTTCGTGTCTCGGTTTTCGTGTCGAATATTATATTCAGAAATTCTGATTGAAGGACACCTGGGGAGTGACAAGTGTCACTCACCCATTGGCTAGATTGGATCAGATCCACTATTGGATTAATTAAATATTTGAACCAGCTTTAAATGTCAGCCCTTGGATTGGAATCCCCAGATCAGATCTCAGCCCTTGATCTAATCTGGAGATTCAATCTGAGCCATCCATTTCCTTCCCTCCATTTCTTTATATTTCCTACCCGATATGCACATTCTGCCATTTCGATCCAACCTTTCCAGCAAACCATCCACTCTCTGTGTCTGTGTATTGGGGACTTGCCGGCGAGGCTGAACGGTGGCAGTGAGCACGGCGGAGGACGGCGGCGTGGGGGGAAAACCGGAAAACCCGAAACGGTTTCTAAAACTCAGATTTTGGTAACTCGAATTCCCACGTTTAGTTTTGTTTCCTATTAATCCTAATCGACTCTAGGGACTTATAGGAACCTTCTGGGCTTGAGTTCACGACCGGAGGTGGCCTGAACGGAGTGCAAACGGCGACGGGAACCCGGGTCTGTTCATCGAGGTAAGTCTTTGTTTCAGCCCTTGTTTATTGATTTTAATTAGCTAGAACTATTCCTGGGTATAAGACGAACATCTAGGAACAAACCAGAGTGAAAATGGTTGGGTGTAGAAGAAATGGTGACCGGGTCGTGATCGCGGGTCTGTTCGACCCAAGTTGCAGAGAAACGGGTCAACCCGTCTGAGGACAGTGGTGCTGACGTGGCACCCTGTCAGACTGTCAGGTGACGTGGACCAACCGTGAGCCGACACGTGTCACATGTCAGTGCACAGTCAGCACTGACATGTCAGTGACGTGGACCAGTCAGGGACTGCCACGTGTCACTGACATGTCAGTGACGTGGACCAGTGCCGTGCTGACACGTGGCACATGTCAGATCTGACACGTGGTCTGACAGATCAGTGAGGTGGACCAATTGGATGTTGACACGTGGCACCTGTCAGAGTCTGACACGTCAGACCTGACAGCTGTCAGATGACGTCAGCATGACGTCATGCTGACGTCAGCAGTGACGTCAGCGATGACGTCAGCAGGAACTGTTCCTGCGTTGACCGCCACGTTGACCGGCGCGTGGGGGCGCGTGTGAACAGTGTTTCTGGTGGGACCACCACCATTCTTTAGGTTTCGACGATCCGGATCCAATGGCGGTGGTTTCGGGTCGATCGGAGATCATTAAGTTGGTCAAAATAAGGTTTATTGCCTTGGGAAGCGCGTTCGGGCGGCTTTCCCGGGTCGGTTTCGACCTAGGCTTTCATGGTTGAAGGTTGGGGGTTTAATTTGACCTTTACGAATACTTGGATTTGACAGGGATTGTACATTTGTACCAGGACGAGGGTATACGTTCGGTTTCTAGCAGGATTGTACTGTGAGTGGGCCATTTTCTTAAACCCTTGTGTGCATAAATGTTTTCTGGTTTTATTATACTTATTCACATGCTAAAATAATGATGGTTTTGATGATATGGAAAATATGGTTATGGCACGTTTCACGGTATTTGGGCTTGAGACCCGTCCGATGAAACTGAATGATTGGTTCGGATTCTACCTATGTATATATATGTTTGCATGTGGATATCAATAAAATGTATTTGTTACTGCACTGTATAGATCCTTCCATATTATATTGTCTCCTCCGGATGAGGTACCCCGGAGAGGTCACGGACGTCTAGTACGTCCAGCGTCTATGACGCTAAGCATCGGGGATGCTGTACCCGAACGGGGTTCGGGGATTGAACTCGGAATTGAGACCCGAGTGGCACGCGTAGCCTTGTGATTGTGACCTATTGGACGTCAGGGACGTCAGACATCAGGGATGTCGGGATTGGAGTGTATAGTGCAGCAACTAAAATTATGGTTATGGTTTTGCTATATGCCTTATGGTTCATATTCTATGGTTTAGGATTTTGGAATTATGGTGCACGCATATTTGGAAAACGGAGGGGTAAATTATATGTTTTACTTATCAAACGATTTCATAAACTTGTGTTTCGGTCCACTCACCCTTACTGTTTGATAACCCCTCCAGGTCGGGAAACTGAGGTAGAGGAGGAGCCAGAGGCTGAGGCATAGATCTACTTCTGCGTACCTGAACCCCTGCTGGGCGGGGTACCCGCAGGATTACTTTAGAGTCGTGCTCGCAAATTTGTAATTTTGGATTATATCCCTTGTCTGACATTCGTTTAATTCGGAATTTATTTATTGACTTTAATTTGGTTATTTATGCTTTTAAATGTTTTGAGGTTAAAATTGGTATGAATTATTGGGTGTCAGACGGGAGCAGGGCACGTCCCCTTGTGGTCCCAAGTGGGATCGGGGCGGGTCCTGTCACAGGTGCCCCAGGACTCGAAACCGTGACTGGAAAAGCTCGAGGTGGCCGGAATCAGAGAACATGGATTTATGAGCTTTGGTTCGAAGTTTGGGAGGTAAGGTTTAGCGATTCATTTCGCGTTTTTGTTAGTAGAATCAATCATAAATTCAAGGACGAACCTAGAGGTGAACAAAAGACTGGAAATGGATTGAAAATGGGTGAAAACCGGCCGCGCCGGCTCGGTTGGACCGGACCGGTCTAGACCGGTCTGAATCGGATTGGCTGGAGGTTGACGATGACACTGTAGCAGTCGCGTGGCTCCTACACGCAGCCCCTTTGGGCGATGCGTGAGGGCGCGTGGGGCTTGTTTTGGTAAGTGTTCAACACGGTTTTCACTCTAATCGATGTAAAGAACATTTTAGGATAAGTTTCGGGTCGATCGGACACCGTATCTGGGTAGTTTTGAGTGTTCGAAGGTTTAGGGGTTCGTTTAATTACGTTTAAAACTCCCAAAAAATTGGGGAAAATTAGGGTAAGCTTAAATGAAGTGTTTGTGACCCGGAATGGTGACTTTTGATAGGTCGGGATATTCCAGAGACAGTCGAGGAGCGTACGGGACGCGATTAATGCGTTCGGACCCTGTGAGTGGACTTTTTTTTTCTAACCGAGCATGCATAACTGTTTTTACTTATTTGTTTATGTTTCGATATATAATTTTAATCTTATGATTTCTATCTTCTTGTTTTACTTGATTGCACGTTTTTCAATATGAGATATCGGATTTACACGTACTTCGAGAATATGATTTCTGTTATGCTTTTGAATATGGTTTCAGATGGATGATTTATGTTTATATGCATTATGTTTTACTAAAGATTTGCGGATGTGATTTGAGATTTGGAAGTGAAATTCGGGCGGAAGTCCCATTTCAATCAAACGTGATTTCGGTTTTCGAAGATTTCTAGTTTGGTTTTGGTTTTTGGATTTCGATGCATTTTTCTTATGCTTGAAAAATGGTTTTTGGTTTAAAGACCCGAAAAAAAAGAAAAACTCGCTGGATCGTTTTGAGTTTAAAAACTCGGATTGATTGACGGGGGGAGGCCCCTGGATTGAGATGTTTTGAGTTTAAAGACTCGGTATATGTTTTGAGTTTAAAGACTTGGTGATTGTGATACCCCCTGGGGCCTGTGATTGTATTTTAGGTTTAAAGACGGGTTGATATCCCGAGAAAGCCTGATTATTGCGCATGGTTTTGAGTTTAAAGACTCAGGCGTACTTGAGATCCAGTAAACTTGTATGATTGATGTTTTTCACTGGTTTTTTATTGGTTTTCAAATGTTTTGGGCTGTGACCCGAATAACTTGGTTCTTATGGATTTAGGGCCGAGTGCCCGAACCTTGATTTTGATTTCTGATGATTTCCGCACTTATTTTCATATCGTACATATGGTTGTTTTAAGATACTTGGTTATGCATGCATGATTTCAAACGGAGGGTGAACCCTAGTTTATTTCGCAAACAGTTTTATAACTCTTATTTTTAGTCCACTCACGCTTTTAGTGTTTTTAACACCCTCCAGGTCGTGGTGCTAGCGTCGGGGCTAACGTTGAGGCGGAGGCATAAAGTTTTCCCGTTGCTCGTGTAGTCAGCTCTTAGTAGGATTTTTGTCTTATCTTGTACTATTACTATACTCTGTGCTACTGTTGACTAGTTGGATCATAAATTCTCCATAGTCTGGCAATGTATATATCGTGGTTTGTGTGGTTATTTTGGTCTTTTGAGTTGGGTTGTCAGATGGGAGCAGGGTTCGTCCCAGTTATCGGGGTGATTACCGGGGTGGGTCTTGTCAATTGGTATCAGAGCATAGGGTTACGGTTTTTGTCTGTTACGAGGTTGTGTCTAGGTCATTATACTGACTTTATGCCTCTTTCAACGTACGATCGACCATGCCTACGAGACGTGAGCCCCCTCCACGACATGTAGAAGAAGTTGCGAGAGATGCGGAGAGTGCTACGATTGAGCGAGCCCAGCGTCTTGGGGCTACGACGTTTAGTGGCGGGGCAGACCCTGAGGAAGCCCATAGGTGGATTACTCGACTTGAGCGGTTCTTTATGGTGATGCGATGCCCTCCGGAGGATCGAGTATTGTTGGCAACCTTTTTACTAGACGGTACGGCGTATGAGTGGTGGTACACCCTCGAGTTGTCAGGTTGGGATGCTCACACAGTGACTTGGGAGACTTTTTGTGAGCGGTTCCTTGATCAGTATTACCCTCATTCGTTCTGCGATGCCAAGGAGGCAGAGTTTCTTCAGCTCCAACAGGGGAGTATGACTGTGGCCGAGTATGAGCAGAAGTTTCAGATGTTGTCCTATTTTGCTCCTGATTTTGTTGCTACGGAAATCGAGAAGTGTTGCAGGTTTGAGTTGGGCCTACGAGGTGAGATTCGAGCCATTGTGACAGCTGGATCGTTTGCTACCCTTAGAGAATTGTTAGATGCTGCAGTGAGGGTGGAGGCTAGTTTGCTGGCACGACCACAGTTCTTGGGTGGTGTACGAAGCCAAGAGCATCCTTTTTCTAGAGCATCGAGCCAGAGGACCCCGAAGAGGGGCAGTTACAGTGGAGCTTCATATGCGGGCGATGATCAATTTGGTAAACCGGGTAGTTCCCAGAGTCTAGGGTTTCGTGGACACCGAACACAGCCGACTCCGCAAGCAAGTGCGACATCTGTTGCATCCACAAGGAGACCGAGTGGAGGTCCCAGTCGGGATGTTTCTAATGTCATTTTTTTCTTCTGTAGCGAGCGAGGCCACTACCGAAGGGAATGTCCGTCCTTACCATCGGGTGGAGGTGCAGGCTGAGGTACGGTGGAGCCAGGACGGAGTATGGCTTCAGTTTTAGGGGCCGCAGGCACTAGGGGAGGTAGTGGTGCCACTAGTGGTTTGAGGGGACGCGGCCAATCTTCAGGATCCCAGGCCCAAGTTTTTGCGATGACTCAGCAGGAGGCTGAATCAGCACCCGACGTAGTGACATGTACTCTTACCATCCTTGATCTTGATGTACATGTTTTGTTTGACCCTGGGACTACCCCTTTCTTTTAGAACAAAGAGTTTAGGATTTCATCTGAGTCGTAAAGACGGTGACGTTTGGACAATTAGTCTGGAGATTGGTATACTTAAGGATAACGTTCTATGATTGAATCTCGGAATTTGGAGGTGTTGTGGTTTGGACGATAAGACGATGTGTTGATTTCAAGTCGATGTAGGTGGCGAGTGTCAGGGAATGACGATAAGTTGGATTAGGGTAGAATGGCTCGGACTGAGAAGGATGAGGACCACGGTGTGTTCCGTTGAAGGATAACGGAAGAAATGGAAAAAGTAAGTAACTGGTCGAGACAAGGTAATTGAAGAGAACCCACAACCTAGGCGTGCCTTTAGACGTGTTTGAGGACTTTATCGATTTGACTCGACGGGGTGGTTTGAGCAATCGTGGGAAGTGAGGGTGAAGTAGTGAGCCAGTGAGTAGGATCTACTTAAGGGTGAGTAGATCAGGATGGGATCGCTCCTAGCTCAAGGGTTGAGTTGGTGTTGAGCAGGAGAATCATTTGTGAGACATAAGTTGGGTATTTTTACTATGTTGGAAGTAGGTGGTTTGTGATTGCATATGTATGGATTTTGGACCTAGAACTGGTACTGGGTCTATTTTTGGATTCGTGGTTCAGATACTAACTGGGAAGGACTTTGAGTTGGACTCTCGGAAGACGTGTAGTTGTAAGTACGTGAGGATATACTCTACAAGCTATGTTTGAGGTATTCTAAAATACCTTTGTTGCTATTTCAAGTTTGTAGGGTTGTCCTTGCGTGTGCAATGTGGTTCTAGTTGGTGGAACTGGTGAAGGTACGGGGAAGACACGTACTGGTTCTGCAGTGGTTGGAACCAGGCTGATGTAATTGGACGTGCAGTTCTGGTAGAAGTGTTGGTGAACGGCTTAGTGTCAAGTTATGTTGTGGAAAGATGGATGATCAGCGTAGATCCCGTATGTTGGATGTTGAGGGTTGGAACATGTGGACTGGATCAGGGTGATCCCGAGCGACTGATTGGTTGGTGGGTTGCATTGTTGATATGAGCTAGATACTCCGAATTGAGTGGCTAGTGGGACCCTTGCTTTGAGAAGTATGTTCTTGGTTAAACATGAAGGTGTTAGGGTCCGGTGGCAAATAGACAGTGTGGGACTTGGTTGGTGTGACCATAGGATGACTGTGTTAGTGAATAGTGGAACCATTGGTGAGGTGTTTAGTCAAGTTAGGGTAGAGGCGAGTACGTTGTAACTCTGGTAGGGTCGGAATGGATCACTGACAGAAGTATTGGTACGAGGTACGCTCGATTCGAGAAAGCGTCGGAAGTGTTGAAACTGGTAACAGGGGGGTATTGTGGCATACTTAGGATTGATCTTAGTAAAAAGAAAATGATTACGAGATGGGCTGGAAGTCAGATGTTTTGGTTTGCTTGACCAAGTTGAGATGACAGGTTGGGAACTGTCAGGATAAGTTGGATTGGCAGGAGATGGACACCGGGTAGGAGACCCAGGTGTAAGAACCGATGGATTTCTCCCCGCTAGTTATGGAGGTACAAAATGTGGAATTTCAGGGACGAAATTCTTTAAGGAGGGTAGATTGTAACGACCCGTCCCGGAAGTCGGGATTAGATTAGTGGTTAATGACGGATTAGTGAAGATAATCGGTGATTAGTTGGATAGTTTTGGACGAACGGTGCAGAATGACGATTTTACCCCTGGAATGCGCAAAATGTTAACTTTTAGTTCGGGACGGTCAAATGGATCTTGACCGATGACCATGACGTAGTTCGGGACGTCACGAGTCCGTAGACAGGTGACACGTCCGATTCCGACATTCGAGGAGGAAGTTGTGATGTTCAGAAGGTCGAGGGCATTTTCGTAATTAAGTTTAAAAGGGAGAATTTGTTGACTTTTTCACGACAAGTGTTCTTCCCGCAATTCGAGGACCGTTAGGTAGGTCTCGACGTCCCGGGTACAATGACAGGCGGCACGCCGTCATCGGACGTCGGACGGTTAAGTTACGAGTATGGAAAGGTGAGGGGTAAAATGGTAATTTGGACTTTCAGGGGCAGTTTGGTCTTTTAACACCTGGGGAAATGTGTTCAACCGGATAAGGACATCTGGGAAGCTTGGATTGGATATTTTTGGGCTGAGTCCACAAGGTGTTTGACACCTGGCTACTTCCTAGAGGTTTCTGGCCACTTTCTAAACACGGCTACAATTTAAATTGGATTGTTATCGCACAAGTGAGAAAACAGAGACTGAGACCGTGAGTTTAATCGATCAGTTTTCAGTGTGTAAGTGCTTTGGACTTCAGTGAGTGATCAGAGTCGTTCTAGTGAGTTGTTTGATCGTGATTAAGAAAGGTTGGAGGGTTGGCTGTGTGTGTGAGAGGTGAGAAAAACAATGAAAACAGAGAGGGAGTCGTGGGTCGTGGTGCAACCTTAATCCCGAAGTTGGGCTTGTGGTGGTATTTAGGGAGCTGAGGAGTAACTCTGGACGTGCAGGGCCACGGTGGAGCTCACGGCGGTGAGCAGAGAACATGTAAGTCCTTTAAAGTCCTCTGTTTTCCATGAGACGGTCTGGATTAAAATTGAAGGTTTTGGCATCTTGTTGAACCACTGTGTGGTTGTTTATCATCTTAGGAGATTACCCAGGTGCCTCAGGACTCGAAACCGTGACTGGAAAAGCTCGAGGTGGCCGGAATCAGAGAACAGGGATTTTTGAGCTTTGGTTCGAAGTTTGGGAGGTAAGGTTTAGGGATTCATTTCATGTTTTCGTTAGTAGAATCAATCATAAATTCAAGGACGAACCTAGTGGTGAACAAAATACTGGAAATGGATTGAAAATGGGTGAAAACCGGCCTCACCGACTCGGTTGGACCGGACCGGTCTGGACCAGTCTGAACCGGGTTGGCTGGAGATTGACGATGACACTGTAGCAGGCGCATGGGGCTTGTTTTGGGGAAATGTTCAACACGGTTTTCACTCTAATTAATGTAACGAACATTTTAGGACAAGTTTCGGGTCGATCGGACACCGTATCGGGGTAGTTTTGAGTGTTCGAAGGTTTAGGGGTTCGTTTAATTGCGTTTAAAAATCCCGAACAATTGGGGAAAATTAGGGTAAGCTTAAATAAAGTGTTTGTGACCCGGAATGGTGACTTTTGACAAGTCAGGATATTCCGGAGACAGCCGAGGAGCGTACCAGACGCGCTTGACGCATTCGGACCCTGTGAGTGGACTTTTTGTTTTCTAACCGAGCATGCATAACTGTTTTTACTTATTTGTTTATGTTTCGATTTATGATTTTATGCTTATGGTTTCTATCTTCTTGTTTTACTTGATTGCACGTTTTTCAATATGAGATATCAGATTTGCACGTACTTCGAGAATATGATTTCTGTTATGCTTTTGAATATGGTTTCAGATGGATGATTTATGTTTATACGCATTCTGTTTTACTAAAGATTTGAGGATGTGATTGGAGATTTGGAAGTGAAATTCGGGCGGAAGTCCCATTTCAATCAAACGTGATTTCGGTTTTCGAAGATTTCTAGTTTGGTTTTGGTTTTTGGATTTCAATGCATTTTTCTTATGCTTGAAAAATGGTTTTGAGTTTAAAGACCCGGAAAAAGAGAAAACCCTGCTGGATCTGTTTTGAGTTTAAAGACTAGGATTGATTGACGAGGGGAGGGCCCTGCATTGAGATGTTTTGAGTTTAAAGACTCGATATATGTTTTGAGTTTAAAGACTCGGTGATTGTGATACCCCCCCGAGGCCTGTGATTGTGTTTGAGTTTAAAGACTCGTTGATATCCCGGGAAGGCCTGATTATTGCACATGGTTTTGAGTTTAAAGACTCGGGCGCACTTGAGATCCAGTAAACTTGTATGATTGATGTTTTTCACTGGTTTTCAAATGCTTCGGCTGTGACCCGAATAACTTGGTTCTTATGGATTTAGGGCTGAGTGCCCGAACCCTGATTTTGATTTCTGATGATTTCCGCACTTATTTTCATATCGTACATATGGTTGTTTTAAGATACTTGGTTATGCATGCATGATTTCAAACGGAGGGTGAACCCTGGTTTATTTCGCAAACGTTTATAACTCTTATTTTTAGTCCACTCACGCTTTTAATGTTTTTAAGACCCTTCAGGTCGTGGTGCTAGCGCTGGGGCTAACGTTGAGGCAGAGGCATAGAGTTTTCCCGTTGCGCGTGTAATCATCTCTTAGTAGGATTTTTGTCTTATCTTTTACTATTACTATGCTCTGTGCTACTGTTGACTAGTTGGATTATAAATTCTCCATGGTCTGGCAATGTATATATCGTGGTTTTTGTGGTTATTTTGGTCTTTTGAGTTGGGTTGTCAGACGGGAGCAGGGTTCGTCTCGGTTATCGGGGTGATAACCGGGGTGGGTCCTGTCAGTTTGGGACTCATATAATGGCTGCTATTGTTGCATTTTTCATGGGCATTGTGGCCATGGTGAGACTAACACGTAGCATGTCGAAGAAACTCACAGATTCCACCTTCTACTCCAGCCCTGTTTGTGACGGTGGCGCAACGATGGGTTCCTGGGGGCCTTCACACTCTGCCCTCTCTAACTCAGATCTCATGTTAGTCATGAAGCGCATGGCTGAGTTGGAAAAGAGGATGACCGACTTGAACATGAAACCAGCCACTGTTCCACCTCACAAGGAGGACATGTTGAAGACTGCTTTAGGTTGGGTTGATGTCTTGGAACAAGAACTTATGGCAACAAAGCAGGTCTCATTTTATCCTTTAATTTCATCAGTCACAAATTGTGTATATAAGTCAACTTAGATCTCTGCAAGTGTTGTTTTGAATTGCCTTCTTATGTTCAGGCTTTGGAAGAGTACTTATACGGCAAGATGAGCTTTTGGCGGGCAGTCTTGATAGAAAGAAGAAAAAGAAAAAGAAGAAGAGGCACCTAGTAAGCTAGCTACCGAGAAGCACAAAATAAGCATATCTTATTAGTTAATGGATCATAAAGATTTTGGGATGAGTTTGTGGGATTTCTAACTTGTTTTTGGGTTGTAAATTGTAATACAGTTCATATGGTGAAGGGAGAAAGTCGGGCACACAGAAAAGCTTGTAAACCGATGAATGGTGGCTTTCCTTTTCCAAAACCCCACCCAAATCCATCCCGTTCGCTTTACTTATTACTGTTGTATCAAATATTACCACATATTACGAATTTACAAATTTTCAGCCCCTTATAATTTTCAAAATGCAGTTTATTCAATTTAATCCATGAATTTGTATTGCCATGTTAATTTTTCTTTGGAATTTTTATTTCAATCAATTTTTTCTTAAATTATTATTAATGGCTAATGTACCGTTTAGCGTGGAATCTCAACCTCCTTTATGATATCAGAACAGGTTATCACACATATAAGGATTAATCACCACACATGCTCCACGTCACCCAATATGTCTTGTTTACGTATTAGTCTTGCAAATTCGCCACTTGTGAAAGGGTGTGTGAAAATGTGAAAGTACAAAAGTCTCATATTGAGAAGTTGCATAATCTAAGAGAGCTTATAAAGAGTTGAACTTCTCCATCATTGTCAATTGATTTTGGGATAAAACTTCAACTTCTTTCGGCATCTCATATAAATTACCTTCTTCGAATTTTCACAATTCAAGTAAATAGGTGTATCAAAGAACATTAACAAAGGAAATTCAAGTAAATATACAAAAACATTAACAAATGAAAATCACTTGTATAGAATCATATTTAATGACCAACATATAACTTTTGTGACAAAATGACAATTACTTTTTTCCTTCTAAATAAGTTTCTAATGCTATATCGAACTGCGTATAGGATATCATATACGAATCCATAGTTTTGTGCATTCATGTACGAAATAACCACCTACTTATTTTAACAGGTTCAAACTCCTTATACAATGTGAACACCCTAATTCAATTCGCTCCAAAATGAATTTATTTACCACAAACATTCATTATTCTTATGAATGACCAAGTTTCGGGCAAAAATTTATCAAAAATTGACAAAATTTAGTCCTTATGTTTAAAAATGTCACTTTAAAAAAAAAAACTTTTAATTATAGCAAAACATTTACCCAAATAGACTCACATACTCTTAACAATAAAACAAAAAAAATAGGATTGTGGTGCAGAGATTTTTTTTTTATCAAGCAAATAAGCATTTAATCAATAAGCAAACATTACACAGAAATGAAAAACCATTAACAAAAAATCCTAAACGGGACAAACATACACACAAACAATACTAGATTCACGTGCATACAGATCCAATAACATAAATTTAAACCACCTCAAGAGTAACCCTAGATCAAAACTATGGAAAGTTGCCATAATCCAAACCGTCGCCATCAGCCGCTGCCCAAGTCGCCACGAACCAACAAACACTATACCACCGAAAGCAAGGAAGGTGAAGGTGAAACCGAAGAAGTCAGCGGAAAATGGGGATGAACATGTCACCCGAGCAATGAACGCTCTCATAATCCATTCGACGAGTTCATATAGCACTTTAAACACAATCCAGTGCCAAGCTGGCCACTGAGTTGAAAGATGGACGGTGGTGGCAGCGTATTCGTGGTCCATCGCCTCCAAAGGCATTGGATGGGGGAAGAGGAAGGGAAAAAGACTTGATGGAAGTAAGCTAACGTGGAAGTGGGAAAAAGGATCTAGAAGTATTCCGGAACTCTCCAAAGGAGGAGGGAGGAAAACTTCCACAGTGGAAAGGGCCAAATAACTACCACAAAGGGCGGAGAACATAGGCGGATTTGAAGGAAACCAAATAAAAAAGCAGCAGAAAAAATAAACAAAAACCGATAAAGAAAGGAAAACAAAGAAACCAAAAACCTGCAAACTAAAAAGAAAACCAAATAAAGAAAAACAGAGCAACTGCCCACTGCAGTAAAGAGTCGAAGTCACCCTCAAGCAAGCACCAAGCAACAACGGTTACCAGCGAGACGGCGAGCAACACCACAGCGAGACGACGAGCACCACAACGAGACGGCGACCAGCGAGCAGTAGAGCCACCAAACACCACCACCGCGAGACGGCGAGCACCACCACAGTCGCACAACGACGAGCTCCACTGTAGTTTCATAGCGACATGTTTCACCGCAATCAGAACCGAAGCAAAGCCCACCGCAACGATGGCCAGCAAAGGGAGAAAACTGAAGAACGAACTAGAGAAAGAAACTGGAGAAAACAGAGAAAGGAGAAACAGGGGAGGCAGGGGAAGGAGAGGGGAAGAGTAGGAAAGACGAAAAATAGAGGAAGGGGTGCTGCCACCAGCCCCTGGAGGGGGGCGGCGGCAGCTAAGGTTTGCAAAGTCGAGAGTCGCCTTAGAAAGAAGGCAGAGCTGATTCGGGTGGGGGTAAAAAAACGTTTGAGAGATCTTACCCAATGGAATTATGAATGAATGAATATCCGTGTTCTACACCCTCTTCGCAAATTCTTTCAATGAAAGATCATTTTCATTCTCATTTTAGAAAAAAAAAATGGATAATGAATCAAGTGCTCTAAGAAATTAAATCACTTTCAGACATTTTATCAAATACCCTCTCTCAATTTCAAGTACATTCCTAGTACATGAATTCATCACATACAGATCAAAAACTAGATTTTAAAGATTTGGCATGAATTTGCTGCCTCTCCTCCCGAGCCCCAAACTACCACACCATCCAATCCAAAATTTCAAAGAAGGGAGCGTACGGGCCCAAAAGACTACAGCTTCCAATAGCCAATTGGATTTTTTATCAGATAAATTGCTGAATGATTCACCGGACAAGCCGCATGCTTATGTTCTATATTGTAGCTTCTACTAACAAGTTTGAGAGAGCTTCTTGGTCAATCCATAGTGTCATTCCCATGTCTTTTGCCAATGAGATGTTGTTCATATCTTGGTTCCCTTTCTCAAATGGCAGCTTGGAAGTTTATGGGAGCTGCTGATTTATTTGCATTTAAGATAGCTATCGTTGCCATGACACTATGTGACATCGCCTAAAGCTTCCCACTCTTGAATGAAAAGGGTTGTGTTTTTCACTCAAATTCCATGTAGGTTTATTTAGGTCTGATAAAAAAATAAGATTTGTTTAGATTTGACTTGTAAAGGTATTTAAATATATTTAGGTAGGTTTGTTTGCTATAATTGAAAATTTTCAAAAACTACTAAATTTTGTCTTTTTTAGTAAATTCTCATTTTGGGTCACCTTCTAATTTTTAAAATAAATTTCTGAAATTAATAAATTATGTGTAATTATCATTATTACAATTTAATGATATTTTTTTAACCTTATAAATATGAAGTCTTCTTGTAATAAGGAAAAAAAAAGATGAAGCCTTAATTTCGACTCATAAAGTATTATACAATATGAACACCCTAATTCAATTTGCTCCAAAATGAATTTATTTACCAAAAACATTCATTATTATTATGAATGACCAAGTTTCGGGCGAAATTTTATCAAAATTGACATAATTTAGTCCTTATGTTTAAAAATTTATTTACCCTAATTCAATTGACAACAGAGAATTACACAAAATGAAGTTAATTTGTTCGGCACATGTTTTCTGATCCTTCTAAAACAATAATGGTTATCACTACACATTATAAAAACCGCTGAGAAAAGGCATGAACATAGAAAATGTGCACACTTTCCACAAGATAATGCATACAGTTGCATATAACCTTAATTATATGTAACAGAAATACCCCACAAATCCAGGTATGGATTGGGCAGCTAATTACTCGTGGAAAAGACCACAACTTCAATACAATTTTGTTCACTCACTAGATAAAAACACAAAAAAGCTAGTATCTTTTTTGTTTTGTTTTGCTTATGGACTTGACAAAGTTAGTTAAATACGGATTCAAATTCGAAAATATTCCTACATTTGAAGTAAATCCCATTAAGCAATAATTCCAACTCACCAGAGGCCAAAGGCATGAGAGTCAACATCAAAAGCATGAGAGTTAACTTCAAGTCTTCAGCCAAGGTCCGACAGCAATTCAAGAAAATTTAAATCATCTCTCAACGAAGTTGGCGTGTGCTTGTATGGCACGGCAAAATCCTACATATATACCCATCATCTTTCATTACAAAATTAGAATCCCAATTCTTCTCTTTAAAAGCGAAAACCAATCTCATTAAACCCTGGAACCCAGAGACATCTGCTCTGCTCCCCCAACCACCGCCCCAATCGACACTTAATATCTCTATCGCTTCTTCCGTTTCAAGCTCTCAAGCTCAACCCACCAAAATGTTCTCCCTCGGCAACCTGAAAGACCAAGTGCCCACCTCCGCCTCCTCCGTGTTCTCCGCCTACGCTTCCTTCGCAACCTTCATGATGCTCCTCCGTTCCATGGCCAACGAACTCATCCCACAGCCCTTCCGCTCCTACCTCTACTCCGCCCTCAAATACCCACTTGCCGGTTTCTTCTCCCGGGACCTCACCCTTATCGTCGACGAGCGCTCCGGCATGACCCGCAACCAGGTCTACGACGCCGCCGAGCTCTACCTCCGCACCAAAATCGGCCCCGCCACCGGGCGCCTCCGGATCTGCAAGGCTCCTCGGGAAAGGACCATCGCCGTCACCATCGACAAAGACGAGGAGGTCTCCGATACCTTCGACAACATCAACCTCAAATGGAGCTTTCTCTCGGAAACCGAGAAGGTCAGAAAATACGAGCGGTCGAATGAGAAACGTTATTTTTCGCTGACCTTCAATAACAAATACAAAGACAAAATTTTGGGGTCATATTTGCCTCATGTTCTGGCTCGAGCTGCGGCCATTAAAGCAGAGGAAAAGGTTGTGAAGCTTTACACCCGCCAAGCAATGTCGTGCGGCATCGGCAATGACGACGAGGAGTTCACTAGAGGTTGGGGGTCGGTGAACCTGAAGCACCCATCAACCTTTGAAACCATGGCGATGGATACAGAGCTGAAGAAAATGATTGTTGAAGATTTGGACAGGTTTGTGAAAAGGAGGGATTTTTATAAGAAAGTAGGCAAGGCATGGAAGAGGGGGTATTTGCTCTATGGCCCACCGGGTACTGGAAAATCGAGCTTGATCGCCGCCATGGCTAACTATCTCAAGTTTGATGTTTATGATCTGGATCTTGCTAGTATTTACGATGACGCTCAATTGAGGAGGGTTCTGTTGAGCACCACAAATCGGTCTATTTTGGTCATTGAGGACATTGATTGTTGTAGAGTGGATGTTGGCAAGAGGGGTTCGGATTCTGATTCGGATTCGGATTCAGATATGGGCAGCAAGGTTAGTACCTGGGTTTGTTTGTTGATATTTATTTTTTTTAAAAAAAAAAACTTCAATTCTTCTTCAAATTGGGTATTTTATTTAATGAAAGTTTCATTGTGTATATGGGTATTAATTTGGTCAGTCCCTGTGTTATTTGTCGATATTTAAAAGAGAGAGCTTCAATCTTTCATCGAATTGGGTATTTTATTGAATGGAAGTTTCAATCTTTGTGATGATTTGTTGAAAATAGGCATTAATTGGGGAAGTGATACATGGCTTAATGGTCTGATTGCAGGTGACGCTATCAGGCTTACTCAATTTCATCGATGGTTTGTGGTCATGCTGTGGAGATGAGAGGATCATAGTGTTCACCACCAACCACAAGGACCGGCTTGACCCGGCATTGCTGCGACCGGGTCGAATGGATGTCCACATTCACTTGTCATATTGCACCACCAGCGGGTTCAGAACACTGGCCGCGAACTACCTTGGCATCCATGACCATAACCGCCATCAATTATGTGGAGAAATCGAAGGCTTGATTGAGAGCACTGAGGTGACTCCGGCAGAAGTTGCTGAGGAGTTGATGAGGAGTGATGGTGTTGAGGATGCACTTCAAGGACTTATCACTCTGCTGAAGAGTAAAGAGGAGGAGAGCAGCAAGACGAAATGCTCGCCGATGAAGAAGGCGGAGAGTGACAAAAAAAAAAGATCTCCGGCGAAGAAGCAACGACGCAGAAAGAGGACGGCAAGGGCAAATCATGATGCGCTATGATGGCATTGGCATAGCCTGCCTCACCTCCTAGTTTAATGAAGTTTTAAGTCTTGTAATTGGCCCTAGCTAAACCCCTTTTGACAAACAGATAGGATTCAAGCCATCTTTTGTGGTATCTTAATTAATTACCTCATGTAATAACTTGCTTGATGAGTTTGAATTTATGAACTCAACAATGAGAAGTGAAAGCAGAGGAAAATTGCAGTTATTACTTTGTCTTAAATCTTGATGGCCAAATAATCAAAATCGAATAGAGCCAATCGACAGTCTTTCGATAGATGTGTGGTCCAAATCACATTCCAAGTTCTAAATACAACAATTATCATGTCATCCGAATCCCAAAGTGTGTTATCCGACCATCTTCATAAAAAAAAAAATTAAAAAAAAAAAAAGATTTTTTGTATTTATGTTATCTTATATCGTATATTGATCACCCTCCACGAATGTATTATTTTGTATACAAAATCAGTCTCACTTAAGAACTCTTTTGAAATGAAGACAAAATTTACAATAATCTACATGTTAAAGAAATAAAAATGGTCAAATGTCAAATTAACTATGAATAAATACCACACGAATATGAATAAATATCTAATAATGTTGGAACTTTGAAATTAATTTTTTTTTATTTTCTTATTATATTTTAGATAAAATGGAAGATAAATATATGCATAGAGAAAGAATGATGGCTTCAACCATAAAGAGTGGCGCAGTTGGTAAAATGTCGGTAATAATGATTTCATAGTTATTTTGTTATTTTTTATTTTCATCCACTTACTTAATTTTTTTTTTAAATTATTTATTTTTTCCAAACTTTGTTCTACATTATTGTTGCAAAATAATATCATTTAAAAAAAATTATGGGAGGATGCGAATAAAATAATTGAAACTTTTTTTAAAAAAATACATTAAAATAAAGAATTCACTAACAGGTGCAATAGAAATACATGTCATAGACTAATAGTAACCGACATATTTTGCTGCCGCAAGAAATACAAGTCGTGGCAGTCGATATAGCTTGTTGCCCAAGAAATACAATCCCTGCCAGCTGGATCATGACCCACTCTCAATTCCGAACTTATTTTTATTTTTCTCTCCTTTAATTTGGTTGCTTTCATACTGTAAGTCTAACATTATCCTTTCGTTAATTTACATTGTTATTAAGATCTTATACTCTAATGCTCTTTGCAATTGCTCAAAGTGAGTAATTTTTTTTCTTTTTCATGTTGGCATGCAGTGTGAAATTTTCCTTTCGTTAAATTAAATCCTAAAAGATAACTGAAATATTATTCTCCTTGATTTGCTTGGAAAACTTAAGTTGCTTGCTGGAAATTTCAAAGAGAAAATATGGACCACGTGCAAGAATTGATGAAGTGGACAGCTTGGATTTGGGTGTTGGAGATAGCTGGGCTAACGGGCCAGAATGAGTCGGTGGATTTGGACATCTCGCACTGGAGCTTGGGTGCTGGAAACATGTGGGGAGCGGTTGGGAAAATAGCCACTGAAAATTGAAGGGCTGGATGGAATTGGGCCGCATTGAAAGTGCTGGGTTGATTAAATGGCTTGGCGAATGGATTACTGCTGGAGTGCGCATGCAAAGTGGGCTGGCGAGAATTTGGTGCTGCTGCAGGACGTGAGTCGGTAGAGACGCGCCGATTATTGGGCAGCTGGATCAGAGGATGTTGGGCAATTTCGCACTGTGCATCGCGTGAATGTAAAATGGGTTGCAGTTGTTGGACATGCGCACTGGACTTGGTTGAATACTTGGGTTGCTGTGCAACTGGGCTTGCGAAAATGGACCTGGGCAGCAAGGGTGTAATTTGGGCTCCAATTAATTCATGTCATTTGGACAATTAATTAGTAATTGTTAATTTAATTATTAAATCTTGTAATTAGTTATTAATTAATTAATTCTAATAATTAATCTATGGAAAGAATAAAATAAGATAGAATGAATATAATTAAGGTTCTAACAAAGTAAAACATAAAGAAAATTGATATAAAAAGATGTTCAATTAGGTCCTTATCATTTTGCCTCTTATAAGGTCAAATGTTGACTTTTTGACCTGGACACTTTTTGGACATTTCGTGAGAATCATTACGTAGGCCTCAAAATTTTAAGTCCGTAGACAGGCATTATGGAAGAATCAGATATTGAATGGGTTCGATACAGGTAAAAAATTAACTAAGGGAATTTTGGTAATTTTAGCATAAGGGTATTATGGTAATTTTATAAGAGGGATATTCTGGGATAGTCTAGAATTTTCTCTTTCCCTCCCTTATCTCTTCCTTCCACTGACATACTTATATATATATATATATATATATATACATGGTGTGTGTGTGTGTGTGTGTCTGTGTGTGTGTGTGTGTGGAGGGGGGAGTTTCGATGGAGTGAAGCTGAGGGAAAAAAAAAGTAAGGAAATAGAGAGATGAGGGAAAGAACAACCATAAAACTACGAGGGGAAGGTGAGAAAGAAAGAAAAGAGAGAGAAGAATAAGGAAGGAATATGATGAACACAAAGCCGAAACCCAAGAACTCAAACTTTGGTTGTGGATCATCAAGTTGTTTTGAAGCTTCCTAGCGTCTAACCAAGGACTCTAGGATGATGGCTGAGTCTCTAAGTTCATTATGGAATACAAAAGATGAAGATTTGGATGTGGAAAGACTATAGAAAAGACCTTCCAACCATGGTCAAAACTTGAAGGTAACCATCTCTAATTTCTAGCACGATTTATTTGGTTTTGAGATTAAAGATAAGTTTATGGGTTCGAGGAGAGTAAATTCGATGTATAGAACGTACGTTTTGGACGTGAAATGAAGAAAATACAGGTAGGTCAACCCGCTAGGTTGGAAAATTCGAAACCATAAAACGGGTCGACCCGCTAGAGGCAGGTGGTGACTGATGCCGGCGCGTGGGCACCACATGTAAGGGATTGCAGTGGCACGTGGGGGCGCGTGTGACAGGACCCGTCCTAACTGGACTTTGATAACCGTGCCAGGTCCTGCTCCCGTCTGACAAGTCAACTGAAGTCCCGAAAGTACCCTTCAGCTCCTATCAGAGAAGGGATAACTGCACTGATTCCCACTCATGCCTCCGCCTCTCGATCAGTCCCGAACGTCGTGCCACGGCCTGGAGGGTCATCAAAACAGAAAAGGTGTGAGTGGAAAAAAATAATATCATTTAAAATACGTTTGAAACACATCAGTTACCCTCCAGTTTATCAAACCATGTATGCATAGGGAAAAACATATGAATCACAATCACCGGCTTTCAAGCCAAATCACAAAACAAGTCAAATCCCGGCTCGCAGGCCAAAACATATTAAAACATAATCACCTGGCCACACCGGCCAAAACCCGTACTCAATACCAGTACGTACTCACAATCCACATCAAACAATACAACCAATCAATCAATCAATCCATCAATCCGCACTATTCACAAGTGCACAATCAATCACTCAATCACATCCTCACTACGCGTAGGCCAACCTCGGGAACTGCACTCAGGCACCATCCGAGTCATATCCATCATGTCTGGGAACTGCATACGCACCATCTAGGTGTACCACATACTCTGGAACTGCACTCACGCAACATCTGAGTCACGTCTAGGAACTGCACTCGCACCATCCAGCACATGATCCAGTATCCAAGATCCAAAATCACAAGCACAATCCATTATCAATCATAGACCTCAAATCAAGTCATAAGCATGCCCGACAGGGTGTTTAAGTTCAAATACCAATTATACGTAAATCCGTAAAATCATATGGAAAACATTAAAATAATCCAGAAATCATCATTGACTAACCACTTAAGTCCAAATATCCTTTTTAAAACCTTTTTTGACTCCGGGCCTAGACCAAAATACGATTTGAACATTTCCTCGAAAAACGTGCACGAAAGACCGTTTAAAATAATCATTAAATCTCACATAATCATGCCACATCATCAAGACATCAATGCAAGTCAAATCATGCAATGAATCATGTAAAACATTTAACTATGCATGCATCATGGTTTATAAAACAAACGTCCACTCACACAACGTCCAAACCGCTCGCTTCCCGAGCTGCACGCGTTTCCGTAATTTTGGACACTTGCTAGGAATCTCAAATCCTATCCAAAATCATTATGCAGGGTTACCAACAACTCAATGTACATCATATCAATTTCCCATAATTTTCCGGGATTTAAATATTATTTTAAAATATAACATAAACCGTCGGACCCTCGAAACATTATCGAGACGGTGTTCGATTGACTCGAAACCAACCCTAAAATGTTCGTTAGATTACATAGAGTAAAGCACCTGTTGAACACTTCCTCAGAAACCTCACCACGCGCCCTCATGCGCCGCCGCAAGTGGCTGCGCGTGAAAGCCAGGCGCCGTGAACAATGTCACCCCTATCACCCGATTTCCTGTTATCCGGGTCTGTAACCCGCGGCGCAACCCGATTCCTTCCTAACTAATTTGACCCCAATTTCACCGTTTCTTCCACTAATGTTCATCTATTCAATCCTAATTAAGGATCTATAAGGTCAATTTCATGAACATAGGTCTCAAAGCAGTCGACTCAAAGTGAAAACCCGACGGGTCTTAAATCGGGTTCCACCCAATTTCCTATTGTTTCGTTAAATTAATCACACCAGGAGCATCCTGTCGCTATGCTAGACACAATTTCGAAACCAATTTCACGATTGCTTACCTCCAAGTCCTTGAACTCAATCCCCAAAATGCACGGATGTCACAGGGCCTGTTCTTTGTCAATCCTCCACCAATTTAGTTCCCAGTTGATTTGGTTCACTTCGTTGAGCTCCCAAAAGACTAATTGTTCAGTCAATTTCAATCAAAACCGTCTAAGAAATCAAATTCGACATATGTGTTCTTAGATGGTTTTTCGGGTTTTTTCTCAATTCTAAATCCAGTGTTCCTCTCGATTTTTCACTCAGTTGCTCACCCAACTTCATCCTTTTTGGTTCTCTGTTCAGTCTCTCAAATTTAAGGAGGGAATGGATCGATCAAAAATGAAGGAGATGTGTGTTCTCTGTTTTTGTAGATGAACACCGTACTAACTCTAACTCATAATTAACAACTGTTTGATTTAATTATTTAATTCTAAAAAAAAGCAACTAAGTGCCACTAATTAGCTTATGGACATGGCAAGTGTCACTTGCTGAGCTACATGAATCATGTACTGGGTTGAATCAGCAATTAAACCATTTAATATCAATTACTTGCACCGTTTAATCAAGTCCCTTGCCTAAAATTACCATTTTAGCCCTTCCTTAAAAATTACCAAAATGCCCTCATAGTTCTAGACCCATAACTTTTTCGTTCGGACTCCAATTGACGTATGCCGCCTGTCTACGGATTCAGCGTCCCGAGACCTATCCAGCGATCCTCCCGGAAGGTCCAAACAATGTCTCGATCAAAAGTCAACTTTCGGCCCTTATAACTAGGGGCAAAATCGTCATTTTCCTCAAATTTTCCAAATTTTTCGTTTTTCGAATTTTCGGGGCGTCACAACCTTCCCCCCTTAAAGAATTTGGTGCTGCTGCAGGACGTGAGTCGGTGGAGACGCGCCGATGCTTGGGCAGCTGGATCAGAGCATGTTGGGCAATTTCGAGCTGTGCATCGCGTGAATGTAAAATGGGTTGCAGTTGTTGGACATGCGCACTGGACTGGGTTGAATACTTGGGCTGCTGTGCAACTGGGCTTGTGAAAATGGACCTTGGCAGCAAGGGTGTAATTTGGGCTCCAAATAATTCTTGTCATTTGGACAATTAATTAGTAATTGTTAATTTAATTATTAAATCTTGTAATTAGTTATTAATTAATTAATTCTAGTAATTAATATATGAAACGAATAAAATGAGATAGAATGAATATAATTAAGGTTCTAACAAAGTAAAACATAAAGAAAATTGATATAAAAAGATGATCAATTAGGTGCTTATCATTTTGTCCCTTATAAGGTCTAAGGTTGACTTTTTGACTAGGGTACTTTATGGACATTTCGTGAAAACCATTACATAAGCCTCGAAATTCTAAGTCTGTAGACATGCATTATGGAAGAATCAGAGATTTAATGGGTTCGATACGGGTAAAAAATTAACTAAGGGAATTTTGGTAATTTTAGCGTAAAGGGTATTATGGTAATTTTACAAGAGGGATATCTGGGATTGTCTAGAATTTTCTCTTTCCCTCCCTTATCTCTTCCTTCCACTGACATAAAGGGTATTATGGTAATTGGTGTTGGGGGGGGGGGGGGGAGAGTTTCGATGGAGTGAAGCCGAGGGAAAAAGAGAGCAAGGAAACAGAGAGAAGAGGGAAAGAAAACCCATAAAACTGAGAGGGAAAGGTGAGAAAGAAAGAAAAGAGAGAGAAGAAGAAGGAAGGAATATGATGAACACAAAGCCGAAACCCAAGAACTCAAACTTTGGTTGTGGATCATCAAGTTGTTTTGAAGCTTCCTAGCGTCTAACCAAGGACTCTAGGATGATGGCTGAGTCCCTAAGTTCATTATGGAAAACAAAAGATGAAGATTTGGATGTGGAAAGACTATAGAAGAGACCTTGCAACCATGGTCAAAACTTGTAAGGTAAGCATCTCTAATTTCTAGCACAATTTATTTGGTTATGAGATTAAATATATGTTTATGGGTTGGAGGAGAGTAAATTCGATGTATAGAACGTAAGTTTTGGATGTGAAATGAATAAAATACAGCCAGGTCTACCCGCTGGGTCAGAAAATTCGAAACCAGAAAACGGGTCGACCCGTTAGAGGTAGGTGGTGACTGATGCCAGTGCGTGGGCACCACACGCAGGGGATTGTGGTGGCACGTAGGGGCGCGTGCCACCATATCTCGACTTCCGGTCAACACAAATTTTCATGTTTTCGATATTCAAATCCATTAACACAGGTTTCGAGGTGATCGGACACCGTCTCAGGGTAATTTTAGTTGTCCAAAGTATATGTTTATGTTTTAAAAATTCGTATTTAAATCCCAGAAATTAGGGATCATATGAGGAGGTTACGTGGGACTTTAATAACCCGAAATTATGACTTTTGATAGGTAACATAACCCCCAAAGCCAAGAAAGAATGCTTGATTTGACGTTGAAATAACAACCGTGAGTGGAGTTTTATTTTATCAAACTATTATGCACGCAAATTTGAATATTTTAATTTCTTTATTACATGATTTATATGATGATGTTCGATTATAATTTTTAAATTTGATGATTTTATGGGAATTATTTTAAGTACACAACGAGGCTTTATGTAAATTTGTTTTGGGCTTAGAACCGGATTTTGAAATGTGGATTGGTTTTAAGACATTGATATATGTCATATGTGTGTGCTTTCTTGATATTTATGAATTGTGTGTATTGATAATAACCATCCTCGGATTTCTGTTTATTGGTTAGTCTTAGACGTCGAGTTAGGCTCTGTTTCCTGAGACTAGTGTTGTGATAGTGACTTAGATGTTGAGCTGGGCTCTATTTTCTAAGTTGACTTCCACTCCGACGTCCAAGAGTTCGGGCTCTGTTTTCCCAAGTGTTTACTTACTGTTAGTGCAGTTTGATCAGATGATTGATATTCGAGTATCGAGGATTTATTGGTTATATGTGAATATGGTCGTTTATGCCTTGATTTTTTTTCATATGGATTTGATTACTAATATTCATTGATTTACAAATATTTGTACTTATGTGACTTTCTAACTGAATTTTTAAGGAAATATGATTATTCATATGTTACGGTTTTACCTTATGCATGCATAGTTCTAGAAAACGGAGGGTAAAACTATTTATGTTTTTCAAACTATGTATTTAAAAGGTTTATTTTGTCCACTCTTATGTCTTTGTGGTTTGGTGACCCTCCAGGATCGTTTGCATGAAGAAAAGAGGTTAAACGAGAAGCGAAGACATGAACGATAAGGAAGTATGAGTATCCCTTATCTGACAAGAGTTTAGGGTAGTCTCGGTATTTTGAGACTCTTATCAGACAGAAATAGGACCAGGTGTGATTATCTATGTGTTTTAGGAACGGGTCATGTCATCTCAGCTATTCAACACTGTACCATCCGAAAAGCCCTCAAAGGCTTTAGAGTTTTTTTTTTGGGCCGCACAAACTACCAATGTATATTCATGAAGGACTTTCTGCTCATTGCTAGACCCCTGTTTGACCTATTGAATAATGACTCTTTCACTTGGTCTTTAGTTACAGGCGTCACTTTCCTTCGCCTTAAGTCTGCCCTCAGCTGCACTTGAGTTCTTACCCTCCCAAACTTCACCAAACAATTCATTATCGAAAACGATGCAACCGAAAAATGGAATTGGTGTAATTTTCCTCCCACAAGGCCATCCCATTGCTTTTCTCATCACCACCCAAGAATAGAGCCCCATCCTTCTACGACAAAGAGATGCTAGCCATGGTGTTTTCTGTCACCAAATGGCAATCGTACAGTTATGCAACAAGTTCATGGTTCGTACTAAACACCAAACGCTCAGCCACATCCTCCACCAACGAATTTCAAACCCACACAACACAAGTTGTTTCTTAAGCTCCTGGGTTATGATTTGAAATTGAATACAAGAAGGTTCTCTCAACCAAGGCGCAGACGCCCTTTCACATAAGCACGTCCTCCTCCTATCTAATGGGTATATCTCAACCCATCTTTGATTATGTTGCATACATCTTCTCTATGTGTGCCATGGACCCAACAGTAGGACCAATCCTACAATTTTTTGGAACAATCAGCCAGCTCTGGTCCATTTCTCCATTCAAAATGGCGCCCTACACTATAACAACTCCTCTACATTCCCATCGTGGCTAATTGGCACCATCACATCCTCACAGAGTTCCACTCCACATCGGAAGCTGGTCATTCTAATTATTTTCGCGCCCTCAAGATGTTGACCCCTAATGTCTATTGACATAACCTTTGTAAGGACACCAAAAACTTCATTACAACTTACAATACCTACCAGCTGACCAACTATGAGACCATCCATCCACTGGGCCTTCTCTAATCTCCCCCCTATACCCGAGGGTTCTTAGTAGGATTTCTCCATAGACTTCATCGAAGGTTTACCTCCCAGCAAAGGAAAGAATTCCATCCTCGTGGTTGTAGAATATTTCACCAAGTTTTCCAACTTCATTGCCCTCTTTTATCCTTTCACCTTCATGGTTTACCCCTTTTTATGGCCATTGATTGTGATCCCCTTTTTTGAGCACATTCTGAAAAGTTTCTTCAAAATCTAGAGTAGCAACTTATTTCACAGCTTTGCCTACCCCCCGTAAACAGATGGCCAAATTGAAGTACTCAATCGTACCCTCAAGCATTACCTCGCTGGCAAAAAACACTCATTTTAGTCCGACTGGCTCCTGTGGGCCGAATGGTGGTATAACACTACGTACCAATCTGCAATTCGCATGACTCCCTTTGAGGTCCTCTATGGTCATCCATCACCCACAGTCGCAGCATTCCTTCCTAGCTTTCCAATGTGCAAGTCATGGACTCCACCTTACGTGGTAGAGGCACCATTCTTACTGAGCTCAAAGCCAACCTCACCACGGCCTAGAATCGCATGACCATGTATACCAATAACCATCGCAATGATTGTGAATTTTCATTAGGAAATTGCCTTTTCTTATGTCTCTAGCCATATTGCCAAAAAACTCTCCATCAGTGCACTAACCACAATTCTCTCCCTATTTTGATGGTGTAGCGACCCGTCCAGAAATTTCGTGATTATCGGGATTAATTAAGGATAATTTAGGGTTATTGAGACTAGTCGGGATTAGTCGAGGTGAAATGATCACTTTGCCCCTGAAAGTGTAACGACCCGTCCCGAATTCCAGGATTAGATTAGTGACTAATGGAGGATTAGTGAGAGTAATCGGTGATTAGTTGAGTGAAATGGGACAGATGGTGCAAAATGACCGTTTTGCCCCTAGTTGTGGGCAAAATGTTGAATTTTTACTCAGGGAGTCAAACGCACGAGGACCGATTCATGGCTAAATCTGATTCGTTGACTTAATAATGTGGACCCTTGATGAGTGATAAGTGTCACTCATCCTGTTGGTCATTATCCCTAAAAAGTGGATCTTAATCATGATTGGTGGGTTTTGTTTTAAAATAGTATTATTTAAATTATTTTATAATTTCCTTCACCCACTCTCTCCAGTCTCAGCCATCCATTCCCTCACACACCCCCCCCCCCCCCCCCCCCCCCCAATCCTCACTATCCATTCATCTGATCATCACCACTTAAACCTCACCTTCTTCTTCATTGATCAAACTTCACCATTGCTACAAAACCGTGAACCCCAACTTCTCACACACCCTCAAATCCTCACCTATCACCCTATGTGTTTGAACAAAAGTTGGAGTGTGAGGGTAGACAAACAGAATGGTGTCAACGATGATGACCGTCGTGGACGGAGAAGGTGGCTAGGAACCGAAACCCGAACTCTGTTTCTGGGTTCGAACTAGTAGGATGGTGTTCGGGGACAGTCGAACGTGTTGAGTGATGGGAGGAGGTTTTTGAAGTCGAGGCGACCGTGGTGGTGGCCATGGCAGTGCACGATGGCGATGGTGAGTTCGAAACCGTGAGTGCGCTGTTTTCGTTCTTGAATGGCATATTCGAGTCTAGCTTTTGTGAACATTTTTAACAATGGAAATGGCTTTTTGGTGATCGTAGGAATTGATTAGGATTGGAATCGTGGCGGACGTGGCGTAACGACCCGTCCCAAATTTCGGGATAAGATTAGTGACTAATAAAGGATTAGTGAGGGTAATTAGTGATTAGTTGAGCGAAATTGGCCAGATGGTGTAAAATGACTGTTTTTCTCTTGGTCGTGGTCAAAATGTTGACGTTTGACTTGGAGAGTCAAACGGATGAGGGCCGATGACCGTGACGAAGTTCGGGAAGTCACAAGTCCAAAGACACGCGACAAGTCGAAATCGGAAGTCGAACGGAGATGTTATGGTCACGGGAAGTTCGATTTAACTATACAACGAATTTCGAGGCAGGGATTTTGTGGCAATATCTGATTGGACAGATATTTAAATGGGACGCATGGATGAGTGACAAGTGTTACTAATCCCATTGGTCATCAACCCTAAAATGTGGATCTATAATGTGATTGGTCCACTTGTATTATAATACATATATTTTCCACCCACCACTCATCCTAGCCATTCATCTCTACCTCCCCCTCTCATCTCCACCGTCCATCTTTCTCTCTCCCTCAGCTGATTATCATCAACAGCCATCATCCTCTCTATTTTTCATTGTCAAACCTGAGCACCTTCTCCTTTCCCTCTAAACAAACAACACACAACACACATATCACCTCACTACCATAATCATTTTCTGAGTTCTAGTGAGGGACTGAAAGTGATGAGGACGACGTAATGGACGACGGGCCACGGCGGGGGAAAACTGGAAACTGCGAGGTAAGGTGGGTTTGAATTTTTGAATACGAGTTTTAGGGGTTTTCGATTTGTTCTAAAGATTGGGTTATGTTTCTAGTGGTCTTGTGGATCGATTGGGATTGGTTTCGAGGGCTAGGACGGCCGGAGACGACTGCAATAGAAGGTTGCAGGTGGCCGTTCATCCATGGATCATCAAGGTATGATTTAGGATTGTTTTTAGGTTCTTGAAATCATGAATGGATAGATAATGATGAGACAAAGAGTTTAGGATTGAAAAATTGGAAAACGGACTAAAAATGGAGGATTTATTGGGTTGAACCGTGACCGCCGATTCGGTTGGACCGAACCGGTCTAAACTAGTCGGCCACAGGTTGATGATGATGAATAGTGTCAGACCCGTGGGCTCACGTGCATCCCCTTTGGGCGGCAAGTGGGGGCACGTGAGGGGTCCTTTGGGGATGACTTCAACTTGACTTTTAATCTATTCGATGTAACAAACATTTTGGGACTGGTTTCGAGTCGATCGAATACTATCTCGATATTGTTCGGGACATCCGAAGTTTAGGATCGAGTTTAAAAATAGTTAAAAATTCGAAAAAATTACAGGACTTCAATGAGAGGTTATTAAGATAGTTAGTAACCCTTTTAGATTGATTTAGACAGGTTTGGGAGTCCCGGTGACGGTGATTAGCCAGGGGAGAGCTTACGGCACGCAAATCGAGGCGGTAGTTTAGGGCTGTCTGTGAGTAGACCTTGATTTCCAAACTGTGATGCATGCACAAATGTTTTATATGGTTTATAGATATGATTTCTATAATGGTGGTTATGAATTGGTGATTTATATGATTTCACGTATTTCGAGGTGATTTACGTATTTACACGTAAATCAAGGTTTATGGTTTTGCACTGATTATACGTGCTTATGGTTTGAAAAATAGTTTGATGAAATGGTTTTGGATTTGAAAAGGTAAACCCGAGCATGAGAACTATTTGTTTTGGAAACCCTCGGACTCGAAGTCCCTTTTAATCAAGTTATCGGGCCAGGGGTCCAATTGATTCGTGAACTGATTTCGGATTTGGAAATATGGAATCGGGCATGAGACCCATTTGATTTACGAACTCTCGGACTTTAAGTCCATTTGATTTAACAATGCATTGGGCCGGAGGCCCAGTTGGCTTACGTATCGGGCTCGAGGCCCAGTTGGTTTGCGTATCGGGCTCGAGGCCTAATTGACTTATGTATCGGCCACGAGGCCCATTTGGTATACAATATCGGGCATGAGGCCCATTTTTTATGAAATCGGGCACGAGGCCTAGTTGGTTTATGAAATCGGGTCGGAGGCCCAGTTGGTTTACGAAATTGGGCGTAAGGCCCAGTTGGGGTTATGAATTTGGGCTTGGGGCCCAGTTACGGTTTACGATTGTGATTTCAGGTCGGGGACCCATAAATGGATTTCTGGTTCATGACGGTTTATGGCGACTGGGTATGAACCTTTGAAAGGTTTGAGAAATGATTTCAAAATAGTTTTTTATATACCATCCGTATATATAATATGGATTGTCTCCTTCGGGGAGGGTCGTTGGCCTGGGTGGACCCCGGAGTAGTCACAGAGCACTAACTGAGTGGAGTCGCCCCACCGTTGATTTGAGCCTCCGGGTAGCACGTGCGTAGCTTTAGATACCGTGACACTATTGGTTATATGATATATGATAAACATGATTTCATGGATTTGCGAAATTTTGTTTTGTGAATAATAAATGGACATGGGCTTAGTTCCCACATATCTTTATATAATCAGTATTTGATAAATTGTGGCATGGGCCCGTATGACTTGAATTTACGAACTTGGGCTGAGACCCATTAATGACTTGAATAACTTGGACCAATATAATGGTTTTGACATGATAAATGCTTTACTATGCATCCAGCTTTTAGTGAAGGGTATAAAGGTCTTTTATGAAATGTGTTGTTATGAACTTATTGCTTTTAGTCCACTCACGAGTCTTTTCTAGTTTTTAATGCCCTTTAGGTTGAGCTCGGATGCGGGCTGTAGCAGAGACCGAGACATCACACTTCTCTAGCGGATCCTAACGCACTTCGGAAGCTGTTGGGCTGAAAGGTTTAAATTTCCCTTGTCTGACACTTCTGGTCAGATGGGATCATGACACATCCCGTGTTAATCCCGGGGGGGGGGGGGGGGGGGAGGGGGGATTGGGATGGGTCGTGTCAAGTGGTATCAGAGCAGGTTTGCTCTTGTGGTGCGCGCAGGTCGAGGTGTGATGTCTCAATGGGCTGCAGTTAGTTATCAACCTGGTAGTTAGGATGCCATTTTGATAGTTAGTAGGATTGGATCATGGATAGTTGGTTCGGCATTTGATGCCTGAGTATGTCATAGTTCTATCATGGTTGGCAATGTGGGACCCTACGGGGAGATGAACGTATTAGTACTTTAGAGTTTTGGATGTGAGACGGCTAGGTTGGGATCGTCTTTCACGTTATTGTAGATCGATTATGACAATAGTATGGAATTGCGACCATTAGATGGTCTGCTCATTCGGAGTTGTGGATAGTTATGCTGCTGGGAGTAGTCGGGGTCAGTCAGATTTTGGATTTTACTACTGAGGATAGTTGGGTTCAGAGGACCCTAGGGTGTGATATTGGAATCCTAAGGTATGAAGTATGGTTCGGAAGGGTGAGTTGGCGAGTGGTTTAACTTTGACGACTATCCAGAGTCGAGACTGTCGGTTGGTCTGATCATGTCTGCTTTAGTGATGGGACTGCACTCTGCAGTCAAGGTTGTATTAATCGGTTAGACCTAGTTGGTTGTCGTACTACTTTAGTTGTGATGGATAGTTGGTACAGCTAAAGTCATGGACGACCTAGTAGACGACATTGGTTGAGTCGAGTTATGATTGGTTAGAGATTGGTTGGACAGGTTACTAGGGTTTGGTATTGGTCGATGGACTCTCGGAGTGGAGATATGGAGTGGATAGTAAGGGTGATTGATTCCGCTGGATGCGGAGTCTCGATAGCTATGTTAGGTAGTTGGGTCTGCACGAGTTGTGGTAGGCACTACTATCGAGAATGGTTGTAGATGTGGATGTTGTGAATCGGGGAACGTTTCCTTATCTTGAACGAGTTGTCAAGGTGACTGTACCCAGAGTTGTTGGGTACGAGGCAGGCAGAGTTTCTCCAACTTGAGCAGAGGTATGTGGTCGTTGCTCGGTATGAATAAAGATCCAGGGTTGTCTAATTCACACACTGGGGTACTAGTGCTGGTGCTGGTTTCGGTGATTGTGATGACGATGAGTCACGAGTCAGGATATTACTCCGTCAAGATGGGCATATGTTCGGTATTTGTGATTCAGCAATGGATCTCAGATAGAGTTGGACTGGACGGATCCAGCAGGGATTGAGGCATGAGGATTGAGTAGTAATGGTCCATATCCTTTTGGATGTACATAAAAGGTATAAGGCGATAGGCGAACTGGCAGTGGGTTAGACTGGTTACGGACATGTGGTTGATTTTCGAGTGTGTTGGTTCCAACATGGTTGGAACTTCAGAATCGAGAAAGGTTGTGATTGAGGCGACGAGGGGAGTGCTTGATTCCGCTTTGATAATGAGTATTTCGAAGTCAGTTAGGGTGACTTCTCATGTTCTGCAATGGCAGATGATGGTTGTTGTCACCAGTACATTGATCGTGTATTGGTGGGTGGACCCGCGTTTGTTTGGGTTATCAGGAGAAATTAAGTATTTTTTAAGTTAGGTGAACGAGTTGCCTCATTTTCTGCTTGGTGGTAGACGATGTTAGGATACGTGGAGATGGATCTGGACTGTGATCTTGTTGATCAGGTTAGGTGGAGAGCTTATTACCCTGTCTTGAATATTTGGATACGAGAATGATGGGACGACTTCCTTCCGATGTCAATCCGACATGAGACAGTATTTGAGTGAATCGAGGTGTATACGATTTGTCTTGGACATTTGAGTATGGGAATGTTGGGACTGAACTTCTTTACAAGGTTAATCCCGCATGGTGTTTTAAATTTGGTCAGCCTTAGATGTGTGAATGATGGGATTGGCTTCCCTATGAAGTCAATCGAATGTATTATGACAATCGAGTGAGCAGGTGACCGATATGTTCGGAGTTGGTGCGTCTCGGTAGACGTGGGTGAGATTGGACACCTATTTGGCATGAATGGGTACGCCTTGGTAGGCGTGATAGGGATGGTACGTATTGGATTACGTGATTAGAAGTAGACGTTGTGATACTGGTCGGAGTGACCATGGGACTTAGAATGAATGATGAGTTGGAGTTTTTGATCTGTCTAGTACTGGATCAGGCAGATGGACTCAAAAATTGAAACGTATATGGCTACGATCTAGGTTGGTGGATGGAAGTACGTACCCTATACGTTTTTCGAGGTACGATACTGAGCAATCTTGTGGTGTCTGGTGGCGGTATATGGGATATACCAGTAGTACATTGGTGAACGTGTTGGTAGTTGGCTTAGTTCCAATACCATTGGATTAGTTGAGGACGTGAATCGAACATTGGATATTGTGCACTGGGTCATGGTGTTTCTGATGGGTCCAGTTACACATAGGTCGAGTGAGATGTTGGTAAATGTGTATTCAGGTTGAGTGAGTTGGTGGTTAGTGTAACCACAAGTAAGTATAGTGTCAGTTTTCGACTAGCGACTGCCAAGTGGTGACAGTTTGTCGGGATGTGTCAATGGGGATCGATGAGTGAGATTTGGTGACTCCTAGTAGAGCATACGTTAGGATCATTTGGGATTGAGAAAGGAACCGTCAAGTTGTTGTGACAGCGCAATGGTAGAATTGTCCGGTGGTATCAACTCAGAACGCGTGATTACTGTCACTCGACATGGTCAAGTGTAGTCGATGCGACATGAGTGTTGGTGGAACGTCTGGTTGCAGATAAGTATCGTTCTGGTTATTGGGTGTACAAGTGTGCATTTGATGTGAGGTCAATTTTGCTTTCCACGAGGTGGTTGGAAACGATATAGTTGGAATTTCGAGCACGAAATTATTTAAGGAGGGAAGGTTGTAACGACCCGTCCCGAATTTCGGAATTAAATTAGTGACTAATGAAGGATTAGTGAGGGTAATCGGTGATTATTTGAGCGAAATCGGCCGGACGGTGTAAAATGATCGTTTTGCCCCTGGTCGTGGGCAAAATGTTCACTTTGTGACTCGGGGAGTCAAACGGATGAGGGCCGATGATCGTGACGTAATTCGGGACGTCACAAGTCCGTAGACAGACGACACGTTGAAATCGGACATTGTACGGAGAAGTTATGGTCACGAGAAGTTCGATTTAACTATGCACGCATTTCGAGGCAAAGGATTATGTGGCAATATCTGATTGGGGCAGTTATTTAAGTAGGACCTATGGATGAGTGACAAGTGTCACCATCCCATTGGTCATCAACCCTAAAATGTGGATCTACAATGTGATTGGTCCACTTGTATTATAATACATATATTTTCCACCAATCACTCATCCTAGCCATTCAGCTCTACCTCCCTCTCTCATCTTCACCGTCCATCTTTCTCTCTACCTCAGCTAATTATCATCAACAGCCATCATCCTCTCTGTTTTTCATTGTCGAACCCGAGGACCTTCTCATTTCCCTCTAAACAAACAACACATAACACACATATCACTCACTACCATAATCATTTTCTGAGTTCTGGTGAGGGACTGAAAGTGACGAGGACGATGTAACGCACGACGGCGGAAAACTGGAAACCGCGAGGTAAGGTGGGTTTGAATTTTTGAATACGAGTTTTAGGGGTTTTCGATTTGTTCTAAAGATTGGGTTATGTTTCTAGTGGTCTTGTGGATCGATTCGGATTGATTTTGAGGGCTAGGACGGCCGGAGATGATGGCAGTAGGAGTTGCAGGTGGCCGGTTCATCCATGGATCATCAAGGTATGATTTCAGATTGTTTTTAGGTTCTTGAAATCATGAATGGATAGATAATGATGAGACAAAGAGTTTAGGATTGAAAGATGAAAACAGACTTAAAATGGAGGATTTATAGGATTGAACGGTGATCGCCGGTTCAGTTGGACCGAACCGGTCTGAAGCAGTCGGCCACAGGTTGAAGACGATGAATAGTGTCAGGCGCGTGGGCTCACGTGCAGCCCCTTTGGGTGGCGCTTGGCGGTGCGTGAGGGGTCCTTTGGGGATGACTTCAATATGACTTTTAATCTATTAGATGTAACGAACATTTTGGGACTGGTTTCGTGTTAATCGGACACCGTCTCGATATTGTTCGGGATGTCCGAAGTTTAGGATCGAGTTTTAAAATAGTTAAAAATTCGAAAAATTACGAGACTTAATGAGAGGTTAATAAGGTAGTTAGTAACCCTTTAGATTGATTTATACAGGTTTAGGAGTCCCGCTAACGGTGATTAGCCAGGGGAGGCTTACGGCACGCAAATCGAGACGGGTAGTTTAGGGCAGTCTGTGAGTAGACCTTGCTTTCCAAACTGTGATGCATGCATAAATGTTTTATATGGTTTGTAGATATGATTTCTATCATGGTGGTTATGGATTGGTGATTTATATGATTTCACGTATTTCGAGGCGATTTACGTATTTACCCGTAAATCAAGGTTACGGTTTTGCACTGATTATACGTGCTTATGGTTTCAAAAATAGTTTGATGAAATGGTTTTGGATTTGAAAAGGTAAACCCGGGCATGAGAACCATTTGTTTTGGAAACCCTCGGACTCGAAGTCCCTTTTAATTACGTTATCGAGCCAGGTGTCCAATTGATTCGTGAACTGATTTCGGATTTGGAAATATGGAATCGGGCACAAGACCCATTTGATTTACGAACTCTCAGACTTTAAGTCCATTTGATTTAACAAGGCGTTGGGCCGGAGGCCCAGTTGGTTTACGTATCGGGCTCGAGGCCCAGTTGGTTTGCGTATCAGGCTCGAGGCCCAGTTGACTTACGTATCGGGCACAAGGCCCATTTTGGTTTACAATATCGGGCATGAGGCCCATTTGGTTTACGAAATCAGGCACGAGGCCCAATTGGTTTACGAAATCAGACCAGAGGCCCAGTTGGTTTACAAAATCGGGCGTAAGGCCCAGTTGGTTTATGAATTCGGGCTTGTGGCCCAGTTACGGTTTACGATTGTGATTTCGGATCGGGGACTCATAAATGGATTTTTGGTTCATGAAGGTTAATGAGAACCGGGCATGAACCTTTGAAAGGTTTGAGAATGATTTCAAAATAGTTTTTCATATACCATTCTTATATATATATAGATTGTCTCCTCCGAGGAGCGTTGTTGGCCTGGGTGGACCCCAGAGTAGTCATGGAGCACTAACTGAGTGGAGTCGCCCCCGTTGGGTACCTTACTCTCAAGAAGCCTATTATGGATTACAATCCCCAAGGAGAGTCATTGATCTACACACATTGACCTGGGTGGACCCTGGGGAGACTTGGGATTTGAGACACCGGGTAGCACGCACGAAGCTTTAGATACTGTGACAGGATTGGTTATATGATATATGATAAACATGATTTCTTGGATTTGCGAAATTGTGTTTTGTGAATAATAAATGGATTTGGGATAAGTTCCCACATATGTTTGATATAATTATGGATTTGAGAAAATGGATTTGGGCAAGGGCCCGTATGACTTGAATTTACGGAACTTGGGGCTGAGACCCTATTAATGGTTATTGAAATATATGTGGTTTGATAATGCTTTTACTATGCATGCATGCTTTTTAGTGAAGGGCATAAAGGTCTTTTATGAAATGTGTTTTTATGAACTTATTGCTTTTAGTCCACTCACAGTCTTTTCTTGTTTTAATGCCCTTCAGGTTGAGCTCGGATGCGGACTGTAGCAGAGACGGAGACATCACACTCCTTCACCAGATCCTGGAACACTCTGGAAGGCGATCGGGCTGAAAGGTTTAAATTTTCTCTTATTTGACACTTCATGTCAGATTAGATCACGACACATCCCGCGTTAATCCCGGGGGGGGTGGGGGGGGGGGGGATTGGGATGGGTTGTGTCAGGTGATCGATGACGGCTGAAAACCGTGGAGGAAAACAGGTCTACAGTTCTTCGATCCCAAGGTATGATCTTTGGCCGTGTTTTCTTTGTTTTGAAATGGTAGGACGATCAGAATAGGAAAGACCAATAGGTAAGGATAGAAAGGATTGAAAATGGCTGAAAATGAGAGAAAACCAGCCTCGCCAGTCCGGTTAGACGGGATTTACAGTGAACCGGCCAGACGGGGTCTGTCGCGAGGTGGGGGATGAACTGTAGCTAGGCGCGTGGCTTTCACGCACAGCCCTTTGGGCGGTGCATGGAGGCGCGTGAAGCATAATTTGGGGGCGAGGGGGGGGGGGGGGGGGGGGTTTCAACAAATAAAATCATCCTTTCGATGTAACGAACATTTTGGGACTGGTTTCGTGTCAATCAGACATCGTTTCGATATAGTTCGGGATGTCCGAAGGTTTACGATCGAGTGTTAAAATAGTTAAAAATTCAGGAAAATTACGGAGCTTCAATGAGAGGTTGATGAGGTAGTTAGTAATCCTCTAGTGTGATTTGGACAAGTTTGGGAGTCCCGATGACGATGATTAGCTCGAGGAGTCTTACGGCACACAAATCAAGGTGGCAGCATAGGACGGTCTGTGAGTGGACCTTGATTTCTAAACTGTAATGCATGCATAAATATTTTATATGGTTTATAGATATGATTCCTTTCATGATGATTATGGATTGGTGGTTTATATGATTTCACGTATTTCGAGGCAATTTATGAAATTGCACGTATATCGAGATTTATGGTTTTACGCTCTGATTATATGTGCTTATGGTTTTGATAATGATTTAATTAAATGTTTTTGGATTTGAAAAGATGAACTCGGGCACGAGACCCATTTTGGAAACCCCCGGACGTGAAGTCCATTTAGTTACGTTATCAGGCCATAGGCCCAATTGGTTCGTGAAGTTGATTTCGGATTTGAAAATATGGAATCGGGCATGAAACACATTTGATTTAAGAACTCTCAGACTTGGAGTCCATTTGATTTAATAAGGCATCGGAAAAGAGGCCCAGTTGGTTTACGCAATCGGGCTTGAGGCCCAGTTATGGTTTACGTTTGTGATTTCGTGTAGAGGACCCATAAATAGATTTCTGGTTTCATGACGGTTTATATGGATCGGGCATGGATCCTTTGAAAGGTTTCAAAGGTTTTAAGAATGATTACAAAATGGTTTTTCATATACCATCCTTTATATTATGGATTGTCTCCTCCAGGGAGGGTCGTTGGCCTGGGTGGACCCCGGAGTAGTCACAGAGTACTAACTGAGTGGAGTCGCCCCCGTTGGGTACCTTACTCTCAAAAAGGCTATTATGGATTATAACCCCCAGGGAGGGTCAATGATCTGCGGACATTGACTTGGGTGGACCTTGGGGAGACTTGGGATTTGAGACCCCGGGTAGCACGCGCGTATCTTTAGAAACTGTGACAGGATTGGTTATATGATATATATTGATAAACATGATTTCTTGGATTTTTGAAATGTTGTTTTGTGAATAGAAAATGGATTTGGGAAGGGGCCCGTATGACTTGAATTTACGGAACTTAGGGTTGAGACTCTAATGATGGCTAATTGAACATATGATTTGGTAAATGGTTTTCGGATGCATTCATGTTTTTTAGTGAAAGGCTTAAATGTCTTTATAAATGTGTTTTTATGAACTTATTGCTTTCCGTCTACTCACAGTTTTTAAATGGTTTTAATGCCCTTCAGGTTGATCTCGGATGCGAACTATAGCAGAGACCGAAACATCACACTCCTCCACCAGATCCTGGCGCTCTGGAAGCTGGTCGAGCTAAAGGTGTGCATTATCCCTGGTCTAACACTTCATGTCAGACGGGATCATGACACATCTTGTGTTAATCCCGGGGGATTGGGATGGGTCGTGTCAAGTGGTATCAGAGCAGGTTTGTTCTTGTGGTGCACGCAGGTCTAGGATGTGATGTCTCTATGGGCTGCAGTTCGTTATCAACCTGATAGTTAGGATGCCGGTATGATAGTTAGTAGGATTGTATCGTGGATCGTTTTGGCTCGGCATTTGATGCCAGGGTTTCCATAGTTTTGTCGTGGTTGGCAGTGTGGGATCCTACTGAAAGATGAACAAAACAGTTTTTTAGAGTTTTAACCATCCCCACGGTTAGGTCGGGATCGTCTTTCACGATGTCGTAGGATCGGTTATGACAATAGTATGGAGTCGTGACCATTAGATGGTCAGGTCATTCGGAGTTGTGAATTATGTTGCGATGAGAAACCGGGTTCGAGGAACCCCAGTCGAGTTGAGGGTAGGATTGGATTGACGTCCATACGGTGCCAGGACCGCGAGGGTTGGTCAGATTGTGGATTATACTGCCTTCTGCAGTTAGGTTTAGAGGAACCATAGGGTATGATTGCGGAACCTTAAACTATGATGGATGGTCTCGGAAGGTGAACCCTAATGGTGATTGATGGCTTAGAGTATACGAGTGCAACGGAGTTAGTTGTTGGCAGGAAACGCTAGTGTTTGTTGTATGGTTCAGAAATGTGAGTCGGCGAGTGGTTTGGTTCTAGCAACTTTTGAAAACCGAGACCATCGGTCGGTCATGTCAGGTCAGCTTTAGTGATGGGACTGCATTCTGCAGCCGAGATTGTATTAATTGGTTAGCCCTAGTTGGTGGTCGTATTATTCTAGTTGTGATGGATAGTTGGTGCAGCTAAGGTCATGTACGACCTAGTAGACGACGTTGGTTGAGTCAAGTTACGATTAGTTAGAGATTGGTTGGACAGGTTACCAAGGTTGGTACTAGTCGATGGAATCCTGGAGTGGGGACACGGAGTAGTTAGCACGGGCGGTTGATTCCGTCGAATACGAAGTCTCGATAGCAATTTCTGGTGGTTGTGGTTGTGGTCATTGTGAATCGGGGAACGTTCAGGGAACTTTTCCTTTTCTAAGTTGTCAGGGTGACTGTACCCAGAGTTGTTGGGTATGAAGGAGGTAGAGTTTCTCCAATTCAAGCAAAGGTACGGAGTTGTTGCGCTGTATGAGCAAAGATCCAGGGTTGTCTGTTTTGCACATGGTGTGCTGGTGCCGGTGATTGTGATGACGATGAGTTACGAGTCGGGATGTGACTCCGTCGAGATGTGCATATGTTCGGTATGTGTGGTCCGGTAGTGGATCTCAGATAGAGTTGGACTAGACGGGATCTAGCAGGTATTGAGACATGAGGATTGAGTAGTAATGGTCCACATCCTTTTAGATGTACATAAACGGTATAAGCCGATAGGCAAACTTAGTAGTGAGTTAGACTGGTTACAGACACGTGGTTGATGTCCTAGTGAGTTGGTTCCAATCTAGTTGGAACTTCAGAATTGAGAGAGGTCGTGGTTGAGGCTACGAGGGAAGTGCTTAATTCCACATTAGTAATGGGTATTTCGAAGTCATTTAGGGTGACTTCTCATGTTCCATGTCAGATGATGGTTGTTGTCGCCAGTACGTTGATCGTGTATTGGTTGGTGGACCCATGTTTGTTTTGGGTCATCAGGAGGAGTCGGGTATTTCAAAATTAGATGAATGAGATTTCTCATTTTCTGCTTGGTGGCAGATGATGTTGGGTTACCTGGTGTGGTGGGTGCAGTGGATTTGTGCTTGCTTTGATGTAGGATGAAGTTTGATGTCATCGTCTTGGATCATCCTTGATTTTCCTAGGTGGAATGCGAAGGATCAATATGAGGTAAGTGAAGAGGACCCACAGTCTTGACGTGTCTCGTCGTTGACTGATCTGTTTAGATGTGGGAATTGGTTGAGTTGATAGGTCATAATTTGTGCATGTTTTATCCATGATTTAATACATTTTTACGTATGTTTTGTTAATATTTCGTTCTATGCAAATGGAGAAAATAATATATTTTGTGAGAAATGTGTAGATCCAATAGAGCTTGGAATTATGAGAATTTGAGCGAAAAAATTACTAAAATCGGAGTTGTAATTAAGAAGTTATGAAGGAAAGAAGATTGCATAGGAAGGCTATGCAGCTTTAATTCCTGATTTTCCTCCTTTTTAGATTAATTTCAAGTTCCTTCCACATTTATTCTCCATATTGTATAGGGATTTTCGTCCTACTTCCTTTTATATTCTTATTTTGAATTCTTTTACTTGTAGGAAAGGTTTTAATTAGATTTCTTAATTAATTAGGAAGTCTTTTCCTTATAGAATTTAATTAAAAACTCCTATTTTAAAGAGTTTTACTTATTCTCTTATAAATAGGGGCATTAGGGTTTATTGTAGGGGGGCCGAATTTACCTCTTGAAGGTCTCCGAAACTCTGTCAAAATTCGTACTTCAATCCATGTTCTTAGTTTAGAGTTTTGTAATTTAATTCAAGCACTCTTTATAATTCAAGCATCTTCAAATTCAGCATGTCTACCTTGAGGGAGTTTTCCTTCATCTCTTTTATTCATTGTCCTTTTATTATTTCTTGCTTTATTTATATTTGTGCACCTTTTAATTATGTCCTTGTTTTATTCAATAATATTTGAGTAGTGTAATTAGGGCTAGGGTTACTTGAAGCCCTAGCCATGTTAGTTCTTGTTTGATTTCTGGCTCTTGATTTTGATTGCTATGTATGTCTGGATTTGTTGGATTACTGCGCTTCATGAACTCAATTTATGCTTATAAGCTTAGCTACCTTATTTGTGTATAATTGTCAATGTAATTGCTTGACGGATCACCTCGATGTTTGTGTTCACCCTGCAATTTGTAAAATCACATTTAAGAGGGGGAATCTTACTCGTAATCTAAACTCCTGACTGCCTAGGTCTGCACATCACTTTTCTAGGGACAGTGTAGTGTCATTAAATCTTCTTCATGTTTCATGCATTATCACGCATCATTAGTAATAGTTGTTTAAGGGCGGGCACATCACGCTTAAACATGCAATCTAAGAGAAGATAATATGTGTGGGGTGAATCTTAGCCGGACCCCTGCACAGGCACTTAATTCAGATACATGCATAGTAATCTAATCAAGGAAATCTAACGGAATTATAATTGGTAAAGGTGGATAGTAACCCTAGCTCGACTTAGTTACTTATTATTAGTTAATTTATTTCATTCATAAAACGTAACAAACCCCCCCCCCCCCCCCCCATTGCATTTTAATTACTCCACTTAAGTCAATTGAGTTAAAACGAATTGGATATTGTTGAGCAAGTCTTCGTGGGATCGACCTTTGCTTGCATCTATACTATCTACATGTCTTGTGCGCTTGCGAAGTTTATTACACGTAGAGGTTTTTCCTAGTACATATTTTGTGTTTGATAAAATCTCTATCAAGTTTTTGGCGCCGTTGCGGAGGACTTGTTCCTCAACGGTGTCCATTTTATTTGATTCCTTTAACTAAGTGGTTTTTCTTTTTGTTTTGTATATAAAATTTTAGTTTTCATTTTGTGACGTGTCTAGGTACCATGGAATCGTGGAATGGCTATTATTCTTCTCAAGGTTGGGCTTACGAGCCCTATGCAAACATTCCTTTGGTTCCAAGTAATCAAGGGGGATGGGCATGCCCCCAAGATTTCATGTACATGCCAGAGCCTTACAATCAGCCCTATATGGAGCTATACCACCACAGATGGAGTGAACCAACACCATACACTTTGAATCCTCCTTCTTTGGATCCTAGCCCTGTCCGACCTCAAAAAACAGTTCGGGATGCACTAAACAAGGCTTGATCTCAAAGAACACTACGGGAAGCCCTCTTACAGAACAAGGAACTAGAGCACCTTTGACTTAAACTTCTTTGGGAACCCGATTGGGATGATGAGGATAATGATGTGTATGTCCCCTTACCACCCACGAACAACACCAATGAATGCACCTCGGGTCATGCTCTTGATGTTCATGAAATAGAACCAAACCCGCAGGCATTGCACCAAGTTTTGGCCGAGGTCCCTGAAATTCCAGCACCTATCCTTGCTGCCTCAACTCTTCAAACACCTCTTATCCTTACCTTTCCAGGGCCTTCCTTATCCTTATCTTCACCATTTAAGTTCCTTACTCAATTTAGTTATTTTGATGAGAAATTTGATGTTGTGCCTAATGGTTTGTGCATGTTTAATGGTCCTTGTAGGAGGCAAGACGAAGGAAGTATCAAGATGGTGGTATGCACCTTTGAGACATTCAGCTCCACCCAAGGCTCAAGGCCATGGCCCAAGCAACCCAAGGACCCTCCATGCCCCCCTCTATTTCCATCATTATGCTTACTTGTCTATTGGGATCAAGCAGTTTTTACTTACATTCAAATCTTTATTGTACTTGTTCCCTGAAATGTTAAAGTCTAGGAAGTGGATTTCTACTTGTAGAACTAATCAATTCATTTATGTTGCAGGAAAGATACCACTAAAGGAGGGCCAGGTTCAGAGCCCCTCAAGTGCCTCTTGGACCACAAGCATCCTACGTGCTCAACCTTGCCCTGGTTTGTTCCCTCTTTCATATGGACGTTTTTTACCTTCTAACTAATGATTTTGTCTTCCTTTTATGCTCAAAACAATGAGGACAATGTTTCATTTAGGTTTGGGGGTATTGGACTTAAGTTTAGGGGTACACAACTCAGTTTCTGTTTTGAAATGCTTGCTGTTTTTTTTTTTTTCAGTTTCTGCTTTTATTAACTTGCTGTTTTTTATTTTTTGTTCTGTTTTCTTTGCTGTTTTTTGTTTTTTTGATGCTAGTTTTTATGCCTAAACAAGTTAATATGAATGTATAGAATATGAGAATTGCTTGTACTTACTAAGAATCATTGTCATTGCCATTGAATTCACATTTTCACTTCATGATACCATAATCAAGTGATTAAGCAACCAAAACAATTGAATTTGAGCATACTTAGAAAATTAGTGGAGACTACCATTGTGAGATCTTTGAGCTTGATTTCCTTTCTTTCTGAGTGATCTCCTTGTTTCTACTCTCAAACACTCATCACTTTGTTCTTAATTGCATAATCTCTTTCTATTTACATTGATGTTTAAAGAACCATATCTATTGGATGCTCTTGATTTAGTGTGTAATTGTTTATGAGATGTGATATAGGCTATGTGTGTTTTAGATCCTAAAGGCCCTTTTTTCCCTGTCCACATTGCAACCTCCCTAAGCCCCTTGGAAGCCAAACACTTAGCCGTTTTGTTCTTCACCTACAATATGACTTAACCAAGTTTTGAACCGTTCATAATGGCTACACCTTATAATCCAAACTTGTGTCAAGGTTGCATCAAATGAGATTCATGGTGAGGAGGAAATATGTTGATGTTTTTTGCTACTTATACTCATGTGATGGAAGTATATTTGAATGGAAAAGCTCGTTCGTTTATTTGTAAAGTGAGGAAGTTATTGCATGATCTTAGCTCAGCTTATCTATAAAAAAAATGCATCAAGTTCATTAGTGAAAAGAAAAAAAAGAAAAAAAAAGAAAAAAAAAAGTAAAAAAAGAAAAGAAAGAAAATTTGTGATTAGAAAAAAAAAAAGGAAAGCAATGAACTTAGAGTTGAGTCAAGTGAGCCAAGTTCCTCAATTAGAGCATTTTTGTGAGCTTAAGCACGGTTTCATCTAGACTCAAGGTCCGAGTCATGACTTCTCATGCCTTGATGCGGTTTAGGTTCTTTGAATTCCAACTTTCCTTTCTAAACTCATGAACCTAGCCCCATTATAACCCTGAAATGAAGACCTATTGATCTTGTGAATGGTTATGCAAAGGATTAAGGTACGTATCTCTGTTCTTAAACTTCAATTCCTTCGTGAGATCATATTTTCAGATAAAGTGCTGTTCTTCATTGAAATTCATATGCGATTAACTTGATTGTCTTTACATAAACTCTTCACATATGCTTGCTGAGTGAAAGCCTTAGGATTCTTGAGTGTATTGAGTGATGCCTAGTGAGGATTAGAGTCGAGGCGAAATCTTTCTAGGGTGCTTAGATGACGTTGTTTTCTAGTTTGATCATTTGGGATATTGGTATAAACACTTGACACCTTGAGTTCACGGTTATGACATGTTTCTTGGTTTTTGTGAGTTTGTGAGTTTGTTTTCTATTCTTGATTCTTATTAATTTGTTGATGCATGATTTCTAACATCTTTTGTGTTAAGTAAAACGTTTGTGGGTATCGTGCTGCTATAACCCTCAGGAGACAAAACTCCTTCTACTAGGTGAACCTAGAGGTTTAAATGCTTATCTTAATTAGATTGAGTATTTTGTTTTTGTGTTTTGCTTGAGGACTAGAAAAATATAGGTTTGGGGGTATTTGATAAGTCATAATTTGTGCATGTTTTATCCATGATTTAATACCCTTTTACGTATGTTTTGTTAATATTTCGTTCTATGAAATTGGATAAAATAATATATTTTGTGATAAATGTGTAGATCCAATAGAGCTTGGAATTATGAGAATTTGAGCGAAAGAATCATCTAAATCGGAGTTGAAATGAAGAAGTTATGAAGGAAAGTAGATTGCATAAGAAGGCTCTGCAGCTTTAATTCCGGATTTTCCTCCTCTTTTAGGTTAATTTCAAGTTCCTTCCACATTTATTCTCCATATTATATAGGGATTTTAGTCCTACTTCATTTTATATTCTTATTTTGAATTCTTTTACTTGTAGGAAAGGTTTTAATTAGATTTCTTAATTAATTAGGAAGTCTTTTCCTTATAGAATTTAATTAAAAACTCCTATTTTTAAGAATTTTACTTATTCTCTTATAAATAGGGGCATTAGGGTTTATTGTAGGGGGGCTGAATTTACCTCTTGAAGGTCTCCGAAACTCTGTCAAAATTCGTACTTCAATCCATGTTCTTAGTTTAGAGTTTTGTAATTTAATTCAAGCACTCTTTATAATTCAAGCATCTTCAAATTCAGCACGTCTACCTTGAGGGAGTTTTCCTTCATCTCTTTTATTCATTGTCCTTTTATTATTTCTTGCTTTATTTATATTTTTGCACCTTGAAATTATGTCCTTGTTTTATTCAATAATATTTTAGTAGTGTAATTAGGGCTAGGGTTACTTGAAGCCCTAGCCATGTTAGTTCATGTTTGATTTCTGGCTCTTGATTTTGATTGCTATGTATGCCTGGATTTGTTGGATTACTGCGCTTCATGAACTCAATTTATGCTTATAAGCTTAGCTACCTTATTTGTGTATAATTGTCAATGTAATTACTCGACGAATCACCTCGATGTTTGTGTTCACCCTGCAATTTGTAGCATCACATTTAAGAGGGGGAATCTTATTCGTAATCTGAACTCATGACTGCCTAGGTCTGCACATCACTTTTCTAGGGACAGTGTAGTGTCATTAAATCTTCTTCATGTTTCATGCATTATCACGCACCATTAGTAATAGTTTTTTAAGGGCGGGCACATCACGCTTAAACATGCAATCTAAGAGAAGATAATATGTGTGGGGTGAATCTTAGCCGGACCCCTGCACATGCACTTAATTCAGATACATGCATAGTAATCTAATCAAGGAAATCTAACGGAATTATAATTGGTAAAGGTGGATAGAAACCCTAGCTCGACTTAGTTAGTTATTATTAGTTAATTTATTTCATTCATAAAACGTAACAAACCCCCATTGCATTTTAATTACTCCACTTAAGTCAATTGAGTTAAAACAAATTGGATATTATTGAGCAAGTCTTTGTGGGATCGACCTTTGCTTGCATCTATACTATCTACATGTCTTGTGCGCTTGCAAAGTTTATTACACGTAGAAGTTTTTCCTAGTACATCTTTTGTGTTTGATAAAATCTCTATCAGGAGTATTGTGACTAACGAAGGATTCAAAGAGGGTGTTAGACCCTATGACCTGAAATCTATTAGTTAGCTGAGGGAGAACATGTGAGGATCCTAGGTGGATCGGGATTGTGATGTTGTGGACTTTGGGCTTTATGACGATCTAGGATCGTGATGTTAATAGGTGGGTGACTTGGAGATGGATCTGGACAGTGATCTTGTCGATCAGGGTAGGTAGAGAGTTTATTGCACTGTTTTGGATAATTGGATATGTGGATGTTGGGACTGAACTTCTTTTCGAGGTAAATCCCATATGGTATATTAATCGAACGAGTAGGTGTATGACCGGGTCAGATTTGGTCAGCCTTAGATGTATGCATGATGGGTTTGGCTTCCTTTTGAAGTCAATGGAATATGAGTTAGTAATCGTTTAAACAGGTAACTGTTAGGTTCAGATTTGGTGCGTCTCGATAGACGTGGGTGAGATTGGATGCCCAATTGGTGTGAATGGGTACGCCTTGGTGGGCGTGATTCAGATTGGTATGTATTGAATTACGTGATTGGGAGTAGACGTATTGATGCTGGTCGGGTGACTAGGGGACTTGGAATGGACGCGGAATTGGGAGTGTATGGCCTGTCTCATGTGAGATTGGACAGATGGACTCAAGAATTGAAACATAGTTGGCTACGATCTAGGTTGTAGGTTGTTTAGTGGATGGATGTACGTACCCTGTACGTTGTTCAAGGAATGATACTGGGCAGGCTTATGGTACCTGGTGGCGGTATATAGGATATACCAGGGGTACGTTGGTGAGCGTGTTGGTAGTCGGCTTAGTCTCGATACCATTGGATTCGTTGAGGACGTGAACTAGACATTGGATACTGTGCACTAGGTCAGGGTGATTCTGATGGGTCCAGTTACAAGTAGGTCGAGTGAGATGTCGGAAGTGTATACTCAGGTTGAGTGAGTTGGTGGTTAGTGTAACCACAAGTAAGTATAGTGTCAGTTTTGACTGGCGACTGTCAAGTGGTGACAGTTTGGCGGGATGTTTCAACGTGGATCGATGAGCGATATTTGGTGACTCCCAGTGGGAGCAGACGTCAGGATAAATTGGGATTGAGAAAGGAACCGTCAAGTTGATTGTGTCAGCGAAATGGTAGAACTGTCGGGTGGTATCAACTTGGAACACGTGATCAGTTGTACTCGACGTGGTCCAGTGTAATCGTTGCATCGTAAGTATTGGTGGAACGTCTTGGTGCAGACAAGTATTGTGTTGACTAGTGGGTGTACTAGTGTACACGTGATATAAGGCCGAACTTGTTTTCTCCAAGGTGGATGCGAAATCGATATAGTTGGAATTTCGAGGACGATATTAATTAAGGGGGGAAGGTTATAACGACCCGTCCTGAATTTCAGAATTAGATTAGTGACTCATGGAGGATTAGTGAGAGTAATCAGTGATTAGTTGAGTGAAATCGGACGGACGGTGCAAAATGACTGTTTTGCCCTTGGTCGTGGGCAAAATGTTGACTTTTAACTCGGGGAGTCAAATGTACGAGGATCGATGATCGTGACGTGGATCAAAACGTCATGAGTCCGTAAATAAGCGGCACGTCGAAATCGAACGTCGGACAGAAAAGTAATGGTCACGCGAAGTTAAATTGAAGAATGCACGCATTTTGAGGTGGAAAATACATGGCTAAATCTAATTGGTTGACTTAATAATGTGGGACCCTTGGATGAGTGACAAGTTTCACTCATCCCATTGGTTATTATCCCTAAAAAGTGGATCTTAATCATGATTGGTGGGTTTTGTTTTAAAATAGTATTATTTGAATTATTTTATAATTTCCTTCACCCACTCTCTCCCAATCTCAGCCATCCATTCCCTCACACCCCCCAAATTCACCATCCATTCATCTGATCATCACCACCTAAACCTCACCTTCTTCTTCATCGATCAAACTTCACCATTACCACAAAACCATGAACCCCAACTTCTCACACACCCTCAAATCCTCACCTATCACCCTTTGTGTTTGAACGAAAGTTGGAGTGTGAGGGCAGACAAACTGAATGGTGTCAACGACGATGACCGTCGTGGAAGGCGGCGGTGGCTAGGAACCGAAACCAGAACTCTGTTTCTGGGTTCAAACTGGTAGGATGGTGTTCGGGGATAGTCGAACGCGTTGAGTGATAGGAGGAGGTTTCTGAAGTTGAGGCGATCGTGGTGGCGGTCACGGCGGTGCACGACGACGACTGTGAGTTCGAAACCGTGAGTACCCTATTTTTGTTCTTAAATGGCATATTCGAGTCTAGCTCTTGTTGAACGTTTTTAACAATGGAATGGCTTTCAGGTGATCGTAGGAATTGATTAGGAACAGAAACCGTGGAGGAAAATAGGTCGACAATTCTTCGACCCCAAGCTATGATCTTTGGCCTATTTTCTTTGTTTTGAAATGGTAGGATGATAGGAATGGGAAGGACGAACATGTTGGGATAGAAAGGATTGAAAATGGCTGAAAAATGAGAGAGAACCGGCCTCGTTGGTTCGGTTAGATCGGATTTACAGTGAATCAGCCGGACCGGGTCTATCGCGAGGTAGGGGATGAACTGTAGCTAGGCGCGTGGCCTTCACGCGCAGCCCCTTTGGGCAGCACATGGGGGCGCGTGAAGCATAATTTTAGTGGGGGGGGGGGGGGGGGGGGGTTCAACACATGAAATCATCCTTTCGATGTAACGAATATTTTGGGACTAGTTTCGTGTCAATCAGATATCGTTTAGATATAGTTCGGGATGTCCGAAGGTTGAGTGTAACGACCCGTCCCCGAAATCGGGATTAGATTAGTGGTTAATGACGGATTAGTGAAGTTAATCGGTGATTAGTTAGGTGATTTCGGACGAACGGTGAGAAATGACGGTTTTGCCCCTAGAATGGGTAAAATGTTAACTTTTAGTTCGGGCCGTCAAATGGACTTTGACCGATGACTGTGACGTAGTTCGTGACGTCACGAGTTCATAGACAGATGGTACGTTTGATTCCAACATTCGAGGAAAAAGTTATGATGTTTGAAATTTCAAGGGTATTTTGGTAATTTGGTTGATAAGGGACAATTTATTGACTTTTTCTACGACAGGTCTTTTTCACATAAATTGAGGACTGTTAGGTAGGTCTCGATCCCCTGAATGAAACGACAGACGGCATATGTCAATTGGAGTTCGGACGACATAGTTACGGGTCTAGGAACATGAGGGGCAAAATGGTAATTTGGACATTAGGGGCAAAATGGCCTTTTGGAAACCTTTGAAATGTGTGAGCAATTAGATGGGGACATCTGTCCCTAAGGGATTGGATATTTTCACCAGATGAAGGGAGATGTGGACACTTGCCCCCTTTCTAGTTGGTTCCAGCCCCTTCGCACATTGGATCAATTTAAAACAAGGTAGGGCCGTGTAGTCGTGCATTCTGTTTTCAGTCGAGGAGAAGAGCTCAGTGCTGGTTGTGTGTGTGACTGGGTGAAAATCAGTGTGAACTGTGGTTTGATCATATTGTGAGTGACGTGGGGAACAGAGAGACTAGAGAGGAGGAACATGGTGGTGCCACATTGTTTAGCCGTCACGGACGGTGGCCCTGAACCTGTGAAACAGAGCAACGGTACACGACTTCCACCCAATCACTCTCAAAGGAGAGTCCTTGCTCCTGAGTTCTGAAGGGAAAAGTGAGAAGAAGGTTGATTAATGACAAAGGAGACCATGACGGAGGACCAGAGGGAAGGTAAGTCAACCTCTGTAACCTTTGTTTCCCTGTCTCTGTTTAAACATGGTGGTCTGGGATTTATTGGTTAATATTGGGTTTGGTTGATTAATTGAGTTTCTGGAGACTGAGTCAAGTCTACTGGACGTGAAATCGAGACCTGAGGTGGTCTATGGCAGCCGGGAATGAAGCTCGAAGATGGCCGATCTGTTCTTGATCGGGAAGGTAAATTTCTGGACCTAGACTTCCTGTTTTAAGATTGTAGATGGAGTCTATAGGATGGGACGAAGCTAAGGGTTGAAACAGAATCGCAATCGAGTTGGAAATGACTAAAAACTGTGAGCGCTGGTTCAATTGGACCGGGCCGGTCTGGACCGGTCTGAACTAGTCTGGCTGGAGGTTGACGATGATGAATAGTACCGGCGTGTGTGGGCGCGTGGAGCCTCTTTTGGGGAAGTTTTCAACACAACTTTTAAAGTATTCAATGTAACGAATATTTTGGGACTAGTTTCGAGTCGATCGGACATCGTCTTGATATGTTTCGGGATGTCCGAAGGTCTTAAAACTAGGTTAAAAATAGTTAAAAATTTGGGAAAATTACGGGGCTTTAATAGAAGCATTATGAAGTAGTTAGTGACCTTATTATCAGATTTGGATAGGTTCGGGAAAGTCGGTGATAGTGGATTAGCCCAGAAAGCGGAATTTCACACGTATCGAGGCGGCGACGCTAATGGTCTGTGAGTGGACTTTACTTTCTAACTTATGATTCATGCATAAATGTTTTTATATGTTTTCTATACGTGATTTCTATGTTTATGATATAATCTTGATGATTTACGGTTTTGCATGTATTTCGAGATAATTACGTATTTGCACGTTTTACGAGGTTATGATTTATATTATGATTTGATCATGGTTTTGGTGATTTGATTTTGGGCTTTTCATATGATTTTATTTCAATGATTTATAAGAGATTTTGGAAAAGTGATTTCGGTCTTGAAGCATTGTTCATAAAAGGAATTTCGACAAACGTGATTTTGGGTTTTGGAACTGGGTTTTAGAAATGATGATTCGAGATTGGGTTTGAAACTTGAAAGTGAATTTCTGGATTTGGGTTCGGAATGATGATTCCGGATGCTAGCTTACGGAATCATGATTGCAAATTCGGATATGGATTTTCTATGATTTTCACTTGGTTTTGGGTTTAAAGACCCGTTGAAACTTAGTTTTGGATTTAAAGACCCGGATGTGGCTCGATCTGGTTTTGAGTTTAAAGACTCGGTTGATTGATGATGGGAGAGGGCCCTGGATTGATATTTTTTGAGTTTAAAGACTCGGTTATTGTGATATCCCCTGAGGCCCGTTGATTGTGTTTTGAGTTTAAAGACTCGTTGATATCCCAGGAAGGCCTGATTATGCGCATGTGTTTTGAGTTTAAAGACTCGACGCGCTTGAGATTCAACAACTTGATTGATTGTTGTTTTACTTTGGTTTTTCACTGGTTTTCAGATGTTTTGGGCTGTGGCCCAGATGATTTGGAATTTGTGGATTTTGTGGATTTTGGGCTGAGTTCCCGTACTTTGATGAGGATTTATGATTTTGAGCTGAGGCTTTGGATTTGAGTTAAGGATTTGAGAAAAAGAAATGATTCCGGTTTTCATTGATGGTTTTCTTATCTTGGATATGAAATGGTTTTATGAAAAGGTTTTCATATGCATGCATTGGTTTTTTGCGTGGAGGGTATAAATGTACTTTTCTATAACCTGTTTTCAGAATGTATTGTTTATTTTGTCCACTCACAGTCTTTTATGTTTTTCGATACCCTTCAGGTTGTTGCGGTGCAGGCTGTTGGTAGAGAGAGACGGAGACATCACATACGCGATCCACAGTAAGTTCTGCGCACTCTGGGACATCGGAAGGTGGATTTGGTACTTGGGTCTGGTATCCCTTGTCCAGCTTGCGTGTTACATGGAGGTTGGACGACGGTTTAGCCTTCGTGTCGCATGTAAGTTAGACGGGAGCATGACTTATCCCTTAATCCCGGGGGATTGAGTGTCAAATTGGTATCAGAGCTGGATTTGTACGCTCTGCATGAGGTTTTAGCTCCCAGAGTATATGGTTTGTCGATTAGCGTGTTGTGATACTACTGTGGATGTGATGTCTCAACGTAAAACAGCCCGTCATCAAACTGGATACGCGATTGTTAGCAAGTAGTCGTACGATAGTTAAGGGCTTAGTTGGTGGCGAGATCACTAGTGGTTGAGTGTTTGTCGCTGATACGCGGTGTGGAGTGTGATACTTGTTGTAACGACCTGTTCCAGGAATCGGGAATATATTAGTGATTAATGATTGATTAGCGAGGTTAATCAGTAATTAATTGGATGATTTTTAGACAGACGGTGCGAAATGACGATTTTACCCCTAGAATGGACAAAAATGTTGACTTTTTATTCGGGCGGTCAAATGGACTTTGACCGATGACCGTACCGTAGTTCGTGATGTCACGAGTTCACAGACAGGTGGCACATCCGATTCCGAAATTCGAGGAAAAAGTTATGACGTTTGGAAGTTTGAGGATATTTTGGTAATTTAGTTAAAAAGGGGCAATTTGTTGACTTTACATACGACAAGATATTTTCACGAGCTTCAAGGACCATTAGATAGGTCTCGATGCCCTGAATACAACGACAGGCGGCAGATGTCATTTGAAGTTTGGGAGATAGAGTTACGGGTCTAGGATTACGAGGGGTAAAATGGTAATTTATGTAATTAAGGGTAAATTGGTCATTTCCTACATTGGGATTTGTGCCCAGTGACCATGGGACACTTGGCCACCTCAGGATTGGTGCCCACCCAGATCGGGACACATGTCCCCCATTGGAAGCTTGTGGAAGCCTCTTCCCTCACCGCCTCACAATTTTCACGCGGCTTTAATTTAAAGGTGCACGATCATAGGAAGGAAAAACAGGGGACAAAGAGTTTGTGACAATTCAAACCCCCTCAAGTATCCTCAAATGGTTATGCCGTGTGAACAAAAATGAAAGGATAGACATTAAGGATTGCGGTGGTGACACCGTGATGAGCAGCCATGTACGGTGGCCATGGACTGGTGGACTGAACCGTGAAAGCTTGTTTGGAAGCTGAAATCGTACCAGTGATTCTAGCCATCATTAATCATTTTTGTATGTGGGTTGAGTTGCTGGAGGCTTTGTGAGTCGAAGAAGCACCCTTTTGAGGCTTGAGGTGGACGGTAAGGTTGAAAACCAATAAGAGCTCAGTTTGAATTCGATTATGGTAAGTTTTCCTCTATAGAATAATAATCGTGTTGGTTGATTGGAAGTTGTTTCTAGGAGTTCCAGGAAAGGTTTAGGATCGAGAACAGAGAATAAGGACGGCTGGAACCATGGAACCACGTTGGAGGAAAGTTGGTGGTTGTAGGATGATCAGGCAGGTATCATTCAGGCCCTATTTTCATGCTATGAGGTTATAGATCAATAGGAAATCACATAAGGAATCTATAGGACTAAAAATGGGAGGAGTTGAAGTTGACTTGGATGAGAAATAACGTCGAACCGTCCACGCCGGTTCAGTTGAATCGGCCAGACTATTGGACCGGTCTGAATCGGTTGAACACGGGTTGAAGACAATGAATAGTGCTAGAGCGTGGCTCCCACGTGCAGCCCCTTTGGGCGGCGCGTGAGGGGCCCTTTTGGGAAAGCTTCCAACACAACTTTTAAAGTATTCGATGTAACGAACATTTTGGCGCTGGTTTCGAGTCGATTAGACATCGTCTCGATATGTTTCAGGATGTCCGAAGGTTTTAAGGCATGGTTAAAAATAGTTAAAATTTATGAAAAATTACGAGTCTTTAGTAGAAGCATTGTGAAGTAGTTAGTGACCTTGTTATGGGATTTAGACAGGTTTGGGAAAACCAGTGATAGTGGATTAGCTCGGGAAGCGTAATTACGCGCGTATCGAGGCATCAACGTAAATGGTTTGTGAGTGGACTTTGCTTTCGAACTTATAATGCATGCATATAGGTTTTTATATGTTTTCTATATGTGAGTTCTTTAATTGTGAATTGATCTTGATGATTTGCGGTTTTGCACGAATTTCGAGATCATGACGTAATTGCACGTTTTACGAGGTTTCGATTTCTATTGTGATTTGATCATGGTTTTAATGATTTGATTTTGGGATTTGAAATATGATTTGATTTCAAGGATTTGAAATGGATTTCGGAAAAGTAATTTCAGGCTTGGAGCCCTGTTCAAGTGATTTCGAAAACGAGATTTCAGTTTTGGAACTGGATTTCGGAAACGATGTTTCGGATTTGGTTTTGGAACTTGAAAGAGAAACTCTGGATTTGGGTTCGAGATGATGGTTCCGGATGCTAGCTTATGGAATAATTATTGCGAATTCGGATATGGATTTTCTATGGTTTTCACTTGATTGAAAAATGGTTTTGGGTTTAAAGACCTGGAAAAAGAAAAAGAAAAACCGCTGGATCTGGTTTTGAGTTTAAAGACTCGGTTGATTGACGGGGGGAGGGCCTTGGATTGATATGTTTTGAGTTTAAAGACTCGGTATATCTTTTGAGTTTAAAGACTCGGTTATGATACCCCCCAAGGCCTGTAGATTGTGTTTTGAGTTTAAAGACTCGTTGATATCCCGAGAAGGCCTGATTATGCGCATGGTTTTGAGTCTAAAGACTCAGACGCACGTGAGATCCAACAACTCACATGATTGATGTTTTTCACTGGTTTTCAGATGTTTTGGGCAGTGGCCTGGATGAATTGGATTTGATGAGTTTTGGGGCTGAGTTCCCGTACTTTGAGATTGATTTGTGATTTTGGGCTGAGGCCGTGGATTTGAATTGCGGATTTGAAGAAAGAAATGATTCTGGTTTTCATTGATGGTTTTGGATATGAAATGGTTTCATGAAACGAATGTTATATGTATGCATTGGTTTTAAAATAGAGGGTATAAATGTCTTTCTGTTAACTGTTTTCTGAAATTACTATTTATTTTTGTCCACTCACAGTCTTTTCATGTTTTTGATACCCTTCAGGTTGTTGTAGTGTGGGCTGTTGGTCGAGAGAGACGGAGACATCACACACGCGATCCACAGTAGAATCTGCGCGCTCTGGGAAATTCGGACGTTTTGAACGGTGTGTTTGGAAATCCCTTGTTCGACTTACGTGTCACATGGAGGTTGGACGTCGGTTTAGCCTTCGTGTCATGCGTAAGTTAGATGAGAGCATGACTTAACCTTTAATCCCGGGGGATTGAGGGTGGGTCGTGTTACTTGTCGGCTTAGGGTCGGAGTAGTTAGCATGCTTGGCAGTGGTTTTGATCGATAGTTGGTCGACTGGTCGGCATGTGGAGCCAATGACAGCCTATTGAGCTGGGAGGTACATGTGGGCCAAGGAGTCCAGTTGATAGTGGCTTGTTGGGCCGGATTGCTCTTAGATGACGATAGTATGGGTTGGTTTTGTGCGGCTACGAGTAGCCGGATGTCTAGAGTTGAGGGATTCCCCCTTGCTATGGTTACTAGTTGACGTTTGTGTGTAGATGTTACGTTAAGGGTGTTCTTAGCCGGGTGTGACGACCCGAGGGGTGAGGTTGTTGTGAGCTAGTGGATGCCGTGGGCTTTTGATAACCCTAGTGATGATTTGAGGAACCCTGTTGTGAGGGCTAGCTTGTCACTGTGAGTACCTATGTGAGAAACCCCAGAGTAAGTGCTTAATCTGGAAAACCTGAGTTGGGGTTTGTGGTTAGTTGGTGGTTGTGGCTTAGGCTAATTTAAGGCCAGATTGGAAATGGTGTTGTTGGACGCAATCGAGGTTTTGTATGGCTAGGTGGATGACTCGGGTCGAGTCCAATGAGCTTGTGGAGATTGGTTGGCTTGACCCAACCAGTAGTGTCGAGTGCGGTGAAGTGGATTTGGTTGTGGTCTCATCTAGATTCCGTGGAGCGTTGAGTTGCTTCGAGTTGTGGAATCTAAGGGAGGTCTGTTTCCCCGGCCCGAGAGTAGATTAAGGATTTTGGCTCGGTATGAGCAAAAATTAAGGATTAGTGTATTGTGGACCCTAGATCGGATATGATGTGCCACGAGCTGGGATGCTTGTAATGGTACGATGGGCACATCGTGAGTTGAGGCTGTGACCAGGCGTGAGGTGCCGGTGTCTGGTAGGAGCCACTAACCGAGCTGGGACGAACGGTCAGGATGCTGTTAGTTTGATCAGAGTAGCTCAGTGGAGGCGCGGTGGACCTATGCTTCGTGTTGGATTGGGCTAGGTTAGAAAACCCCGGACGTGAAGCCCATTTAGTTACGTTATCAGGCCAGAGGCCCAATTGGTTCGTGAAGTTGATTTTGGATTTGAAAATATGGAATCGGGCTAGAGGCCCATTTGATTTACCAACTCTCAGACTTGGAGTCCATTTGATTTAATAAGGCATCGGGCACGAGGCCCAGTTGTTTTACACAATCGGGCATGAGGCTCAATTGGTTCATACAATCGGGCACAAGGCCCGGTTGGTTTAAGCAATCGAGCACGAGGCCCAGTTGATTTACGTAATCGGGCATGAGGCCCAGTTGGTTTACAAAATCGGGTACGAGGCCCAGTTGGTTTACCAAATCGGGCCTGAGGCCCATTTATGGTTTACGTTTGTTATTTCAGGTCGGGGACCCATAAATGGATTTCTAGTTTTATGACGGTTTATGGGGACTGGGCATGGATCCTTTGAAACGTTTGAAAGGTTTTAAGAATGATTACAAAATGGTTTTTCATATACCATTCTTTATATTATGGATTGTCACCTCCGGGGAGGGTCGTTGGCCTGGGTGGACCCCCGGAGTAATTACAGAGCACTAACTGAGTGGAGTCGCCCTCGTTGGGTGACAGGACCCATCCTAATTCCCCCGGGATTAACGCGGGATGACCCTGCTCCCGTCTGACACGAAGTGTCAGACAAGGGATATTTCCGACCTTTGCCCTCCCGGGCTATCAGAGTACGCCAGGATCTAGAGGAGGCATGTGATATCTCGGTCTCTGCTATAGTCCACATCCGATATAACCCTGAAGGGCAGTCAAAACATTAAAAGCTATGAGTGGACAAAACAACCATTTTATAAAAACATTTCGTAAGAAGACATTTGTACCCTTCACTAAAAAGCATGCATGCATTCGAAAAGCATTTATCTAGAGAAACCATAGGTGGGAACTAAGCCCAAAACCAAGATTGAAAGAACCATAATGAAAACGACCATACAGGCCACTGCCCAAATCCAAAAGGGACTCAGCGCAAATCACAAGAAACCAAACATAAGGGCAACTGCCCAAAACCTGTGTAACCACACATATCACATAACATATATATATATATATATATATCATATATCATATATACATATAATTCACACAACCAATCCTGTCACGGTTTCCAAAGCTACGCGCGTACTACCCGGGGTCTCAAACCCAAGTCTTTCAGGTACCAAGTCAATGTCCGAAGACCAATGACCAGCCCTGAGGTTATAGTACAAGCCTTCCTGAGAGTAAGGAACCCAACTGGGGCGACTCCACTCAGTCGGTGCTCCGTGACTAATCCGGGGTCCACCCAGGCCAACGACCCTCCCCGGAGGAGATAGAACAAGTAAGGGAAGGTATATGAACATATATATACATAACATAAACATTCATGCCCAGTTCCCCTGAATCGTCATGATCCATAACATCCATTATATTCATATACATATAGACAACATCCTCCATGACCGGTTCCAATAAACCATCATGTACCACAATTGCCTGACAAAGGTTCATGCCGGTTCCCATAAACCATCATGTACCACAATGACCTTTCCAGAGTTCATGCTGATTCCCATAAACCGCCATGAACTTGGAAATCCATCTAGGGTCCTTGACCCGAAATCATCAGTGTAAAACAACTGGGTCTCGTGCCCGAACATATGACTCAACTGGGCACCGTGCCAGATATCTGAGGGTCAGTCACGACTCCGATCATAGTGATGTGTGCAACCATCCATCCAGGACCGCCCTCAATCCTGGTATGTCGCCGTGAACGTATCAACCGACGCGACCACCACAAGATCATGGTGCACTCATCACCGATCGATATCCTGAACCGTCAGCACTCCAAAGTCGAGCCTCCCCAGGCTGCCCGACCACGAATCGTGCATCGTGACCTCTCCGGAAGGAACACATCCCAATCCGGAGGCGAGCGTCGTATCGTCGATCACCGTGCACATAGCACCCGCCTCGACCACGATTTAGACCCGAAGGTCGTAAATAGTGTCATATGCCCGAGACCAAACCAAATGGGTCTCATACGTGAGTTTATCCTTTTAGAAATCCAAAACCATTCCATTTAAACCAATAAAGAAATACAGACCCGTATAGGCACCGTATACGGCCAAAACCTCGAAATATGTGCCTATACGTAACCACACATCCAAATGCACTCATGGCATCACAAACAAGTATTTAAAACATATAATAAACATTTATGCATGCACCAATTTAGAAAACAAGGTCCACTCACAGACCGTCCGAGCTGTCGCCTCGATTTGCATGCCGTACGGCTCTCCCGAGCCAATCGTTATCACCGGGACTCCCAAACCTGTCCAAATTGTAATAGAATGTTACTAACTACCTTATTAACCTCCTACTAAAGCCCCGTAATTTTTCGGTATTTTTAACTATTTTTAAACTCGATTCGAAACCTTCCGACATCCCGAATTAGTTTCTATTTGCCCCTTTTGAACCATAATTACCCCGAATCAGACATCCTGGTCAAAAAGTCAACTATTTGCCCCTTTTGAACCATAATTACCAAATTGCCCATAAACTTTTGAACGTCATAACTTCCTCCTCGAATGTCGGAATTGAACTTGCCACCTGTCTATGAACTCGTGACGTCCTAAGCTACGTTACAGTCATTAGTCAAAGTCCATTTGACCGCCAAAATGAAAAGTCAACGTTTTACCACGACTAGGGGCAAAACGGTCATTTTTCATCGTTCGTCCGATTTCGCCTAACTAATCACCGATTGACCTCACTAATCGTGATTAGTCACTAATCTAATCCTGGAATTAGGGACGGGTAGTTAAAACCTTCCCTCCTTAATTAATTTCCTCCTCGAAATTCCAACCAACCTAATTCCTAACCGTTCTTCCCTCCTTAATTAGTTTCGTTCTCGAAACTCCAACTATTCTGATTCCACATCCACCTCGTGGAAATAATTCTATCTCATGACACGTGTACACTCGTACACCAACTAACCAGAATAATACTCGTCTGCAACCAGACGTACCACTAACACTCACGTCGTATCGACTACACTCGACCACGTCGAATGACTGTAATCGTACGTTCCGAACTGACACCACTTGTCAAATCTACCATTTTGTTGACACAAACAACTCGAAGGTTCCTTTCTAAATCTTAATCTATCCTGCAATCTACTCCCACCGGGAGTCACCAAATCTCACTAACCGATCCACGCTGACACCTTCGACAACTATCACCACTTGACAGTCGCCAGGCGAAAACTGACACTATACTCCCTCGTGGTTACACTAACCACCAACTCACTCAACCTGAGTAAACATCTACCAACAGTTCACTCGACTTGTGTGTAACTAGACCCATCAGAAATACCATGACCCAGTATATAGTATCCAATGTTCAGTTCACGATCTCAACAATTCCAATGGTATCGGAACTAAGCCGATCACCAACACATTCACCAAAATACTACTAGTATAACCTATATAACGTCACTAGGCACGACAAGTCTGCCCAGTATCGTACCTCGAATAACGTACAAGGTATGTACATCTACCCTCAGCTTACCACAACAACAACGACGACCTAGGTTGTAGGCAATCACGTTTCTATAATGGAGTCCATTTGTTCAATCCCGGACTAGACAAATCGAAACTCCAACCCATCATTTATTTTCAAATCCGAATTCGAATCCGCAATTTCGTAAGAAATCCCAAATTCAAACCCAAAATTCATATCCATAACCATGTCCAAATCCGAATCCGAAATCATTATTCCATAAGCTAGCATTTAGAATAACCATTCTGAACCCAAATCCATAAAAGGAAATCCACTGTCAAGCTCCAGAATCAAATCCTGAATCGTCACCCAGAATCCGATTCCAAAACCCAAATCCAGAAATCCTTTCAAGTTCCAAAATCAAATCCTGAATCGTCATCCAGAAAAAAGATTCCAAAACCCGAAGTTTCGTTCTCGTCTACCGAGACGCACCATATCTGAACCTATCGAATATCAGTTTAAACGATTACACATTACCTTCGATTGACTTCATAGGAAAGCCAATCACAACATCCACGCATTGCTAAGGCTGACCATATCTGACCACGTCGGAAAAATACTCACCTGAGTATTATATCGTACGGGATTCACTTCGAAAAGAAGTTCAGTCTCATCATCCTCAACTCAAACTATCCAAGTAAGAGCGATAAACTCTCAACATATCTGGATCATCAAGATCATGATCCAGATCCATCACTACGTCAACTGACCATAGACGTCACGATCCTCGATCGTCACGGCGCCTAAGGTCCTCAACCATTTCCCACATCTAAATAGATTAGCCAACGACGAGACGCGTAGAGACTGTAGGTTCTCACTGATTACCTCGTATCGATCCTTGTCATTCCACTGAGGAAAATCAAGGATGATCCATGATAATGACAACAAAATTCATCCTACGTGAATACAACCAAAACTCATTGCATTCACCACTTCACGTAATCCAACATAATCTGCCACCAAGCAGAACATGAGAAATCTCAGTCACCAAACTTCGATATACTTACTCCACCTGATGACCCAAGACAAATCACGGGTCCACCAACCAATACACGATCGGTGTACTAGTGGCAACCAACAACATCTACCATCACCAATCATGGTAGAACCTGAGAAGTCACCCAAAATGACTTCGAAATACCCATTACCAATGCGGAAAACCGGCATTCCACTCGTCACCTCAATCGCGACCTCTCGCGATTCCAAAGTTCCATCCAGATTGGAAACAACATACTCAGACATCAACCACGTGTCCCCTAACCAATTTAACTCAATTTGAGATCCACTCTGAGACCACAGATACCGAACATATGCCCATTATGATGGATGTGACTCAACGTCATCACAATCACCAGTATCAGCACCCGCGCTAGTACCAGTATCATCACAACAGCAGTAGCACGACAACCAACTAGGTATAACCGATTACCACAACCTCGACTGCAAGTGCAATCCCAACGCTAAAACTGACAAGACTAGGCCTACTAACGGCCTCAACCCGAATAGTCGTCACAGTCAAATCACTCGCCAACTCACCTTCTCACCTTTCCGAACCATACAACCTAATGTAGGGTTCCACAATCACGCCCTAGGGTTTCCTCGAACCCAACTGTTAACTGCCAACTGCAGTACACTCCACGAATTGACCGACTCCGCGGTCTTGGCATCGTAAGGACGTCAATCCAATCCTACAGTCAAATCAACTAGGATTCCACGAATTCGGCTGCTCCCAATAGCAGTAAATCCATTCAACTCAACAAAATCTGATCATCGAATGATCACAAAGTCCAACCAGTCGTCGGAACCGATCCTACGACATCGTGAAAGACGATCCCAAATAACCGTCACACGATCACAACTCTCAAGTACGAATACGTTAATCCTTCCGTAGGGTCCCACACTGTCATCCACAACAGAACTATGGCAATCCCGGCATCAAGTGCCAAACCAAGACATACCACGATACAATCCTACTAACTATCATACCGGCACCCCAACATCAGGTTGATAACAAACTGTAGCCCATTGAGATATCACATCCTCGACCTGCGTACATACTCCAAGAGCTACACGGTTGCTCGAATAGAGACAACCCCGCTCTGATATGAGCTAACTGAGCTTCGATAAGCTAGCCTCGCTCTGATACCACGTTGACAAGACCCATCCCAATCCCCCCTGGATTAACGCGAGATGACCCTGCTCCCGTCTGACACGAAGTGTCAGACAAGGGATATTTCTGACCTTTGCCCTCCCGGGCTATCAGAGTACGCCAGGATCCGGAAGAGGCATGTGATATCTCAGTCTCTGCTACAGTCCACATCCGATGTCAACCTGAAGGGTAGTCAAAACATTAAAAGCTGTGAGTGGACAAAACAACCATTTTATAAAAACATTTCATAAGAAGACATTTGTACCCTTCACTAAAAAGCATGCATGCATTCGAAAAGCATTTATCCAAAAAAAACCATAGGCGGGAACTAAGCCCAAAACCAAGATTGAAAGAACCATAATGAAAACGACCATACAGGCCACTGCCCAAATCCATAAGGGACTCAGCCCAAATCACAAGAAACCAACCATAAGGGCAACTGCCCAAAACCTGTGTAACCACACATATCACATAACATATATATATCATATATACATATAATTCACACAACCAATCCTGTCACGGTTTCCAAAGCTACGCGCGTGCTACCCGGGGTCTCAAACTCAAGTCTTTCAGGTACCAAGTCAATGTCCGAAGACCAATGACCCGCCCAGAGGTTATAGTACAAGCCTTCCTGAGAGTAAGGAACCCAACTGGGGCGACTCCACTCAGTCGGTGCTCCGTGACTAATCCGGGATCCACCCAGGCCAACGACCCCCCCCCCCCCCCCCCCCCCCCCGGAGGAGATAGAACAAGTAAAGGAAGGTATATGAACATATATATACATAACATAAACATTCATGCCTAGTTCCCCTGAACCGTCATGATCCATAACATCCATTATATTCATATACATATAGACAACATCCTCCATGACCGGTTCCCATAAACCGTCATGTACCACAATGACCTTTCTAGAGTTCATGCCGGTTCCCATAAACCGCCATGAACTTGGAAATCCATCTAGGGTCCCTTACCCGAAATCATCAGTGTAAAACAACTGGGTCTCGTGCCCGAACATATGACTCAACTGGGCACCGTGCCAGATATCTGAGGGTCAGTCACGACTCCGATCATAGTGATGTGTGCAACCATCCATCCAGGACCGCCCTCAATCCTGGTATGTCGCCGTGAACGTATCAACCGACACGACCACCACAAGATCATGGTGCACTCATCACCGATCGATATCCTGAACCGTCAGCACTCCAAAGTCGAGCCTCCACAGGCTGCCCGACCACGAATCGTGCATCGTGACCTCTCCGGAAGGAACACATCCCAATCCGGAGGCGAGCGTCGTATCGTCGATCGCCGTGCACATAGCACCCGCCTCGACCACGATTTAGACCCGAAGGTCGTAAATAGTTTCATATGCCCGAGACCAAACCAAATGGGTCTCATACGTGAGTTTATCCTTTTAGAAATCCAAAACCATTCCATTTAAACCAATAAAGAAATACATACCCGTATAGGCACCGTATAGGGCCGAAACCTCGAAATACGTGCCTATACGTAACCACACATCCAAATGCACTCATGGAATCACAAACAAGTATTTAAAACATATAATAAACATTTATGCATGCACCAATTTAGAAAACAAGGTCCACTCACAGGCCGTCCGAGCTGTCGCCTCGATTTGCATGTTATACGGCTCTCTCGAGCCAATCGCTATCACCGGGACTCCCAAACCTGTCCAAATCGTAATATAAGGTTACTAACTACCTTATTAACCTCCTAATAAAGCCCCGTAATTTTTCGGTATTTTTAACTATTTTTAAACTCGATTCGAAACCTTCCGACACCCCGAAACCTATCGAAACGATGTCCGATTGATACGAAACCAGTCCCAAAATGTTCGTTACATCTAATAGAATGTTTCACGTGTTGAACACATTCCCATTTGACCTACCATGCGCCCCCACGCGCCCAGAATAGTCCCTGCGCGTGAGCCCACGCGCTAGGTACTATTCATCACCATCAACCTCACGCAGACCCGGTTCACCTGCACTGAATCGGTCTTGACCGGCCGAACCGGTTCAACCCTCAAACCTCAATTTTTTCGATCCATTCCAACCCAATCTAATCCTAAAGCAATCCTAACATCATTTCTAATCGTTTTACATCTTAAAAAGGAACTAAACCCCATCAAAACCGTCCCCTTCAAATCGGCCATGGCGGCCGTACCTTCCTCCGCCGTTCACGGCCACTCCCGGCCGTCCTAGGCCTCGAAACAAATCTCAAACTTCTCCCTAGGTCCCCAGAAACCTTACCCAATTAAGGAAATCGAGTAAAACCCATTAAAACCCAATTTCGAATTTTAAATATTTTTACCTCACGGTCGACCTCCTCCCACCGTCCCCAGCCGTGGCTTGCCATCCTCAGCCTCTCACAACCTCCTCACGGTCATATTTGTGCTCAGAGGATGAATGACGGTGAGGTCTGTGTGTTTGAAGAAAAATGAAGAATGAAGAACATGGGGGGGGGGGGGGGGGGTTTCAGGTTTGAAGAAACAAAGAAGAAGAATGATGGCTGATGAGAGAAGAGAGGATTGATGTGGGGGAGGGGGGCGGGTGTTCAAGTTTTAAGAAACAAAGAAGAAGAATGATGGCTGATGAGAGAAGAGAAGATTGATGATTAGATGAGTGGTGAGGATTGAGTGTTTAATTGAAATGAATGGATAGGATTTAAAGATGGAAAGATTAATTATATAATAATAATTATATTAATATTTAATTAGCTTAGATCCACAATTTAGGGGTTTGGACCAATGGGATGAGTGACACTTGTCACTCATCCATGGGACCCACTCAAAATATCTGGCCAATAAGAATTTGCCAAATCACCATCGCCTCGAAGTACGTGCATAGTGAAATCAAACATCCGTGGCCTATAACTTCCACGTTCGAAATCCGATTTCAGCGTGCCGCCTGTCTATGGATTGGTATCGTCCCGATCTACGTAACAGTCCTCGGCTCTTGGCCATCGGACAACCCGATCAAAAAGTCAACTATTTGCCTCTTTTGAACCATAATTACCAAATTGCCCCTAAACTTCCGAACGGCATAACTTCCTTCTCGAATGTCGGAATTGAACGTGCCACCTGTCTATCAACTCGTGACGTCCTAAGCTATGTCACCGTCATCGGTCAAAGTCCATTTGACAACCAAAATGAAAAGTCAACGTTTTCCCACGACTAGGGGCAAAACGGTCATTTTGCATCGTTCATCCGATTTCGCCTAACTAATCACCGATTAACCTCACTAATCGTGATTAGTCACTAATCTAATCCTAGAATTCGGGACGGGTCGTTACATTGGGTACCTTACTCTCAGGAAGGCTATTATGGATTATAACCCCTAGGGAGGGTCAATGATCTGCGGACATTGACCTGAGTGGACCCTGGGGAGACTTGGGATTTGTGACCCTAGGTAGCATGCGCGTAGCTTTAGAAACTGTGACTGGATTTGTTATATGATATATATTGATAAACATGATCTCTTGGATTTGTGAAATGATGTTTTGTGAATAGAAAATAGATTTGGGCAGGGGCCCGTATGACTTGAATTTACGGAACTTGGGGCTGAGACTCTAAGATGGCTAATTGAACATATGATTTGATAAATGGTTTTCGGATGCATGCATGTTTTTTAGTGAAGGGTATAAATGTCTTTATAAATGTGTTTTTAAGAACTTATTGCTTTACGTCCACTCACAGTTTTTAAATGATTTTAATGGCCTTCAGGTTGATCTCGGATGCGGACTGTAGCAGAGACCGAGACATCACACTCCTCCATTGGAGCCTGGCGCGCTCTGAAAGCCGATCGGGCTAAAGGTTTGCATTATCCCTGGTCTGATACTTCGTGTCAGACGGGATCATAACACATCCCGTGTTAATCCCGGGGGGATTGGGATGGGTCGTGTCAGAAAGGATAAAATGTTAACTTTTGACCTGAGAGGTTAGGTTCACGTGGACCGAGTTCTATTACATAGATCGAGGGATTACGATCATGTAGATAGGTAGCACACCGAACTTGAATGTCGTACGTGAACGTTACGGGTTGAGGAAGGTTCGATTGGGTTTTACGGTTACACGTTATTCGATTTGGTTTGTTTTTAGTAGGCCCAAAAGATCTGGTCTGGACCAATGGATGAGTGACAAGTGTCATCTATCCCATTGGCCCATCATCATATTTTCATGCATCCATATCTCTTTCTTTCTTCATTTTCATATAACCTGAAACCCACACCCCACCTCATTACTTCATCTTCTTCTTCCCTTTTTCTGCTGTGAGGAGTGCATAGTGAGGCTGAGATACCAAGAGAGTCGGCGGAGGACGGAGGAGCTGCGGCGGTGGCCAGAAAACCTAAGTAAACTCGTGAACCGTTTAGGGTGGATTTTTGGGTCTTCAATTTTGGATATTTTTACACAGTTCTAAGCCCTTGTTCTTTTTCTTTGAGGTGAGGGGAGTCTATAGAGACAAAAATGGAAGGTTTTGAACGCCGGGAGTGGCCAGGAGAAAGACTCAAAGTTTGGCCGAACCTTTGGAAGCCTGTATCGTGAAAACTAGGTACTTTCTTTCAATTCTGGGTTCAAATTTGGGTTCCTTGGCTCGAGTAGATAGATTTTGATATAAAGAACGTACGATTTGGTTGAGTTTTGAGAGAGTTATGAAGTTTTGAAATTCCAGCCATTAATGGCGGATTCCGGCGGCCAGTCGGCGAACTAGACGACTACGCACGGTGGTGTCGGTCGTGTTTTCCAACGAGTGATGATGTCATCGAGTGACATCATATGATGACGTCAACATGCCATGTCAACGTGCCACCTCATCGGATGACGTCCGCACGGTGACACGTGGTAGTGCCACATCAGCACGCCATGTGGCAGTTGGCATGTGGTGCCACGTGGCAGGGGTGCCACATCAATAGCTGATGTCAACATGGTGACGTCAGTGGTTGACTAATGTTGACTTTCATTGACCGATCTTTGACTGTCGCGTGTAGGCGAGTGGGCACAAATTTCGAGGTCAAACTGGTCTTATTCTAATGGTTTCGAAGATCTGAATCCAATGGTGGTGGTTTCAAGTCAATCAGAGATCGTTTGATAGGTTTTTTGGAGGTTTTCTCCTCGGAAATCCTGTTTAAGATGCATTCTCGATGCATGCATATATGTTTTAATGATTTTAATATGATTTAAAATGTAAGGTTTGCACATTATTTTGAATGATGAATTGTATAAGATTCATGTATTGGTTTGAATTGTAAGGTTTGCATATTATTTTAATGATTTCGTGAAAATGGCTTTTTGGGCTTGAGACCTAGTTGGATTATGATTTGGCTTGATTATAGTCAAACGTGAAATTGAACAATGTTTTGATTGATGAAATGATTTGAGTATTGTGAAATGAGGACTGGACATTGATTATATGATTTTTTTTTTGTGGAAACTGGTTTTGGGCTGAGACCCTAAGCAAAATAACTTATTTGATTTGAGAAAGAACAATTTGGAAATGTGTTTCCACTATTTTTACTATGACCATTCTTCGTGATGATTGATATGACTCGAGTAGGAATGTGTTTCTCCGGAGAGAGCCTCCAGTTGTGAATGTGTTTCTCTATAGAGGACCCTATGATATGTTGCTCGCCTCCGGGATGCGCTGCATACCCCCCGAAGAGGTCACGATGCACTTCCTTTGTCGAGCAACTATGGGAGGCTCGACTCAGGATTGCTTATGATGTATGAGATTGTTCGTTGATTTGTTCACGATGATATGGACGTCGGTCGTTGATTTGTTCACGATGACGATATGAATGTCGGCCGTAGATTTGTTCTCGACGACGTGCTCGGACGTGAGCAGTCATGGAGCTTATATGCACGTGTTGTTTGGATATCGTAACTGATGATGTTGTGTTGGTATGAGACAAATGTGGGATTTGAGGATGGGTCACTGATGTTTTGATTTATTACTTTGTGTCCAGATATTTTCACTAAGAGTGGGTATGATTGCAGAGGTTTTTATATATTATTGTTTTACTCTATTATTGAAAAGTAAAGGTTTTAAATTGATATGCATGCATGCTTTGTAAAATGGAGGGTTAAATGTTAATTTCAGTAAATGGTTTTCGAAACTGTTTATTTTTTTCTACTCATACGTTTTGTTATTTTTGGCACCCTCCAGGTTAATCGCGGATGCGGGCTGTAGTAGAAACTGAGCTATCTATCACATGAAGCTACGTGCTCTGGAAACCCTATTTGGATCACGGTATTATCCCTGGTCTGACACGTGGTGTCAGACGGGAGCAAGTCATCCCACGATAATCCAGGGGGATTAGGGATGGACCTGTCAGCTGGCCCTTATTAGGTCCTATCCCGCATTGGAAAGATTGCTTACAAATTGGACTTACCTCCCACCTCCAAAATATATCATGTCTTCCATGTATCTCTCTTTAAGGCCAAGCTGGGCAACTCCATTCAATCATCACCTCTACTACCACCAATTAGTGACTTTGCTACCACTGATTAGCAACCTGATAAAATTCTGGACAGAGGCATTTTCAAGAAGAACAACGCTCCTCAAACAAAGTGGCTGATTCAATGGAAGTCTTCACCTCCCTTTGATGCTACTTGGGAGGACGCTGAGCACTTTAAGAACCGTTTCCCTGCCTTTCAAGCTTGACGACATGCTTCCTCTCCAGAGAGGGGTCAATGTTGGACTAATCCACTTATCCAAAACACCTACAGCTCATTACTACATCACCGCCACTCAGTCACACTAGAATAGCATAGAAGAATATCTGATTGTATACCTCACCTAACTCTGAGGAAGATGACAAAACTATTCTGGGTAATTTTAACCGTTTTGTTACTATTTTAATCGTTTTATATTATTCCTAAATTCCAGCAACCTTATCAGCCTTGCGCAATTCTTTCAGCTTGCTTCAGAGTCACTAAACTGCCATTTTAACATGTATAGTAAGTGAGAAGAAAGAAGAAGACGACGACAAAGATGATAAATATCTTGAAAGTGGTCGCCGGACAGTGAGATCCTCTGCGAATCTTGATTCTAATTCAGACTGAAAATGATATCTAAAGTTTCAAATGTGTTCAGTTTACTTGGGTGTATACTAGTTGTCATATCTAATTTATGTTGCCATCTGAACAAATCTTTTTTGTTCTTGTTTTTTGAGGAACAAAATTTCATTGGTATATATGCATTTATTTTGGGTAGAAATGACTCTCCGACTGCGTCCTTTTCTTTGTTGTATACTATACTTCGGTCAATCAATTAGAATCTTGAATTTGATTTCAGACTCCAAACAACATATAGGAAACTCGTAGATTTACAAAATGAAAACTCGTACTTTTTTTTTTTGGTCAAGATGGAACTGCAAGTGTTACAAGTGTTACATAGGCTTATGTTCTTTTTATGAACAAATGCTTGATGACCTCTTGAAGAAGTTCATCTAAGCAAAATCCCCTGGTGTACTTTCCGAAAACGGACACAAATCAACTTATGTACACTCATAGCTCAGAGTTCAAGTATCTGTTTAAGAATCCAAAGAATTTGGTCTGCCGGATTCAAGTATCTGTTTAAGAATCCAAAGAATTTGGTCTGCCGGATGAGGAAATAATCAAGATAAAATCCTGGGAGATCGGTAAATTAATTGGAAAACAAAATGCCATTAAATCTAGAAGCTAGGTAAGCAGCCACGGTGTATGAAATGGAATTCAGGAGAGTTCACTCACGCCATCACACCTTACGTATTTGAAATAATTAGATACAAAAGAAATGTACGTGACTCAATTTTATTTGCATTGTTATGAATATGTTGTCTTGTTCTTATCTTAGAATTTGAGCGGATTTGTCTTGCATTTCGGTTTGTGTTGTGTGTGTGTTGTTGATTAATAGAAAAAATCAGCAAGGTTTTTTTGAGACCTCATCAACATCAAGCTCTTAGTTGAAGCCTTAACAAGAAAAATCAAATACTAATTTATGTCTCTCTTCAACGTATCTTCCTCACTGTCTCTCCGTTGTTTTCTAATTTTGGTCACAAAATCCTAACAATGTTTCAGGATATTTATACGGTTATACCCATCGCTGTCTCCTCTTATGGTTTCTGTTTTTTGGACTAACCACACACCCACTTATCTGTAAACCTGGAGGTAATTCAATCTTCTTTTTCTTCTTCTCCAAATGGGTCCCTCTAATTTTCCTCATTTTTCATGTTACTACACAAATTTATTTGAATTCATTTGCTTCCAGTTTTTTGTTGTATGGTTATCATTTTTAAAAAAAAAAAAAAAATTAAGCTGTATTTAGTTAGAAATTAGCATAATTGGTCTACTTTTTTATTTGGATTTCCAAAGTGACAATGTAAATGCAGGCATTTGGGTACGGCTTTGGTTCTAGATCAGCATCTGTGATATGAGTGCTTGAATCTTCTGCCCCAAAATTGCAAAGTTTTCCAGGCAAGAAAACAACTTTTTTTCTCACTAGTGACACACAATGCCTGTGTCTCTTCCAATACCAGGTAATTTCTCTTCATCAATAATCATTGTGAATCAATCTCTGCTTACATCTCAACGCCAAATTTGTTACCTTTCAGAAAGAAAAAGTACCAAATAAAATATTGAAGGAAAAATTATTCATAAAAATTATATTTAATGACCGTCGTTTCACATCTTTGGACGGAACAAACGGATATTCTGAGTAAATATGATGATAAGAGAGAAATTGGCCATCAATAAGAGCTTGTCCGAGAAATTGGATAAAGTAAAAGTTTCTCTTAAATTACCATGCACATTATGATGTTGAAATATACAAAAAAAAAAATATTGGAATTCAGATGCATTGATAGGTAGATATGCCTCGTGTTTGATGTGCATATACAGTAAGTGACGCTGAAATTTAGGATGAAGAGCGAAAGACTAGGGTTGGGTTGTTGAAGAAGAAAGCATTGAATGCTTCTACGAGGTTCGGGAAGTCTTTGTCAAAAATGGGTAGAAGAAGCTGTAGTAAAGTGTTGTCTATGGAAATTGAGGATGAACACGACATAGAGGAGATACAGGCTGTTAACACTCTGCGCTAGGCACTTATATTGGAGGAGCCTCTTCCTTCCAAGCACGATGATTATCATAAGATGCTCAGATTCTTGAAGGCTAAGAAATTTGATGTCGACAAAACCAAGCAAATGTGGTCTGACATGCTCAAATGGAGGAAGGAATTCGGTGCTGACACAATCACGGAGGTATGCAATCTAGAAACAGGTGTCAAGGCTTTTAAGTTTTGCTACCTAATTAGTTACTCATTTATCTATCTTTTATTTAGGACTTGAATTCAAGGAAATAAGTGAAGTCTTGCAGTACTATCGGCAAGGACATCATGGAGTAGATAAGGATGGACGACCTGTTTATATCGAGCGACTAGGCCAAGTAGATGTAACCACTGATGTAAATATCTGTAATGTTGCCGATATTTCAGTCGACATATAGGAAAATGGAGGAGTCGGCATCTAAACAAGGGGAAGAAATAATTTCCACGATATCGGCCAATATCGGAAACTATCGTCGATATCTTCCGATTTCCACCGAAATTTCGGTAAATCTCGAATCAAAGTAAAATAATTTTACCAATTTACAGATGAAAAGAAGCAAAAATCAAATAAAAAATGTTCTCTAAGTGCAAGCAGTGGAGCTACGAGTAGTGGTAGTAGCGAGCAGCAGAGGCCACGACACCGGTGAGTTCAGCGGTTGTACAGCTAGAGTAAGGGGCCGCTATCTTCTGTTCTTCACACCTTCATCCATGTTCTTCCTCACGATCTCTCTGTGAAAGAGAAGGAGAAAGAATTAAAATAAACCTAGCAACTATTGTTGAGGATCAGATCATATGAGAATAGTCATCCATGTGAAAGAGAAGGAGAAAGAATGAAAACCCAACAGCCATGAGTCTCTCAATCTCACCTCAACACCGTCTCTCATGGTTGAGAGAGTTCTACAGGCTTCTAAAAGGAAATAGGAATGTTTTTTTTTTAATAATGTTTTTTTCCCGAGGTTCGATTCTTATCCCAATGTTATCTATGGGTTCTTATTTAATGTTTTTTTTTGCAAAGAGATAATTGTTATTATTTTTGTTTTATATAATTTATTATTATTATTATTATTACTATTAAATAAGAATAATATTACATTATATTTTGTATTAAATATTAGTATATTATTAAGGGATAACTATTATAAGTGCAAAATTATCAAAAAAAAAATAGTTTATATTTAAGATTTTATCCATTATAGTTAATTTGAATGGTTAATTTGATATAAATTAGAATTATATAATATGTTTAATATGTTGAATGGTTAATTTGAAACTTGATATAAATTAGTATGATATAATATATTTTATATGTCAGAACTATATTGTTTCATATTATTTATCATATATTTATTATATGAAAGTCATTATATATATATTTTTTAATCCTATATAACCATTATTGAGTACTGAAGTTTTTCCCAAAATTTCATTAAAAAATTCCAACTTTTAGACTAAATTTTCGTCATTTTTGTTAACTGTAAACGATATCGATATTTTGATCGAGATATCCGTACTACCGATATATCCGTCGATATCGATATTTCAATATGTGTATATAACTAAGCTCATGCAAGCCACAACCAAGGACCACTATGTGAAATATCATGTCTAGGAATTTGAAAGGACATATTCTGTTAAGTTTCCAGCTTGTTCCATTGCATCAAAGAAACATATTGATCAAAGTATAACCATCGTCGATGTGCAAGGAGTGGTATGTCAAGTGCATCTTTTTTCACACCAATTCCCTCCCTTGAAATCACATGAAAGTGAATTCAACTTTTTTTAGCATGAATTTACTATCTTAGGGACTGAAGAATTTCAATAAAGATGTGAGAGAGCTTATAACAAACTTTTAGAAGGTCGATGGTGAAAATTATCCTGAGGTGTTGCTTTAAAAGTTGGCATCTTTTGGTCTATAAATCTATAGACTTGTTCAACACTTCAACTTCTATTTTCAATTCAAGGACTATGATGCCAGGAAAATTGTTGTTTTTAATGCAGACCTTGAATCACATGTTTATCATCAATGCCGGTTTTGGTTTTAGAATGTTATGGGGCACCGTCAAGTCCTTCCTTGATCCCAAGACAACCACGAAGATTAATGTGAGTTACTATATACCTTATAATGATGCCAAAATGATTTTTCTCGTCGGGGCTACATTAATTAGAGATATTATTATCCTCCAGGTTCTTGGCAACAAGTAACAGAGCAAGTTGCTTGAAATAATTGATGCTAGGTAAGTCTTTAATGGAGTAGTTTATCCACTGATGTAGATGTAACCACTGATGTAAATATCTGTAATGTTGCCGATATTTCGGTCGATATATAGGAAAATGGAGGAGTCAGAATCTAAACAAGGGGGAAGAAAATTCTTCCCTTAATTTCCACAATATCGGCCAATATCGGAAACTATCATCGATATCTTCCGATTTCCACCGAGATTTCGGTAAATCTCGAATCAAAGTAAAATAATTTTACCAATTTACAGATGAAAAAAAGAAAAAATCAAACCAAAAATGTTCTCTAAGTGCAAGCATCGGAGCTACGAGCAACGATAGTGGCGAGCAGCAAAGGCCGTGACACTGGTGAGTTCTGCGATTGTAAAGCTAGAGTAAGGGGCTGCTATCTTCCATTCTTGACGCCTTCATCCCTGTTCTTCCTCATGGTCTCTCTGTGAAAGAGAAGGAGGAAGAATTAAAATAAACCTAACAACTAGTGTTGAGGATCAGATCATATGAGGATAGTCATCCATGTGAAAGTGAAGGAGAAAGAATGAAAACCTAGCAACCATGAGTCTCTCAATCTCACCTCAACCCCGTCTCTCACGCAGAGAAGGAGAAATATTATTGCATTTTGGTTGCTGGTCTCTCACCTCAACAATAAAAATAAGATAATGTTTCCATTATTTCTCTTTCTCAACAATAAAATTAAGAGAGTTCTATACGCTTCTAAAACGAAATAGGAAATTTTTTTTAATAATGTTTTCTTCCCGAGGTTCGATTCTTATCCCAATGTTATCTATGGGTTCTTATTTAATGATTTTTTTTTCAAAGAGATAATTGTTATTATTGTTGTTTTATATAATTTATTATTATTATTATTACTATTAAATAAGAATAATATTACATTATATTTTGTATTAAATATTAGTATATTATTAAGGGATAACTATTATAAGTGCAAAATTATCAAAAAAAAATAGTTTATATTTAAGATTTTATCCATTATAGTTAATTTGAATGGTTAATTTGATATAAATTAGAATTATATAATATGTTTAATATGTTGAATGGTTAATTTGAAACTTGATATAAATTAGTATGATATAATATATTTTATATGTCAGAACTATATTGTTTCATATTATTTATCATATATTTATTATATGAAAGTCATTATATAATTTCTGTTAGTTCTATATAACCATTATTGAGTATTGAAGTTTTTCCCAAAATTTCATTAAAAAATTCCAACTTTTAGACTAAATTTTCGTCATTTTTTGTTAACTGTAAAAGATATCGATATTTTGAGCTATATATCCGTCGATATCGATATTTCAATCTTTGGATGTAACTAAGCTCATGCAAGCCACAACCAAGGACGGCTATGTGAAATACCATGTCCAAGAATTTGAAAGGACATTTTCTATTAAGTATCCAGCTTGTTCCATTCCAGCAAAGAAAAATATTGATCAAAGTATAACCATCCTCGATGTGCAAGGAATGGTATGTCAAGTGCATCTTTTTTTTCACATCAATTCCCTCCCTTGAAATCACATGAAAGTGAATTCAACTTTTTTTAGTATGAATTTACTATCTCAGGGACTGAAGAATTTCAATAAAGCTGTCAGGGAGCTTATAACAAACCTTTAGAAGGTCAATGGTGACAATTATCCTGAGGTGTTGCTTTAAAAGTTGGCATCTTTTGGTCTATAAATCTACAAACCTGTTCAACTTCTATTTTCAATTCAAGGACTATGATGCCAGGAAAATTGTTGTTTTTAATGCAGATCTTGAATCGCATGTTTATCATCAATGTCGGTTTTGGTTTTAGAATATTGTGGGGCACCGTCAAGTCCTTCCTTGATCCCAAGACAACCGCGAAGATTAATGTGAGTTACTATATACCTTATAATGATGCCAAAAATGATTTTTCTCGTCAGGGATACATTAATTAGAGATATTATTATCCTCCAAGTTCTTGGCAACAAGTATCAGAGAAAGTTGCTTGAAATAATTGATGCTAGGTAAGTCTTTAATGGAGTAGTTTATCTTACACACGCAATTTATTCAGTTCGTGTCTTGGCTATGCCTATCATTTTCTACATTTTAATCCCATTTGTAATTGAATTAGACTTCTTACTAATGATATATGTCATTACAAATTTCTACTCTCAAAGGGTAAATTTTTTTCTTGAATGTTGTTTCCTTAGGATCTGATTTGCATCTCCTGTCACTTGTTGCAGCGGGAGATTGTTACCCCATGAATGATGCTTGCAAGATTCTTGATGGGTTTGGGACTCATATAATGTCTGATGTTGTTGCATTTCTCATGGGCATTGTGGCCATGGTGAGACTAACACGTAGCATGCCGAAGAAACTCACAGATTCCACCTTCTACTCCAGCACTGTTTGTGACGGTGGCGCAACGATGGATTCCTGGGGGCCTTCACACTCTGCCCTCTCTAACTCAGATCTCATGTTAGTCATGAAGCGCATGGCTGAGTTGGAAAAGAGGATGACTGGCTTGAACATGAAACCAGCCACCATTCCACATCTCAAGGAGGACATATTGAAGACTGATTTAGGCTGGGTTGATGTCTAGGAGCAAGAACTTATGGCAACAAAGCAGGTCTCATTTTATCCTTCAATTTCATCAGTCACAAATTGTGTATATAAGTCAACTTAGATCTCTGCAAGTGTTTTTTTGAATTGCCTTCTTATGTTCAGGCTCTGGAAGAGTCACTTATGCGGCAAGATGAGCTTTTGGCGGGAAGTCTTGATAGAAAGAAGGAAAAGAAGAAGAAGAAGAGGCACCAGGTAAGCTAGCTACCGAGACGCACAAAATAAGCATCTCTTATTAGTTAATGGATCACAAAGATTTTGGGATGAGTTTGTGGGATTTCTAACGTGTTTTGGGGTTGTAAATTGTAATGTAGTTCATCTGAATTTACAAATTTTCGGCCCCTTATAATTTTCAAAAGGCAGTTTATTCAATTTAATCCATGAATTTGTACTGCCATGTTAATTTTTCTTTTGAATTTTTATTTCAATCAATTTTTTCTTAAATTATTATTAATAGCTAATGTACCGCTTAGGTGGAACCTCAACTTCCTTCATGATATCAGACCAGGTTATCACACGTATAAGGAATTATCACCACACATACTCCACGCCACCCAATATGTCTTGTCTACGTATTAGTTTTGCAAATTCGCCACACATGAAAGGGTGTGTGAGAATGTGAAAGTACAAAAATCTCATATTGGGAAGTTGCACAACCTAAGAAAGCTTATAAAGAGTTGACCTTCTCCATTATTTGCCAATTGATTTTGGGATGAAATTTCAACTTCTTTCGACATCTTGTATAAATTTCCTTCATTGAATTTTCACAATTCAAGTAAATAGGTGTATCAAAGAGCATTAACAAAGGAAATTCAAGTAAATAGGTGCATAAAAAACATTAACAAATGAAAATCACTTGTATAGAATCATATTTAATGACCAACATATAATTTTTTGTGACAAAATGACAATTACTTTTTTTCTTCTAAATAAGTTTCTAATGCTATATCGAACTACGTATAGGATATCATATACGAATCCACAGTTTTGTGCATTCATGTACGAAATAACCACTTACTTATTTTAACAGGGTCAAATTCCTTATACAGTGTGAACACCCTAATTCAATTCGCTCCAAAATGAATTTATTTACCACAAACATTCATTATTATTATGAATGACCAAGTTTCGGGCGAAAATTTATCAAAATTGACAAAATTTAGTCCTTATGTTTAAAAATTTATTTACCCCAATTCAATTGACAACAGAGAATTACACAAAATGAAGTCAATTTGTTCGGCACATGTTTTTAGATCCTTCTAAAACAATAATGGTTATCACTACACATCATAAAAACCGCTGAGAAAAGGCATAAACATAGAAAATGTGCACACTTTCCACAAGATAATGCATACAGTTGCATATAACCTTAATTATATGTAACAAAAATGGCCCACAAATCCAGGTATGGAAGAAATATTAATAAACATTGGGCAGCTAATTACTCGTGGAAAAGACCACAACTTCAATACAATTTTGTTCACTCAATTGATAAAAACACAAAAAAGCTAGTATCTTTTTTGTTTTGTTTTGTTTTGTTTATGGACTTGACAAAGTTAGTTAAATATGGATTCAAATTCGAAAATATTCCTACATTTGAAGTAAACCCCATTCAGCACTAATTTCAACTCACCATAGGCCAAAGTAACGGGCTTAATTATATATAAAAGAGCCCACGGGCTTTTATCGGACCAGTTTATATCGGGCTTTTATCGGGCCAGTTTATATCGGGCTTTTAGGGCCAGGCCTATTACGCCCACTTAGATCGGGCTTATGTGGGCTTTTGCAATAAACTATGTCTCAAATTTTAAAGTTATAAAAAATATATGTATGGAAAAAAAATATTAATAACGAAAAAAGATACTCAATGGTGCAAAAACGTGGCCTCGTTAAAACCTTACCTTAAAAACCTTTTTAAGGGAAAAATCAGATAAGGAAAAAGAATACTAAATGCACCCTTTGAGTTTGAGATCACGATTATATATTAGTTTAATGTCCATATTACAATCCTTTTGGGTAAAAAAAAATATATTACAACAACTCTAATACTCTATCACGAAAGTGCCTCACTTTCACTCTCAACCACTTCAACATCATCATCACTATCATCCATCCATTCTGGCCTTGATGCTTTGACATTCATTAATTCTTCAGCCAATTTCTCTTGTAGAAGTGCATCTTGCATTCTTGAACTCGCTAGCATCCAATCCTTCAACCAAATTAATGCTTCTATTGTACTTGGACTCAAACTTGCCCTCTTTTCCAACACAACTCTACCACCTGCACTAACACATAATTCCGAAGCTATAGTAGAAACTGGAACCGTTAGCACATCACGAGCAACAAGAGAAAGAATAGGATATAATGATTGATTTGATTTCCACCAACTCAATAAACTAAAATTATTATCATCATCAACCTCAATTGTTGGTAAATCAAGATAAACTTGTAAATCAGAGCCTATGGTAGAACTATGTGAAACCTTAGCCCTTTTTCAAACTTTGCATAGAGAAATTTTGAATGATAGGAAGAGATATTGAACTAGGATTTTCACTTAATGAGCTAGAAATCATATTCATAGATGGCATAATATGACTCTCGCTAATCACAACATTCTTCTTGTAAACATCATATAATTCAAATAATAACTTCCTAATGTTTCCGATTTTTCATTAAAAATAGATACATCAATATGCATCAACTTTAGCCATTCTTCAATTGCAAACAATTTAAATCTAGGGTCAAGAATAGTAGCAAAGCAAAAAATTGTAGGAAAATCTGACCAATATTTATCGAATTTTTCCTTCATCTTAACTAAAGCACCATTAAACAAACCAAATTTTCCATACACAACAAATGTTTCATGAATATCTATTAAACAACTAATAACACGACTTGATGTAGGATAATAAATACCAGAAATGATTAAGAAATATAAACTATTGATTGCTGCTATTAACATAGAAATGATTAAGGAATATGAACTATTGATATCAATAGATAGCTATTCATAGACCTTGTGACAGGACCCATCCCAATCCCCCCGGGATTACCATGGAATGTGCCCTGCTCCCGTCCAACAAGGGGTGTCAGACAAAGGATGACCAAGAGCCACTGCCCAAACAGGGCATCCAGAGTGCGCAAGGATCGATGGAGGAGGTGTGCAATGTCCCAGTCTCTGCTGCAATCGCATCCGTAATCAACCTGAAGGGCATTAAAACCAAAAGCTGTGAGTGGACAAAAACCAATAAGTTTACCAAATACATTTATAAGACATTTATGCCCTCCAATAAAAACGTATGCATGCCACAAAAACCAGTAACCAAAACGTTTGCTCAACCGAGCCCTTAGGGCCTTAGCCCAAAAACAGTTAACCAAAAACCAAGTGTGGGAACTCAGCCCAAAACCGTGGAATACCACCACCATACATATACGGCCATGTGGGTCACCACCCACGACCATAAATGAACATCAATTCATTAAAATCACACAATCATAAATCCACCCGGAAAGCCATTTCATTAATTCGTATTTTACCATTACCATCACCAGCATCCCTGATGCTAGACGTCCCTGACGTCATATCTCACGGTTTCACAAGCTACGCGTGCTGCCCGAGGTCTCTCCGGGTCCATATATCTGACATCCCTGATGTCTGACGTCCCTGACGTCAATCATAGCAATCCTGCTCCTGAGTCATCATACGGTCCGGCTGCTCCGTATGGTGACCCTTCACAGGCAATGCACCGTGACTTCCCCAGTGTCCCAGACATCTGGAGGAGACCATCATATATCCATGTGTACAGATGGTATATGGAAAAATAGTTTTATTAGCTCATTTCACAACATCACAATGGGCCCTGCCCGAATTTTCCATAAAACAACACATTTCCATTTAGGGTCCCTGACCCGAAACCCCATTTATTAAATATAGGGCCCCTGACTCGAAATCATCATTTTAATCCAACTGGGCCCCATGCCCGATAACATAACTCAAATGGGTCTCGGCCCGATTTTATACCAACTGGGCCCCTGGCCCGATTTCATTAACCAACTGGGCCCCCGGCCCGATTCTCAAATGGACTCCAAGTCCGAAATTTCCAAAACAAGTGGGCCTCAAGCCCGAGTTCATCTTTCCAATATAAAAACCATTTTATCATAATATTTATTTAACCACAAGCATGCAAAACCACAAATAAACTGTTAATCCCGATACACGTGAAATACGGAAAACACCTCGAAATACGTGCAACATACCCAAAATCAATACTCACAAATACCATCATAGAAATCATGTATATAAACCATATAACACATTTAAGCATGCATAGGATTTATAAAACCAAAGTCCACTCACAGACCGTTTTAACCGTGTGCCTCGATATGCGTGCCACCGGCCCTCCCGGGCCACACCACTATCACCGGGACTCCCAATCCTGTCCAAATCACATTAGAGGGTTACTAACCTCATTATTAACATCCTATCAAAGTCCCGTAATTTTCCCGAATTTTTACTTATTTTTAAACTTATTTTAAAACCTTCGGACATCCCGAACAATATCGAGACGGTGTCCGATCGACACGAAACCAATTCCAAAATGTCCGTTACACTAAATAGGGCAGAAGTCATGTTGACCTCACCTCGAGATTCGTGCCCACGCGCCGCCACGCGCCGTCGTGAGTGGCTGCGCGTGAAACCCACGCGCCTGCTACAGTGTCACCAGCCCAACCCGTTTGTCTGGTAAACGGGTCCAATTCACCCGCGACACAACCCGGTTCCAATCCTGTCAATTCGATCCTAATTCCTTCAATTGATCATTCCATTAGCTTCGTTTTAAGTCCAATTATAAGTCTGTAACATCAATTACGCGAACACTTACCCAGATTCCATCGATTCCACGATGAACACGAAGAACACTCCGGTCACTGTTCAATCATGGGATTCCTTCAATCTCGATCGATTTCCCTAAATTGGTTCAACCAGAAGCATCAGTGGACTCCGTTAAACATTTCCCCCAACTCAATTGCATCAATCCATTGCTCAATCTCCACGACTCAAGCTCGAACATCCGTACACTGTGCAACCATGGAGTTTCATCGATCTCAGCCGGTTTCCTTCAATTGATGATCCCAGAAGCATCGTGGGATCATCAGGAACACAATCCCCACAACAATTGAGTCAATCACATCCCCAAACTCCACGACTCAGCCTCGATTTCTTCCTCTGTCACCAAGCTCGAACAGAGCCAAAACGGCACCAATCCTTCTCGTTTTTGATATGGATCGACTCGTCACAACCTCAGGAAGATGTTTGTAACCTCCAATTCGATCATCACAGCCCAATTCTCAGTATTTGAATTTCCCTCCCAAAACCAAAGTTTCGATTCTCAGCTTCATCTCTGCCTCTCGTGTTTCCCAGCCAAGTTAATCCCAAAACTCTCTCAATTCCTCACACTCTGGTTCAGAAATGGAAGGAAATGGTGGACGAATTCGAACTCCCCCCCATCTCTGCGTTTTGCTTGCACACGGGTAAGGACAGAAGAGAAATAAATGGAAAATAAAGGGTTTAATAATTAATTAAATATAATAAACATCATAATGATGTCTACCCCAAAACATGGGATCTGGTTTCAAGGGATGAGTGACACTTGTCACTCATCCAGGTGTGCTGAGTCAACGGTTACTATTCTATATTATAATATTATTTTATTCTCGGTTCGTTCGGTTAATCGAGCCCGATTCCGTGACCATAACTTCGTCGTCGGAACTCCGATTTCGGCATGCCGCCTGTCGTTGGATTCGTATCGACGATACCTACGTAACGGTCCTTGGCCTTCGTCCATCGGACCTCCCGATCAAAAAGTCAACATTTGGCCCCTAACATGCCAAATTACCAAACTACCCCTCAACTTCTGAACACCATAACTTTCTCTACGAATGTCGGAATCGAACGTGCCACCTGTCTATGAACTCGTGACGTCCCGAACTACGTCACGGTCATCGGTCAAAGTCCATTTGACCGCCCGAACAAAAAGTCAACATTTTGCCCACGACCAGGGGCAAAACGGTCATTTTGCACATTTTGTCCGATTCCGCTCTACTAACCACCGTTCAACCTCGCTAATCAAGATTAGTCACTAAACTAATCCCGGAATTCGGGACGGGTCGTTACAATCTTCCCTCCTTAATAAATTTCGTCCTCGAAATTCCAACCGATCTAAACTCAACGTACTTCCCTCCTTAAAAAGTTTCGCTCTCGAAACTCGATTACCCTGATTCCACAAACACCCCGTGGAAAGTGGAATCGACCACGCAACACGTGTACACCCGCACACCAACTACTTAGACAAAACTTGTCTACACCCAAACGTACCACTATCACTCAAAACGCAACGATTACATTCGACCCCGTCGAATGACTGAAACTACTTGTTTCGAATTTGACACCACTTGTCAAATCAACCCTCTCGTTGACGCAACAACTCGACGGTTCCTTTCCCACTCCCACTAGGAGTCAGCTGACCCCACTCAACGATCTATGTTGACACATCCTGACAAACTGTCACCACACAGTTGTTGTCAGTCGAAAACTGACACTAGACTCACTCGTGGCTACACATGCCACCAACGTACTCGACTCACCAATACCCTTACCGAAATTTCACACGACCTGTGTGTAATTAAACACATCGGAATTACCATGACCCATTGCATAGTAATGTCCGGTCCACAACCAATCCCATGGTATCGGAACCAATCCGACTACCAACACGTTCACCAACACACCTCGGGTATATCCCGTATACCGTAACTAGACTTCACAAGTCTACAAGGTATTGTACCTCGAACCAAGTACGAAGTACACACATCTACCTAATAACCAGACTACAACCACCTAGGTCATAGCCGAACGCGTTCCAATAATGGAGTACGTTTGCCCAATCCAGTATGAGACAAATCGAAACTCCACCCAACGTCTAGTTCCAATTCCGAATCTGAATCCGCAATTTCGTAAGAAATCCCGGATCCAAGCCCAGACATCAAATTTTAATTCTTATCCAAATCCGAATCCGAAATCATTATTCCGTAAGCTAGCATTTGGAATAATCATTCCGTACCCAAACCCGGAAATATACTTTCAAGTTCCAAAATCGAATCCTGAATCGTCACCCAGAAATTCGATTCCAAATCCCGAAATCTCGTTCACATTTACCAAGACACACCAAAACCGAACCTATCGGTTACCCGTTCAAAACACTTGATTGACTTCATAGGGAAGCCAATCCATCCTCCACACGTCTAAGGTTGACAAAATTCAACTACCTTGAAAACCTACTCACCCGAGTAGATTACCGTACGTCCCCACTTCGAAAAGAAGTTCAATCCCGTCATTTACGACTCACATACAACTAGACAGATTAGTCAACGACGAGACACGTCGAGACTGCGGATTCTCACGGATTACCTTGTATCAATCCTTGTCATTCCACCTAGGAAAACCAAGGATGATCCAAAATGATGACTCCAATACTCATCCTACGTGGATGCAACAAAACTCACTGCACTCACCACGCCATGTACCCCAACATCGTCTGCCACCAAGCAGAAAATGAGAAATCTCGTTTACCTAATTTCGAACACGTAGCTCCTCCTAATGACCTCACAACACACATGGGCCCACCAACCAATACACGCTCAACGTACTGGTAACTACAGTCAATGTCTGCCAGGGCAGAAAGCAAGAAGTCAACCCCAATGACTTCGGAATACCAATCACCAAAAACGAGCACCACACTCGTTCCCCAATCACAACTCTCTTCGACACTAAGGTTCCAACCATGTTGGAAACAGATATGCTCCCAACAAGACGTCAAGTCTAACCACTAGACTTCCTACCTCCTCAATTCACTTGGACAACCCCGTGTCCACAATCAATCCGTTATTGTTCCATTCGCACATCCCGACCTTTACAGGTTCAACACTCGGTTTTCCAAGTTCTCAATTACAAATTCCTACCTTTATACCACTAATGGTTTTTCCTCGTCTTTTCCAGTTTTAATCATTTCCATGTACATTTTAGGGATATTTAAAAACATAAAATCACACAAATTTTGGAGTTGCCAACAACCACCCCAAATCCACCAATTATCATGACGTAGGGGACGCCATCCCAAGATTACTCAAGTCTCAATTATACCCTTTTAATCCACTCATCACTGGTTATCTCACCACTATTGGGACTTATCCCAACACAGCACAATCTTAACTGGATCCCATCCAGTCCATCACTCAACCACTACCGAATCTCAAAGACCGAACATATGTTCATCATGACGGAGTCACACCCCAATTTGTGGCTCATCGTCAACACCATTACCGACACTAGCACCAGCGCTAGTACCAGCACCAACACACTATCAACAACACTAGTATCAGCACACATGCATCCATACTAGCATCAGCACAAAAGTACCAACCCGCAAACATCCATACTTGCACACCGTGTGCAAATACGACAATCCTGGATCTCCGTTCATACCGAACGACGATCCTGTACCTCACGACTATGGGTACCACCACTGACAATCCACATCAGGAAAATGAACGTTCCCTGAACGTCCCCTGATCCCCAAGTATCAGAACCACACTAATTACCCTCGATAGCCAGTCATCTCCATATGACTACCGACCAACTGTCATTACTATCGAGATCCGCATCCACACATCACACCAATACCCGATCCAACACGGGATTCCACAATTTATCTCAGAACCGTATCCGTAAATCGGATCCCATAGTTCTGCCTAGACTCACCAGAGCCATCCACATGGTCATCCATGACCTCAGCCACTCGTCGCAGCACAAGTTCTCACCCGCTAATCACAATTAAGGTTTACCTTTTTAATACTAGGGTTCCACAATCACACCCTATGGTTCAACCGAACCAAACAGTTTTCCGTAATATAAAATCCACAACCTGACCGACCCCGCAGTCCTGACACCGAATAGACGTCAAAGCCAATCCTACCATCCCATCAACGTGGGTTCCACCACTAGGTCATCGGCCAACTCCGATGAACCAACATCCCTCACACTAGAAACCACCACAAGGGTTCACATTTTAGACCATTACTCACATGAGGTTCCCCGAACCTGGCTGCACCTAGCAGCACAACAATCCAATATCACATGACCGAACCGACGGTCCCACTATACCAGTTCACCACAATCATCCCCACTTGGGTCGAATCACATTAACGCACGGCGTATCGGGCCAATCGCACTCCATCCACTATCCAAACCCAAACACTATCTATCAGGTTGATAACGAATTGCAGCCCAATGAGACATCACACCCTCGACCTGCGCGCACAAATAGAGTAACCGTGCTCTGATACCAAGTTGACAGGACCCATCCCAATCCCCCCGGGATTACCATGGAATGTGCCCTGCTCCCGTCCAACAAGGGGTGTCAGACAAAGGATGACCAAGAGCCACTGCCCAAACAGGGCATCCAGAGTGCGCAAGGATCGATGGAGGAGGTGTGCAATGTCCCAGTCTCTGCTGCAATCGCATCCGTAATCAACCTGAAGGGCATTAAAACCAAAAGCTGTGAGTGGACAAAAACCAATAAGTTTACCAAATACATTTATAAGACATTTATGCCCTCCAATAAAAACGTATGCATGCCACAAAAACCAGTAACCAAAACGTTTGCTCAACCGAGCCCTTAGGGCCTTAGCCCAAAAACAGTTAACCAAAAACCAAGTGTGGGAACTCAGCCCAAAACCGTGGAATACCACCACCATACATATACGGCCATGTGGGTCACCACCCACGACCATAAATGAACATCAATTCATTAAAATCACACAATCATAAATCCACCCGGAAAGCCATTTCATTAATTCGTATTTTACCATTACCATCACCAGCATCCCTGATGCTAGACGTCCCTGACGTCATATCTCACGGTTTCACAAGCTACGCGTGCTGCCCGAGGTCTCTCCGGGTCCATATATCTGACATCCCTGATGTCTGACGTCCCTGACGTCAATCATAGCAATCCTGCTCCTGAGTCATCATACGGTCCGGCTGCTCCGTATGGTGACCCTTCACAGGCAATGCACCGTGACTTCCCCAGTGTCCCAGACATCTGGAGGAGACCATCATATATCCATGTGTACAGATGGTATATGGAAAAATAGTTTTATTAACTCATTTCACAACATCACAATGGGCCCTGCCCGAATTTTCCATAAAACAACACATTTCCATTTAGGGTCCCTGACCCGAAACCCCATTTATTAAATATAGGGCCCCTGACCCGAAATCATCATTTTAATCCAACTGGGCCCCATGCCCGATAACATAACTCAAATGGGTCTCGGCCCGATTTTATACCAACTGGGCCCCTGGCCCGATTTCATTAACCAACTGGGCCCCCGGCCCGATTCTCAAATGGACTCCAAGTCCGAAATTTCCAAAACAAGTGGGCCTCAAGCCCGAGTTCATCTTTCCAATATAAAAACCATTTTATCATAATATTTATTTAACCACAAGCATGCAAAACCACAAATAAACCGTTAATCCCGATACACGTGAAATACGGAAAACACCTCGAAATACGTGCAACATACCCAAAATCAATACTCACAAATACCATCATAGAAATCATGTATATAAACCATATAACACATTTAAGCATGCATAGGATTTATAAAACCAAAGTCCACTCACAGACCGTTTTAACCGTGTGCCTCGATATGCGTGCCACTGGCCCTCCCGGGCCACACCACTATCACCGGGACTCCCAATCCTGTCCAAATCACATTAGAGGGTTACTAACCTCATTATTAACATCCTATCAAAGTCCCGTAATTTTCCTGAATTTTTACTTATTTTTAAACTTATTTTAAAACCTTCGGACATCCCGAACAATATCGAGACGGTGTCCGATCGACACGAAACCAATTCCAAAATGTCTGTTACATTAAATAGGGCAGAAGTCATGTTGACCTCACCTCGAGATTCGTGCCCACGCGCCGCCACGCGCCGTCGTGAGTGGCTGCGCGTGAAACCCACGCGCCTGCTACAGTGTCACCAGCCCAACCCGTTTGTCTGGTAAACGGGTCCAATTCACCCGCGACACAACCCGGTTCCAATCCTGTCAATTCGATCCTAATTCCTTCAATTGATCATTCCATTAGCTTCGTTTTAAGTCCAATTATAAGTCTGTAACATCAATTACGCGAACACTTACCCAGATTCCATCGATTCCACGATGAACACGAAGAACACTCCGGTCACTGTTCAATCATGGGATTCCTTCAATCTCGATCGATTTCCCTAAATTGGTTCAACCAGAAGCATCAGTGGACTCCGTTAAACATTTCCCCCAACTCAATTGCATCAATCCATTGCTCAATCTCCACGACTCAAGCTCGAACATCCGTACACTGTGCAACCATGGAGTTTCATCGATCTCAGCCGGTTTCCTTCAATTGATGATCCCAGAAGCATCGTGGGATCATCAGGAACACAATCCCCACAACAATTGAGTCAATCACAGCCCCAAACTCCACGACTCAGCCTCGATTTCTTCCTCTGTCACCAAGCTCGAACAGAGCCAAAACGGCACCAATCCTTCTCGTTTTTGATGTGGATCGACTCGTCACAACCTCAGGAAGATGTTTGTAACCTCCAATTCGATCATCACAGCCCAATTCTCAGTATTTGAATTTCCCTCCCAAAACCAAAGTTTCGATTCTCAGCTTCATCTCTGCCTCTCGTGTTTCCCAGCCAAGTTAATCTCAAAACTCTCTCAATTCCTCACACTCTGGTTCAGAAATGGAAGGAAATGGTGGACGAATTCGAACTCCCCCCCATCTCTGCGTTTTGCTTGCACACGGGTAAGGACAGAAGAGAAATAAATGGAAAATAAAGGGTTTAATAATTAATTAAATATAATAAACATCATAATGATGTCTACCCCAAAACATGGGATCTGGTTTCAAGGGATGAGTGACACTTGTCACTCATCCAGGTGTGCTGAGTCAACGGTTACTATTCTATATTATAATATTATTTTATTCCCGGTTCGTTCGGTTAATCGAGCCCGATTCCGTGACCATAACTTCGTCGTCGGAACTCCGATTTCGGCATGCCGCCTGTCGTTGGATTCGTATCGACGATACCTACGTAACGGTCCTTGGCCTTCGTCCATCGGACCTCCCGATCAAAAAGTCAACATATGGCCCCTAACATGCCAAATTACCAAACTACCCCTCAACTTCTGAACACCATAACTTTCTCTACGAATGTCGGAATCGAACGTGCCACCTGTCTATGAACTCGTGACGTCCCGAACTACGTCACGGTCATCGGTCAAAGTCCATTTGACCGCCCGAACAAAAAGTCAACATTTTGCCCACGACCAGGGGCAAAACGGTCATTTTGCACATTTTGTCCGATTCCGCCCTACTAACCACCGTTCAACCTCGCTAATCAAGATTAGTCACTAAACTAATCTCGGAATTCGGGACGGGTCGTTACACCTTGAAACTTTATTAAAAGGAGTGTTAAACCGTTGGTAGTGTTTTGTTAATATTAAATTTATCTTAAACATTTAAGTCAAAAATGTAAAAATGTTGGCTGCTTCCAACAGCAGTCAAAAAGCCAATGAAAAACTTATACAGTCCTAACCCAATGGAAGCAACAATTAAAGCACTACCAAATGCAATTAACGATCTTTTCCTTTTGTTTCCTGTATTTTCTCAGCAACCAAACAAAAATGAAGATAAAAACAACCAGTGACTAATAAGCAAACAAACAAACACTCCCAAAATGCAAAGACATTATAAATATCATGGAGCATAAATCAACAAAAACCACTCCAAACACTTAACTTGAAGTCTTGATCGAACAAAACAATCAAAGTAACGCATAACAGGGCATCGACGACGTTGGGTATGAGATGTGAGATCTGAGAGAGAAAAGGTACTTTCTTCTTTTGCTATGAGATGTGAGATCTGAGGGGAAAGTGGAGAGTGATATGAGATGTGAGATGTGAGATGTGAGGGAAAAAGGAGAGCCGAGAGTGAGATTTGAATTCTGAGGGAAAGGGGAGAGTACTGCTTTGATATTATGCGGCTAGACTCTAGAGGGTTAAGACTTAAGGGTGAGGCCCGTGAGGGTGTGGTTAGGGTTTGTATTGGGTTTGGGTTTAAAATAAACTAGATGGGCTTGGGGTTCAAATTGGGTTTGAATTGAAATATTAGTATTAAGAATGAGTTAAATATTAATTTTTAAATAATAAGTATTTTATATTTTCAGGCTTATGGGCCGGGTTTATTACGGGCGAATCGGGCTGAGCTTACCGGGCTTTATAGGGATCGGATCTATCGGGCCTATCGGATTTGAACACTACAAGACCAAGCCCAGTCTACTAACTCTCGGACCGGGCCAGCCCATGGCCTGTAGCGGGTCGGGTCGGATTTTTGTCCATCGGGCCTATCGGACCCCTATAAGCCCATGGACTTTTGGGCCAAATTATGAATGCTACGCCCAAGGCATGAGAAAACATCAAAAGCATGAGAGTCAACTTCAAGTCTTCAGCCAAGGTCCGACAGCAATTCAAGAAAATTCAAATCATCTCTCAACGAAGTTGGCGTGTGCTTGTATGGCACGGCAAGATCCTACATATATACCCATCATCTTTCATTACAAAATTAGAATCCCAATTCTTCTCTTTAAAAGCGAAAATCAATCTCATTAAACCCTGGAACCTAGAGACATCTGCTTGCTCCCCCAACCACCGCCCCAATCGACACTTAATTTCTCTATCGCTTCTTCCGTTTCAAGCTCTCAAGCTCAACCCACCAAAATGTTCTCCCTCGGAAACCTGAAAGACTAAGTGCCCACCTCCGCCTCCTCCGTGTTCTCCGCCTACGCCTCCTTCGCAACCTTCATGATGCTCCTCCGTTCCATGGCCAACGAACTCATCCCACAGCCCTTCCGCTCCTAGCTCTACTCCGCCCTCAAATACCCACTTGTCGGTTTCTTCTCCCGGGACCTCACCCTTATCGTTGACGAGCGCTCCGGCATGACCCGCAATCAGGTCTACGACGCCGCCGAGCTCTACCTCCGCACCAAAATCGGCCCCGCCTCCGGGTCAGCAAGGCTCCTCGGAAAAGGACCATCGCCGTCACCATCGACAAAGACGAGGAGGTCTCTGATACCTTCGACAACATCAACCTCAAATGGAGCTTTCTCTCGGAAACCAAGAAGGTCAGAAAATACGAGCGGTCGAATGAGAAACATTCTTTTTCGCTGACCTTCAATAAAAAATACAAAGACAAAATTTTGGGGTCATATTTGCCTCATGTTCTGGATCGAGCTGCGGCCATTAAAGCAGAGGAAAAGGTTGTGAAGCTTCACACCTGCCTCGCAATGTCGTGCGGCATGGGCAATGACGACGAGGAGTTCAATAGAGATTGGGGGTCGGTGAACCTGGAGCACCCATCAACCTTTGAAACCATGGCGATGGATACAGAGCTGAAGAAAATGATTGTTGAAGATTTGGACCGGTTTGTGAAAAGCAGGGATTTTTATAAGAAAGTAGGCAAGGCATGGAAGATGGGGTATTTGCTCTATGGCCCACCGGGTACTGGAAAATCGAGCTTGATCGCCGCCATGGCTAACTATCTCAAGTTTGATGTTTATGATCTAGACCTTGCTAGTATTTACGATGACGCTCAATTGAGGAGGGTTCTGTTGAGCACCACAAATCGGTCTATTTTGGTCATTGAGGACATTGATTGTTGCAGAGTGGATGTTGGAAAGAGTGGTTCGGATTCTGATTCGGATTCGGATTCATATATGGGCAGCAAGGTTAGTACCTGGGTTTGTTTGTTGATATTTAGTTTTTTTTTTGAAAAAAAAAACTTCAATTATTCTTCAAATTGGGTATTTTATTTAATGAAAATTTCTTTGTGTATATGGATATTAATTTGGTCAGTCCCTGTGTTATTTGTTCGAGGCGGTCATTGCAAGATGCATCAAGGTGCACTTCTGGAGAGACCAAGTAGGCTCGCATTGTAGGAGCAAGGTGGCTCGCGTAATTAGATTCCATTCCGAGAGAAGGACAAGGATTTTGAAGGACCCGAAGATTTCTAGGCGTGGAAGATCTGCCACAAACATGTGTTTCCAGAAGGAGTACTTGCAGAGTTTTGCGACAGATGTTTCTCCCAGAAAGCTCCCAAAAATAGCTGAGGAAGAAATCTGAAGTCCAACAGATGGACCAAATTCCACCCTTTGATCGTCAGCTGGGGATTCAAATTCCCGTTTTCGAAGTTTTTCTCCGGGATTCTTAGTCAGATGGGTTGCTCGCCTGCTCAGCTAGACGTTGACTCTTACAGACACGTCATGTGTTTTGAGAAGCTGAACGAGTTTTTCAAACTGGAGCTTACTTGCGAGGAATTCTGGAACTATTACACCATAGCGCACGATGGGCACTCTGGTGGAAGTCTCACGCAGGTCGTTCCCAAAGTTGAGTTGTTCGTGAATACTGTATTCACCGACGGGGCATTAAGGCAGATCTGCTTTGAGGTGGGTGGCACATGGGATCGCAACTGCAGTGGAAATGTGAAGATTGCATCTCGCTTTCGTACTCACGATGAACTGTACTCATATTTTGAGAGCCATTCTGACCTTACGAAGATTGACAGATCCCTGAAGATTCCTCCTGAGTTTCGAGAGATGAGCTGGCTTCTTTGCCCATCCAGAGATGCTAATGACGGAAGACCTCCTGCTAGCATAGTCAAGGAGTGGTTAAGTGCTCCGTTACGTCTAAAGAGAGTTGTCATCCAGAAAAAGAACCATAGAGAAAGACCTAATGCACCCCCAAAAAGGAAATCAGGTCCTGAAATGCATTCACAAAATGTCCCTGACTCCGCACCCTGTCAAGCTAGTCCTGCAGGATCATCCAGCAAGCGTAGAGCCTCAGGTGGTCCTTCAGAGCAAGCGGCGGATCCTTCCAAGAAGTTGAAGGTTGTCTCTACTTCTCCTGAAATGATTGAAGCTCTTCGGGATGATGGTTCAGAATTTCTAGTGGAAAGAGCACAACCAACTTCTAGGGTTGTGGATGCAGAGGATGCCCCTGAGATTGCAGAAATGGCGAAGGTAATGCCACAAGTTGCGTATGATAAAGTTGCTAAAGACCTCGGGATTGCAAAGGTGGGGGCCCATAAGCTGGTTGACATACTTCGTGGACAAGCGGGGCTGGAAGAGGAGAATAAGCAAATGAAATCAGAGTGCATCCACCTTCGAAAGGGTTGCGACCATTCCAGACAAAACAACAATGCCTTGGTGGGGAAAATTCGTTCATTAGAGAAAAAAATGCTCGAGCTAGAGAAGAGTCACGCAGAAAAGTTATTGGTAGAGAGTGAACGCGACACTGCCCTTAACGAGTCTGTTTTGCTGCGTGGGCATTTGTATGAGTCAGAAGAGAAAGTCAAACTCTTGAAAGCTGAAATAGAAAATCTGAAAGCTGATTGCTTGTTACCACCACATGCCCCCACAACGTTGTACTTCAAGGAAAGTGAAGTGCAAAAGTTGGGTACGGAGAGTCGGAGCGGGATCACTACCAAAGAGCAAGAGCTTGAGCTAAAGGTGGAGCTCGAGGCGGAACTTGAGCCTGAGGACGAGGCTAAGAAAGCAGATGTTCCTGAAACCGACGAGTCACTTTTTGACGACATTTCCCTACTTTCCGCAAAAGAGTGTGAAGACTTGCATCTATAGTTTCTTTACATGTGTATGTTGACTATTGCATTTTCATTTTTGTATTGAATAACTAGTTTGAGAAATCGAGATGTGATTAGCCAACCATTCTTCAAATGAATAAATGAAAAAAATATTTATGAAGAATTTTTTTCTCCCGGTTCTTTGTCAAATTATTTCAACTATTTGATGTATCCCAAACTTATTTGTTCATCAAATTCCCCCCGTTGTAGCCATGGACGTCCAACGTTGGGGTTTAGCTAACTTTGTTAGCATTTGCATTGGTGTTTCCTTCAAGGAAAGGCTTGTGCTTCTTAAGAGAAGACTTGAAGTGCTTCCATGAGGAAGACTTGGGGTGCTTCCAAGAGGAAGACTTGGGGTGCTTCCTGAAGGAAGGCTTCGAGTGCTTCCTAGTGGAAGGCTTCAAGTGCTTCCTGGTAGAAGGCTTCAAGTGCTTCCTGGTGGAAGGCTTTGGGCGCTTCCGGGTGGAAGGCTTTGGGATCTTCCAGGTGGAAGGCTTTGGGCGTTTCCGGGTGGAAGGCTTTGGGCGCTTCCTGGTGGAAGGCTTTGTGTGCTTCCTGGTGAAAGACTTTGGGTGCTTCCTGATGGAAGGCTTTGCAAACAACATGATTAACTTGAGAATGACTTGGTATCTTTATTGATAAGTTGAATAAAACATTCTCAAAAGACAAAGACTATATTCAATTCACAACTAAAGCTGGTCTAGTTTCTTTGTACTAAACATAGTATTTCCTAATCGGATGAGCATTCATGGAACCACTCACCAACTTCCCGTCCATGGTTTCCAAAGTGTAACTCCCCTTTCCTCCTACTTGGTAGATTCGATAAGGCCCTTCCCATGAGGACTTGAGTTTTTGAGAGCCAGGATAGTTCGGAGTTGCAAACTTCTTCTTGAGAACAAGGTCACCAGAGAGGAAGTGTTGGATCCTTGCCTTTTTGTTGTAAGAACTTCGGACCTGTTGTTGGTAGCTGGAGATGCGCTTTACCACTTTCTCCCTTAATTCCTCACTGAGGTCAAGAGAAGTCCTTAAAGCTATGGAGTTTACCATTGGATCATCAAGTTCGGTAAAAGGCATTGGTACAACAACATGTGGTGGTATGACAGCGTTGGTGCCATACGCAAGAGTGAATGGAGATTCGCCAGTTGCACGACGCGGAGTTGTGAGATAAGCCCATAGCATGCCATCCATCTCTTCTTCCTACAAGCCTTTTTTATCATCAAGTCGCTTCTTGATACAGTCGAGAATTATCTTGTACGATGCCTCAGCTTGGCCATTACCCTGGGAGTAGTATGCAGTTGAAGTGAAGTTCTTTATCTTCCAAGACTCAAAGAATTCGTTGATTATGGCGTCAGTGAACTGAGTTCCATTGTCTGTTAGGATGACCATGGGAAGTCCAAATTAGCAGATGCTCTAGCTCCAAATGAATTTTTGAACATCAGCCTGAGTTATGGTGGCCAAAGCCTTTGCTTCCACCCATTTGGTAAAGTAATCAGTGGCGACAATCAGATAATTTTTTCTTAGGACCGGAGTGCTTGGAAGCGGTCCAACGATATCAATTCCCCATTATATGAATGGCCAAGGGCTTGTCTGTGCATGCAACTCTTCCGATGGAGCCAATTGGTTAGGTTTAAACCTTTGGCATTTGTCGCATTTCTGGGCATATTGCAAGGCGTCCAAGCGCAGAGTTGGCCAGTAAAATCCTGCACTAAGCATCTTTTGAGCAAGCGACCTTCCACCAGAATGATTCCCACAATGTCCTTCATGAATTTCAGCTACGAATTTCAACGTTTCATGATACCTCAAACATAGCAAGTTTGGCCCTGTGAAGCTCTTTTGAAAGAGTCGGCCCTTGTCAACATAGTATCGTGCAGCCTTCATCTACACTTTACGAGCTTCTAATCGTTCATCAGGCAATGTACCATGCCCTAGGTAGCTGATAAAAGGGTCCTGCCAACTCGGAGATGAATCAAGTTGTCTTACTTCAATCTCCTTAACATCAATGCTTCGCTGCTCGACATACTCAATCGGGATTGAGCGCTTGAATCGGTAGTCAAGTGATGACGCTAGATTTGCCAACGCATCTGCTTGTGCATTTTCGGCCCGTGGAAGTTGATGAAAAGTGAAAACCGAGAAAAAAGCAAGCATTTCCTGGACCTTATTGTCAGGGCCCACCCCTAATCCCCCGGGATTAAGGGCTAAACCCCGTTCTCGTCTAACTTACACATGACACAAAGGCCAGACTGACATCTAACCTCTGTGTGACACATAAATCGGACAAGGGAGTTCCGATCCCACCGTCCAGAAACTTCTAAATTTCCCAGAGTGCGCAGAGTCTACTGTGGATCGTACGTGTGATGTCTCCATCTCTCTCGACCAACAGCCAGCGCCGCAACAACCTGGAGGGTATCGAAAACACGAAAAGACTGTGAGTGGACAAAAATAAAGTTTAAGTTCAAAACAGTTATCAGAAAACGCATACATTTATACCCTCCGCGTAAAAACCAATGCATGCATATTAATTTCATGTCATAAAACCATGTAAGAAAAACTAAACACATTTTTGCTTTTCCTCAAATCTCGGGCCTCAGCCCAAAACCACTGAAACCAGTTCCTCCGGGCCACTGCCCAAAACCTCAGAAAACCATTATCATCAATTCTCAGTGAAATCCAAAACATCTTTGAAACCACATTTTTTATCCATCGAACCTGCTGGATCTATCCGAGTCTTTAAACTCCCGAGTCTTTAAACTCCCGAGTCTTTAAACTCAATCCAGGCCTCAATAATATCAGAGTCTTTAAACTCCCGAGTCTTTAAACTCAACAGGCCTACGGGGGAAATATCAATATATCCGAGTCTTTAAACTCCCGAGTCTTTAAACTCAATCCGGGTCTTTAAACCCAATCCGGGCCCGTCCCCCGTCAAATATAATCCGGGTCTTTAAACCCAATAACCAGATCCAGCAAATCCAATCCAAAACCGTTTGAAAACCTTTTCTAAATCCGTATCCAAACCCGAATCCAAAATCACTGGTCCGATGCCCTTCCAGCATCCAGAACCGTTATTCCGAATCCAGACCCAGAACTCATTTCCTTCTCATTTCCAGATCCGAGTCCGCAACCATCATTCCGTAAGCCGGCATCCGGAATAATCATTCCGAACCCAAACTCGAAAATCCCTTTCCGAAAACCATTTTTCTGAACTGGGCTTCAAGCCCGAAAACCCTTTTCCGAAATCCTTTTTCTTTCTTTGAAATCAACTCGTATTTCGAATCCCGAAATCAAAATCATTAAACCAAGTTCAATTCATGATATTTATCACAACCTCGTAAAACGTGAAAATTGTCCTTTCCTCGAAAAACGTGCACAAACCGTAAACCACCACAATCACAAATCAAATCATAAAATCAAGTATAGAAAACATATAAAAACATATATGCATGCATTAAGAGTTAGAAAGCAAAGTCCACTCTCAGACCATCTCAGCGTCGCCTCGATACGCGCGCACTTACGCCGTCTCTGGCCATTCGCTATCCTCGGCTTTTCCGAACCTGTCCAAATCCCAATATAAGGTCACTAACTACTTCACGATACTCATACTAAAACCCCATAATTTTCCCGTATTTTAACTATACTTTAAACGGGACCCTAAACCTTCGATCCCACAGAACTAACTCGAATCGACGCCCGATTAACCCGAAACCTATCTCAAAAGATTCGTTACAACAATTAGACTCAAATCCTAGTTGGAAACTTCCCCAGATAACCCCGCACGCGCCCACACGCTTTCCAAAGTGGCTGCGCGTGGGCCTCACGCGCCTGCACACAGTCATCTTCAACCTCTGGCTAGCCGGTTTTATTGAACCGAACCGGCGTGACCGGTTTCCCCTCAAATCCCGTCTATTTTTTATCCTTCCAACACCATTGGGATCGTCCTACTCCCAGCAATCTAATTCCCTAATCAAAACACCACATCATGGTCTCTAAACCACCTCCCAAACTCGAACCAGAAACCCGTCCTAAACTCTGTTTTGGTTCCCGGCCAACCGTCCCTTCTCCAGTCACGGCTTCGACCTCTACACGTTCCTAGGGGCCTACTAAGTCGATTACAACTCATAGGACACTTCGACTTAGCCTCAAACTTCACGACTTTACGTTTGAAACCAGACGGCAAAACAGAGCACTCAAAGGGAATTCAAGAAATTACCTATTCTCCGACCGCCGCCGTGAGCTCCGCTGGGTCTGGTCGACTCCCCTCAGTCCTATCGACGCCACCACAGGTTCAATTTGACCGTTTGACCACAGGACGTGCACAACCGTGCACGATAGTCCTCGGTTCTGTGTCCTCTGATTCCTCATCCTTCCTCACACACCCACCGTCATGCCCAATCCTCACAATCACGAGCAAAACACTCCTTCGAACACCACCAAACCTCTCAAAACTCTCACACTCACCCAGTCCCTGCAATTCGATCAATTCCTCCCTGCCTCTCACTCTCTGTTTTCTTCGAAGGATAACACTTGCACGGTTTTAATGTGTACAAGCTATACCCGTGCACACCATAACCCTCCTAGAAGCCTCTAGGTTCACCCCACGTGTCACAATCCTCCCCATTCTCTCACAAAAATCCCACTCTGCCCTAGACACTTGTCCAAATCCGGTTACACCCTTCCAAGTGTACAAAAGACTGAAATGCCCTTCCTTTTAAGCCAAAATTACCATTGTGCCACTACCTTCTAGACCCGTAACTCTCACCTCGGAAGTCCGATGAATATGTGCCGCCTGTCATCGAACTCAGGACGACGAGATCTATCTAACGGTCCTAGGCCAACATACCAAAACCTGTTCGTACAAAAAGTCAACATTCCCCCCTTAAATTAGCCAAATTACGGTTATGCCCTCAACCTTCCGAACATCATAACTTCCTCCTCGGATGTCGGAATCGGGCGTGCCACCTGCCTACGGGTTCGTGACGTCCTAAACTACGTCTTGGTCATTGGTCAAAACCCAATTGACCACCCGAACTAAAAGTCAACTTTTTGCCCGAACTAGGGGCAAAATCGTCATTCTAGGCTAACGACCTTATCGGGACCAACTAACCCCCGATTAAGCTCGCTAAGCCTTCACTAATCACCGTCTTAACCTAAATTTCTAGGACGGGTCGTTACACTTATTGTTATATCTAAGCATCTTTGCATCACGTGCAACATATTCACCGATCGATTGGTTAGTGATCAGCTATGAATCCGAATGAATAGCGAGTTTTTTGACGCCTTCATACTCCGCTTCATTATTTGAGGCTTTGAATCCAAACTGTACTGCTTACTCCATTATTGAGCCATCATGAGTGATAAGGACAATCCCCGCTCCTGCCCCCTTCTGGTTCGAGGAACCATCAACAAAGAGCTTCCATAGAAGATTGGAAGTAGAGGGTGGCAGAGAAGAGGAACTGTCGCCATGATCTTGTGACAAGGAAGTGTCAGAGGCCCTGGGGGCTTTGCCAAGCTTATTGTCATTGCCTCCTTCCAATGATGCTGGTGTGAACTCCACAACAAAATCCGCTAATGCTTGGCCTTTGATAGCTGTTCTTGGACGATAGAACAAATCATACTAACTCAACTCTATGGCCCATTTCATTACTCGTGTCGATGCATCAAGTGCATGAAGTAACGAACATAGTGGATATTCTGTCATGACGATTACCCGATGAGCTTGAAAGTAAGGCCCCAACTTCTTTGTGGTAACCAGTAATGACATAATCAGCTTTTCAAACTTCGGATATCGTGTCTCAGCATCGAGGAGGGCTTTGGATGTGTAGAATACAGGTAGTTGAATCTCATTCTCTTTCCAGATAAGTGCGGAGCTTACAGCAACATCAGAGATCCCCAAATATAGGAACAGGTCCTCGTTATCTTTGGGTTTTGATAGTAGCGGTGGAGATGTCAAGTAGGCCTTGAGATCTTGAAACGCTTTCTCACAACCTTCATCCCACTTATCCCTGGATACCTTCTTTACTACTTGGAAGAAAGGTCGGCACTGGTCAGTTGACTTGGACAGGAAATTGTTCAATGCTGCAGCTCGTCAAGTGAGACTTTGAATCTCTTTCAGACTTGATGGGGATTCATCTCGAGAATTACCTTGATTTGCTTTGGATTTGTTTCGATCCCATGCTCAGTCACGAGGTAACCCAAGAACTTCCTTATTGATACCCCGAAAGTACATTTCAGAGGGTTGAGCTTCATTTTGTACTTCTTCAACAAGTTGAAGGTCTCTCGCAGGTTGGTGATATGATCCCCTCGTTTTTCTCCTTTGACCATGATGTCATCCACATAGACCTCCATGGTTTTACCGATGAGATCTTTGAATATCCGATTGACAAGTATCTAGTATGTTTCTCCCGCATTCTTGAGACCAAACGACATGACCTTGTAGCAGTACACACCTCGATCGAAACCAAAGGCAGTTTTTCCTTGTCTTTTTCATGCAGGAAAATCTGATTATAGCCCTAGTATGCGTCTAGGAAGCTTAGGAGCTCATTTCCTGCAGTGGAGTCCACTAAGTGATCTATTTTGGGCAGGGGATAGTTATCCTTTGGGCACGCAAGATTGAGATCGGTGTAATCAACACAAACTCCATCGTCCTGCTTCTTTTTCTTGACAAGTACGACGTTTTCCAGCCATTCAGAGTGTGGAACTTCTTCAATGGATCTCGCAACGAGTAACTCTTCAATCTTCTCTTGGATGATAGCAATTTTCTCGGGGGAAAATTACGTCTTTTCTGCTTGAGCGGCTTGTGGTTGGGATTGACGTACAGCTTGTGACAAGTGATGGTAGGATCAATCCCCGACATGTCAGATGGAGACCAAGCAAAAACTTCTTTCTCCTCACACAGGAAAGCTATGAGTTCTTATTTTTCTGTGTCACTCAACCGAGCACCAATGCGGACTTATCACTCAGGATATTGAGGGTCAAGTTGAATGAGGGTGACGTCATCCTCTGGTTGCCATCCCTCCAGAGTTGGTGGTTCCTCATGAACGTCACGATCTTGACCTGTGATTAGTTTCTATTTGGGAGACGAAGAAGAAAGCTTGCCCCCAGTAGATGATCCTACTTGGGGAACAAACTCAGCCTTCTTGACCTCCTTCAGCCCTTTTGTGAGGCACCGCCGAGCCATCGCCTGGTCGCCTTTGATCTCCCGAATCCACCTCCGGGGATAGGGAATCGAATCTTCTGGTAAAGGCTTGACGTGGTTGCGAGGATTTTGCGAAACTATGGCCTTCCCAAAATTCCATTGTATGGAGAGTACTCGTCCATGATGTAAAAATTATGGGACGTGACAACGGGCTCCGAATGTATATCCAGCTGGAGAATGCCTACGGTCACGCTGGTTGATTCATTGAAACCTCGGAGCAGAACGGCCTTTTTTTGTTGTGAGACTTTCTAACCCCATCTTGCGCACTGCATCTGTAACACCCCGGAAATTCGAGGATTTCCATATTGTAATTTAATGTGTGATTTGACGATTTTACCCCTGTGAATGGTATGGTCAAATTGTTGACTTTTTGATTGATGAACTAAATGAACTTTGACCTATGACCGTGACGTAGTTCGGGACGTCACGAGTTCATAGACAGGTGGCACGTCCAATTCGGACGATCAGGGTAAAAGTTATGGCTATCGGAAGTTCAGGGGCATTACCGTAATTTGGACTCTCGGGGGAAAATGTTGACTTTTCTTTGGACAACTAATTTTCTGTTGACTCAAGGACCGTTGGGTAGGCCTCGACGTCCTGAGTCCGTAGACAGGCGGCACGCCGAAATCGGACTTCGTACGAGGAAGTTATGGTCAGAAACGTGAATTCGGGAAGTTCGTGTCTCGGTTTTCGTGTCGAATATTAAATTCAGGAAATCTGATTGGAGGACACCTGGTGAGTGACAAGTGTCACTCACCCATTGGCTAGATTGGATCAGATCCACTATTGGATTAAATAACAATTGAAGCAGCTTTAAATTCCAGCCCTTGGATTTAAAACCCCTGATCTAATCTGAGCCCTTGATCTAATCTTGGAGATCAAATCTGGGCCGTCCATTATTTCCCTCCAATTCTTTATATTTCCCACCCGCAGAACACTCTGTCCATTTCGATCAAAGCATCCCAGCCAGCTATCCACTCACTGTGTCTGTGTGTTGCTGGACTCACGGGGAAGGACGGAGGCACGGCGGTGGACGGCGGCAGACGGCGGCGCGGAAGGAAGCAGGGGAAACCCGTGGCGGTTTCAACCCAGATTTTTGGTAAATCATTTCCCACGTTTAAACTGGTCCGTGATCAATCCTAATCAACTCTAGGAACCTCCAGGAACCTTCTGGAATCGAACTCGTGGCCGGTGGAGCTCAGGGCGGTGGCAAAACTGCGACGGGAGGCCAGAGCTGTTCTTCAAGGTAGGCCCTCAATTCGATCCGTGTTTCTCAATTCTTTTTGCATTGAACTAATCTAGGGACTAAGACGAGTATTCAGGAATTGAAAGGACTGAAAATGACCCAGAAATGAAGGAATGGCAACCGGGTCTCGATCGCGGGTCTGATCGACCCGAGTTGCAGGAAAACGGGTCAACCCGTCTGATGACAGTGGTGCTGACGTGGCACCCTGTCAGTCTGTCAGATGACGTGGACCAACCGTGAGCCGACACGTGTCACATGTCAGTGCACAGTCAGCACTCACATGTCAGTGACGTGGACCAGTCAGGGACTGCCACGTGTCACTGACATGTCAGTGACGTGGACCAGTGCCGTGCTGACACGTGGCACATGTCAGATCTGACACGTGGTCTGACAGATCAGTGTGGTGGACCAATCAGGTGTTGACACGTGGCACCTGTCAGAGTCTGACATGTCAGACCTGACAGCTGTCAGATGACGTCAGCATGACGTCATGCTGACGTCAGCAGTGACGTCAGCAATGACGTCAGCAGGAACTGTTCCTGCGTTGACCGCCGCGTTGACCGGCGCGTGGGGGTGCGTGTGAACAGTGTTTTTGGTGGGACCACCACCATTCTTTAGGTTTCGACGATCCGGATCCAATGGCGGTGGTTTCGGGTCGATCGGAGATCCTTAAGTTGGTCAAAATAAGGTTTATTGCCTTGGGAAGCGCGTTCGGGCGGCTTTCCCGGGTCGGTTTCGACCTAGGCTTTCATGGTTGAATGTTGGGGGTTTAATTTGACCTTTACGAATACTTGGACTTGACAGGGATTGTACATTTGTACCAGGACGAGGGTATACGTTCGGTTTCTAGCAGGATTGTACTGTGAGTGGGCCATTTTCTTAAACCCTTGTGTGCATAAATGTTTTCTGGTTTTATTATACTCATTCACATGCTAAAACAATGATGGTTTTGATGATATGGAAAATATGGTTATGGCACGTTTCACGGTATTTGGGCTTGAGACCCGTCCGATGAAACTGAATGATTGGTTCGGATTCTATCTATGTATATATATGTTTGCATGTGGATATCAATAAAATGTATTTGTTACTGCACTGTATAGATCCTTCCATATTGTATTGTCTCCTCCGGATGAGGTACCCCGGAGAGGTCACGGACGTCTAGAACGTCCAGCGTCTATGACGCTAAGCATCGGGGATGCTGTACCCGAACGGGGTTCGGGGATTGAACTCGGAAATTGAGACCCGAGTGGCACGCGTAGCCTTGTGATTGTGACCTTATTGGACGTCAGGGACGTCAGACATCAGGGATGTCGGGATTGGAGTGTATAGTGCAGCAACTAAAATTATGGTTATGGTTTTATTATATGCCTTATGGTTCATATTTGATGGTTCATGGTTTTGAATTATGTTGCACGCATGTTTGGAAAACGGAGGGGTAAATTATATGTTTTACTTATCAAACGATTTCATAAACTTGAATTTCGGTCCACTCACCCTTACTGTTTGATAACCCCTCCAGGTCGGGAAACTGAGGTAGAGGAGGAACCAGAGGCTGAGGCATAGGTCTACTTCTGCGTACCTGAACCCCTGCTGGGCGGTGTACCCGCAGGATTACTTTAGAGTCGTGCTCGCAAATTTGTAATTTTGGATTATATCCCTTGTCTGACATTCGTCTAATTCGGATTTTATGTATGACTTTAATTTGGTTATTTATGCTTTTAAATGCTTGAGGTTAAAATTGGTATGAATTATTGGGTGTCAGACGGGAGCAGGGCACGTCCCCTTGTGGTCCCTGTGGGATCGGGGCGGGTCCTGTCAGCTTGGTATCAGAGCACTAGGTTGTGGTCAGTACTAGGGTATTGGTCTGCATGCTAGACTAGCGATTAGTACTAGTTACTTTTCGACTTTTAAGAATATTGTTTTCTGATCTATGCCTCTTGACAGTTGGTTATGCCTCCTAGGAGAATTCCGCATACTCGAACGGACGAGGATCTAGAAAGAGAGATGGAATGCGCGAGCATCGAAAGGGCTCAACGTTTGGGAGCCACTCCTTTCTGCGGGGGATAAAACCCCGAGGATGCTCACGACTGGATCACCAAGTGGGAGAGGATCTTCTCGGTGATGCACTGCCCTCCGGGCGAACGAGTGACTCTGGCGGCCTTCTTACTGGAGGGAGGAGCCTACCAGTGGTGGCACGGACTCGAAATGTCCGGGTGGTCTGTCCATACCACTACCTGGGAAGCTTTTCGTTCCAGGTTTCTGGACCAGTACTACCCGCGATCCTTTCGCGCGGCGCGGGAGGCGGAATTCCTGCGGCTGGAGCAGGGTGACATGTCTGTTTCAGACTACGAGCAAACATTCGGGAGACTTTCCCGGTTCGCTGCCTCATTCGTAAGCACGGAGGAGGACAAATGCCAGCGGTTTGAGCTTGGACTCCGAGGGGAGATCCGGGCCAGTGTGACTGCTACCACTCATGCTTCTCTGAGGGATATGGTCGACGCAGCGGTGCGTGTCGAGGCCAGTCTGGCGGCACACCAATCACGACAACCTTCGGGGGAGGGGCGACGTCAGGATCGCCCACATCATGGGCCATCGGGCCGGAAGAACAACAGGGGAGGGAGCTACAGAGGAGCACCCTCATCCTTCAAGGGTCGTGGCTGGTCGGGTCGACGTGGAGGCTCTCAGGGCAGAGGATCTGGACACAACTCTGGGCAGCACTCATCTTGGAGTGGTGCATCTGGTGGGCATTCGGGCAGGCCAAGGCCAGTAACTTGTTTTGCTTGCGGAGAGGAAGGCCACTATGCCTGCGATTGTCCGCAGTTGTCCAAAAACAACGACGCTGGGGGCTCGAGTGTGGTGCAGAGCACGGCGTCCCACACTAACGGAGGTCGCGGTCAGGGAGGTGACCGTGGTGCTGGACGTGGCGCGCGCGGGCACGGACGGAACGGAGGGCCGAGGGCCCAAGTGTTTGCAATGACCCAGCAGCAGGCGAGGACTGCTCCAGGCGTGGTCACAGGTACACTACATATCTTTAATTTTCTTGTACGTGTATTAATGGATGCGGGGGCTACACATTCTTTTATTTCGAAGAGTTGTGCTGGTTTGCTTGATTGTGTGGTATCAGCCTTAGATTGCGAAATGGGTGTTGGCACCCCGATGGGTACCGTGTACCTTGTGAATCAGGTGATTCGGAGGTGCCCGGTAAGAATTGAGGATGTGGATTTACCAGCAGACTTAATTATTCTGGATATCCACGACTTCGATATAATCCTAGGGATGGATTGGCTGTCGGAGCACGGATCGTTCATCGACTGCTGTAGCAAGCAAGTAATTTTGCGGAGCCCGGGTTTGCCGGAAGTTATCTTCCAGGGGGAACGTGATGGTTCGCCTCCTGAAGTGATTTCGTCACTTACTGCTACCAAACTTCTACGGAAGGGATGCCAGGGCTATCTGGCGCATGTCGTGTCGGAACGGGTCGGTACTCCGGTTATCGACGAAATACCGGTGGTCTGTGAGTTTCCGGACGTATTCCCGGAAGACTTACCTGGATTGCCACCATCGCGGGAGATTGAGTTTACTATTGAACTACTCCCGGGTACCCGACCTATATCCCAGGCACCATACCGGATGGCGCCGGCCGAGTTACGAGAACTCAAGACTCAATTGCAGGAGTTGGTAGATTTGGGATATGTCCGACCGAGTACTTCACCGTGGGGAGCACCGGTGTTTTTCGTAAAGAAGAAGGAAGGAAGTCTCCGTTTATGTATTGATTATCGACAACTCAACAAGGTGACATTGAGGAACCAGTATCCTCTACCCAGGATCGATGACCTTTTCGACCAGTTGCGGGGAGCTCAGTGCTTCTCGAAAATTGATTTGCGGTCTGGGTATCACCAACTGAGGATTTCGGAGGAGGATATTCCGAAAACTACTTTTTGAACCCGTTACGGGCACTACGAGTTCCTTGTTATGCCATTTGGTTTGACGAATGCTCCAGCAGCATTCATGGATCTGATGAACCGGGTCTTCCGACCCTACCTGGATAAGTTCGTGATTGTGTTCATCGATGATATTTTGGTATACTCGAGGAGTGCCCGTGCACATGAAGAACATCTACGGTTGGTCTTGGAGAAACTGAGACAAGAACAATTGTATGCCAAGCTGAGCAAGTGTCAGTTTTGGCTGAGCAGTATTGGTTTTCTGGGACACGTGATATCGACGGATGGGATTTGCGTGGATCCCCAGAAAACAGAAGCGGTGACCAACTGGGCTAGACCGACAATGGTGACCGAGGTGCGGAGTTTCGTCGGATTAGCAGGCTACTACCGGAGATTCGTGGAGGGTTTCTCAAAAATTGCTGCACCATTGACTCGTCTGACTCGGAAGGGAGTAAAGTTTATCTGGGACGAGCAGTGCGATCGGAGCTTTCAAGAGTTGAAGGATCGACTGACCACTGCACCTGTCCTTGCATTGCCGGACGACAGTGGAGAGTTTGTAGTTTTCAGTGATGCTTCACTGCAAGGGTTGGGCTGCGTGTTGATGCAAACTGGCAAGGTTATCGCCTATGCATCCCGGCAGCTGAAGACTCATGAGTTGAACTACCCTACCCATGATTTGGAGTTGGCGGCGGTGGTTCATGCTCTCAAGATCTGGAGACATTATCTGTTCGGCGCAACGTGTCGGATATACACCGACCACCAGAGTCTTAAATACTTATTCACTCAGAAGGAGCTCAACATGAGACAACGGAGATGGTTGGAGCTGCTGAAGGACTATGACTGTACGATCGAGTACCATCCGGGTAAGGCCAATGTGGTGGCGGATGCACTCAGCAGGAAATCAGCGGGAACTATTGCACACCTCGGGATGGTGTATCTTCCCTTGTTAGTGGAACTCCGGAAGGCGGGAGTTATTTTGGGTACGGATGCGCATGGAGCTTTGTTGGCCAGCTTCCATGTGCGACCAGTACTGATTGATCGGATCATTGAAGCACAACTGCAGGATCCGATACTCTGTATTTACAGAATTGAGGTCGATGCAGATGGGAGACAGGGTTTTACCATCCGGGACGATGGAGCACTGGTGAAATTGGGTCGTTTGTGCGTACCTGCAGTGGCAGAGTTACGGGCCGAGATACTTGAGGAGGCCCACAGTTCGGCCTATGCTATGCATCCGGGAGGTACAAAGATGTACCGTACCCTCCGGAACCATTATTGGTGGCCAGGAATGAAGAAGGATATTGCTGAGTTCGTGAGCAAATGCTTAACCTGTCAGCAGGTTAAGGCGGAACGGCAGAGACCGTATGGGGCTATGCAGCCACTTCCGATCCCTGAGTGGAAGTGGGATCACATCACCATGGACTTCGTCTTTAAGTTACCGAGGACTCAGAGTGGAGTGGACGGAGTATGGGTGATCGTGGATCGGTTAACCAAATCAGCCCATTTTCTGCCAGTTCAGGAAACCTATAAACCTAACCGACTGGCTCAGTTGTTTGTGAAGGAAATCATACGACTTCATGGTACGCCGGAATCGATCGTGTCTGATCGTGATCCGCGTTTCACTTCCAGGTTCTGGCGGAGTTTGCAAGCTACTTTGGGAACAACCTTACGTTTCAGTACTGCTTTCCATCCACAGACCGATGGACAGTCTGAGAGAACCATTCAAACCTTGGAGGACATGATGAGGTCATGTGTACTACAGTTTCAAGACTCTTGGGATACTCATTTGCCATTGATGGAATTCGCTTACAACAACAGCTATCAGGCAAGCATCGGGATGGCACCTTATGAGGCACTGTATGGCCGACAGTGCAGGACACCTATCTGCTGGACGGAGGTAGGGGAGCGAGCGGCTGTAGGGCCGGAGATAATGGACTTAACCATGGAAACTGTTCGCGTGATCAAGGAAAGATTGAAGGTGGCACAGGATCGCCAGAAGAGTTATGCCGACCGACGGATTCGAGACTTGGAGTTTGAAGTGGGAGATTTTGTCTTCCTGAAGTTGTCTCCGTGGAAAGGGATTATCCGTTTTGGCCGACGGGGGAAACTGAGTCCGCGTTTTATCGGACCTTATGAAATCGTGGAGAGAATTGGCAGAGTTGCATACAGATTGGCACTACCTCCAGAACTATCAAGAGTTCACGATGTTTTCCACGTATCGATGTTGCGGATGTACGTACGTGATGCTTCTCATGTACTTGGGGAACAACCTGTCGAACTACGGGAGGATTTGAGCTTTGAAGAACAACCAGTACAGATCTTGGATCGGAAGGACAAGGTACTACGACGGAAGACGATCCCTCTCGTGAAAATTCTCTGGAGAAACCAGAGCGTGGAAGAAGCCACATGGGAGCCTGAGGCTCAGATGCGAGAACAATTTCCTCATTTGTTTCTTTGAAATTTCGGGACGAAATTTCTTAAGGGGGGAAGGTTGTAACACCCCGGAAATTCGAGGATTTCCATATTGTAATTTAATGTGTGATTTGACGATTTTACCCCTGTGAATGGTATGGTCAAATTGTTGACTTTTTGATTGATGAACTAAATGAACTTTGACCTATGACCGTGACGTAGTTCGGGACGTCACGAGTTCATAGACAGGTGGCACGTCCAATTCGGACGATCAGGGTAAAAGTTATGGCTATCGGAAGTTCAGGGGCATTACCGTAATTTGGACTCTCGGGGGAAAATGTTGACTTTTCTTTGGACAACTAATTTTCTGTTGACTCAAGGACCGTTGGGTAGGCCTCGACGTCCTGAGTCCGTAGACAGGCGGCACGCCGAAATCGGACTTCGTACGAGGAAGTTATGGTCAGAAACGTGAATTCGGGAAGTTCGTGTCTCGGTTTTCGTGTCGAATATTAAATTCAGGAAATCTGATTGGAGGACACCTGGTGAGTGACAAGTGTCACTCACCCATTGGCTAGATTGGATCAGATCCACTATTGGATTAAATAACAATTGAAGCAGCTTTAAATTCCAGCCCTTGGATTTAAAACCCCTGATCTAATCTGAGCCCTTGATCTAATCTTGGAGATCAAATCTGGGCCGTCCATTATTTCCCTCCAATTCTTTATATTTCCCACCCGCAGAACACTCTGTCCATTTCGATCAAAGCATCCCAGCCAGCTATCCACTCACTGTGTCTGTGTGTTGCTGGACTCACGGGGAAGGACGGAGGCACGGCGGTGGACGGCGGCAGACGGCGGCGCGGAAGGAAGCAGGGGAAACCCGTGGCGGTTTCAACCCAGATTTTTGGTAAATCATTTCCCACGTTTAAACTGGTCCGTGATCAATCCTAATCAACTCTAGGAACCTCCAGGAACCTTCTGGAATCGAACTCGTGGCCGGTGGAGCTCAGGGCGGTGGCAAAACTGCGACGGGAGGCCAGAGCTGTTCTTCAAGGTAGGCCCTCAATTCGATCCGTGTTTCTCAATTCTTTTTGCATTGAACTAATCTAGGGACTAAGACGAGTATTCAGGAATTGAAAGGACTGAAAATGACCCAGAAATGAAGGAATGGCAACCGGGTCTCGATCGCGGGTCTGATCGACCCGAGTTGCAGGAAAACGGGTCAACCCGTCTGATGACAGTGGTGCTGACGTGGCACCCTGTCAGTCTGTCAGATGACGTGGACCAACCGTGAGCCGACACGTGTCACATGTCAGTGCACAGTCAGCACTCACATGTCAGTGACGTGGACCAGTCAGGGACTGCCACGTGTCACTGACATGTCAGTGACGTGGACCAGTGCCGTGCTGACACGTGGCACATGTCAGATCTGACACGTGGTCTGACAGATCAGTGTGGTGGACCAATCAGGTGTTGACACGTGGCACCTGTCAGAGTCTGACATGTCAGACCTGACAGCTGTCAGATGACGTCAGCATGACGTCATGCTGACGTCAGCAGTGACGTCAGCAATGACGTCAGCAGGAACTGTTCCTGCGTTGACCGCCGCGTTGACCGCCGCGTGGGGGTGCGTGTGAACAGTGTTTTTGGTGGGACCACCACCATTCTTTAGGTTTCGACGATCCGGATCCAATGGCAGTGGTTTCGGGTCGATCGGAGATCCTTAAGTTGGTCAAAATAAGGTTTATTGCCTTGGGAAGCGCGTTCGGGCGGCTTTCCCGGGTCGGTTTCGACCTAGGCTTTCATGGTTGAATGTTGGGGGTTTAATTTGACCTTTACGAATACTTGGACTTGACAGGGATTGTACATTTGTACCAGGACGAGGGTATACGTTCGGTTTCTAGCAGGATTGTACTGTGAGTGGGCCATTTTCTTAAACCCTTGTGTGCATAAATGTTTTCTGGTTTTATTATACTCATTCACATGCTAAAACAATGATGGTTTTGATGATATGGAAAATATGGTTATGGCACGTTTCACGGTATTTGGGCTTGAGACCCGTCCGATGAAACTGAATGATTGGTTCGGATTCTATCTATGTATATATATGTTTGCATGTGGATATCAATAAAATGTATTTGTTACTGCACTGTATAGATCCTTCCATATTGTATTGTCTCCTCCGGATGAGGTACCCCGGAGAGGTCACGGACGTCTAGAACGTCCAGCGTCTATGACGCTAAGCATCGGGGATGCTGTACCCGAACGGGGTTCGGGGATTGAACTCGGAAATTGAGACCCGAGTGGCACGCGTAGCCTTGTGATTGTGACCTTATTGGACGCCAGGGACGTCAGACATCAGGGATGTCGGGATTGGAGTGTATAGTGCAGCAACTAAAATTATGGTTATGGTTTTATTATATGCCTTATGGTTCATATTTGATGGTTCATGGTTTTGAATTATGTTGCACGCATGTTTGGAAAACGGAGGGGTAAATTATATGTTTTACTTATCAAACGATTTCATAAACTTGAATTTCGGTCCACTCACCCTTACTGTTTGATAACCCCTCCAGGTCGGGAAACTGAGGTAGAGGAGGAACCAGAGGCTGAGGCATAGGTCTACTTCTGCGTACCTGAACCCCTGCTGGGCGGTGTACCCGCAGGATTACTTTAGAGTCGTGCTCGCAAATTTGTAATTTTGGATTATATCCCTTGTCTGACATTCGTCTAATTCGGATTTTATGTATGACTTTAATTTGGTTATTTATGCTTTTAAATGCTTGAGGTTAAAATTGGTATGAATTATTGGGTGTCAGACGGGAGCAAGGCACGTCCCCTTGTGGTCCCTGTGGGATCGGGGCGGGTCCTGTCACCATCTTGCGCACTGCATCCATGTTGAGGATATTTGCTGCGCTTCCTTCATCAACGTGAATCTGATCAACTTGAGCATGAGCGATCTGGATTGACACGACTAAAGCATCATCATGCGACCAATCAAGTCCTGCTTTGCTCTTCAAAGAGAAACCAACGACAAGGTCGTTGGCCACCCCGGGGGCGGTGACATGAGAGACTTGAGAGACGACCAGTGCATCTCGTATCTTTCTTTTCTTCTACTTGGAGGTGGTTCCTAGCAACTCGGATTCTGCCATGATGGTGTTGATGCGAATCATTTTTGCTGCAGGTTCCTTCGGCCCATTGTCAGTGGGTCGATCCACAGTCTTCCCTTTGATGTACGCATTGCAATGTCCTTCTTTGATAAGATTCCGGAGATATCTCTCGAAAGATATGCATTTTTCGATGTTATGCCCATAGCACTCGTGGAAGGCAGACCACTTCGTTTTATCTGCCTTCTCTTGATCACCTTTGACTGGCTCCAGCTCCTTGAACCATGATTTGTCCTTAATTTCATTGTGGATCTGATGGACTGGCAATGATCGCTGCAAGTTAGGCTTCCCCATAGCTGGCGCTTGGGAGGGTTGACCCGCTTTGCGCTTGTTGGACTTTCCAGTTGCAATCTTTCCCTGGGTTTCATCCTTATTGGATGTCTTCTCACTAGCCCCAGCATGATCCTGAGTATGGGTAGCGTTCTTCTCGTCCTCCCAGCTTGCATGTCTCTCCGCTAGCTAGCGCATCTTGGTGAGACTTCGCGCATTGCTCATGACAATGTCTCCGTAAAACTGGTTGTCCCGAGGGAGTCCTTACTTAAATGCCATTGCCGCAACAAGGTCACTACAGCCGACAATTCGAGACTTCTCCTCGCAAAATCTTCGTATGTATTGTCGTAGAGTCTCTTTTGCTCTCATTCGGATAGAGAAAAGAAGGTCATCATTCACCTATTGTCCGAAGTTGTGCATACTCCTTTACAAACGCCAGAGCCAACTCTTCAAAGGATGCAATCGACCTCCGGGGGAGATGATTGAACCAAGTCATGGCTTGGCCTTAAAGAGAAGCTTGAAAAACTTTGCACATGAGTGCATCGTTATGCCTGTGGGGGACCATGACTCCCCGGTAATAATCTATGTGTTTTACCGGGTCGGAGGCTCCTTTGAATAGAGTGAAGTTTGGCATTGCAAACCTTTGAGGGAATGGCTCTTCCTCAATATCCCTTACAAAAGGCGTGGAGAGTTGTATCTGGCGACGTAGATCGTCCTCTAGATCACCATCTCGTTCAACACGAAGGTGTATGTCCAACATTCTTTGAACATCATTAGCCCACAACGCACCTTGCTGAGGTGGTGAGTCATTTCGTGCTAATCGCCGAGAACCTCCTTGAGCTTCTCCCTTTGACCTCTGGGATCGCGCAGGGGGAGTAGGCTTCATTCTCCCTCTCACTGCCATGGGTAGATTGTCTTGGGTCTTTGTGCAGAGCCCGAGGTTGCCCCCTCCTCCCATGTGTGTGATGTGAGCACTCCACCTGTGAAATTGCCCCAATCCTACTTCCTAGCCGCTCATGTACTAATGGCCTTGGGCGTTGTGAGCTCTTTGCTCGGCGAGTGTGACTTTCTTCTCCGGAGTCACTTAGTGAAGTGCCTCGTGACATTGTTCGGCAGCAGACCGGTTCTTTCCCAGGTCGCCTTGGAACATTCTCTTGTCCTCCACTTGACATGGAATGCCTGTCTAGCTCTTGGACTGTTCTTTCTGTGAAGAGTCGCTGCAAGAGTTCTGTCTGAAGTTGAACTTGGCTGCTCAACCTTTCAACTTGTTGCGCCAAGTTGTCCTTTGGCGGTTGGTGGTGACTTCTGCCTGAGATGTCATGACGCCCATCTAGAAAGTCCCTTAGGTCTATGTTTGTTGTGGGCTGATCATGTCATGATGCACCTCCCATCAACCACTCGCCTACTTGTTGGAAAGCCGAAGTTCTTTCCCCTAGTGCGGGCACTTGGCTAGTTGGAGAGGGGAATGCTCCGAAGCTGAAGGTTGGCCTCCCTCCGAGCGTCTCCATGGGCGCTTCAATGGAAAAACACCGGGGTCGAGTTGGCCGCTCCTCCGGAGTCTTTATGCAAGCCTCATTCCTCGTCTGAGCAGTTGAGGCGGAAACACCTTCTCCAGCTGAACGAACGGATCGTCGAACCCTGGCCATGTTTGATCAGCGAATCTTGAATGGAAATTTGTCGAACGATGAACACGTTCAAGATCTTCGAATCAACGTTAAGAACAATGAACGAAGTAGGATAAACGATGAACAATCGTGAGAGCTTCTTCTTGAATATCTTCAAGCTTTCATTGAAAGCACCAATTGTTGAAGTAGAATTCGTCCTTTAAACTCAAAAGACTAAAGGATTCCTGCAAACAAGCAAATAGTAAGCTATCGTTCGTTCAATGATCGAGACCTGGGGGGTGTTCGATCAAGAACGCTCCAATTCTTAAGTCAGCTTCGAAAGAGAAATCTCAATAGCTTAAGTAGCGTTGAACAGAATTACTTGTAAAGTGAAATGAGCTCCGCTATTTATAGGAAATCCTTGGGAGCCTCAGAGCGTTCTGATTGGTCGATTGAATTTGTAATTAATAAATAATATATTTATAATAAAATATATTATTTAATAATTGTAATAATGGCTCATTATGATAATAATGATAATTATTGTAATTTAATAAGAATATTAATTGTCCGTTATTAAGAATAAGGACAATTAACTCTCGGGGAGAATATTAATATTACGGAGACTTTTAACCCGATTAAATAACGTATTTAGCTGGTAAATAGATTATTTGATGTGCGGGTGTTTGCTAGTCATTTATATCATTGCTAGGGGCAATTTGGTCATTTTAGGAATTATGGGCCACATGGCAACTCCATAATTTTTGGGTGATTTTGGGTTCCACACTCGATAATTTCTTCTCGTCTTTTTCAAGTTTTTTTGATTGTTACATTTCAAGGAATAAGGCATCGCCTACAAACTCTATAGCTAATTTACATAATCTTCTAAAATAAGTGATGCAGCTCCAAATGTTGGTGAAGCTCATCTTCATTCTCCTAATCTTACTCGTGTACTTTCTCGCTTCCATGAATAAGTAAGTATGAAAAACTCCCACCAATGTGGTTAATTAGGATCAGATCAGTGCAAAATACTTTGCAAGAAACAAAATTGGAAATGCATTGTTTCTCATCCATATTCCTTTGAAAAATAAACTTGACAGGCTCTAGTCAAAAGTCGCAAACAGTCTTTTAAGCGTAAGGACCATGTCTCTATGGGTTGTAAAGATGCTAGTTGGCAAATGGTGGCAAGTAACAGCAAATTTGTACTCTCAAAGGGTAAATTTTTTTTCTTGAATGTTATTTCCTTAGGATCTGATTTGCATCTGCTGTCACTTGTTGCAGCAGGAGATTGTTACCCCTGCAAGCATGATGCTTGCAAGATTCCTGATGGGCTTGAGACTCATATAATGGTCGTTATTGTTGCATTTCTCATTGGCATTGTGGCCATGGTGAGACTAACACGTAGCATGCCGAAGAAACTCACAGATTCCACCTTTTACTCCAGCACTGTTTGTGACGGTGGCGCAACGATGGATTCCTGGGGGCCTTCACACTCTGCCCTCTCTAACTCAGATCTCATGTTAGTCATGAAGCGCATGGCTGAGTTGGAAAAGAGGATGACCGGCTTGAACATGAAACCAGCCACCGTTCCACCTCACAAGGAGGACATGTTGAAGACTGCTTTAGGCTGGGTTGATGTCTTGGAACAAGAACTTATGGCAACAAAGTAGGTCTCATTTTATCCTTTAATTTCATCAGTCACAAATTGTGCATATGTCAACTTAGATCTTTGCGAGTGTTGTTTTGAATTGCATTCTTATGTTCGGGCTCTAGAAGAGTCACTTATGCGGCAAGATGAACTTTTGGCAGGCAGTCTTGATAGAAAGAAGAAAAAGAAGAAGAAGAAGAGGCACCTAGTAAGCTAGCTACCGAGACGCACAAAATAAGCATCTCTTATTAGTTAATGGATCATAAAGATTTTGGGATGAGTTTGTGGAATTTCTAAAGTGTTTTTGGGTTGTAAATTGTAATGCAGTTCATCTAGTGAAGGGAGAAAGTCAGGCACATAGAAAAGCTTGTAAATCGTTGAATGGTGGCTTTCCTTTTCCAAAACCCCACCCAAATCCATCCCGCGCTTTACTTATTACTGGTGTATCAAATATTTACCACATTTTTCGAATTTACAAATTTGATGCCCCTTATAATTTTCAAAAGGCAATTTATTCAATTTAATCCATGAATTTGTACTGCCATGTTAATTTTTCTTTTTGAATTTTTATTTCAATCAATTTTTTCTTAAATTATTATTAATGGCCAATGTACCGTTTAGGGTGGAACCTCAACTTTTTTCATGATATCAGAGTAGGTTATCACACATATAAGGATTAAGCACCACACATGCTCCACGTCACCCAATATGTCTTGTCTACGTATTAGTCTTGCAAATTCGCCACACGTGAAAGGGTGTGTGAGAATGTGAAAGTACAAAAGTCTCATATTGGGAAGTTGCACAACCTAAGAGGGCTTATAAAGAGTTGAACTTCTCCATCAGTGTCAATTGATTTTGGGATAAAACTTCAACTTCTTTCGGCATCTCGTATAAATTTCCTTCTTCGAATTTTCACAATTCAAAAAAATAGGTGTATCAAAGAACATTAACAAAGGAAATTCAAGTAAATAGGTGTATACAGAAACATTAACAAATGAAAATCACTTGTATAGAATCATATTTAATGACCAACATATAATTTTTGTGACAAAATGAGAATTACTTTTTTCCTTCTAAATAAGTTTCTAATGCTATATCGAACTACGTATAGGATATCATATACGAATCCACAGTTTTGTGCATTCATGTACGGAATAACCACCTACTTATTTTAACAGGTTCAAACTCTTTATACAATGTGAACACCCTAATTCAATTCGCTCCAAAATGAATTTATTTACCACAAACATTCATTTCGAGCAAAAATTTATCAAAATTGACAAAATTTAGTCCTTATGTTTAAAAATGTCACTTTAAAAAAAACTTTTAATTATAGCAAAACATTTACCCAAATAGACTCACATAATCTTAACACTAAAGCAAAAAAAAGGGATTGTGGTGTAGAGATCCCTTTTTTTTTAATCAAGCAAATAAGCATTTAATTAATAAGAAAACATTACACAAAAATGAAAGCCCACTAACAAAAAAGCCTAAACGGTACAAACATACACACAAACAATACTAGATTCACGTGCATACAGATCCAATAACATAAATTTAAACCAGCTCAAGAGTAACCCTAGATCAAAACTATGGAAAGCCGCCATAATCCAAACCGCCGCCATCAGCCGCTGCCCAAGTCGCCACGAACCAACAAACACTATACCACCAAAAGCAAGGAAGGTGAAGGTGAAACCGAAGAAGTCAGCGGAAAATGGGGATGAACATGTCACCCGCGCAATGAGCGCTCCCATAATCCATTTGATGAGTGCATATAGCACTTTAAACACAATCCAGTGCCAAGCTGGCCACTGAGTTGAAAGATGGACTTTGGTGGCAGCGTATTCGAGGTCCATCGCCTTCAAAGGCATTGGATGGGGGAAGTGGAAGGGAAAGAAACTTGATGGAAGTAAGCTAACGTGGAAGTGGGAAAAAGGATCTAGAAGTATTCTGGAACTCTCCAAAGGAGGAGGGAGGAAAACTTCCATAGTGGAAAGGGCCGAATAACTACCACAAAGGGCGAAAAACATAGGCGTATTTGAAGGAAACCAAATAAAAAAGCAGCAGAAAAAATAAACAAAAACCGATAAAGAAAGGAAAACAAAGGAACCAAAAATCTGCAAACTAAAAAGAAAACCAAATAAAGAAAAACAGAGCAACTGCCCACTGCAGTAAAGAGTTGAAGTCACCCTCAAGAAAGCACCAAGACGCAACGGTCACCAGCGAGACGGCGAGCAACACCACAGCGAGACGACGAGCACAACAACGAGACGGTGACCAGCGACCAGCGGAGCCACCAAACACCACCAACGCGAGACGGCGAAAACCACCACAGTCACACAGCGACGAGCTCCACCGCAGTTTCACAACGACAAGTTTCACCGCAATCAAAACCGAAGCAAAGCCCACCACAACGATGGCCAGCAAAGGGAGAAAGAACTGGAGAACGAATTGGAGAAAGAAACTGGAGAAAACAGAGAAAGGAGAAACAGGGGAGGTAGGGGAAGGAGAGGGGAAGGAGAGGGGAAGAATAGGAAAGACGAAAAATAGAGGAAGGGGTGCTGCCACCAGCCCCTGGAGGGGGCGGCGGCAGCTAAGGTTTGCAAAGTCGAGAGTCGCCTTAGAAAGAAGGCAGAGCTGATTCGGGTGGGGGAAAAAACGTTTGAGAGATCTTACCCAATGGAATTATGAATGAATGAATATCCGTGTTCTACACCCTCTTCGCAAATTCTTTCAATGAAAGATCATTTTCATTCTCATTTTAGAAAAAAAAAAATGGATAATGAATCAAGTGCTCTAAGAAATTAAATCACTTTCAGACATTTTATCAAATACCCTTTCTCAATTTCAAGTACATTCCTAGTACATGAATTCATCACATACAGATCAAAAATTGGATTTTAAAGATTTGGCATGAATTTGCTGCCTCTCCTCCAGAGCCCCAAACTACCACAACATCCAATCCAAAATTTCAAAGAAGGGAGCGTACGGGCCCAAAGGACTATAGCTTCCAATAGCCAATTGCATTTTTTATCAGATAAATTGCTGAATGATTCACCGGACAAGCCGCATGCTTATGTTCTATATTGTAGCTTCTACTAACAAGTTTGAGAGAGCTTCTTGGTCAATCCATAGTGTCGTTCCCATGTCTTTTGCCAATGAGATGTTGTTCATATCTTGGTTCCCTTTCTCAAATGGCAGCTTGGAAGTTTATGGGAGCTGCTGATTTATTTGCATTTAAGATAGCATCGTTGCCATGACACTCTTGAATGAAAAGGGTTGTGTTTTTCACTCAAATTCCATGTAGGTTTATTTAGGTCTGATAAAAAATAAGATTTGTTTAGATTTGATTTGTAAAGGTATTTAAATATATTTAGGTAGGTTTTTTTTGCTATAATTGAAAATTTTCAAAAACTGCTAAATTTTGTGTTTTTTAGTAAATTCTCATTTTGGGTCACCTTCTAATTTTTAAAATAAGTTTCTGAAATTAATAAATTATGAATAATTATCAGTATTACAATTTAATGATATTTCTTTTAACCTTATAAATATGAAGTCTTCTTGTAATAAGGAAAAAAAAAAAGGAAGTCTTAATTTCGACTCATAAAGTATTTACTATTCAGTATTGGGTAGAAACCCAACTGGGACTTGGGTGCATGCATGATCAGATCATGTATATACTGAAGCTGTACCCAAATAAATAGAGACTTTTGGGATTACTTGACTGGTGGGAAGCAAGTGAGGGTTGAGCTACCTTTAGCGTTTGATTATGAGAATCTAGATACATATATAGGTAGATAAATAACAGATTTTGCGGAAGTGGAAGTGGGACCCACCAAACGATCAAAAAGAGTACAGCTAAGCAAAGGCAGCCGGCCTGCAGCTACCAATTCGCCAAATGGGGGTGCCGGTTGGTGGTTGCTTGAGAGGTGGGGGTTGATGGAGGCGGCGGAGGAGTAGGAGGAGGAGGAAGAGTGAGTGAGCATTGTTTATGGGAATGTTCCTTTGAAAGGTTTACATGAGAGTGAATGAATTATAGGGAAAGCAAAGGCCGCAGATCAGACCTCGCAAATCTTTACCATATCTTTAAGTAGGAGTGCCTCCCTTTTGAGCCATTTAGTTCCCGCTCCCAACTTGGCCTTGGCTACATAATTAGCCTCCTCTCTCCACACGTAGAAATATACACCAACATTATAAAATCAATAAACCATTGTTTTTTTTCTACACCTTCAATCAATAAAGTACTTGGTGTATTCGCTATTAGCGATATGATCAATAAATATATTGCTTACATTTGTTTCTGTTGTTACATGAAAATAGTAATTACACAATTGAAAATAAATAGATAAAATAACATGTGTGCTTCATCTTATCCTTAGAAAAAAAACAATTATAATCACGATTATATTGAGATTAATTACAAAAATTAATTACTAACTTTAAATTTATTTATTTATTTTGTCAAAATTAACTTTAGGTTTATTGAAATAGTACTATAATGAGCACAAAGTAATGAGCCTCATCAAATCACAGCTCACACGTTAAGTATTAATAAATAATCACGACATCAACCATCAATTGTTTAGTACTGTTTAATAAACCTACATTGTTTTTAAATATGTCATTGGAGATCAGCATGAGTTTTGTGGTTGAAAAAGAATCGAAGACGAAATGAATCACATTTTCCTTGCCCCTGCCTACTTGTATTAAACGCAAAACAAAAAAAAAAAATCTCTTCATATCCAAAAGAAGTGGTTTTTGTGTTCACATAGGGACATGTAAATTTTTTCGTCTTTTTAACTTAAAAGTTAAATTCGAGCTTGATGCATTTTTTTATAACGATAGTTGAATATGTGACTTCACATGACCATTGTTAAAAAATATATTAAACTTAATTTGTAATAACACCAATTAGTTTTTTATGATAAAATTATATTAGATATCGAATTACCTTTTGATATTTGAAGCCTTGCATTATATTAGTTATTGAATTTCCTTTTGATAAATATATTAAATATCTATATTATATGCGGTTAATAATGTAAATTTCCAAATAGGTAGAGTTGAAAAAAGCACATGGATGAATCATAGAGTGGGTGTGAGGCTGCTCTTTGTTTTGTTTTATTTAATTTTTTTTTTTCTTTCGGAAGTGTGAGGATGTTCTTGTTCCTTGTAATAAGCAATTGACTCATAAGCAGCTGACTTAAGCCGAGCTCACAACTTCAAGTTGGGTCGAGCCTCGAGCGTGCGTGCGTGAGTCAGTGTTGTTTCTTAATTTTACATGATTTCTTCATTGATTTTGTGGTGTTGATTGTGAACGAAGCAAGAAAGCCAATACCGAAAGAGATTTTGAGCTGTCGTTTCTGTGCAGTTTTATACCCAAATTTGCCGTGTTGGTGTCATCGGTTTGGCTCATTCTCTGCTCCCATCCCCCTATTTCCTCAAACCCAAAACCCAAAACTGACCTCTCTTCTTCCAGCATATAACGTAAACGCCCCTTTCGCTTTCTTTCTCATGATCTCTCTCACTGAACACGACGAGATAACGAATATAGCTCGTGATGATCTGATCGCTATCACTATGAGTTTTTGAGTCATTTGGTTTTATATATTTATAGATAAAGCCTCTGACTTGTCTCCAGGACCTGAGGATCTCTCTCTCTCATTAATGTTGCTCGCTAATTATTGAGGTTAGACGTTCATCTCTTCTGGGTTTTATTCTTTTTCTTTATTTTTGTGTAAAGCCTAAGACTTTGAGCTCTGAATTCATGAATTGGGTATTGGAAACTGAATTTGGGAGCTTCAAGTTGGAAAAAGAAATAAACTTGGTTTCTTATCTATCTTTTTGAATTTATGGGTTTGGTTTATTGGATAGCTGTTTGATAGAGTGTGAAAGTGGGGGAATTTTATGTGCGAATGGGATGTGTGAATTCCTGGGTCGACAAGGAAAAGAAAAAGTAAAAATTAGGAGTTGACAGAATCGGGTTTTAGTAAAGAGAAAAAATAACAGACAGAAAGTGCAGGTGAATTTTTTTAATCTGAAGTAGGAAAAAAAGATCCAAGCCCAGAAGTCGTAAGTGCAAGTAAGGATCGATTCCATTAGAAACCCTTCGTCTTCTTTACACACACACAGACATGCTGTTCTCCACTTGTGTATAATTATCGTTCAGTGCATTCATACACTTCAAATTTTGTCACTTGGTTATGTTCCTGGTTTGAATTGTTGTTCCAAGAAGCTTCTTTTGTAAGTTAACTTGGTAATCCATGTTGTTGTTATTAAATTTGTATTGTCTGGAGGTGATTTAGAAGTATATTTGGTTTAATTTTTATTAATCTTGTGATGGATATTGGGTAATTTAAATCCTGTTACGGTGATTTGCAGAAAAAAAATGGCAACTCTAGTTGAGGCTCCGAATGGAATTAGGCAACGAGGGAAGCATTATTACTCAATGTGGCAAACGTTGTTTGAGGTTGACACCAAGTACGTTCCGATCAAACCCATAGGGAGAGGAGCTTATGGTGTAGTGTGCTCGTCTATCAATAGGGAAACAAATGAGAAAGTTGCAATCAAGAAGATTAATAATGTGTTTGAGAACTGTATTGATGCGTTGAGGACTCTGAGGGAGTTGAAGCTTCTTAAACATATCCGCCATGAGAATGTGATTGCTTTGAAGGATGTTATGATGCCTACACATAGGACAAGTTTCAAGGATGTGTATTTCGTTTATGAGCTTATGGATACTGATCTTCATCAGATTATAAAATCCTCACAACCACTTTCCAGTGACCATTGCAAGTACTTTCTATTTCAGGTATTATGGCTTTCTCCCAGCTAGAGTGATGCTAAATTTTTGCGAAATGAATTCAGAAAGATGTAAATGGTTATGTTGCAGCTGCTTGCATTTTCTTATGTAGAACTTAACATTTAGGGGTCTCTTTGCATTCCAAGCTTGAAGAAATATGATTCCACCTCTATTTCTTCTCATAGTTACTTTGGTTATGAGTTATGACTTATCTGGTTTCTGCATTCTAGTTGCTTCGAGGGCTCAAGTATCTTCACTCAGCAAATATCCTTCACCGAGACCTGAAACCAGGGAACCTGCTCATCAATGCTAACTGCGACTTGAAAATATGTGACTTTGGTCTGGCCCGAACCAGCGGAGGTAGTGGCCAGTTCATGACTGAGTATGTTGTCACTCGCTGGTATCGTGCACCAGAGCTGCTATTATGCTGTGACAATTATGGGACATCCATTGACGTCTGGTCCGTAGGATGCATCTTTGCTGAGATTCTTGGCCGGAAGCCCATCTTCCCCGGAACTGAATGCCTCAACCAACTAAAACTAATTATCAATGTTCTTGGTAGCCAGCATGAACCTGATCTTGCCTTCATTGACAATCCGAAGGCAAGAAAGTACATTAAATCGCTGCCATTTTCTAGGGGCACACACTTTTCCCGTCTATATCCCCAAGCTGATCCTTTAGCTATAGACTTGTTGCAAAGGATGCTTGTGTTCGATCCAACTAAGAGAATCTCGGTCTCAGAAGCACTCCAACACCCTTACATGTCAGGGCTATATGATCCAAGATCCAATCCTCTTGCCCAGGTTCCCATCAACCTTGACATAGATGAGAATTTGGGGGAACCAATGATCCGGGAGATGATGTGGAATGAGATGCTTCACTATCATCCAGAAGCTGCTTTCGCAATTGCCTAGGTAATATTCAAAGGCTTTCCAGTTTCCTCAACACTATTTCTTTGTGCATGTGTTTACTTAAAAAACCCTGCATTAGAGAAATGTATTGTTAGTCATAACGCTCTTACTGAAGATTTTGTATCATGTTGTTTTGTAGTTTGAGGTCTCATAATCGGACATATATATCTGTAACTCTGTATATAATTATGCTTGTCATCTGTAGTCTACGACTATGGTTACTTATTATTATTATTGATAATGTATGCAAGACATTCCTTAGAAAAATCAAGGGAATCGAATAAAGATTTTTATTCTATTCTTTTCCTCTGTATATTTTTTTCCTTTCCTCAAAGGCAAAGATGTGCATGTGCCAAGTTTCGGTTCATATACTCGAGCTTTATACGTATAGATGTTTGTGTCCCTTCCCTTGCTCTAAGCTTAGCGAATATACTGATTGCCGAAGCATATACTGGTTCCAAGTAATTCTACTGCATTTTCTTTTGGTTCACATTTTCAAGGCATGATTTGAGTCATTAAATTTCTCTTGTAGGCTCTAATAATAGTTTATTATTTTCTTAGAGCTATGATTACTTGAAGACCATATATAGCAGGTGGCAAATTGGTAAGTAAAATGAATATAATTGAAAGAGTAGCTTGGTTATTAACTTATTGTTGATGCTAATACTCATCAAGCATCAATACTCATCAAGTTAAGTGGATGAAGTGTGAAGTACTGAAATTGGTTAATAGAAATCATATGCAGCTCAAGTTGTCCTAAATAGCACTGAAAGTAGCCAATGCCCATCAGAAATGGACATGTTCATGTAGCCAGCCCAGATAGCTCAAGCAACAAGTAGAGCAACAATGGAAAAAGCGTTTATTTCCAAAGTGATTTTGAAGTCCATTTTGACAAACAATTAAACAAACCAAGAAAGCGCCCACCATTACAATGCCCTACTACAAAAAAAAATAAATAAATGAAAATTTTTTATAACTATTTTAAAAGCAGTATGTTGCCCAAACTTTAAGACTACATTTGGTATGCCGTATAAGGAACTGGATAGGATAATATAGTACGAAACCAGTGTTTGGTACCAGTCGTATTAATTAGTCACTGTATAAGTTAATACGGTTGAATATCTTTATACGGTGCAGACACGCTAAAATAATACACTTGAAATTGTCCGTATTAAATAGTCGGATAACTAGTAATCTTGTAAATAATAATAATAATAATAATAATAATAATAATGATAATAATAATAATAAATAGTAATATAGTAAAAATAAAATATTAATAATAAAAAGTAATAAAGTAATAAATACTAATAATAATAAATTAATAATTAATAATTAATGATATTTTAATAAATAATAATGATAAAATTAAAAATAATTAATTAATAAAAATGTAATAAATAGTAATAATTATTATTATTAAAATAAATAATAATAATAATAATAATAATGACATACATAATTAATATTTAAAATATAAATATTTCGTCAACTACTATAATATAATCCGGTCAGTATAATATAGTCGGCATTCTAATTCGGAAAAGTACCAAACGCTCGACTAAATAATCAGTCTATCCGGTAGACAGATTAGTCTATCCGATTGAAATAGTCAGTATAATACGGCATACCAAACGAGGCCTAACAATATAAAGAAAACAGAGCACACAATTTGAGACCTTGACAAAAGAGTTGATAAGAATGGATGAATATTATTGTGTGCAACTTTTCTTTACTCCTAAACCCACTAACTGCCCACCACTGCCCACCACTGCCCACCACCCACTGCTAATCGTGGCTTCCCTCCCTTCTCCCCCCCAGTGCCTTTCAAATGGCTGGGGCCACCAAGCCTTGAAGGCAACTTGCAAGATCATGTGCTTTCCCAAGACAAAGAAATTACTTCTGGTCTCATTGCCTCTATTTCCCTATGAAAAGTGCGCTTGCAAAAGAGCCATCGGCTGGCATTCTTTAAACGAAGATTTACCTAACATGCTGTATACAAAGTGGAATATCCTCTACACATGTATTTGACTAAGCAATATGTTACTGGAAATAGAGTAAACCTACAAAAATCACATAAAACTTAGAGAATGAAGTAAGTACTATAAGAATACAAATAATTCATGCTTATTATTTTTTATTTTAGTTTATTTTATACAAGTGAAATTCTACTTTGCTCAATTGGGGAACGAATTCAACCTAACTTGGTTATATATAAAAAATAATAATAATAAAAAAAAAAACTCCATTCATTAAAATCAATTTGATTACGGATGTATTTTTTTCTTTTTCTGTCATAAGGTACGTTTGTGTTATTCATGATTAGTAAATGCAGAAAAACACATGATATGCGATTTTCTTGTGCTATTTCCTTCTGTTTTTTAATTGCAAAGGCTGGCCTGTGTCCAATGGTGGCCTGCCCTCTATGTTATTGATGAATTTTAGGGACCAGCTTTCAGAATTCTGCCCACGCACATGTGCTCTTGTACTGCAGAGATAACAACACAAGGGTAACTATGAACCGAAAACTCCTGTGTGAGTTGGGGTTAATAACTTGCCTCCAATACATTTCATCTCTATCAGTAAATTATCCACTTCATGCTTATAAGGTTTCACCCTAACTTTTGCATGATATAGGCTGAAGCAGAAACAAAATTCAGAGGTTGAAAATATCCCTTAAATGCCACAAGCTAAAACTTTTACCGTCATACATAATAGTTCTACTTCTGGAGTTGCATTTTGGTCTTTGAATTTCGAAAATAATCTATGCTCTTTTTTTTTTTTTTAAATTAGACCGATCGTGCACCAATTACGGTGTCAATTTTGAAAATTATTGAAATAATTAAGTTTCGAAGAATAATTCAGAAACTGAAACTAACAATATCAGTTACTTTTCTCAGTCAAATTGCATTGCCTCAAAAAACCAGATGAAGATTGACCAGTTGAAGTGTACATATCAGGCTGCAAGTTGGCCCTTTGACAGTCGCATTATAATTGTATATTGAGACAATCAGATATGTTCTTAAATATTTTAAATATTTTATTTCTGTAAGTTGGGCGTTGCTGGGCTATATATTCAAGCCCTCCACCACTCTTCAAAATCTCCTCAGTCTTATCTTTTCTTCCTACCCTAAAGATTTGGTCTCATCTTCATCTCTCTGTCCCTTTGCTATTTCCCCTTCTGGTTCTGAAATCCTCGTGTTTCTGCTTCAAAGTTCATAGCTTTTGTTCTTATGTTTTAGTCTAAAATCTAAATGCTTAATATTCATAGATATAGATATAATTCTTGATGTTTGATCTAGATTGATGTCTCCTGTACTCAGTGAAATCCTCCTTTCTGGGTTTATGATAAACTCCACCCTTCGTCGACGAACCCACTTAGTTCAGTCCTTCTCTTGCTTCTTCCTCTACTGGTTTTATGTATTTTCATGAACAAATTTTAGAAATATCTATATTTATTTATTGAGGTTTTTGTTCCCTTAATTTCAAGAAGTAACATCCGGGTTCTCTAAATAACCACTCTACTTTATCGGGTAAGACTAAAAATCAGATTTTGATTTTGTTAAGCATATTCTATATCTACATGGCTTCTTCTAGTGGGGTCTCTTCAGGCTCAAGCATGCTTCAAAACTTAGGCTCTGATGAAGATCTTCACCAAGTCATGGACCAAAGAAAGCGCAAGAGAATGCTGTCCAATCGGGAATCGGCACGTCGATCCAGGATGCGCAAGCAGGAGCATATGACTGATCTGACGGCTCAGATTGGTCAGCTGATGAAGGAGAACAACCAAATCATCACCAGCATGAATGTGGCCAAGCAACTCTACATGAACCTGGAGGCAGAGAATTCTGTCCTCGGAGCTCAGATGAATGAGCTCACCAACAGGTTGCAATCCCTCAATGACATCATTGACTGCATTGACTCAAGCAAAAGGCTTTTTGAAGTTGAAGAAGAAAACACACACAATTTTGGTGGTGATGGGTTTCTTAATCCATGGAGCTCTCTCAATTTTAATCAACCAATCATGGCCTCTTCTGACATGTTTATGTGTTAAACTTAATTGGGTTAAGCAAATCTCTACGGATCCGGTGATCCGTGTTCAAATACCTGTAAATTTATTACTATAATGATTGAGGGATGATTGTCATGGGATCAACTGTTCAAGATGTAAGCCCTGTGTAAGCATTAATCTTTCTGGTTTTGTTTCCAATTAATTTATTTAATAAAACACTCCTTGTGTTGAAATAATGTTTGTTTTATTCTTCTCTATAGCTGTGTACAAATTTAGTGGACTCTCAAGTTTTATTCAAAGTTTGATGCTTTGCTTGTAGGTTTGCTTTCTAATAAGAAATCTTGAGAAGCTTTTAGGCATAAGCAAACATTGCTTATCTAAAAATTCAGACCACGAGTATATTACAAACTAATATATAGATACTTAAGATTTTATTCTATTATCTCCTCATATTATGTTAGAGGTTCACCTTTGATTCTCGTAAATAGTGAGATTCTCGTAAATAGTGAGATTCTCGTAAATAGCGAGATTGATACCCATTGTATATCTTATAATTCCCCTTATAAAAAATAAATAAAATTCTTTTTAAAAATTGATTTAGTTCATGTACGTGCCAACTATTAATAATTACTAAGTCCTCAATTATCCCATGAGTTACTCTTCCAAAAAGTAAAAACGGTCATTGATACGTTTGAACTTAGAAGAGAACTGCTGTGAATTAAAAGTCAGACAAGACGTGCCGTTCCAATTTGATAATGAAGAATTTATATTAAGGGTGGTTTTATTGCCATCCCCGTTTTGCTGAAAGTGCCCAATTTTTTTTAAAAAACAACCCCCGAAAGGTTTTATTTTTTTATATATATTGAAAAAACTCGCTGAATTTGCCCGAAATTTAATTAAAAACGAATCAAAATTTTTACATTAACCGTTAAAGTATCAAACAACCAGTTTGGTTTTAACCTCTCCCAACGATTGCTGCCCTCCTCATACTTAAAAAATCCTATCTCGGCATGTGCAGCCTTATTACAAGTATGCGGCACAAAGTGAAAATAAATCGACTCAAAATGAGCCATTGAAACGTGAATATCAACTACTAAGCAATCTATGGACACATTAGCTGCCACTCCATTATTTAATTATAGACCATTTTGTTAAGAATAGAATGATTAAAGTCACTAACCATGTTTGACAAAAACAAAAAGTCACTAACCATTGGCTGACAAAAAATTGCGTTATTCTAATCTAGTTCTCTAATCTCCCACAAGAAATTTAAATAAATATATATATATATATAAACCATAGAGAAAAAAAACAGAGAAGTGTTTAATTAAGTGGTAAAGAGAGTAGTATGCTGTTATAATGTCGGGCATGACACTTAGCCAACCACTAATCAAGATTAAAATTGAAAAGGAAAAAGTAATAAGGTAATTAAGCCATAAACTTGATACGTTTCAATGTTTATTGTGTATTGGGAAGGTGTGAAAGCATGTGGCCAACCAAGACACATGCTCACATGAGCAACAAACTTAAATTATTTTTTGTAATAGCTTAAGTCTAGGGCTTTGTTTATTGGTACATAAAATAAAAGTAGGCTTCATCTTTCTGTACCTAATAAATCACTACAAAAATATTTGCATCAATCATGAAGTATCAAGAGGTATGACATTATAATATATACTACAATTATGATATCATTATCAATAAGAAAAATTTACATAACCAGTAAAATGTGATACGAAACTCAATAGTAAAACAAACTTATTTGTATGATGGTTAAGAAATTGTAAAATAACCTGCTAGAGTAAATACTGTACTTAAAAACGGCACATGAACTAGATATGTAAAACATGTGACCAAAAATAAGCAACAAAACAACTCAATCGGCTTCTTTGGTAAATATGTGCAAGATTATAGCAAAAGGAAGCAGCAATAGAATAGCATTGGTAAAAAAATCTCACTCTAAGGAACAAGTGACTAGACAACCAATAGAAAAATTCCCCAGGTTGCTTCTCAAACCGGAAGGAGGTTCACTTTGGTAAAGCGATACAAAAATCAACGATAACTTGAGTAATCTTAGTTCCAAAATGTTAATCTTCTCAGCTCACGTTAACTAGAAACTTCCTTACAAAGTAACCCTAAACTTTTGTTTTAACTGAGGGCGTAATTAGTTGCAACAGTTTGCTAGACTTCTTCCGAAAATCGTAAGTCACTAGGAAAGCGAGTTCGTTAGACAAATTCTAACGGAGGAATTTCTTTCAACCTTTGGTTAAGTCGGGTTCAAACCTAACTTTCAGAATGATTTTTGAAATTTCGCTTCCCGACGTAATCCTTCAATCGAACCTAGCACTTAAAAACTGGCTTGCCACGTGTGTTATCGAATAACTCATTCACACCACTCACACGAGCCCTAAGCTTGTAAACACCGCCCGAATGCAACATTCAACGGGAGCTAACATGCTACCGAGGAAAACATAGGCTAACCCAAAACTGCTTCTCTACTCGTGTCTACTCAGGGTAGTAAGGACTAACGTCAACTAATGCTACTAACTATTCGAGGAGATACTATGACACAAGAAATTGGGATTTATGATCATTAAGTGTCCCAAAATAACGAAACATCCTAAAACTATGCTCTGATATAAAATTAACACACCGTGACCAAGAAAGTCCACCAGGACACCGAGCTTGATGCATGCAAACTGACATTTGAACATTAACGTTTGGATGATGAAAGCCAAAAGTTTAAAAACAATGAATTTTAGGAGGTCATGTGAAACGAAACTAGTAAAAACTAACTAGTATTTCACCGTAACAATGGAAGTATTGAGCATAGTATACTTATTAATGATCATAGGGTTTAAGAAACTTCCTAAGTTATCCCAATTTCCGATACGTCATGACCAAAAAATCTGTGTGAATGTCATAACAATAGTTTAGGATTCTTCAAAATGCATGAAATATCACCAACAACTGAGGGGTACAAAACCAGAAGGGTGATTGAACCTAACAATTGTTTCAGTGAAAACCCCTCAGTTTTGAAAACAAGCTCAAGGTTAACACATTGGTAAACATGCACATTTTATGAAAAACATATATAATATAATATGCAAGTCTCAAATTGATCCTGAAGCATAAATATAACATGTATAACCCACTAAATATGCTCCTAAGTCACTCAAGTCATACTTTATCTATGATTTGCTTGTGCACCTCGACCACATGAAGGCTATGTGTTATACACTATCACCTTATGTCCCCTAGAGCTGGAGGAACAAGCTAGCGTTGTTTAACAAATATTTGAGCAAGCACGGGTGATCGATCACGTGGAGGCTAGCCAACCGATGGGTACTTGAGATAAGGTAACTCCTAGGTAGGTATACAACTACAATCTCAACTCAAAGTCGTATCTTTGGATAACCATCTCTAGATTATCATACTCTAATTATAGTCATAAACAAACATTACAAGTTCTCATTCACCACAAATAATACAAATAAGTTATGTTCAGGAATATAACGATCAACATCGATAAAGCGTCCCCAAGTATAAATAATAAACTTAATCAGGAAGGCATGCTCAGAAATCAACCTACTAGTAGTCACATAAAGCATGCTCAAAAGTAATAATGTCAAATCATGTAAAATAATCAATATGCTCGGGAAGTATCATGAATTAATCATTGTAAAACACATGCAGATCAAAAGTTGTTATAAAACCAAGTTTGAGAAGTAGGTCAACTCACTAACTACTCGAGGAGTCAAAACTACCCAAAAACCCAAGTCAACACAAGCTTCAAGCTGATACAGTCCTAACGAAACCATTCATAAAAGTTACTAACAACTTCCAAGTCAAACTCTAAGAAAAATCTCACTCTAGTTTCCCAAAATGATGTTTAACAACTTCAAATAGATAAAAAAAAACATGTTTTAAATAATTCGAAAGGTGTCAAAACTAGGTCCATGCATTGTCGTGGGGTTAAAAAATGCCCCATGTGCACCATGCACTGCCTTATGCTGAGAAGCTATACCACGTACTATCATGTGTTAGGAAACGATCCCACGCGCCACCACACGCTAACAGAAGGCAGGAAAGTGGCCTCACACACCGGCCTAAGTCAGCACACGCCTCATGCGTTAGCCACGAGCCTCTGGAAATCTAGACAGAATATCGAGTCACTCTGATGCAATATTTTGTCAACTCTAGTAGAATATTATAACGGAATCAGAATATTCTGTTAGCACTAATGGTGTTAAGGTCTGTTATGATGCAATTAGTAATTAACAGAATATGCCAATGTCGTTAGTATATTCAATCAACTACTGACGGTGTCAGTTGAATTGATAGTTGATTGATCATAGCTGGAGTGTTGTCCGAGACAGGCGATTAGACTGCTGCCGTCATTGCCATCGACGATGGCCGAATTATGGGAACCTCACCGAAATCTAAAAAATTTACGGCTAGTTTGAAAAAAACCTAAAACTTCTCTAGTTTTTACCTACAAGGCATTAAAAAGCATCTACATAAGTCGAGCATCCTAAAATTCAAGGTTTCAAGTCGAAAGGCTACTTGAATTGGCCGAAAATGAAACTTTATCTACGGAGATCGGTGATATGCGATACCATTATTGACAAGACTCGTTCCAATCCTCCAAGATTATCGTGGGACGTGCCTGCTCCCATCTAACACCGCGTGTCAGACCAGGGATACACTCTTCACCCGCTCGGGGTCCATCAAAGTACACCAGGATCGGTGGTGGCATGTGATGTCTCGATTTCTACTACAGCCCGCATCCGCTATCAACCTGAAGGGTATTAAACACATCAAAACTGTGAGTGGACAAAACAACAGTTTATAAAAACCATTTATATCAAAAATCACATTTATACCCTTCACGTAAAAGCATGCATGCATCATAAAATCAGTTCTTTCAAAGACTTTCCGAAAGCAAGCACTTTTGTTTTCAAATCAACCACATTGAAAACTGCTTCTCAATCGAAGCCATTAACTCAGTAGGGTCTCAGCCCAAAATCCAATCATAGAAATCCAGATGGAATTCTGAGTCCAAATCATAGAACACGAGGTCTCTGCCGCAAAACCATTCTCGGTGAAACATTATATACGTATATATATAACCCATCCTCGGCATCTCATATGCCCAATCACTATCCCGGCATGATATATCTACAATATGCATACTACTCGGGTCTCATCTCCGAGTCTACCCCTAAGATCTACGATGTTTGGGAGGACTTGTCGCCGGACCTTATCCGAGACTATATCATATCTCTCACTCTTGGGCATGTGCTCCCTCTCGGAGTCACTCATCCCAAGCAGTGGATTGTGACACTCCAGGATCATGGACGTCTGAAGGGTATATACATATAAGTGAAAACATACTTCTCTCAAATCATAGTTCAACTGGATCTCATACCCCAACATCTCAACAGGATTCCTCGAATCCGATTCAAATCCAAATCTCATAGGCCTCAAGCCCAAATCTATATCTCAATAGGGTCTTAAACCCTAATTCTCATTTCATAAACCACAACCAGGACTCAAACCCGATATCACAATCAACTGGGTCTCCAGCTCGATATCACAATCAACTAGGACTCAAGCCCGATATCACAATTCAACTGAGCCTCAAGTTCGATACCATAATTCAACTGGGACTCAAGCCCAATATCACAATCAACTGGGTCTCAAGCCCGATATCACAATCAACTGGGTCTCAAGCCCGATACCCTAAATCAAATGGGCCTCAAGCCCATTATCATAACTCAATTGGGCCTCAAGCTCGATCATATAAGTCAAATGGGCCTCCGACCCGATATCTCACAAAATCAAATGGACTCCAGCCCGATTAGATTAGTGACTAGTTATGGATTAGTGAGCCTAATCAGGGATTAGCCGAGGATTAACGGACGTTCAGGGCAAAATTACGATTTTGCCCCTAGATGAGGCCAAAAAGTTAAATTTTGATCCGGGAGGTCCGATGCCCCGAGGGCCAAGGACCGTTACATAGATCGGGTCGATACGAGTCCGTAGACAGGCGGCATGTCGAAATCGGATGTTCGATGGGAAAGTTACGGTTTAAGGAAGTTTAAGGTAACTATTGCACGTTTTACGAAACGGGGAACATTTGTTATTAATAGGGCCCAGATATTTTTGACAGGCCCAATAGATGAGTGACAAGTGTCACTCATCCATTTCCCACCATTTCTCATAGATGCATCCCCCTTTCCTGTGTTCGTCCAAACCAAACCTGAAACCTTCCCCATTTTGTACAAACCCACACATACCACCTTCCCCAAACCTCACCCTCTGTGTTTGGAACATGAATGAAAGAGAGAGAATGGAATGAGACGATGAAGATGGTGGCTGGATTGGGGGCCGCCTTGGATGGTGGCCAGAGACCTGACAAGGTAAGGTTTTGATTTCAAATTCGACTTTTCGTGTTTAGACGTTAGGGGTGTTTTCTGGTGATTGGATGATGTTTATTGGGTTTGTAGGAAGGTCTAGGGGTGGTTTTGGTTGGTGGGAAGTGGTTGAGCCACCCTGGGGATGGACGGGAAAAACAGGGTCGTGAGGGGAGTCATGAACGAGGAGGTTTTGAACGATTTTTCTTGGTTTTGTTCATGTAAATAGGTTCCTAGGATTGAGACTAAGAAATTAGGATTAAAATGGAATGAAATGGACAAAAAATGAGGGAGGAATGGCCCTGACCAAAATTACAGGCAAACCGGCTGGACCTGGTTCACGCGAGGTTGGGGATGAACTGTAGCTAGGAGCGTGGTCTTCACGCGCAGCCCCTTTGGGCGGTGCGTGGCCTTCACGCTTAGCCCCTTTAGGCGCCGCATGGGGCGCGTGAAGCATAATTTGAGGGTGGTTCCAACATGTAAAATCATCTATTCGATGTAACGAATATTTTGGGACTGGTTTCGAGTCGATCGGACATTGTCTCGATATAGTTCAGGATGTTCGAAGGTTTAGAATCGAGATTAAAAATAACTAAAAATCCCAAAAAAATTAGGGGGCTTTAATGAGGGGTTATTTAAGTAGTTAGTAACCCTTTAAAGTGATTTGGACAGGTTTGGGAGTCCCGCAGATGGTGATTAACCTGGGAAGGTGTATGGCGCGCGTATCGAGGCGACAGCTCGGACGGTCTGTGAGTGGACTTTTTTTCTAAATTGATGCATGCATAAATGTTTTATATGTGTTTATAAACATGTTTTGTGATGCCACGAGTGTATTTGTGTGTGTTTACGTATTTGCACGTATTTTGAGGTTTCGGTCTTATACGGTGCTTATACGTGTTTGTGGTTTCGGTTCAATGAAATGGATTTGGATTTGAAAAGGTAAACTCGGGCATGAGACCCATTTGGTTTTGTCTTGGGTGTATGGCCCTATTGATGACCTATGGGTCTGAGTCGTGGTGGCGACGAGTGATGTGTGCATGGCGACGAACGATACGACGCTCGCCTCTGGACTGGGGATGTGTTCCTTCCGGAGAGGTCACGATGCATGTCCCGTTGTCGAACAGCCACTGGAGGCTCGACTTCGGAGTGCTGACGATTTAGGAGATCGATCGGTGATGTGTGCACCATGATCTATAGGTGGTCGCGACAGTTGATTTGTTCACGACGACATACTAGGATTGAAAGCGGTCCTGGACGGATGGTTGCACGCATCACTACGATTGGAATCGTGACTGACCCTAAGCCATCGGGCTCGATGCCCAGTTGATTTTGAGTTCGGGCTTGAGGCCCAGTTAAATTGTGAAATCGGGCTAGAATCCAGTTGAGTCATGACTTCGGGCTCGATGCCCAGTTGGTTTACGAAATTGGGCTTAAGTGTCAGGACCCACCCCGGTTTCACCCCGAAAACCGAGGTAAATCCTGCTCCCGTCTGACACCCCGACACTAAACCGAAAGAAACTCACGAAAAACCACCAAAATACACAGTCAGACGCAGGAGAAACTTTAAACATCCCGAAGTTATGTTTTACAGAGCAAAGTACCAAAACAAAGGAAAGAAACCGATAAACAAAAGACATGCACAACGGAAAACTTAAAACACTCCGGGGTCGCTCTTGTAACTTCTATGCCTCCGACGCTGCCTCGACGTCACTACCCCGCGCTAGCTCCACGACCTGGAGGGCAATTTAAAACAGAAGTTGTGAGTGGACCATAAATAAGAAAATAATTTCCGAAAACTATTTCATAACAAAACCAGGGTTTTAGCCCTCCGTTTTAAAATCACATGCATAACTCAGTTACTAAAAACAATTATAAATTACTTAAAGATCATCATAAAAACATTTACTGAATCATTATAAAAACATTTATAGAAATCATCTCATAAGCATCATAAAACCATCTCAGAAAACATAAGTACCAAGCCATCATTATCTGATCAAACCTGCTGGACCTATCCGAGTCTTTAAACTCCCGAGTCTTTAAACTCAAACCAGGCCTCAATAATATCCGAGTCTTTAAACTCCCGAGTCTTTAAACTCAACAAGCCTACGGGGGAAATATCAATATATCCGAGTCTTTAAACTCCCGAGTCTTTAAACTCAATCCGGGTCTTTAAACCCAATCCGGGCCCGTCCCCCCTCAAATCATAATCCGGGTCTTTAAACCCAATAACCAGATCCAGCAAATCCAATCAAAACCATTTGAAAACCGTTTCTAAATCCAGATCCAAACCCGAATCCGAAATCACTGGCCCGAAGTCATTCCGACATCCAGAACTGTCATTCCGAAACCAAATCCGAAAATCCACTTTTCAACTTTAAAACCAAATCTCGTTTCCCCGAAATCCGATTTTAAAACCAAAACCATGATTACCAAAATCATATCTCATAATCCATTTATAACCATAAGAAACAATTATAGATTGAAAACCCAAAAGCTTAGCATCAAAATCAGAAATCCAGCTTTTTCTCGAAAAACGTGTGAAAACCCAAAAATGTCTCGAAAAACGTGCAAGTATAGCAACCACATTTAATCATCATGAAGAAGCATAAAAACATATTTACAATCATAAAACATAAATAAAAGTAGTTATGCATGCTCGAGTTTAGAGAAAGGGTCCACTCACAGTACCAAGCCCTCAGTCGCATCCCGAACGTCCCGTACGTTCCTCAGCTTCCTCGGGAAATCCCGATCCTGTCAACAACCACCCAAGAACGTTACTAACACATCTACGAAGGTCCGCCTAATTTTCCCCAAAAATCCCCGGTTCCTAAACGTAACAAACCGGAACCCTAAACCTTCAACCTCGCGGGACTAACCTCAAACGACATCCGAACAACCCGAAACCTATTCCAATGGATTCCTTATGAGATGTAGAACAAAAACTCAGTTGACCGTCTACGGATTCATGACGTCCCGAACTACGTCACAGTCATCGGTCAAAGTCAATTTGACCGCCCGAACTCAAAGTCAACTATTGGCCCAAACTAGGGGCAAAATCGTCATTCTACGCTAAAGGACCTATCGTAACTGACTAACCACCAATTAAGCTCACTAATCTCATTTTTAACACGGTCTTAACCCTAATTTCCGGGACGGGTCGTTACAACCTACCCTCCTAAAAAGAATTTCGTCCCCGAAATTCCACATCTAGTTCCTAACACTTAGGGTCTCCTACCCAGTGATCAACACTAGGTCAACAACAACTTCTCATGGGTTTCCTGTCTATCATCTCCACCTTGGGTATTTTACTCCATCCCCAACTACCAGTTCAACACTTCTAACCCTCACTCAGTACCACTAACACTTTATGGTGTACGCAAAGGAAACTCTATGAACAGAAAACAAAGGTATTTTAAAATACCTCATCTAGAGTAGCTAATAGAATCCATAGAGTGCATCCTCACGTACTACCACCTCACTTTCCAGAACCCAACTTGAAACAATCTAATCCAAACAGGAAATCCTACCTACCGGCTCACTCCTTCGCTAACACATCCCTCGGCTGCTACTTCGACCACCTGTCGGAATAAGTCTACAAAGTCCTAAAGGAAAACTTTAGATTGTGGGTTCTCTCCTTCAATAACCTCATATCGATCAGTTATAGTCACTCCAGGTTACCTAGGGAAAATCCTAGACTCTACTTCGCAACCAAACAACACTAACTGAGGATAGTAAAAGTACATGTCCCCGCACCTGGTGCCGACTGAACCTCCTGCTGAGTCATCGAAAACACTCGGGCCTAAGATCTTGAAGATCTACCACGTCCCCGCGAACTACTAGTGGGACCACCACCTTCTCTAGTGCCCGCTGTCCCTGACGCTGTACTATGTCCCGGTTCCGCCGCTCCTCGGCCTACACCACCTTCCTGTGGTAACAGTGGACACTCAAGTCGGAAATGACCTCGCTCTCCGCAGTAGAAACAAACATCCCGACCAGAAGGACTCGGTCTCCCTCTCGACGCAACAGACGTCGCACTAGCTTGCGGAGTCGGCTGTGCTCGATAACCACGGAATCCTGAACTCTGGAAACTACCAGGTCTAACAAAACGATCATCGCCCGACGACGATGCTCCACTGAAGTTACCTCTCTTCGGTGCCCTCAAACTCGAAGCCCCCGAAAAAGATGGCTACCGGCGTCGTACCGGCAAGCTAGCCTCGACTCGCACCGCAGCGTCCGACAACTCTCGGAGGGTAGTAAACGATCCATCCGTCACTGTGGCTCGAATCTCACCTCGCAGGCCCAACTCAAACCTACGACACTTCTCGGCTTCAGTAGCCACAAACGCAGAAGCAAACCGAGACAACAACTAAAACTTCTGTTCGTACTCAGCCACACTCAGATTCCCCTGTTGGAGCTGCAGAAACTCAGCCTCCTTGGCATCTCAGAAAGAACGAGGGTAATACTGATCTAAGAACCTCTCCCGAAACGTCTCCCAGGTCACAGTGTGGGCGTCCCAATCAGACAACTCGAGGGTATACCACCACTCGTACGCCGCACCGTCCAGTAAGAACGTGGCAGTAACACTCGATCCTCCGTTGGGCAATGCATCACTGCAAAGATCCGCTCAAGTCTCGTGATCCACCTCTGGGCTTCCTCAGTATCTGCCCCACCACAAAAAGTCGTAGCCCCGAGCCGCTGGGCTCGCTCAATCGTAGCACTCTCTATCCCTCTTGCTGCTTCGTCTTCAGGTTGTGGAAAGGGTCTACGTCTTGGAGGCATCATCAACTGTACGCTGAAAGAGGCATAGAATCAGTCAGACAACCTAAACACAACCTCGCAACAGACACAAACCCAACAGACTCGACAAACCTATGCTCTGATACCAATTGTCAGGACCCAGCCCGGTTTCACCCCGAAAACCGAGGTAAATCCTGCTCCCGTCTGACATCCCGACACTAAACCGAAAGAAACTCAAAAAAAACCACCAAAATACACAGTCAGACGCAGGGGAAATTTTAAACATCCCGAAGTTAAGTTTTACAGAGCATAGTACCAAAACAAAGGAAAGAAACCGATAAACAAAAGACACGCACAACGGAAAACTTAAAACACTTCGGGGTCGCTCTTGTAACTTCTATGCCTCCGACGCTGCCTCGACGTCACAACCCCGCGCTAGCTCCACGACCTGGAGGGCAATTTAAAAAAGAAGGTGTGAGAGGACCATAAATAAGAAAAGAATTTCCGAAAACCATTTCGTAACAAAACCAGGGTTTTAGCCCTCCATTTTAAAATCACATGCATAACTCAGTTACTAAAAACAATTATAAATTACGTAAAGATCATCATAAAAACATTTACTGAATCATTATAAAAACATTTATAGAAATCATCTCATAAGCATCATAAAACCATCTCAGAAAACATAAGTACCAAGCCATCATTATCCGATCAAACCTGCTGGACCTATCCGAGTCTTTAAACTCCCGAGTCTTTAAACTCAATCCAGGCCTCAATAATATCCGAGACTTTAAACTCCCGAGTCTTTAAACTCAACAGGCCTACGGGGGAAATATCAATATATCCGAGTCTTTAAATTCCCAAGTCTTTAAACTCAATCCGGGTCTTTAAACCCAATCCGGGCCCGCCCCCCATCAAATCATAACCCGGGTCTTTAAACCCAAGAACCAGATCCAGCAAATCCAATCAAAACCATTTCTAAATCCATATCCAAACCCGAATCCGAAATCACTGGCTCGAAGCTATTCCGGCATCCAGAACCGTCATTACGAACCCAAATCCGGAAATCCACTTTTCAACTTTAAAACCAAATCTCGTTTCCCGAAATCCGATTTTAAAACCAAAACCTTGATTACCAAAATCATATCTCATAATCCATTTATAGCCATCAGAAACAATTATAGATTGAAAACCCAAAAGCTTAGCATCAAAATCAGAAATCCAGCTTTTTCTCGAAAAACTTGCGAAAACCCGAAAATATCTCGAAAAACGTGCAAGTATAGCAACCACATTTAATCATCATGAAGAAGCATAAAAACATATTTACAATCCTAAAACATAAATAAAAGTAGTTATGCATGCTCGAGTTTAGAGAAAGGGTCCACTCACAGTACCAAGCCCTCAGTCGCGTCCCGAATGTCCCGTACGTTCCTCAGCTTCCTTGGGAAATCCTGATCCTGTCAACAACCACCCAAGAACGTTACTAACACATCTACAAAGGTCTGCCTAATTTTCCCCAAAAATCCCCGGTTCCAAAACGTAACAAACCGGAACCCTAAACCTTCAACCTCGCGGGACTAACCTCAAACGACATCCGAACAACCCGAAACCTATTCCAATGGATTCCTTATGAGATGTAGAACAAAAACTCAGTTGACCATTTCCCCAAACACCGCCCCCACGCGCCGCCCAAAGTGGCTGTGCGTGGGCCTCACGCGCCTGCACATGATCACTGTTCATCGTCGTCTTCCTCACGTGAACTGGTCTGAACCGGCGTTCCCGGTTCTCCGCCGTCCGTCCACCAATTCGACTCCTTTCTTCACCATCCTCACCGTCTAGTCCTAAACAACCCATTCCCCCTTACTCTAACACCTCGACACGACCCCTGGATCAACGTCCCAAACTCGAACTAAAACCCGATCATTCCCCTGTTCTTCCTCCCGGCCAACCAGCCATTCCCCCTTCACGGCAACCACACTAAACAACTCCTAGGAACCTACTGAAACTCTCCCAACTCACCAAATCTCTCGATTCACACTCAAAACCCACGACTTCCCGTTTGAAATTCACGAAAAAACAGAGTAATCGAACATGGGTGAGAAATTACCTGCTGTCGATCGCCGCCGTGCTCGCCACCGTACTCCCTGAAGTCCTCAGGGTCGTCCCAGCCTCCTCTCGAGTCCAATTGAACCAACACACGGCCACACCACCACCCAAATCTTCTCTATTCTCTTTGTTTTCTGTAACTCACACCTCACACACACTGATTCCCTCACAACTTCTCACTCACCTTCACTCAGCCACTCTCACTTAAACTCTCACACACTCAACAAGTCACACAAACACCCCACACCGCCTTCACCTGCTCGAGTTCCTCTCAGTCTCACTCTGTCTCTGTTTCTCTCAAAGGCACGATTAACAGCCCCCAATTATTTGGACCCGTGAGAGATCCTAGAAGCCACTAGACCCCTAGCACGTGTCACCATCCCCTCAGCCTTCTCACAAAAATCCCAATCCAGCTAGTCCAGGTGTCCCAATCCAATTTCACAATTCCCAATGTGCAAAAGACCAAAATGCCCTTCTTTTGAACCAAAATTACGATTATGCCACTACCTTTCTAGACCCGTAACGCACACATCCTAACTCCAATGCACACGTGCCGCCTGTCATCGAACTCAGGACGATGAGATCTACCTAACGGTCCTAGGTCAACGTATCAAAACCCGGTCGTACGAAAAGTCAAATTTTTCCCCTAATTTTAGCCAAATTACGAAAGTGCTCTCAACCTTCCGAACATCATAACTTCCTCCTCGGATGTCAGAATCGGGCGTGCCACCTGTCTACGGATTCATGACGTCCCGAACTACGTTACAGTCATTAGTCAAAGTCCATTTGACCGCCCAAACTCAAAGTCAACTATTGGCCCAGACTAGGAAAAAATCGTCATTCTACGCTAACGGACCTATCGTAACTGACTAACCACCAATTAAGCTCACCAATCTCATTTTAAACACGGCCTTAACCCTAATTTCTGGGACTGGTCGTTACATTAAGGCACAGTTATGGTTTACTGGAGATCCTAAATGGATTTCTGGGTTCATGACAGTTTATGGGGACCAGGCATGAATCATTTGAAAGGTTTTAACAATGACTACGAAATGGAATTTCATATACCATCCTTTATTTATGAGTAGTCACGAAGAACTAACTGAGTGGAGCCGCCCCCGTTGGGTGCCTTACTCTCATGAAGGCTTATGGATTATAACCCCCAGGAGGGTCATGGATCTGCGGACATTGACCTGGGTAGAACCTGGAGAGACTTGGGATTTGAGACCCCGGGTAGCGTACGCGTAGCTTTGGAAACCGTGACCGGATTGGTTATATGTTATATAATATACTGGTTTTGGGCTGAGTCCCACATGGATTTGGTAGTGGCCCATATGATTGGTTTTATTTTCGATTTTTGGCCAAGGCCCTAATGGTTTGGTAAATGGTTTTCAAATGCATGCATGCTTTTTAGTGAAGGGTATAAATATCTTCTTTTTGTGAAAATGTTTTTATAAATTCTTTGTTTTGTCCACTCACAGCTTTTAATGTTTTGAATGTCTTTCAGGTTGATCACGGATGCGGGATGTAGCAGAGACCGAGACATCACACTCCTCCTCTGGATCTTGGCGCTCTCTGATGCCCCGAGTGGGCTAAAGTCGGAATTTTTCCTTGTCTGACACTTTGTGTCAGACGGGATCAGGCACGTCTTGCATTAATCCCCGGGGGATTTGGGACGGGTTTTGACATTTCAAGTCAAATGGGTCTCATGCCCGATTCCGTATTTCCAAATCCAAAACCAGTTCATCAAACCATCATTGAAATACCAACACGTATAAGCACAATACAAAACCATAAACCTCGAAATATGTACAAATACGTACATACTAAATAACACAATCAAATGCACTCATGGCATCTCAAATCAGGTTTTTAAACACATATAAAACATTTATGCATGTATCAATTCATAAAAAAAGTTCACTCACAGACTGTCCAAGCTACCCCTCGATACGCGCGTCATAAGCCTCTCCCGGCTAATCACCATCTTCGGAACTCCTGGGCCTGTCCAAATTATACTAGAGGGTTACTAACTACCTCGAAAACCTCTCATTAAAGCCCCCTAATTTTCCGGGATGTTTAAACATATTTTACATAGGCTTTAAACCTTTGGACACCCAAAACTACCCTGAAACGGTGTCTGATCGACTCGAAACTTGTCCTAAAATGTTCATTACATTGAAAGGATTATTTTAAATGTTGACCTCATTCCCAAAAAGTGCCCCACGCACCGCCCAAAGGCCCTGCGCGGGAAGCCCACGCGCTAGGGACTGTTCATCTTCAACCTCCAGACAAACCGGTTTGAACAGGTTATCTGGTTTTCAGTCTGACCGAACCAGCATAACCAGTTCTCCGCCATTTTCGACCCTTTTTCGATCTTGTTTATTCCTAAAGCTTCGTCTAATAATTTCCCATTAATCTATGTGATCAAAACTAGAAAACTAGGTCTAGTACTCACCTTCCAATTCGAAGAATGAAACACCAGTTTCCACCTCTGTTTCTGTTTGATCCTCGATTGGACCAACTTGATGAGACCCGCTGGGGGATCTAGGACCAGCCATGTGGTGCTTTGGACCCGCTAGGGGCGTTGCCGCTCGGCAGATGTTCTGCAAAGGAAAACTTGACACATGTGTGGTATCTGCTGAAGGGACTCTGATGCTTAAGTTAGTATTTACAAGTCGATGGGCAAGAAAGTAACAGTAATCTGGAGGGAGACCTCTGAGAGTTACCTTCGTGAAGGGTTTCAAGGTATTTATAGTAGCCATAACTGGGGTAGTTGGGCTATTGTTTGGGAGCAGGTCCTATTTTGTGGCTGAGGATCGTCTGGTGGTTCCTGAATATCTGAGGCAGGCGCCAGCTGGTGCCCAACCTGCCCTCGTCAGGGAGTTGTTGTGGCAGGGTTGGTGTCAGGGAACTGTTACAGCCAGCTGGTGCCTGTGTTTTAACAGGTGCCGAATGGTGGGCCTGTAGAGCATACCGATCGGCTATGGGGGTGCCGTGCGGGGTGCCGGTCGGCATCCGTTTTGTCCTGGCGGTTCATGTGCTCAGAGGGTGGTCGGTCGACATGGTATCAACAGTTTCCGACCACCATAGACCGCTTCCAGCCTCGAAACCGATCCCAATCATCTCCTAGGACCACCAGCAACCACTTCCAATAATTAGAATCACTCAGCAACCATGAAAATCCAATTTCCAAATTTTGAATTATAAAACCTTACCGTCTCTATTTTTCGGCCACCGTCCACGACGGTCGACATCGTTAACACCACCGTCATTATCTTAGTCCCCCCTCCAACATTCCTTCATGTCCCAAAAGTAATAGATGAGGATTGAGGAAGGTGGGTTTGAGTTTTTGGGATGGGTTGTACGTGGGTTCGGGTTTTCGTTTAAATGAAAATGCAAAGGGAAGAGGTCCATGTATCTGTGGAATGGGAGCAATGGATGAGTGACACTTGTCACTCATCCATTGGGCCTGTTTCAAAATATCTAGGCCCACTTAATGACAAATGGTACACGTCTCGTAAAATGTACAATAGTACTTCGGACTTTCCGTGACCCGTAACTTTCCCATCGAACGTCCGATTTCGACATGTCACCTGTCTACGGACTTGTATCGACTCAATCTACCTAACGGTCCTCGCTCCATGGGTATCAGACTTCTCGGGTCAAAAGTCAACATTTCGCTCTCATTTAGGGGTAAAATCGTAATTTCACCTTGGACGTCCGATTATCCTCGATTAATCCCCGATTAGCCTCGCTAATCCATAATTAATTCTTAATTAATCCCAAGAATTGGGACGGGTCGTTACAATTATGGTTGTCTTCGTCTTGTAGAGGCGAACAAGTAGGGTCTATCAATACTAGTTGGGACGACGATCGTCGAGAAAGACGTGGTGGTCAGAATGAAGTAAGCATTTGATAGTTCGTTAATTAAGAATTATTTATATTATTTTATACCCTTTATACTTGACTTTTATTATTAAAATAATAAACAATTGGAGAAAATAATATATTTTTTGATATTTTTGTAGAAATAAATAAAGCTTGGAATTTGGAGCGTTTTGGAAAAAAAAAATCGCCCCAATCGGAGTTACAACGAAGAAATTATGAACGAAATAGGGAAAGCCATCGAAAATAGCACAAAAATTCGATGGGAAGCCACTGAATTTTAGCCTAGGCTACTGAACCCTAACTTAAGTCAGCCCAAATGCTAGCAACCGAGAGCCCAGCCTAGTTACTGTCTCAGCCCAATCTGATCTTGTACGAGGCCCACGACCCAATAGCTTACTAAGCAGCCTATATTGCGTGTCGGAGCGCGCCTACCGATCTTCATTATTCTGATGGGGCGCGCGTGCACTAAATGATGCTTCATCTTGTCAGCGCGTCTCGCGTAAATGCACATACCTTATGTCAGAACTCCCATACCAACCTACCTGCTTCCTGCAGCTCTTGTGCACCGAAATCATTGCCCCATGTCAGCGCATGCTTGCTGAAGCCATGTTCTTCCTGTCAGCTACAGTATGTCGGCTTCACCAACTCCAGCCCAACTGCCTGCCACCGATTCCAGCCTCTCCTTTGCTGCAGCAACCTGCTGAGCCCATTTCCTGCACCAAAACCACTCCAACTGCTCCACTTTCCCTGATTTTTCATCATAATTTCTCCATAAAACCAGCCAAAAACCCATCATTATCAAGGATGAAAATATTGATATCGACGGATATATCACTAGTCGAATTTACGGATATTTCGCCCCAAATATCGGTATCAATATCGATATCGTTTACGGTCAACAAAAATGACGGAAATTCGGTCTAAAAGTTAGAAATTTGGAATGAAACTTTGGGAAAAACTTAAGTACCCAATGATGATTACATAGAACTAATAAAAACTATAAAATGGTTTTTATATAATAAATATATAATGAATAATATGATATAATAGGGTTCTTTCGATGACTAATAATATAAAATTTTAAACATAAACATAAATTGAAGTGAATTACTATGATTGAATGTTAATATAATTAAAAACATAACAATAAGCATAACAAAATTTCAATGGAAGAAAAATTATAAAATTAGTAAATATATTTAAAATTTGAAGAAAAAGTATGAAAAAATAGAGCCAATCTTTGTTCAAAAATTGGAAAGAATTCAAATATTTAAATTGAAAAAAAGGGACAAATATTGTTAAAAATTTGAAAAAAATGGAATAAGAAATAATAAAAAAAACTAAACAAACGGGCCATTGCTAGGTTCGAACACAAGCCCAGCTTTTGAGGGGAAAGGCTGCACAACCAACTCAGTTGGCCCAACTTAATTGAAAATATAAGCAACGGTTTAATATCTGAAGTAAAAAAACTAACACTCTTAACAGTCATCTCCTACCTTCCGCGGGTCTGTCATTCGGATATTTCGACCTGCGACATGACCCGACTGGAATTTGCTTGTTTTACGTCCAATTTTCGTGAAATTTGGTCATATTTCGATCGTTTTAATCAAATAATGAGATCTATGAGCTTAAAACAAGACGAAATTTCTTCACTCCCCTCTTATATGCCGCCGACTAATTTTAGCGAAATTTCGCCGATATTTAGCGATTTTTTCATCCATGATCATTAGTCATCATTTTATTTGTAATTATTTTTATATTTTATTTTTGTATTTTATTATTTGAATTTTGGAAATCTCTCTATAAATAGGGTGACCATTTCATTTGTTTAGGGTCACCATTTTTCCCCTTTCTTCCCTTTTCTTAGTTCATTTAGTTTAGTTTTTTTTCTCTCTTTTAAGAGACATTTTTTGGGACCATTTTAACTTCTTGTAATTTTTTTTATTAATTAGTTTTCCTTTAAATCTTGTCTTTTAATTTATGTTTTTAGATTCATTTCTTAAGTTTCATTTCCTCATAATTTTAGTTCTTAGATTTTCTTTGTAAACTTTTCTTTTTAACTTCTTTAACTTCTCTTTTAAATATGAATTTATGTTTTCCTTAAGAAAATTTTAGGCCGAGTATTTCCGAAATAATTCTAGAATTTAAGTCCGAATTCTTATGCTTTATCCTCCATCTTCATAAGGTTCCTTCTGTTGTTTAGAGAATTTTATGAATAACATTCCATTGTTTCCATCCACTTCGGAATCACAAGCTATTCTTAGGTTCCGAAAGTGTAACTTTATTCCCTTTACTTAAATTCTTGTTCTTGTTTCGGTTTACTTATAATTCAATACATGTGATGGTATTTTCTTTGTAAATTTTTGTAAGTATGAATGCAATCTACATATGTTTTACTTTCTGAATTTCTTTTACTTCATATATTTTAGTGCTTAAACTTCAATTTGATGCTATATGTTTTATGCGTTGTTCGGTGCATTTAGATTAGGATTAAAGAGATTAAATGTTGATCGCTGTCGGCGCATTTAATTATAAACTTAAGGTGAATTATATTGTAAATGTTTGAAGCATATTGATGTTTGACGCATATTAATAGTTGATGCATTTATAATATTGAAAGATATATGCAAGTATTTGAGATGATGAAGGTAGGATTTCGTGATTGGTTTGTTATGAACAAAATGTTAGAGTGTTGGTAAAATTTGTATTTGAAGGAAGTTTATTTGAGGAGTAGTTTAAATAATATGATTGTTAATTTGAAATTACTTACGGAAAAGTGTCAGTTTTGTCTATGAAACTACTCTGTGGTTTGTAAGTTATAATTAGCATGAGCATGAGCATGATCATTTGCATTTTAATTCTTAGTTTGGTTAAAATGTAGTTTAGATTACACTTTGTTTAACCCCCACCCCCCCCCCCCCCCCCCCCTCCCCTTTATTTTCATTTTTTATTCTTTAATTCTTTAATTCTTTTATTCATTTATTTTTTAATTCATTTATTCAATTATTCTTTCATTCATTATTCTTTTATTCATTAATCTTTCTCACTAACACATTATTAATGATTCCTAATTTCTCTAGTTAAGAATGATCCCTATTTATCAGTACTACATCTATACAAAAAAGGTTTAAATTGCATAATACTTAAATTATATGTTTTAATTTAATGTGTAGTTTGAGCGTTATCAACATTCAACCCTATAAGAACATTGATTAAAATTAAGAGGTCGATTCTTACCTCATTTCCCTTCAAACTCCTCGGTAGTTCTCGGACCTTGTCGGATTTCGTTTCATCGTTCAAGGCACGGCAATCCCTGTGGCTCACGGTCTAGGCTAAAGAGTTAGTGATGAGAAATTTAAGGAGATGAATGGTAGTAAGGGTCTTAGTTCAAAGTTGCGAGTTCTCAGATTAGTGGTTTCTTTGATGAGAACTCACGAAGAAGATGAGTAGTGAATAAGGGATCGAGATGGAGAGATGGAGGGGAATGGGTCTATTGTAAACCAAACTTTGGGCTTAAGGTACTTCGTGCCAAATGTCTAATGGGCTTACACTAATACTCACAAAAAAAAAACAAGTAAACATGGCCTAAAGATCCTATGAGATCAAGGGTGTTTTGCAAAGTAGTATGGGCTTGGGCTTTCCAATTTGGGCTTAGGGCCAATTTAGGCTTTACAATAAAAATCCAATTCTCTCAATGATCAACGCCCAGACTAAAACTCGGAGGGAAAATAAATTCCGATTTTCACATTTATGAGACGGGATGTAACATGAGAAGTAGGTAATCAGAGAAGTGAGTAATCAGAGAAGTGAGTGATCATTCACATTGAGGTGTTTACTAACCATGTAGAATTAAGACTAACACACCCTGATCTAGAAAGTCTGCATGGAGACGAGATTCGAGGCGTGCTGGCCGACATCTGGACTGTGACGTCCAGTTGACGAAAGCTGGCAGGACCCATCCCAAAAACGCTTTGATAACCGTGTTTGATCTTACTTCCGTCTAAAGAGTCAACCAAAGTTTCAAAAACACCTCTAAAACCTGTCAGATAAGGGATAACCGTACCGACTCCCACTCATGCCTCTACCTCTCGATCAGCCCTGATCTCCGTGTCACGACTTGAAGGGTCATAAGAAAAATCAAAGGTGTGAGTGGGCAAAATAACATCATTTAATAATACGTTTCAAAAATGAACTCTTTACCCTCCATTTTAAAACATGCATGCATAGAGTAACACATAAACAACCAGGTTTCAAACCGAATCACATGAAAACATCTGGACACAACCTTTAGCATCAATCACAACCAACCATCAATACTCAGATAATCACAACGATCAAATAACAAATCATCAGTGCACAAATATCAATCACAATATCAAATCATCACTACGCATAGGAAACCATCAAGTCACATTCTCGGGATCAAACGCATCTGGGTAGGACCCCCGAGATCAGTCACATCTGGGCGAATACCAACATCTCCGGGGTAAAAAGCATCTGAGCAGTGCTCCCAGGCTCAGCCGCATTCGAGAAAACAACGTACCAAGAAAAACAGCTTATAAATATAATTACTATGCTTTTACAAAATTCTTGACTTAAAACCAAGTCAAAATCATTTTCGAGCCCAAAATACCATTTTTCATGTAAATCCGTAAAATCGTTTCCATAAATCAATAAATAAATAAATCATATAAAATCATCAGTTAATCTTTCCAAATCATTACTCAAGCATTGCAATCAAATCATGTAATAAATCATATAAAACATTTACTATGTATGCATAACAGTTTATAAAATAAACGTCCACTCGCACACCTTCTACGCGGTTTGATTCCGAGATGTACACTCCTATGTAAATTTCAGGAATCACCAATCCTACCAAAAACCACTATCGAGGATCATTATCATCCCCAAATATCTTCACAATACATTGCCCCAGTTTACGGGATTCAAATATGTATTTAAAACGTAACATAACACTTTGAACACTTGAAACTATACCGAAACGGTGTCCGATCAACTCGAAACCTAAGCCAAAATGTTTATTACATTGATTACATTTAAAGTCATATTGACCAGACCTCGAGAATCCCATCCATGCGCCACCATAAGTGGTTGCACGTGGTGCCTACGCGCCTGCTACAGTAATCATATTCTTCACCCGTTTTTCTACAAACGAGTCATTCGACTCGCGACCTAACCTAACCTAATCCAAAATCTGTCCAAACTCAACCAATTTTCAAGTTTTAATTCTCAAATTCCATCTCCTCAATCTCAGAAACAGTTCTATCAACTCAAAATTCGAAGAATTCACCTCCATATCCCAGCCCGAAACCATGATTTTTAGCCAAGTTTCAGTTTTCAATACAGGCCCTCCTTCCTTCCATTTCTGCCAATTTCCAATTTTATATGATTGCCAGGAGTCAATAATCACAATGATGGCCTTAATTTATTGTTTCAATCGTGAAATCCCATTATCCAATTTCAAGGGGTACGCGTTTGGGTTTGGGTTTTCTGGGTTTCGGCCTTGAGCCCCATATGATATTTTCTTCTCTATTATTTCTTTTCTATTTTCCTTCTTCATCCCTTCTTTCTTTGTATTTTTTTTTTGGTAAAAACTAAGGTATCTCTCGCACGTAGGCAATGACTAACCCTCGAGCCGCTTAGGACCCTAATACAGGGGAGCTCTCCCTAATGTTGGCTACTCCATTCACAAGGCTCAAACTCGAGACCTTACTTAAGAGAAACAAGGTCATTTCCACTTGAACCACCATCCATTGGTCTTTTTTCTTTGTCTTTGTTCTCTCCATAATTCCTCTCTGTCACTTAGGATTTAAGCACGAGGGTGTTGGGTAATATGGAATTTCAAATCCCAGCATACAACATACCCCTCACAAACACATGGTGGCTCATGCCACTAATCCAACTAAAAAAGTGACACATGTCACATAACTAACTAGCTGAGTCACACCACTTGATGACTCAGCAAAATAGCAAAAGACCAAAATACCCTTAATAATCCAAATTACAAATATACCCCTGGTCATTTCAAACTTATAACAAATCCATCTGAACTCTTATTTTGGCTGCCTATCTACGGACTCAAGACTCTGAAACCTACGTAACGGTCCTCACAAAAGTCCAAAAAGTATTTTTAGGAAAAATTCAACTTTTGACCTTGTAAAATAGGGGAAAAAACGTCCATTTCCTTTTCAAATTCTTGGAATTATCTTTTCCGAATTTTTGGGTCAATACAAAAGCCATTTAAATTTAAAATGTTACCTTTTGGGGAGGTCGGGTGAAAACGTAACCGGTGAAAATCGATCACATTTCACCCAACACCGAAAGTTTAGAGCATGGACAATATAATTGATGATCATACACTACAAATTACCTTGTAGTTACCCAATTACACCGCTCGTTCACTCACAGTCCGTGAGTGAGTATTAGCGCAGATGCTTATTTCAATGTAAAATGATTTTTCAATAAATACGCTTTAACTCCTTGTTTTATTCAAAATCCAAAAATCAATCATAACAAAACTTGCACGTAATACGAGAAATGATAACATCAATTTAGTAATAAATAGAAACTCAGACTTGCACGTTCTAGAAGAAATAATAATAAAATAATCAAAACTCATAATATTCAAATAGGTCATGTCAAATCATGAATATGTTACAACGTCAACCCACATCAAAATTGCTATGGAGTTGCTCGAGTCTCACACTCATAACGCATATTGGGTATCTTGCTCGCGTACCTCGACCACATGAAGGACTAGGTGGATTGCACCATCACCTCGAGTCCTCTAGAGCATGGGGACGTGACTGGTGCTTTTTAACTAGTACAACAAGCTGCGCAGGTGGACGATCACGTGGAGGATTGGTCTTGACACTCCCCGACCCGAAAAGTCCCATTTATGGCACAAAGATCGAGCCGTGCTAGTCGACATATGGACGATGACGTCCAAATGACAAATCCAAAAGACTCAAACAAATCCATTTTATGTAGTTGTGAGAAACGTAATCGGTCAAAACCGATCTCATTTCGCAAATAGCGGAAGCATAGAGCGGGATCTAACTTGATGATCATACCGCTACACTTTACTACCTGAAGTACCCGATTTTTGTCAGCTTTGTCCCCAGACTCGAGAGCGAGTGTCAGAGCAGCTACTAAGCCTCATCGGGACGTGCACGTCAACGGTACCTGAGGGGTTCAAAAACCAAGGGTGAGTTGACCCAGATTCTAATTCAGTGTAAAACCATATTTTAATTAAACATATTTAACACCTCGTTTTTAAGTAAAACCCCACATGAACATGGTCAATGAACCATGCATAAGCATAAATATGTCACAATGTCAACCCACATCAAATTGCTCTTAAGTCACCTCGAGTCTCATACTTGGAACATAAACACTAGGTATCCTGCTCGTGTACCACGACCACATGAAGGACTGGGTGCAATGCATCGTCACCACGAGTCCCCTAGAGCTCGGGGATAGTATTGGTGTTTTTTAACTAGTATAGCAAGCATCGTGGGTGAATGATCACGTGGAGTACTGGTTTGTGGCCTACAAACGGGTACTAAATATCAGAGACTCCTAAGTGGGTTCTATCTCTATCTCAGTCTCATTAATGCCCCAGGGACTATCATGCAATACAATATGTGATTCGATACATACAATTATGCGTACTTACCATATTACCATAGATAAAGATGACCGGATATGCATAGCAAATCATTCATCACAATCTCATATCACAATTATCACAATAATAAAACATGCATTCTCAAAGTCATTATAAAGCAATCATCGTAAAACGTGCGAGTAAGATAATATATAAACATAGGTTAAGGGAAGGGGGTCCCCTCACAACTAGTCTGGAAGTCAATTACCCGACTTATTGAACTGTGTAAGCTCAAACTCGTCCTAATCATAAATGATTCAGACCATGAGGTTACTATTTGAATTCCCAGTAAAATGATACGAACCCTTACTTAAAACAAGTTAAATAATGTAAAAAAGGCTCGAAACAGGTTTAAATGTACTTAAACGCCTCAAATATTCCATGTAGAAGATTCCTGAAAATATTCCCTACATAATATTCCTTGAAATATTATGTTGGAATATCCCCTTAGAATATTCCGTTAGTTGACCATTAAAATTGATGATTGACTAACATTGACTAACAACGCTGACCGTTAACCGGTCGTCGCCGGAGCTCCGCCAGAGATGGCGACCGAATCGCCTCTAGTGCAGCCATCCACGGTGGCTGAAAACTAGAAAACTTGCAGAAAAAAATATAGTTTTCCGGCGAGGCATAACACTCTTAAATAGATCCCAATTTCAGCAATGTATGAATCTTTATCTACTCAGTATGAGGATTTTGGATATCGGGTTATTAGGTCGAGAAAGTACCTCCCGTGACCGAAAAGAGATAAGGAAGTTGCAGTGGCTCAAGAAACGCATTTCTCTAGCGAGTCTGTTCCCTTCTAGTGGTTGCTCGAAACCTATAGCCAAAAAATCACTATTGTAGCTCCAAAATAAATGAATCTCACAGCAGAAAGTTCCAGGGTACAAGCTTACCTTAAATGGTAGGAAGCCTGGCAGGAAAATACGGCGGTGCAAGTAGCCGCAAGGCTCTGTTTTCCCCTAGCGAGTGTGATCATGGTTCTCGCATCAAAATGAGTAGGAATCAGTCCAAGTACTATCCAAACGTCCCTAAGAGCTTAATGGTAATCTGTTTGAGCATCAATTTTACCTGGTTCAAGTGTGGTTTTTATGGAGGAGCTCCAGGTCTCAGTGCTGGTTTCTGATAACCTTCTGTCTTAGCCTCCGCCACACCGCCCACTGGAAAACTGCATGCAATGAGTCCATTGAGCAGTTTTCATCATGAGGAAGACATCGAACCAGGTTATTATGTTTGAATTTACCTAGAACAAGATCAATCTCAGTCGGGTTGAGGTCGACCGTTCTCGTTCGATGGTCGTCGATGAAGGGAGGTTGAAGGAATTCTTATTGTTGCCTCGAGGCATAGCCATGGGTGCGATTTCGATGGCTGAAATCATCACAAAGGTTTTAGGGACAACTTCACGGCCGTCGTCCTCATGGTTAATGAGTAGGTGGTGAGTTTCTTCTACTAGAGTCCAGCCCTCGACACTTAACATCTCACGGGGAAACTCACTGGGTACGCTCACCAGGTATGGCCGTGGCAATAGAGAAGGAAATGGTGTGTGCGTTATAAGTTCCTGGTTGTGAAGACTTGCTGTGACAATGAAGAGTTTGGTGGTGGTCGTAATTTTTTGGAGACAATTAGCGATGGGAAAAAAAATACATGAGGTGAAAGGTGGTCTTTGGGCTGGTAGTCGAAAAGGGTTAGGGCAGAGTGCGACTAAGGTTCTCCCTGAAAGGATGTACGACCAACAATGGTGTCTCCCACTAGAGGACATAAAGTAGAGTGATCAAAAGGAGATTCAAAAGTGTGTACTATTTTATTTGAGTGAAGTGGGTGAGAGATCAGGGTTAATTCATCTTGGGCAGGTTATGGGCCTAGGTGTATGGAACATTCAAATCAAAACCAAGGCTCAAGGGCCAAACATTGGACCATAAGTCTTAAGGGCTTAAAATGCAATTTTGGCTCAACCTAAAATTCTTGTATGGTCCCAACCCTCTATCTCTCATAACGAAACTCTAGGGTTCGAGGCACCTCTAATGATAATTTAGGAAATCCTCGATTTATTGAAATTATGTTTACGGGACGGGATGTATCAAGTCTGCAGCCTACAAACGGGTTCTAGATACTAGTGAATTCTAAGTGGGTCCTAACGCACTATCTCATCAATGCCTCAGGGACTAATATGCAATGTAACATGTAACACGATAACATACAACTATGCATAACCATCATATCATAGTATACCAGAATAACCAAGTAAGCATCGTAAACCAATCATCACGATCAAATACAACAATTAGCACATAATAAGTCATGCATGCTCAATAATTATCATAAGTGAAAATATCATAAAACGTGCGAGATAAAACCAGTTTAGGGAAGGGGTTCACTCACACTAGTGGGGAGTCGGATCGCCCGACAAATCAAGCTAATCTCAAGCTCCCAAGTCCATTTTTCCCCCAGTCTCTTCTTCAAAAAATACTTTCCAAATTCCCGTGGGGTGTAACAATTACAACATTTGTAAATAATTTTTTTGCCCATGTTTTTCAGAATTTACGTTCAACTACATCTTGTACTAAGTTACCCAAATACATATATCAGTTAAACCAACATTAATACTCATTTAATAATAATGAATTAACTGGCCGATTGGCACTTATAATTTAAACTATTCATTAGGGATAAAAAAAAACAATACTAAAATGCAACTTTGTTTAAACATGAGTGACTTCGAGATCTTGTGTAGCCTAACTAAATCACATAAGCAATCGCGGAACTAAACTCGGTATCGCCCAGACCATGTCCAAGAAGTGCACTCACTTACATCTGGACATGTTTAAAATCTAATTATGTCTTTCAGGGCTTTGCCTCTGTCAACCAAATATAACTAATCATTAACTCAAGCACTAGTCAAGATGAACAATAGTACGTACCCTGAACATCACTTGTTTGGGAATACATAGCAAAATCTTGACTCACAATTCAAGTCAAGACATTGCCAAACCAGAACTAAAGTCAAGTACCATGTCATAAGGTACCACCACATAAACTTATTTAAAGTCATGCAAAAATTATTTAACACCAATTGACAGGACCCCGTCCCAACTGGACGTCAAAAACCATGCCCGGTCCTGCTCCCGTCTGACAAGTCAACTAAAGGCCCGAAACTACCCTTCAATGCTTGCCAGACAAGGGATAATTGCGTTGATTTCTGCTGCTACCTCTGCCTCACGATCAGTCCCGAACGTCGTACCACGGCCTGGAGGGTCACAAAACAGAAGAGGTGTGAGTGGACAAAAATGACCTCTTATAAAAACATTTGCCAAAATACATTCTTACCCTCAAGTTTTCACAAACTTGCATGCATATCATAAAACATGAGTAATAGTACGAAATCATTCAAGTATGAACAGTGGAACGATAAAATCAAAACATATATTCCCATGGTCCGTAAAACTCATGTTCACCAAATCAGTTCATGTTATAAAACATCAAATCCCGGCTCTCAGGCCAAAACATGTGAAAACAAAATCACCTGGCCAAAAAGACCAAAAACCCGTACTCAATACCAGTACGTCATCACAAACAACATCAATCAGCACTATTCACAAGTGCACAGTCAATCAATCAATCCAATCAATCTGCACTACTCACAAGTGCACAAACTATCACAATCACATCTGCACTACTCACAAGTGCACAATCAAACCATCAACAGCACTACTCACAAGTGCTGCACTACGTGTAGGCCAATATCCAGCCACTCTCGGGATCGGACACCTCTGGGCTCAACCCTCGGGCTCAGTCACATCTGGGCGAACACATCCCCAGGCTCAGACACATCCGAGTGGTACATCCAGGCTCAGTCACATCCGAGAAGCTGGCTTACTATAGGATCAACTCACGATCCTACGATCACATCCCCCAAGCTCCAGTCGTCTGGGTAATCCCCCCAAGCTCCGACCGTCTGGGCATTTCACAATCACAATGAAAACCATCTCGGGAATTACATCCCAAAACATTTCAATCAAATCTTGACTTCGTACAAAGTCAAGATCATTCCTTGACTGGGTCTCAAGCCCCAAAATAACATTTATACATAAATCTTTAAAATCACATTTAAACCAATAAAATAATCCAGAAATCATCGTTGACTCACCAACTAAGTCAAAATAACATTTTAGAAATCCTTTTGACTCCGGGCCTAGCCCAAAACATCATTTACACGCTTCTCATAAAACATGCCCAAAAGACTGATTAAAATAATCATAAAATCACAAGAAATCATCAATTTCATCAAATTCACAAGTGACTCCAATCCGAGTCAAAATCATTATCCAGTTGGGTTCTCAAGACCAAAATATCATTTTCACGCAAATCCATGCGTTCGCAACCTCAGTTGCCATTTTCACGTAAATCCATGAAATCGATCCTTGACTCATACCCGAGTCAATACATCATTTTTAACTAATTTCATAATTTCTCGAAAATCGTGCCAAAAATAATATAATAATCCATAAAATCGAGAAATCACCGAATTGAAACATCAATCATGCCAAAGCATATAAAATCATATAATAAATCATATATGCATGCATCACGGTTAGAAAACAAGGTCCACTCACACACACCGTCTAAACGGTCCGTTTCCGAGCTGTACGTTTTTTCGTAAATTCTGGAAATCATAATTCCTGTCCAAAATCATTATAGAGGGTCACTAACATCTCAAAATACTTCATATAATTTTCCCCAATTTTTCTGGAATTTAAATACGTATTTAACACGTAAAACAAAACTTCGGATACGCGGAACATTAACGAAACGATATCCGATTTCCTCGAAACCAGTGTCAAAATGTTCGTTACACTGAGAGGATTCAAAGTCATGTTGACCTCACCTTGAAACGAGGTTGTACGCGCCCTCACGCGCCGCCGTGAGTGGCTACGCGTGACCACCACGCGCCTACTACAGTACTGTCTTCCTCGCCCGTTTTACAGATAAACGGGTCCTTTTGCCCGCAAGGTGACCCGGTTAATTTCCTATCAATTCGACACCTTTTTCATCAATTGAACATTCAAATGGATTCGTCTTACTTCTAATTAAAGTTCTGTAACCATAAATACATCAATCCTTACCTGAAATCCCACGATTCGAAGACGAATGTCGAAGAACACCCGTCACTGTTCCTTCTTCGAAATTCATCAATCCCTTCTGATTTCTTTCAATTGATTCACCCAGAAGTATCAATGGAACAAGAGAAACAGTTTCCCTACATCAATTGCATCGTTTGATCACTCAATGATCACGACTCAGCTTCAACACAGGCTTACTGTCGTTTTTTTCTGTTCATAGTCAATTGGGCACCAATTTACTTCCTTCTTTCGATGAAACTGATCGTGGCAATCCCAGAAGACTCAAATTGAACTCAATTTTGATCAACAAGGCTCAAAGCTTCAATTTCGAATTTTCCCTCCCAAAATTCTAAAATCCGAAATCCAGTTTTTCAGCTTCCCTCAATCCCTCGTGTTTCCCTCACTAAATCAGTCTCTGAATTCTCACAAATTTCCACCCTCAAGTTCGGTTGATAGGGAGGAGATTAAGGATGGAAGAAAACTGAATTTTGGTTGTACACGGGTTAAGAACACAGAAGAGATTAATGGAGGATTAATAAATATTAAGTATAATTAAAAAAATAATAAAACACAATGATCATGTTTTCCCTAAAACATGGATCAGACTTTAGGCCCTAAATCAAGGGATGGGTGACACTTGTCACCCATCCAGGTGTGTTCAATCATCGGGTACTGTTCACAATAAAATAATATTTTAATCGAAATCCCGGTTCGTTCGGTTCATCGAATTCGTTCCCGTGACCATAACTTCTTCGTCGAATCTCCGATTTCGGCATGCCGCCTGTCATTGGATTCGTATCTACGCGACCTACGTAACGGTCCTTGGCCCTCATCCATTGGACTTCCCGGGTCAAAAGTCAACATTTGGTCCCTTTTCAACCAAATTACCAAAATACCCCTCAACTTCCGAACGTCATAACTTTTTCCTCGAATGTCGGAATCGAACGTTCCAACTGTCTATGAACTCGTGACGTCCCGAACTACTTCACAATCATCGGTCAAAGTCCGTTTGACCGCCCGAACTAAAAGTTAACATTTTGCCCACGCCCATGGGGCAAAACGGTCATTTTGCACATTTCGTCCGATTTCACTCAATTTATCCCAGATTAGTCATTCTAAACCATAATTAATTAATATTTAATTCCGATATTCGGAACGGGTCGTTACAACCTTCCCCCCTTAAAGAATTTCGTCCCCGAAATTCCAACTATCCGTATTCCACATCCACCTCGTGGAAAACAAATTGGTTTCACAATACGTGTACACCCGTACACCCACTAACCAGTACAGAACTCGTCTGCACTCAGAAGTCACATCATGGACTCACGTCGTACTGACTACACTCGACCACCTCGAGTGAAATTGATCACCTGAAATTGACAATGTCATCATTAAGCTGACTCTTTCAGCTTGATGATTCCCCTAAATCACTAATATCTCCTGACCTCCGCTCCCATCGGGAGTCACCAGGTCACACTTGTTAGTCCAAGCTGACACTACTAGCCAAACTGTCACCACTAAGCTTTACCACCCTAGTAAAGCTCCAAACATCAACCAATCAGTGACATCACATCGTACTACGACATCCTCAATGTAGCGTAAGATTGACAACATGATCTCACCTCGCAGGGTAAACTCAATCCTGCGATAAATACCAACCTCAGTATCCACAACTGTCACCCCCTCAGCGATCCAAGATGCTAGTAAGGTCACGACATGATAACATCTCGCAAAGCAACTCGTGGTCACACTAACCACGAACTCACTCATCCTGAGTATACGCATACCGTCATCTCACTCAATCTGACGGTGTAACTGGAACACATTGAACACCAGCCTAGCAGTGATCACACAACTCAACACTAGAGTTACACTAGCCAACCATGGCTAAGAGCACCTGCTCATACACTCACTGAATTTATCAAAATCACCCTGCCCAGTGCATCGTGTTCCATGTCCAGTTCACGTTTACAACCAAAACCAATGGTATCGGAACTAAGCCAATTACCATCACATTCATCGACACATCACTGGTACATCCCATGTTCCGTCACTAGGTATTAACTACCATCATTCGTGCGATACTGCCCATCGTACATCAAGCATGATCCTACAATTGGACCCCAGTAGTCCAAATGATCAAATGTCAAGTATTACTCCAATCCCATGGAGTTCCATCAATAACAGGATTCCACTGATCCTTACGTCAACAAAAATGTTAACTCTCAGCTTAGTATATCGGCTACCTCACTAGCCGTACCGAAATAATACCCGACCCGACTCTAAGGTCGTAATCTCAAAGTCTCCTGACTATCACCGTCACACACAATAGGCCTTTCTGTTTATCATCCTTTACCATTCCTGATGGTCGTCCTTTCCAGAAGTATGACCTCAGCATACTCGACCCATAGATCAATATGGTCGATCCTAAACCACGTAGGGAAAAGTAAATATCCTGAGGGTTTCGTCAGCATCGACAATCCTTGTCCTATGCTGCACAAAAACACCTCACCGAAACACAACTCTCAAAATGACACATCAAGGTGTCTACAGGAAAGAACGTCTATTTTTCCCGGGATTCACACTAACCCCGGCCACTACTAACACTTATGTCACAAGTCTACTCTAGTCGACTAAGCCTAACACCACGAATTTTTCTCTTAGGATAGTCAACACATTCATCAAGTACCTCACATGCCCATCCGTAGATGTAGGCACACCAACAGGTTATCATAACCGAACCAACTGTGGTCAGAATACCTGCCTCATCAACTCACAGTCATAACCGGCTCATCCGGAGCCCTCATATCACATAAGGACTCATCCCGAATCCTAAACCAACTCCTGACTCCTACTGAGTCCAAGTTCAATATCTCGACTCTTCACGAGTCCGAATTCAATCTTGACCAACGTCAATGCCACCACTGGCATATCTGGTCACCGAGCAAAATACCCCTAGGTAAACCACATCCTTTCTAAAATCTCTCAGCACTTATTAGACCATTTCCGGACTCCCTCTGAGTCCAATTCGATATCCAAATTCCAAAGGTCACACATCTGATTACCCATCCTCGGGTCAAGTTTATTCTGGGCCCAACATGCCCATCCACAAACCACACCGTTATCAAAAATAACCATCCAGACCAACACTAGTCCGACACAATCAAAACACAAGATACAATATTACAACACAAGTGTATCACACAAACTATTTACAAAGTAGCACGAAACCAAGTATCAATACATTTACTTTGAACTATTGTCAAGTCGATAGGGGCAGTTCCTTCGCAAATGCCCAAGTTTCCTACAAAAGTGACAGGGGGCAGTGCTGAGCCGACTTGCTCCACCACGCCGCTTACCTGTCAACTGGGTTGAAGTCCCACTCGAATGAACACCCACCAGGGGTCGCGACACAAGGGAGTGAAGACTAACTAGCTTCGATGTTTCCTGACTTATCTGTTCAGTGTCCTGACGCTCTCGGCGTCGTCCAGAGCTCAAAGATTGTTCTTGAACAGGTAAAATAGTAGCCTCCACTCGGATAGCAGCATCCGATAATTCCCTCAGGGTAGGATATGAGCCCACAGTCACAGCACCTCGTATCACATTCTTCAATCCCTGCTCAAACCTTCGACACTTATCCTCCTCAGTAGCCACATACAGAGGAGCGAAACTAGATAAGTGCAAAAATTGTTGTTCATAATCGACCACTGACAGATTCCCTTGCTGCAATTGGAGGAACTCAACCTCTTTAGCGTTCCGAAATTAGCGAGGGTAAAACTGATCTAAAAATCGCTCTCGGAATGCATCCCATGCCAACGTACGGGAATCCCATCCAGTCAACTGTAAACTATGCCACCACCTGTATACATAGCCATCCAAAAGAAAAGTGGCTAAGGGCACCATGTCCTCCGGGGGACATATCATGACCTCAAAAATCCTTTCCAATCGAGTAATCCAATCATCGGCACCATCCGAGCCCAAATCACCACGAAACACAGTGGCTCCTAACCGTCGAGCTCTCTCAATCTCTGGACCTTCTCTAACACTATTCTCGTCTCTCCCATCTTCATATCGTGTACGGGACGCACGACTCGGAGGCATGACGTAACAACAGAAATCAATAACCAAATGCTCTGATACCACTTTGAGAGGACCCCGTCCCAACTGGACGTCAAAAACCGTGCCCGGTCCTGCTCCCGTCTGACAAGTCAACGAAAGGCCCGAAACTACCCTTCAGTGCTTGCCAAACAAGGGATAATTGCGCTGATTTCTGCTGCTACCTCTGCATCACGATCAGTGTAACGACCCGTCCCGAATTTCGGGATTATATTAGTGACTAATCTTGATTAGTGAGGTTGACCGGTGATTAGTAGGGCGAAATCGGACAAAATGTGCAAAATGACCGTTTTGCCCCTAGTCGTGGGCTAAATGTTGACTTTTTGATCGGGCAGTCAAATGGACTTTGACCAATGACCGTGACGTAGTTCAGGATGTCACGAGTTCATAGACAGGTGGCAGGTTTGATTACGACATTCGAGGAGAAAGTTATGATGTTCAGAAATCGAGGGGCATTTTGGTAATTTAGCAGAAAAGGAGCCATATGTTGACTTTTGACCCGGGAGGTCCAACGGACGAGGGCCAAGGACCGTTACGTAGAGCGTGTCGATACGAATCCGTAGACAGGCGGCACGCCGAAATCGGACGTACGACGAAAAAGTTATGGTCACGGAAGTAAACTCGATTAACCGAACTAACCGAGACCCGGATTAAAATAATATTAAATTAATAAAATTTGATTACTTTAATAAAATCAATCTGGACCCTTGGATGAGTGACAAGTGTCACTCATCCCCTACATTCCCTAAAACCAGGATCCTTGTTGGCCATTGGATTATTTAATCCATTTCTCTCCTAAAATCCTCACCATTGATTTTAAACTCAGATAGAATCTCAGCCCTTGATCTCATCTGCTCATTCTGTTTTAAACCTATCAGACCATTCACTCTCACTTTCATTTCTCTCAAACCCGTGAGCACGGTTTACTCCTTTGAACAAACACACCACCACCTCACTGCCCAACCTCACACACCAGGCAGTACCATACAACCCTCAGCCACCCCCAGACACCGGCCACCACCCCACAGCCGCCCTGTACGGCCGAGGAACCTCCCAGACCCGAGAGGAACCAAAACAACCCGACACTGTCCAACCATCCAAACCACCTCACCAGGACTCGAACTAACCTCGGGTTAGGATAACTGGAACCTTAGGACGACTCAGACCAGGACTGGACGGCCCACGGTGACGGTAAGCTGAAAAACCCGAGGAGACTCAATTTTCTTCCCTGCTTCGAAACGCTTATTTTTGACGTTAGGATTGTTTGTTTGCTTATGAGACATACTTAGGGGACCTAGATGACCAGTTTGGACCAAGGATCGTGGCTGGAAACTGGATGACTCGCTAGAGAAGACAACCAGAGCCGGCAGCCAACCTTACCGTCAATTTTCAGGTAACTTCCTCGACCTAAAAGCTAGATTTGAGTCCGCAGAACCATAGAACAGGTTGTAACGAGTCGGTAGGATCAAACCTCACCAGAAATGGTGGTCGAAAACTTGAACTCTGATCGGGTCAAACCGTGGGTCAACGGTGACCCGGTTTCAGACCCAGTTACTGTAGCATGACGTCAGCACAGTTGACCAGAACGTTGACTAGGCGCGTGGGGGCACATGTAAGGTATTTTGGGGAAACTTCCAACATGACTTTTAATCTATTCGATGTAACGAACATTTTGGGATTGGTTTCGTGTCGATCGGACACCGTTTCGATATTGTTCGGGATGTCCGAAGATTTTAAATCGAGTTTAAAAATAGTTAAAAATTCGGGAAAATTACAGAACTTTAATAGGATGTTAATGAAGAGGTTAGTGACCCTCTAATGTGATTTGGACAGGATTGGGAGTCCAGGTGATAGTGGTGTGGCCCGGGAGGGCCGATGGCACGCGAATCGAGGCGTATCGTTAAACGGTCTGTGAGTGGACTTTGGTTTTATAAATTCTATGCATGCTAAATTGTTTTATATGGATTATGATTGTGATTGTATGATGTTGATTTGGATGTTGGTAAATTATACGGTTTCACGTATTTCGAGGCGATTTACGTGCTTGCACGTAAATCGAGATTTTTCCGATTTTACACTGATTTTCCATACTTATGACTTGGATATAATATGATGAAATGGTTTTGAAATTGGAAAGATGAAATCGGGATTGAGACCCAATTGTTTTGGAAACCTCGGACTTGGAGTCCATTTGAGTTACGTAATCGGGACGGGGGCCCAGTTGCTTTATGAAATCGGGCCAAGGGACCAGTTGTTACGAAATCAGGCTGAGACCCATTTGAGTTATATTATCGGGCCAGGGGCCCAGTTGATTTACGAATTAGGGTCGTGGGTCCAATGGTTTATAAAATCGGGCCGTGGACCCAGCGGTTTATAAAATCGGGCCTGAGGCCCAGTTGGGTTATAAATGTGATGTCGGGTCTGGGACCCTATGTTAATAAATGTGATTTTGGGTCTGGGACCCTATGTTTAATAAATGTGATTTCGGGTCAGGGACCTTAAATGGAATTGTGATGTTTTATGGAGATTTCGGGCAGGGCCCATTGAAATGTTGTGAAATGATTTGATAAAACTGTTTTCCATATACCATCTTGATACAAGGATATGTGATGGTCTCCTCTAGGTGTCTGGGACACTGGGGAAGTTACGGTGCATTGCCTGCGAGGGGTCATCGTACAGAGTTACTGGACCGTATAATGACTCAGGAGCAGGATTGCTATAATTGACGTCTGGGACGTCAGACATCTGTAATGTCAAATATATTGACCGGGAGAGACCCCGGGCAGAACGCGTCGCTTATTATACCGTGAGATATGACGTCTGGGACGTCAAGCGTCTGGGACGCTAAGCATCTGGGATGCTGGAGATGGTAATGGTAAATATGGATTAATGAATCTATGAAATGGCTTTTCGGTTAAATTTGTGTTTATGTGGTAAAAATGGATTATTGGTTATTGAAATGGTATTTCGAGTCGGGGACCCTAAATGGTTTCGGATTTACTGATTTACGTTTATGAATTTGGGCGATGGCCCACATGGTTTTAATATGTATGGATGTGGTATTCCACAGTTTTGGGCTGAGTTCCCACACTTGGTTTTGAGTTACGGTTTTTGAGCTAAGGCCCTAATGGCTTGATTGAACAAACGTTTTGGTTACTGGTTTTCGTGGCATGCATATGTTTTTATTGGAGGGCATAAATGTCTTATAACTATGTTTAATGAACTTAATGATTTTCGTCCACTCATAGCTTTTATTGGTTTTAATGCCCTTCAAGTTGATTACGGATGCGACTGCAGCAGAGGCTGGGACATTGCACGCCTCCTCCATCGATCCTTCCGCACTCTGGAAGTCCCTTTTGGGCAGTGACTTTTGGTTATCCCTTGTCTGACACCCCTTGTTGGACGGGAGCAGGGCACATTCCACGGTAATCCTGGGGGGATTAGGATGGGTCCTGTCAATCAGTCCCGAACATCGTACCACAGCCTGGAGGGTCACAAAACAAAAGAGGTGTGAGTGGACAAAAATGACCTCTTATAAAAACATTTGCCAAAATACATTCTTACCCTCCAGTTTTCACAAACTTGCATGCATATCATAAAACTTGAGTAATAGTATGAAATCATTCAAGTATGAACAGTGGACCGATAATCAAAACATATGTTCCCATGGTCCGTAAAACTCATGTTCACCAAATCAGTTCATGTTATAAAACATCAAATCCCGGTTCTCAGGCCAAAACATGTGAAAACATAATCACCTGGCCACAAAGACCAAAAACCCGTACTCAATACTAGTACGTCATCACAAACAACATCAATCAGCACTATTCACAAGTGCACAGTCAATCAATCAATCCAATTAATCCGCACTACTCACGAGTGCACAAACTATCACAATCACATCTGCACTACTCACAAGTGCACAATCAAACCATCGATTGCGCTACTCACAAGTGCTGCACTACGCGTAGGCCAATATCTAGCCACTCTCGGGATCGGACACCTCTGGGCTCAACCCTCAGGCTCAGTCACATCTGGGCGAACACATCCCCAGGCTTAGACACATCCGAGTGGTACATCCAGGCTCAGTCACATCCGTGAAGCTGGCTTACCATAGGATCAACTCACGATCCTACAATCACATCCCCCAAGCTCCGGTCGTCTGGGTAATCCCCCCAAGCTCCGACCGTCTGGGCATTTCACAATCACAATGAAAACCATCTCGGGAATTACATCCCAAAACATTTCAATCAAATCTTGACTTCGTACAAAGTCAAGATCATTCCTTGACTGGGTCCCAAGCCCCAAAATAACATTTATACGTAAATCTTTAAAATCACATTTAAACCAATAAAATAATCCAGAAATCATCATTGACTCACCAACTAAGTCAAAATATCATTTTAGAAATCCTTTTGACTCCGGGCCTAGCCCAAAACATCATATACACGCTTCTCATAATGTCAGGACCCACCCCGGTTTCGACCCGAAAACCGAGGTAAATCCTGCTCCCGTCTGACACCCCGACACAACTCCAAAGCAACCACTAAAATACACCGTCAGACGCAGGAGAACTGTAAAACATCCCGAAGTTAAAATTTACAGAGCATAGTACTAAATACAAAAGAAGGAAAACCGATACACAGAGTACACGCACTACGGAAAATTTTAAAACACTCCGGGATCGCTCTAGTGATTTCTATGCCTCGGACGCTACCTCGATGCCGAAACCCCGCGGTAGCTCCACGACCTGGAGGGTGTTAAAAACATTAAAAATGTGAGTGGACCAAAAATAAGGAGTTATAAAACCCTTTATGAAAAATAAACCAGGGTTACACCCTCCGTTTGAAAACATGCACGCATAACCATGTAATTTAGAATAACAGTAGTACCAAATGAAACAACATGCATAAATCACCAGAAATCAAAACCAAAGTCCGGCACTTGGCCTTAAAGCCATAAAACCAAGTTATTCGGGTCATAGCCCAAAATATTCGAAAACCAGTGAAAAACATCAATCATACACATTTACTGGATCTCAAATGCACCCGAGTCTTTAAACTCAAAACACAATGCGCAATAGCCAGGCCTTCCCGGGATATCAACGAGTTTTTAAACTCAAAACACAATCACAGGCCTCGGGGGGTATCAATATCACCGAGTCTTTAAACTCAAATCCATACCGAGTCTTTAAACTCAAAACATCAATCCAGGGCCCTCCCCCCGTATATCAATCCGAGTCTTTAAACTCAAAACCAGATCCAGTAGATTTTTCCGAGTCTTTAAACTCAAAACCATTTTTCACATAAATAAGAAAATCATCAAAATTCGAAAACCAAAACCCAACCGGAAAGCTTCCAAAAACCCAAAATCACATTTACTTAAAAAGGGAATTCCTCCCGAATTTCAAATCCATCCTCAAATCATCCCACAAATCTCAATTAACAGAATGCGCATAAGCATATTCATTCATCCGAAACCATACACAAAGGCATCACAAAAACCATTATTCTCGAAGTACGTGCAAATCCGACCAGTTATATAAAGCATAATTACGTAGAGCAGGGCATAGAAACATAATTCATGAAGCATATAGTGAAAGCACAAAAAACATGTTTAAAACATAATTAAATAAATAAAACAGTTATGCATGCTTAGTTAGAAAACAAACAGTCCACTCACAACTTGCGTGTGCGTCAATCGCATCCCGTGCGATCCTCAACTTCCTCGGGAAGTCCCAATCCTGTCAACAACCGCCAAAGTACGTTACTAACACGTCTATGAAAGTCCACCTAATTTCCCCCAAAAATCCCCGGGTCCTGAACGTAACGAACCGGAACCCTAAACCTTCACCCTCGCGGAACTACTTCTATTCGACGTCCGAACAATCCGAAACCAATTCCAATGGACTCGTCACAACACCTAGACCAAAAACCATGTTGACCAATTCCCCAACCGCCGCCGCACGCGCCTCCACGTGTAGCCCAAAGTGGCTGCGCGTGGCCCTCACGCGCCAGATACAGTGTCACCAGCAACCTCTGGTCGACCCGGTTCGAAACTGTCCCTGCAACTCGAACCGGCGTGACCGGTTCTCCGCTGTGCCTGCACCAAATCAACTCCTCTCTTCACCATCCTCTTCGTCCTGTCCTAAGCTATCCATTCCCCTTACCCAAACACCTCGACTCAGCCTCTAAGTCCTCGACTCAAACTCGAACAAAACTTGAACCAGTCCCATGTTCTTCCTCCCGGCCAACCAGGTCTTCCCCCATCACGGCAACCACCATAGACGGTTCCTAGGACCTTCCTGAACCTCACCCAACTCACCAAAACCGTCGATTCGTACTCAAAACCCACGACTCAACGTTAAAGCAAAATGAATAAAACAGAGCACACAAGGTACTCTCCGTCGTTCTAGCCTCCGTCGTGTACTCCTCCATCATGGCTGCACAACCAGCAGCTACCTAGGACCCTACTGAGTCCCCCAGACCTCACTAGACTCCTCGATTCAACCCCAAAAGCCACGACTTGGCATCTGAACCTAGACGGCAAAACAGAGCACAGAGAGGAAAGTAAAGAAATTACCTGCGTCCTGCTCTCCACCGTGAGCCCCGCCGTGTACACTGGGTTCCTAAGGCTCCACTCCTATCTCTGAACACCACCAGCAGCGTCGATTGATCGAACACGGCAGCACCACCACCCAAAACTCCTCACCTCTTCTCTGTTTCCTCTGATTTTCCCGTGGCTCACAACTCACACACACACCACCACCGCACCTCCTAACCTTCTCCCTAACTCTCCCACACTCTCTGGTCACTCACCCCCTTACCAAGACACACCAACACTCACGATCACCTCTCAATTCCCTCTCAATCTCCCCCTCTGTTTTCTGTTCTTCGAACACACACAACACACACCTGCATGATTACCCCAAATAATTGGGACCGTGTACAAACCTAGAAACCACTAGGCCCTTACCACATGTCACAATCCTCTCTCTCACAAGTGGCTCAATCTCAGCCCTCCATTTGTCCCTCTCTGTTGCACAAATCCCAAGTGCAAAAGACCAAAATGCCCCTTCTTGAATCCCAAAATTACGATTGTGCCACTAACTTTCTAGACCCGTAACTCCCACATCGTAAGTCCGATGAATACATGCCGCCTGTCATCGAACTCAGGACGATGAGATCTAGCTAACAGTCCTAGGTGAACGTGCCAAAACCCGATCGTCCAAAAAGTCAACTTTTCCCCTTAATTTAAACAAATTACGGTTATGCCCTCAACCTTCTGAACATCATAACTTCCTCCTCGGATGTCGGAATCGGGCGTGCCACCTGCCTACGGATTCGTGACGTCCTAAACTACGTCCTGGTCATCGGTCAAAATCCAGTTGACCGCCCAAACTAAAAGTCAATTTTTTGCCCAAACCAGGGACAAAATCGTCATTCTAGGCTAACGACCTTATCGGGACCAGCTAACCCCCGATTAAGCTCACTAATCTTTTACTAATCACTGTCTTAGCCCTAATTCCCGGGACGGGTCGTTACACATAAAACGTGCCCGAAAGACTGATTAAAATAATCATAAAATCACAAGAAATCATCAATTTCATCAAATTCACAAGTGACTCCAATCCGAATCAAAATCATTATCCAGTTGGGTTCTCAAGCCCAAAATATCATTTTCACGCAAATCCATGCGTTCGCAACCTCAGTTGCCATTTTCACGTAAATCCATGAAATCGATCCTTGACTCATACCCGAGTCAATACATCATTTTTAACCAATTTCATAATTTCTCGAAAATCGTGCCAAAAATAATATAATAATCCATAAAATCGAGAAATCACCGGATTGAAACATCAATCATGCCAAAGCATATAAAATCATATAATAAATCGTATATGTATGCATCACGGTCAGAAAACAAGGTCCACTCACACACACACCGTCTAAACGGTCCGTTTCCGAGCTGCACGTTTTTCCGTAAATTCTGGAAATCACAATTCTTGTCCAAAATCATTATATAGGGTCACTAACATCTCAAAATACTTCAAATAATTTTCCCCAATTTTTCGGGAATTTAAATACGTATTTAACACGTAAAACAAAACTTCGGATAAGTGGAACATTAAGGAAACGATATCCGATTTCCTCGAAACCAGTGTCAAAATGTTCGTTACACTGAGAGGATTCAAAGTCATGTTGACCTCACCTTGAAACAAGGATGTACGCGCCCTCACACGCCGCCGTGAGTGGCTGCGCGTGACCACCACGCGCCTAGTACAGTACTGTCTTCCTCGCCCGTTTTACTGATAAACGGGTCCTTTTGCCCGTGAGGTGACCCGGTTAATTTCCTATCAATTCGACACCTTTTTCATTAATTGAACATTCAAATGGATTTGTCTTACTTCTAATTAAAGTTTTGTAACCATAAATACATCAATCCTTACCTGAAATCCCACGATTCGAAGACGAACGTCGAAGAACACCCGTCACTGTTCCTTCTTCGAAATTCGCCAATCCCTTCTGATTTCTTTCAATTGATTCACCCAGAAGTATCAATGGACCAAGAGAAACAGTTTCCCTACATCAATTTCATCGTTTGATCACTCAATGATCACGACTCAGCTTCAACACAGGCTTACTGCCGTTTTTTCTGTTCATAGTCAATTGGGCACCAATTTGCTTCCTTCTTTCGATGAAACTGATCGTGGCAATCCCAGAAGACTCAAATTGAACTCAATTTTGATCAACAAGGCTCAAAGCTTCAATTTCGAATTTTCCCTCCCAAAATTCTAAAATCCGAAATCCAGTTTTTCAGCTTCCCTCAATCCCTCGTGTTTCCCTCACTAAATCAGTCTCTGAATTCTCACAAATTTCCACCCTCAAGTTCGGTTCATAGGGAGGAGATTAAGGATGGAAGAAAACTGAATTTTGGTTGTACACGGGTTAAGAACACAGAAGAGATTAATGGAGAATTAATAAATATTAAGTATAATTAAAAAAAACACACACAATTATCATGTTTTCCCTAAAACATGGATCAGACTTTAGGCCCTAAATCAAGGGATGGGTGACACTTGTCACTCATCCAGGTGTGTTCAATCATCGGGTACTGTTCACAATCAAATAATATTTTAATCGAAATCTCGGTTCGTTCGGTTCATCGAATTCGGTCCCGTGACCATAACTTCGTCGTCGAATCTCCGATTTCGGCATGCCACCTGTCATTGGATTCGTATCGAAGCGACCTACGTAAAGGTCCTTGGCCCTCGTCCATTGGACTTCCCGGGTCAAAAGTCAACATTTGGTCCCTTTTCAACCAAGTTACCAAAATACCCCTCAACTTCCGAACATCATAACTTTTTCCTCAAATGTCGGAATTAAACGTGCCACCTGTCTATGAACTCATGACTTCCCGAACTACGTCACAGTCATTGTTCAAAGTCCGTTTGACCACCCGAACTAAAAGTCAACATTTTGCCCACGCCCAGGGGCAAAACGGTCATTTTGCACATTTTGTCTGATTTCACTCAACTAATCCCAGATTAGTCATTCTAAACCATAATTAATTAATATTTAATTCCGATATTCGGAACGGGTTGTTACACCAATACTTAGTTTGACACCAAAATATAACCAAAACCCGGGCCTGTAACAATAATTTAAGTGTCTTCCGAACTCTTATTCAATTCCGACTTCATCCAAATCTCATTCCAATATCTTGACTTACATCCGAGTCCTAAATCGATATCCAAGTCCATGTCACACTAATAGGTTAAATCCTCACGAAAAATTGCCATTATTTATATCTTTTCTATATAAAGTCTTTTCGTTATTTTTAACTCCTTAATTGTGCATCTGAATCACACACCTTGGTTATTTGTTCATGGTCACCCAAACCTTATTCTCACTTATCTGGATCCATAGAAGTTGAAATGCAAACATTGTTATCAAGTGAATCTTACTCCTATTCAAGATTTGGGAATAACAGCCAAGTTTCATATAACTTTCATCATCCCATCTTTTGTTTGCTAACATTTCACAATATATAATTAATTTTCTCAAACTAACCATTTGAAAAATGAAAAGCAATACTAGTGTGCAATTTCAATCAAACTCAATTTACTCTAGGATCCCGCGTAATTCTATGACAGGACCCATCCCAATCCCCCCGGGATTACCGTGGAATGTGCCCTGCTCCCGTCCAACAAGGGGTGTCAGACAAGGGATAACCAAGAGTCACTGCCCAAACGGGGCTTCCAGAGTGCGCAAGGATCGATGGAGGAGGCGTGCAATGTCCCAGTCTCTGCTGCAGTCGCATCCGTGATCAACCTGAAGGGCATTAAAACCAATAAAAGATGTGAGTGGACGAAAATCATTAAGTTCATTAAACACAGTTATAAGACATTTATGCCCTCCAATAAAAACGTATGCATGCCACGAAAACCAGTAACCAAAACATTTGTTCAACCAAGCCTTTAGGGCCTTAGCCCAAAAACCGTAACTCAAAACCAAGTGTGGGAACTCAACCCAAAACTGTGGAATACCACATTCATACAACCAAAACCATGTGGGCCACCGCCCAAATCCATAAATATAAATCCATAATTCCAAAACAATTTAGGGTCCCCGACCCGAAATACCATTTCATCAACCAATAATCCATTTTTACCACATAAACACAAATCCAACCGAACAGCCATTTCATAGATTCATTAATCCATAGTTACCACATTACCATCTCCAGCATCCCAGATGCTTAGCGTCCCAGACGCTTGACGTCCCAGACGTCATATCTCACTGTATAATAAGCGACGCGTGCTGCCCGGGGTCTCTCCAGGTCAATATCTTTGACATCACAGATGTCTGACGTCCCAGACGTCAATCATAGCAATCCTGCTCCTGAGTCACTATACGGTCCGGTAACTCCGTACGATGACCCCTCGCAGGCAATGCACCGTGACTTCCCTAGTGTCCCAGACATCTGGAGGAGACCATCATATATCCTCGTATCAAGATGGTATATGGAAAACAATTTTATTAAATCATTTCACAACATTAAAATGGGCCCTGCCCGAAATCTCCAATTCCATTTAGGGTCCCTGACCCGAAATCACATTTATTAAACATAGGGTCCTAGACTCGAAATCACATTTATTAAACATACGGTCCCAGACCCGAAATCACATTTATAACCCAACTGGGCCTCATGCCCGATTTTGTAAACCATTGGGCCCACAGCCCGGTTTTATAAACCACTGGGCCCACGGCCCTAATTCGTAAATCAACTGGGCCCCTGGCCCGATAATATAACTCAAATGGGTCTCAGCCCGATTTCGTAACAACTGGGCCCCTAACCCGATTTCATAAGTAACCCCCCCCCCCCCCCCCCCCCCCGGCCCGATTTCATTAACTCAAATGGACTCCAAGTCCGAGGTTTCCAAAATAATTGGGCCTCAAGCCCGAGTTCATCTTTCCAATTTCAAAACCGTTTCATCATATTATATCCAAGTCATAAGTACGGAAAATCCGTGTAAAACCGGAAAAACCTCGATTTACGTGCAAGCACGTAAATCGCCTCGAAATACGTGAAACCGTATAATTTACCAACACCCAAATCAAAATCATACAATCAAAATCATAATCCATATAAAACAGTTAAGCATGCATAGAATTTATAAAACCAAAGTCCACTCACAGACCGTTTTACGATACGCCTCGATACGCGTGCCATAGGCCTTCCCGGACCACACCACTATCACCGGGACTCCCAATCCTGTCCAAATCACATTAGAGGGTCATTAACCTCTTCATTAACCTCCTATTAAAGTCCCGTAATTTTCCCGAATTTTTAATTATTTTTAAACTTGATTAAAAACCTTCGGACGTCCCGAACAATATCGAAACGATGTCCGATCGACACGAAACCAATTCCAAAATGTTCGTTACATTAAATAGGACAGAAGTCATGTTGACCTCACCTCGAGATTCGTGCCCACGCGCCGTCACGAGCCGCAGTGAGTGGCTGCGCGTGAAACCCACGCGCCTGCTACCGTGTCATCGTCCCAACCTGTTTAACTGTAAAACGGATCCTGCAACCCGCGAACAGACCCGATCAGTTCTCTGTCAATTCAGCCCTAAATACTTCAATTGATCATTCAATTAGCTTCCATTCAATCATTCAATTGATCATTCAATTAGCTTCCATTCGGGACGGGTCGTTACAACCTTCTCTCCTTAATAAATTTCGTCCTCGAAATTCCAACCAATCTAATCTCAAACGTTCTTCCCTCCTTAATTAGTTTCGTTCTCGAAACTCAACTACCCTGATTCCACAAACACCCCGTGGAAAGTGGAATCGACCTCGCAACACGTGTACACCCGTACACCAACGAATCAGAACAAAAACTTGTCTGCACTCAACGTACCACTAATATTTACGTCGTATAGACTACATTCGAGCCCGTCGAATGACTGAAACCACTCGTTTCGAATTGACACCACTTGTCAAATCTACCCTTTCGTTGACGCAACAACTCGACGGTTCCTTTCTCACTCACCAATCTATCCTGGTATTTACTCCCACTGGAAGTCATCAGACTTCACTCAACAATCTACGTTGACACATCCCGACAATCTGTCACCACTCGGCAGTTGTCAGTCGAAAAATGACACTCTACTCACTCGTGGCTACACAAGCTACCAACTTACTTGACTCAAAAATACACTCACGAACATTTCACCCGACTAGTGTGTAATTAGACTCATCGTAAATACCATGACCCATTGCATAATAATGTCCAGTCCACGACTAATCCAATGGTATCGGAACCAATCCGACTACCAATACGCTCACCGACACACCTCGGGTAAAACCCATCGACCAGACTACAACCACCTAGGTCATAGCCAAACACGTTCCAATAATGGAGTACATTTGCCCAATCCAGCATGAGACAAATCGAAACTCAACCCATCATCTAGTTCCAATTCCAAATCTGAATCCGCAATTTCGTAAGAAATCCCGAATCCAAACCCAGACATCACATTTTAATTCATGTCCAAATCTGAATCCGAAATCATTATTCCATAAGCTAGCATTTGGAATAATCATTCCGTACCCAAATCCGGAAATTCATTTTCAAGTTCCAAAATCGAATCCCGAATCGTCACTAGGAAATTCGATTCCAAAACCCGAAATCTCATTCACGTCTACCAAGACACACCCAAAACCGAACCTATCGGTCACCTGCCAATACACTCGATTGACTTCATAGGGAAGCCAATCCAACCTCCACACGTCTAAGGTTGACAAAATCCGACCACGTCGGAAACCTACTCGCTCAAGTAATAAACCATACGGGCTCCACTTCGAAAAGAAGTTCAGTCCCGTCATGCACGACTCACATACCCAAGTTCGTATCGATCCTTGTCATTCCACCTAGAAAAAACCAAGGATGATCCAAAATGATGACGTCAATACTTATCCTACGTGGATGCAAACAAAACTCGCTGCACTCACCACGCCATGTAACCCAACATCGTCTGCCACCAAGCAGAAAATGAGAAATCTTGTTTACCTAATTTCGAACACGTAGCTCCTCCTGATGACCCCAAAGCACACATGGGCCCACCAACTAATACACGCTCAACGTACTGGTAACTACAACCGACGTTTGCTAGGGCAGAAAATAAGAAGTCAACCTCAATGACTCCAGAATACCTATCACCAATGGTTTCCTCGTCTTTTCCAATTCCAATCTTTTCCTTGTCCTTTCTGGAGATATTAGAAACACACAATCACACCAATCTCGGAGTTGCCAACAACTCCCCAAATCCACTAATTCTCATGACGTAGGGGATGTCATCCCAAGATTACTCAAGTCTCAAACACACCTTTTTATCCACTCATCACTTGTCATTTTACCACTGTCGGGACTAATCCCAACACATCACAATCTCAAATGGATCCCATCCAGTCCCTCACTCAACCACTACCAAATCTCAAATACCGAACATATGTCCATCATGACGGAGTCGCGCCCCAACTCGTGGCTCATCGTCATCACAATCACCGACACTAGCACCAGCGCTAGTACCAGCACCAACACACTATCATCAACACTAGTATCAGCACACAGGCATCTATACCAGCATCAGCACAAAAGTACCAACCTAAAAACATCCATACTTGCACACCGTGTGCAAATATGACAACTCTGGATCTCCGCTCATACCGAACGACGATCCCGTACCTCTACTCGTACCCCACAACTATGCGTATCACCATTCTGACAATCCATATCAGGATAATGAACGTTCCCTGAACGTCCCCCGATCCTCAAGTACTGCAACCACACTAAATACCCTTGATAGCCAGTCATCTCCACATGACTACCGACCAACAGTCATTGCTATCGAGATCCGTATCCACACATCACACTAATACCCGGTCTAACTTGGGATTACATAATTTATGACAGGACCCATCCCAACCCCCCCGGGATTAGTGCGGGATGACCCTGCTCCCGTCTGACACGGAGTGTCAGACAAGGGATAATTTCGACCTTTGCCCTCCCGGGCTATCAGAGTACGCCAGGATCCGGAGGAGGTATGTGATATCTCGGTCTCTGCTACAGTCCACATCCGATGTCAACCTGAAGGGGAGTCAAAACATTAAAAGCTGTGAGTGGACAAAACAAGAGTTTATAAAAACATTTTAACGAGAAGACATTTTTACCCTTCACTAAAGAGCTTGCATGCATTCGAAAACCATTTATCCATAAAAACCTTAATGAAATCAAATACACGGGCCACTGCCCAAATCCATAAGGGACTCAGCCCAAATCATAAGAAACTAACCATACGGGCCACTGCCCAAAACCTGTGTAAACACACATCATATATCATATATAGCATACATCACATATACATATAATTCACACAACCAATCCTGTCACGATTTCCAAAGCTACGCGCGTGCTACCCAGGTCTCAATCCGAGTCTTCTCAAAGTCAAGATTAATGTCCTAGACCACTGACCCTACCCGAGGTAATAGTAATCATAGACTTCCTGAGAGTAAGGAACCCAACTGGGGGATGACTTCACTCAGTCGGTGCTCCGTGACTACTCCGGGGTCCACCAGGCTAACGACCCTCCCCGGAGGAGATAATAGAACAAGTAAAGGAAGGTATATGAATACATATATATACATAACATAAACATTCATGCCCGGTTCCCTTGAACCATCATGATCCATAACATACATAACAAGGGTTCATGCCGGTTCCCATAAACCGTCATGAACCAGAATGACCTGACAAAGGTTCATGCCGGTTCCCATAAACCGTCATGAACCACAATGACCTTTCCAGAGTTCATGTCGGTTCCCATAAACCGTCATGAACCACAATGACCTTTCCAGAGTTCATGCCGGTTCCCATAAACCTCCATGAACTTGGAAATCCATCTAGGGTCCCTGACCCGAAATCATAAACCGTAAAGTAACTGGGTCTCGTGCCCGAACATATGACTCAACTGGGCATCGTGCCCGATATCTAAGGGTCAGTCACGACTCCGATCATAGTGATGCGTGAAACCATCCATCCAGGACCGCCCTCAATCCTAGCATGTCGCCGTGAACGTATCAACCGACGCGACCACCACAAGATCATGGTGCACTCATCACCGATCGCTATCCTCAACCGTCAGCACTCCGAAGTCGAGCCTCCCCAGGCTGCCCGACCACGAATCGTGCATCGTGACCTCTCTAGAAGGAACACATCCCAATCCGGAGGCGAGCGTCGTATCGTTGATCGTCGTGCACATAGCACCCGTCGCGACCACGATTTAGACCCGAAGGTCGTAAATAGTGTCATATGCCCCAGACAAAACCAAATGGGTCTCATACCCGAGTTTATCCATTTAGAAATCCAAAACCATTTCATTTAAATCAATAAAGGAATACAGACCCGTATAAGCACCGTATAAGGCCGAAATCTCGAAATACGTGCTTATACGTAACCACATACAAATGCACCCATGGCATCATCAAACATGTAATAAAACATATAATAAACATTTATGCATGCACCAATTTAGAAAACAAGGTCCACTCACAGACCGTCCGAGCTGCCACCTCGATTTGCGTGCCATACGGCTCTCCGAGCCGATCACCATCACCGGGACTTCCAAACCTGTCCAAATTTTAATAGAAGGTTATTAACTACTTAATTAACCTCCTACCAAAGCCCCGTAATTTTCCCGTATTTTTAACTATTTTTTAAACTCGAACCTAAACCTTCCGATGCCCCGAAACATATCGAGACGGTGTCCGATCGACACGAAACCAGTCCCAAAAGGTTCGTTACATCGAATAGATGATTTCACATGTTGGAACCTTCCCCAAATTGTGTGCCACGCGCCCTCACGCGCCCCAAGGAGCCACTGCACGTGGGCCTCACGCGCCCTGCACAGTGTCACCAGCTTCAGCAATCGAGCCGGTCCGGGCCAGCCGATCCGGTCCAACCCCTGCAACTGGACCGGCGAAACCGGTCCAGGCCTCCTTCTCCCTCATTTTCGGTCCATTTGCTTCCATTCCAATTCCTAAATTCCTCTTTTAATCTTTCCTATCAATCCTAATTAACTAAACAACCTAAAACCTTCGGAATCCGACTGGTCCAATTTGAACCTCACTGTTCGATTTTTCCCGATCAGCCTACACGGCTGCTCAGCCCAAACCGCCTCCCAAAACCCTCTTAAAACCTTCCTAGCATCCTAATAATCATTCCCTAATCACCCACAAGCAACCATAATGGAAAACACAAATTAAAAGTGGAATTTGGGCAAACCGAGTACCTCTCGGGTTTCATGGCCGCCGCCCACGGCGGCGTGGCTTCCAGCCGGCCACCATCATCCAGCCTTCATCCTCTCTACCTCTGGGCTTCTCGGTTCATGATCAAACAGGGTTGGAGGGTTGGATTTGGGGAGAATGGATGGATCGGTTTGTTTGGGAATAAGGAAAATGAAAATGCACGGGAAGGTTGGATGCATGAATGTGGGATGGTAACCAGTGGATGGGTGACACTTGTCACTCATCCATTGGGTCCCCATAAAATATCTGGGCCCGTCCAAAAGTGCAACCGTCCCGTAATTCGTGCAATAGTACGTTCGACTTTCCGTGAACCGTAACTTCGCCGTCGAACGTCCGAATTCGACGTGCCGCCTGTCTACGGATTCGTATCGTCCTTATCTACGTAACGGTCTTCGGCCCTCGGCCATCGGACCTCTCGGTCAAAAGTCAACATTTGACCTCCTATTCACCCAAATTACCAAAATGCCCATAAACTTCCGAACGTCATAACTTCCTCCCCGAACGTCGGAATTGAACGTGCCACCTGTCTATGAACTCGTGACGTCACGACCTACGTCACGGTCATCGGTCAAAGTCCATTTGACCGCCCGATTGAAAAGTTAACATTTTACCATCATCAGGGGCAAAACGGTCATTTCGCATCGTTCGTCCGATTTAGCCTAACTAATCACGGATTAATCTCACTAATCGTGATTAGTCACTAATCTAATCCTGGAATTTGGGACGGGTCGTTACAATTTATCTCATATCGTACCCATGGATCGAATCCCATCGTTCCGACTAGACTCACTAGAGTCATCCACATGGTCATCCATGACCTCAGCCGCTCTTCGCAGCACAAGTTCTCATCCACTAGTCACAATTAAGGTTTACCTTTTTAATACTAGGGTTCCACAATCACACCCTATGGTTCCACTGAACCCAACAGCTCTCCGTAATATAAAATCCACAACCTGACCGACCCTGCGGTCTAGACATCGTATAGACGTCAAATCCAAACCTACCATCAACTCAATGTGGGTTCCACCACTAAGGTCATCGGTCAACTCTGATGTACCAACATCCCTCACACTAGCAACCACCACTAAGGTTCACATTTTAGACCATTACTCAAATGAGGTTCCTCGAACCTAGCAGCACAACAATCCAATATCACATGACCGAATCGACGGTCCCACATTACCAGTTCATCACAATCAACCCCACTTGGGTCGAATCACATTACGCACGACGTATCGGGCCAAACACACTCTATCCGTGATTAAAACCCAAAAACTATCTATCAGGTTGATAACGAAATGCAGCCCAAAGAGAAATCACACCCTCGACCTGCGCACACAAAAAGAGCAACCAAAGAGCAACCCTACTCTGATACCAAGTTGACAGGGCCCATCACAATCCCCCCTAGATTACCGTGGAATGTGCCCTGCTCCCGTCCAATAAGGGGTGTCAGACAAGGGATAACCAAGAGTCACTGCCCAAACGGGGCTTCCAGAGTGCGCAAGGATCGATGAAGGAGGCGTGCAATGTCCCAGTCTCTGCTGCAGTCGCATCCGTGATCAACCTGAAGGGCATTAAAACCAATAAAAGCTGTGAGTGGACGAAAATCATTAAGTTCATTAAACACAGTTATAAGACATTTATGCCCTCCAATAAAAACGTATGCATGCCACGAAAACTAGTAACCAAAACGTTTGTTCAACCAAGCCATTAGAGCTTTAGCCCAAAAACCGTAACTCAAAACCAAGTGTGGGAACTCAGCCCAAAACTGTGGAATACCACATTCATACAACCAAAATCATGTGGGCCACCGCCCAAATCCATAAATATAAATCCATAATTCCAAAACCATTTAGTTTCCCCGACCCGAAATACCATTTCATCAACCAATAATCCATTTTTACCACATAAACACAAATCCAACCGAAAAGCCATTTCATAGATTCATTAATCCATAGTTACCACATTACCATCTCCAGCATCCCAGATGCTTAGCGTCCCAGACGCTTGACGTCCCAGACGTCATATCTCACGGTATAATAAGCGACGCATGCTACCCGGGGTCTCTCCGGGTCAATATATTTGACATCACAGATGTCTGACGTCCCAGACGTCAATCATAGCAATCCTGCTCCTGAGTCACTATACGGTCCGGTAACTCCGTACGATGACCCATCGCAGGCAATGCACCGTGACTTCCCTAGTGTCCCAGACATCTGGAGGAGACCTTCATATATCCTCGTATCAAGATGGTATATGGAAAACAATTTTATTAAATCATTTCACAACATTACAATGGGCCCTGCCCAAAATCTCCAATTCCATTTAGGGTCCTTGACCCGAAATCACATTTATTAAACAGAGGGTCCTAGACCCGAAATCACATTTATTAAACATAGGGTCCCAGACCCGAAATCACATTTATAACCCAACTGGGCCTCATGCCCGATTTTGTAAACCATTGGGCCCACAGCCCGATTTTATAAACCACTGGCCCCACGACCCTAATTCGTAAATCAACTGGGCCCCTGGCCCGATAATATAACTCAAATGGGTCTCAGCCCGATTTCGTAACAACTGGGCCCCTGACCCGATTTCATAAGTAACCCCCCCCCGGCTCGATTTCATTAACTCAAATGGACTCCAAGTCCGAGGTTTCCAAAACAATTGGGCCTCAAGCCCGAGTTCATCTTTCCAATTTCAAAACCATTTCATCATATTATATCCAAGTCATAAGTATGGAAAATCCGTGTAAAACCGGAAAAACCTCGATTTACATGCAAGCACGTAAATCGCCTCGAAATACGTTAAACCGTATAATTTACCAACACCCAAATCAAAATCATACAATCAAAATCATAATCCATATAAAACAGTTAAGCATGCATAGAATTTATAAAACCAAAGTCCACTCACAGACCGTTTTACGATACGCCTCGATACGCGTGCCATAGGCCTTCCCGGGCCACACCACTATCACCGGGACTCCCAATCCTGTCCAAATCACATTAGAGGGTCATTAACCTCTTCATTAACCTCCTATTAAAGTCCCGTAATTTTTCCGAATTTTTAACTATTTTTAAACTTGATTAAAAACCTTCGGACGTCCCGAACAATATCGAAACGGTGTCCGATCGACACGAAACCAATTCCAAAATGTTCGTTACATTAAATAGGACAGAAGTCATGTTGACCTCACCTCGAGATTCGTGCCCACGCGCCGTCACGAGCCGCCGTGAGTGGCTGCGCGTGAAACCCACGCGCCTGCTACAGTGTCATCGTCTCAACCTGTTTAACTGTAAAACGGATCCTGCAACCCGCGAACAGACCCGATCAGTTCTCTGTCAATTCAGCCCTAAATACTTCAATTGATCATTCAATTAGCTTCCATTTAAGTCCAACTAAAGTTCTGTACACTTAATTCTATCAAAACTCACCTTAAACCCAAAGATTAGACGATGAACAATGAAGAACACCCGTCACTGTTCCTTCATCGAAATTCCTCAATTCCTTCTAATTTCTTTCAATTGATGCACCCAGAAGCATCACCGGACCATGAGAAACAGTTTCCTTTCATCAATTTCGTCGTTTGATCCTTCAATGATCACAACCCAATCTTCCAATTTGCTCACGGTCGTCAAGTCCGTTCAGAGCCAATTCGTCACCAAATTGCTTCCTTCTTTCGACGATTCTGACCATGGCACTCCAGAAAGCTCGAAGTGAGCTCAATTGCGATCCTCAGAGCCCAAGGCTTGAAATTCGAATTTCCCTCCCAAAACTCAATTTTCGATTTTTGCTTCCAGCCCCCCACTCTCTGTCTCTTGTGTTTCTCTCAGTTAGATTTAGTCCTCAAGTCTCTCAATTTGCTCAATTCTGTCGTGGGAAGGCAGCCAATTCCTCCAGCCCGCACACTCTCTCTGTTTTGCAGTTGTTCACGGTTTAGAGGAACAAAGAGGATTAATGGATGCTTAATTTAGGCTAATGGTGATGATGATGTAGTAATGATGATGTTGGGAGGGAGACATGGATCAGGTTTTAGGGCTTAAATCAGGGGATGGGTGACACTTGTCACTCATCCAAGTAGCCACATCAACAGTCACTATTCAATATTATAATATTATTTTAATCGGAGCCTCGGTTCGTTAATTCGTTCCCGTGACCATAACTTCGTCGTCGAAACTCCGATTTCGGCATGCCGCCTGTCATTGGATTCGCATCAAGGAGACCTACGTAACGGTCCTTGGCCCTCGTCCATCGGACCTCCCGGTCAAAAAGTCAACATTTGGCCCCTAATATGCCAAATTACCAAAATGCCCCTCGACTTCCGAACATCATAACTTTCTCCTCGAATGTCGGAATCGAACGTGCCACCTTTCTATGAACTCGTGACGTCCCGAACTATGTCACGGTCATCGGTCAAAGTTCATTTGACCTCCCGATCAAAAAGTCAACATTTTGCCCACGACCAGGGGCAAAACGGTCATTTTGCACATTTTGTCCGATTTCGCCCTTCTAATCACTGATCAACCTCACTAATCAAGATTAGTCACTAATCTAATCCCGGAATTCGGGACGAGTCGTTACATTCTAATTACCTAAATAAATAGTTTTGCATACTACTTCACACGAAAGTCTTTAGACTAACTGATTATATTCATCCATACTCATATAGACTCCATCATATCCTTTTAGGTCATCTCAAGTTCTTCCCAAATACTTATTCAATTTACAGGACTATAGCCAACAATTTCACCTTCCAACTCCTTTTGAGTTCTAGTCCACTAACTTGACTTATGTCTGAGTCCTAATTCAATATTTGTAACTCATACCATTACTAACTTGCTTCGTTATTATATAAATCAGTTCCGACCCATAATCTTTCCATCCTTTCAATACCTACTATTCATTTAACCAAAGAACTAATTTTTCTATCATATCTGGGTCCATCTTGCCCAAGCATATTATAAATTTTCGCTTCTGAACCTTACTCATTATCTGAACTCTCATAATTTCTCCTTTCCATCCTTATAACTATCCTAGACTCGTCTACTCATATCATCACCAAGATTAACCAATCAACAACTAAATTTCCAATCTTAACACACAACGATACTACGCATAGGCCATCACCAAAAACATTATTTGAGTATGTATTAACTCACCACCTAAGTTATAATTGTACTATCGGTAGGCATACCACTCAAGGATATAGCGTCCGAGTGCCCGCTCAGGGATACAGCATCTGAGCGCTAACCATAGAAAAACCACTCGGAGATACAACATCCGAGTGTCCCCTCAGTGATACAGCATCCGAGCGCTATCCACACATCATATCATATAACCACTTGGGGACACAGTATCTGAGTGTTCGCTCAGGGATAGAACATCTGAGCGTTGACCAGCAGTTTGATGAGGGTTGTTTATAAACACATAATGATTTCTTAAACCAAATATATATTTCAAGATTCGGGCCTAAGCCCAACACATAACTTAAGTGAGACCTTATCAAATATGCATACAAAACAGTCAATAATTTCTCGAAAATTATTACGTAGTCATTTGATAATCATACTCAAATTATTTCAACATATATCCATTCTTGAAAGCCACCTCATCATTTAAAAACTAAATTTTCATTTTGAAATCTAAATCTAAACTCAACACAATTTTTATACAACCTTGTAAAACGTGTACTCCAATCAATTTTGAAATTTCCAAAAATCATCAATAACTATTTAAAAATCAAATTCAAATTATTGTCACATAAATCATCATAAAATATTTAAAATACTTAAATATGCATGCATAATAGTTTAAAGAAAGGAAAAGTCCGCTCACCGTGCATTCTAGAAATTTCATCCTCGACCTGTCATGTTCTACTAGAGTCCTCTAGGCACTATTACCTGACTGGCTCTGATACTAAGTTGACATAACTAGTTCCTAAATTTACTTTGAAAATTGAGCCGATCCTGCTCTCGTTTGACAATTCTTGTCAGAAAAGAGATTTTCCTATCTTCATTTTTATTCTCATTTGATACCTTAATCAAACAGAATTCATTCCTTGTGTGATACCACCAACATCCAACTCCCGTCAAGTAATGAAAACTACCACTTTGACTCCATTCATACATTAGCTCACTAAAATAATTATATTAAATAATTATTGAACATTATCTTTTGAGCCATTTCAATGAAATCATAATATCACATTTTTAACCAACTTCTTAGTTATACACTTTTATTAATCATACTAAAATTGTATCTTGAATGTCGAGAAATATATATATATACTTTAAACAGAAAACCAATTCATTATTTCACAATCACACAACCATATTTCAAATATTCAATAAAAATTATAGTGAAATTACATAATAACCGTGCAAAAATTCTTGGAAATTTCTCCCATTAAAATATTTTAATTTTTAAAGGCTAATAATATCCAAATTAACCTTAGAATATATACCCAACCTCATTATATAAATTTTAGTTTAAAGATAAACACAATATATCAAAAATTTAGAATTATATTCAAACGATGTCCAATTAATTCAAATCTTGTACCGTTGGATTCAGAATAAAACTAAACAACTTTTCCATGTTGACCTTAGCCTCAGAAGAAACTGCACATGCCAGTGACGTCCTCTGCGAGTGAAGGCCACACGCTTGTCACAGAGATTGCCCTCAACCTCCAGACGGGTCAGCTCGTGTGTCTACGCGCAAGGCCGGACATGGTCATAAATCTTCCATTTTTCATCATTTTCGATCTGTTTAACATCCAATCTCTTGTATTCTATCCCAAACACAAGTCCACGATTACAGAACTAAGTAAAAAGGGCTAGAAATCGAGAACTTTTACCCTGATGCTTTGGCCAAATTTCCAACTTTTCCCTGGACAGTTTCCCACATCCATAATTCCTCCTTTCTGCCTCAAAATGATCCTAGGAACTCGATTATCATCCTAGGATCCTTAACTAACCACTATAAGGTTCAAAGCACCTTGACAACCCATGGTCAAGATTTGAACTTTACGGTTTGTTCATGGCTACAGGTTTGGAAGGTCTCAAGTCTCTCCAGTATCTCCCCTAGGTCCTCTTCTCTCATTTTTCTTTCTTTTTTTCCCCTTCTATCCTTCTTCTGGCTGGCTCTCTCTCTCTCTCTCACTATTTTTATTTTTCTCTTTTTTTCTTCTATTTCGGCCACTACTCCCCCGAGCTCCCCCTTAACACACATATATAGAGTAGTGTAGGTTGGTGGAAGAGAATGGGAGGGAAAAATGAATACAATTCTAGAACACTCTAGATCCTCCATGCAAAATTACCAAAATACCCTTATGTCCAATATTACCAAAATGCCCCTAGTCATTTTTGACTCATAAAGAACCTATTCGACTTCTAATTTCGGCATACTTCCTGTTTGTGAATTCATAATTTCAGGACCTTCATAACGGTCTTCACGGAACATCCACAAAGTGTCTCAGTCAAAAAGTTAATGTTTGACTCTAAAAGGAAAAAATAGTAATTTTTATGTTAATTTTCCAAATTCACTTTCCTCAAATTTATGGGTCGCCTCACATATTTATTGATTATCTATTTACAAGTAAATGTAAAAATATTAAATAATGAGAATCGTTTCCTTTAATTTTATTCCCATTACTAGTAAGTAAACAACGGGTAACACAAGTTCATCTCTTCTAAAACAAATAAGGCTTTTTACTCAATATGCCCCCTGAACATCGAGCTAAGTCTCAAAATGCCCCTGCGAACACGATTTTGACCCAATATGCCTCATGGACACGATTTTAGTCCCAATTTACCCCCTAAACGTCTAATTTGACAGAACTCAGTTAATATTAAGGGGTAAATTTGTCCAGACGTGAAAAAATCCAGGGATAAAAGGAGTAGAAGAACACAAAAAAAAAGATTGTGAAGAAAAAGAAAACATCGAAGAAGGAGAAAGGCAGCCAAGAAGAAAAGCAAACTTATGAGTTCAGATGAAATGTTTTGTATTTCAAATGATTAGTGCAGGGGCAATTTGTGAGTTGATATGTAAAATCCACAAACATAGAATCCTACCCAGTTTTTTATTTCCACTCCAGGAACGCAACATATTAGACGGATTGCAAAGTAGAGGAAAAAAGAGCTTTACAAATGATGCTAAAGAGAATAGAAGGTTTAGCTCAACCACCAATTCATAATTACCAAAAACATTACTATATCAAAACTGAAGAAAACTTAGCAACAAAACTATAGGTTTAAGTACTAGTGCTTCATTATCAAGGCCTTCACCAGTCAGTCGAAGGCAATAAAATAAAGTGATTAACAACCAATTATTTACATTATCATCGTTCATCTTTATGTCAAACAAAACATAAGGCATATCATAAAATGAAATCTTCAAGTTCTATGTTCAAAATATCATCATAAATTCATAAAATCATGTCCTTCAGCAAAGTAACATATTAGACAGATTGTAAAGCAGAGAAAAGAGAGTTCTAAAAATTCTAACATCCACACCAAGACAAGTACGAAACGGATTGCAAAACACATAAACACGGATGGAGGCTTTTTGGAAAGGAATATAGAGCTTTGTTAACATCATAATTCAGCAAACTATACCTCTCAGCTAAATAAGAAGAATTGAAACACACAATGAGAGAGATAGAGCATTTTCCAATGCAAGCTCCTTGTTAGTGGTACTCTAAGCTAAAAGAGATGATTCATGTATAAACAAGGTTCATCCACCGTCCCTTTGACAAAACTTTTCATAACACTTATTTTCTTGGGTTTGGACAATTTTTCTCATTAAAATTAACTGAGTTCCATCAAATTAGATATTTAGGAGGTAAATTGGAACTAAAATTATGTTAAGAAGACATTGGAATAAAATTGTATTCATGTGGCATTTTGAATCAAATTAGATACTTAACCCGATGTTCAAAGAGTAAAAAGCAGACAAATAATGTACTTTAGAAACCAGCGGATCTGACCGTTTAAAACCGTTACCGATGAGGACGACTACCTCCGGTTCCAGCAATGTCGGTTGGTTAACCTTGGCGCATATAAATACGGTTTTCAATTTGCCGCTTCATTTGAATAAACGATTTTCCGGCAAGTCAGAGAGCCTTCCAGACACTCTTTTTCTCTGAAGAAATGAGTTCGAATTCATCTCGCTCCGCCGCCTCGTCTGGTCACGGATCGAAGCGAAGCTTCAGTTCCAACCCCTCCGCTAACAGTAACACTAAGAAGAAGAAGACGGTCAACCAGAAAACCCTAGGCGCCTCTTGGGGCGCCAATTTTCTCTCTTCCTCCCGCTCCTCTTCCAAAAGCGCCCCATTCTCCGATTTCGGCAGGTACTTTTTTATCTTTCTTATATTCTTGTGTATTCCTATTTAATTTTTCAAGGAATGCCAATGGAAATTGAGATTTGGTTGAGAACAATGAAACCTAGCTTATTCAAGTTTGAATCTGTCTACTTTCTTTAATTTCGAGCTATAATTTGTTTGTAATAATGGACTGGTGTTTGTAAAATTTTGGCAGTTACATGTCGGAGAAGAACAGGAAACTTCATAAACAGTTTGATACTGATGCTTCAACTTCTTTGCATGGTGGTTTGAATACTGGGAAGAACATGTTCAACGGAGTTTCCATATTTGTGGACGGTTACACGGTTCCTACGAATCAGGTTTTTTTTTTTAATTTCTTATTATTTCTATTCACCTCTATTGGGTTGCTTAGAACTGATATGAGATGGAAGAAATGTAAAAACGATTTGAAAAGAAAAATCGAACCTATAATTTCATTTCAAGTCGATATAAATCAGTTGCCCATGGAAAGCTATTTCACGTTAGAGTTTGTCGAACCTTAGTAGTAGAGAATTTATAATTGGAGCCTCCTTTTCTACTGATTTTCCTCAATGATTCTTGGCAACCAATAAGGAGAAGCATTTTTTATTATGGGTTTTAATAATGTTGTTCATGATAAAACTGTTTCAGGAACTACGTGGCTACATGTTGAATTATGGTGGAAGATATGAGAATTACTTTTCTAGAAATCGTGTTACACATATCATCTGCAGCAATCTTCCGGACAGTAAAATAAAAAATTTTAGGTTCATATTATTTCCTTACTTTCAGATCATTACTTTCAGATCAATAAATCATGAAAATTGATTTGTTTTTCTCCATGCCTCCATTGTCAAATGAGTTGGATTTTTTAATGACGACCCTAATACAGGTCTTTCAGTGGAGGCCTACCTGTGGTGAAACCCTCGTGGATTTTAGACTCAGTTGCTGCTAACAAACTCTTGAGTTGTAAGTTTATGGGCTTGTTTTTCTCTTTTTTTTATCGTTTCTTCTGTCTGCTTTTTCTTTTGAAGTTTCAAATTGGTTTTCTTCCAAGGACTTGGCTAATATATTTCATCCATATCTTGATTGTGTGGGATTTTCATTTGCTGGTTGCAGGGGTTCCTTATCAACTTGACCAGCTTACTTGTGACCAACCAAGACTGTCAGCCTTCTTTGCTCCAAAAAGAATTCCTGACTGTGGTGATGTTTTGAGAGATGCAGCTGATCAAGTAAGATATGGAAATGAGGATACAACTTTGTTGGGAGCCAGGTCGGAAGATACTAATTTATCTAAAGGATGCAGATACACGGAACACGAAGGGAAAAATAGTGGAGAATCTGATAATATGATGCCTGAGAAAAATAATGAAATATTTGGTCAGGAGCCATATACATGTAGTCATAAAGATTTTGAATTGAGATCAGCAGAAATGACTGCTTCAGATGCAGAAGGTGACACTGCGAAAGATGAACTTCAATGTGGCACCCACCATACGCCCGATTCACAATGCAGCTGCTGCTTACCAAGCTCTGGACATATTGGGTCTAATCGCAGTCATTCAACTCTTGGTGATCTCAATTTTGTGGAAAACTATTTCAAGGTACTGAACGAGAAAATAATTATGTGCTCTCCCTTGCAAGTGCCATGTGAATTCATCTTAGATTTTACTGATTAAAAGTCTTTATTCCTTTTTTTAATCTAAAGACTATAGGCCAGTGCCTATTGTTTTTAATTACTATTCTTGATTAGCTTTTCTAAAGAAGTGCCTCCAAGTTTTCATAACGTTGTGTGCGGTTCTTGTTAAACTTCTGTCAGATCTTTTGTTTGTGCAGAACTCAAGGCTGCACTTCATAGGAACGTGGAGAAATCGGTATCGTAAGCGTTTTTCCAGTTCCTGTAAAGGGGCCAAGAGCACACAGGCTTCTAATGTTAGTGCTTCTGCTAGTTTCCAGAAGACTGTCATTATACATATTGACATGGTATGCTCCAAATCCAAGGCTGTGAAACCTTAATTTTATTGTAGTGTTCTTAAACTTGTCGGGTAATTACGGGTCATTCTGTAGTTACCAGCTTACAAGATGGACCTCCTTTGTGTGTTATATAATTGAACTCTCTTCAGCCATGCTATCTGTGAACAACTCATCACCGTCATCTATTCCCATATTGATGTATTTCAAATTCTCATATCACACAAATCATTTTGTTTGAACTTTTTTCAAGTTAAAACCTCTCTCTGAATTCATAAGGGCCAAAGTTTTCCTCGAAGCGAACTATCATGGGTCATGGATAGTTTGAAAATACAGGGTACATATGATTGTATTTAAGCCCAAGAGAGCTAATTATGGATTCATTATATTTGTAATTTGATTTCAGGATAATATGCTATAAGAATATCTTAGATGAGATGAATTTTAACTTAGTGTTAGTGAGATATGCCATTTTTCTGTTGTAGGACTGTTTTTTCGTGTCAGTGGTGATCAGGAAACGTCCCGAGTATAAGGCTAGGCCTGTAGCTGTCTGCCATTCTGATAATCCAAAGGGAACTGCTGAAATTTCATCTGCAAACTACCCTGCTCGAGATTATGGTTGGTCTTGATGACAATTCTAAATAGCAGTTTTCTCTCTTTTCAATTTAAGCTGTCTTGAAAGTTTATGCTTTGTAACAATTAAAATTATAATTTCTAACTTTCAGGAGTGAAGGCTGGGATGTTTGTTAGAGATGCCAAGGCTCTTTGTCCGCACCTTGCGATCATTCCATATGATTTTGAAGCTTATGAGGACGTAAGTTTCTGGAGCATCTCGTTATTTTATCTTCTATATTTCTCTTGAAGGAATGATGTTAATTTTTGTTACCTGTATTTTACAACAAAGTGGAATTATCTAAGTCATGTGATCTCCTATGCAGGTAGCTGATCAGTTCTACGACATATTGCATAAGCACTGCAACAAAGTACAGGTATACTTGTGGAAAGTTGTTCTTAAGCTACCTCAAGTTTTCAATTGCTTAGTTAATGTTGTAGTTGTTGAATTAGGCAGTAAGCTGTGATGAAGCATTTTTGGATGTCACAAACGCGGAAGGGGTAGATTCTGAGGCGTTAGCTTCAACAGTACGAAAAGAGATCTTTGCGACAACAGGATGCACTGCAAGTGCTGGCATAGCCAGAAATATGCTCATGGCTCGCCTTGCCACTAAAACTGCTAAACCAGATGGTCAATGCTACATTCCTCCTGAAAAGGTGCCCCTTTCTTGTATTCTTTTGCATTGCTGTTGTTTGCTTCATATTTTGAACCAATGTGGATTTTTTCTTTGACTGTTAGAGAGATACTATGCTTGTACATGGGTATATATTATTATTTTTTAGCCACCAACACTTCAAATGAAATTTTGAATGTATTGTACTTGTTATGTTTTGTTTTATACTCTCTGTCACATTTCTGTCCAATTTAATATACTGGGAAAAGGTGATATGACACATAATGTTGTGTATAAATGAGGTTTCAAGTTTTACTTCAGTGAGGGAGCCTCAGTTGATTCTTTCACTAGAAGTTTATCTTGTGTCGTTTGCTTCATATTTTGAACCAATGTGGATTTTTTCTTTGACTGTTAGAGAGATACTATGCTTGTACATGGGTATATATTATTATTTTTTAGCCACCAACGCTTCAAATGAAATTTTGAATGTATTGTACTTGTTATGTTTTGTTTTATACTCTCATCACATTTCTGTCCAATTTTATATACTGGGAAAAGGTGATATGACACATAATGTTGAGTATAAATGCGGTTTCAAGTTTTACTTCAGTGGGGGAGCCTCAGTTGATTCTTTCACTAGAAGTTTATCTTGTGTCGTGAGTTAAATAATAGCCAAGGTATTTTCTCTTTGTCATCATATGATATTTTCCCCCATTTATGTCTTTGCTCCTGCGGTGATAGCTTTGTTAGCCTCATTTGATTATAATCTCCTGGTCGAACTCGTTGTCATTTTAATTAAAATTATGTATTATACAAACACATCAGTCCCAAACATATGAATGCTGCTCTTTCATTTTTTTTTTTTTTTCAGTTGGTGTTGGTGAAAAGTAAGGATGACTTAGAGGCCATTTACTTTTTAATCTGCGGTTGTAACATTGTTTTTTTCTTACTTGAATGCCATGTTGAATTTCAATGATTATCAGTTGGACAACTCCTGTAATGTTTTTTCAGTTATACCTGATAGTGAAGTTTTAGTACCTCAGGTGGATGATTATTTATATCAACTTCCAATCAAGGAACTTCCAGGAATAGGACACTCTTTAGAGGAGAGGTTGAAGAAGCAAAATGTTCGGACATGTGGACAGTTGCGAATGATTCCAAAGGTCTGTTTATCTGGGCCTTGATTGCCTTCCTTCATGCATTGGAATTGGCAAGTTATAGGCCTAGTTCATTAGGAGTAGTATGCAATATTCAATCAACTTAAGGATGGGCACATCGTGATCTCACAATATCATTTGTTTCTAGATCGATTAGCATATATGCATATATGCATATATACATCAATCCCCAATTTTCCGGTTGACTGGATTAAGTTAAGTTTCTGCTTGATGTTTTGATTTTTAAAGTAGAGAGAATTTTATGGAAATTGGGATGGGGAAAATTAGGAAGGACAAAGCTAAGAGAAGAAAATGAGAAACAAGTGACAATTTCTCATGTACTAATGATGACTTAGGAATCAGTTACTGAGCTATCTGTTAATTTAGTCTATTTTTTTGAGTTATCTTGATTTACAACACTTGCCATTAGTTGAGGTTTGTGGATCAGTCATAATTCAAATTCTTCTAACTTGTAGAAAATTTCAATTTGATTCTATTAGTGTTGGAGATGTTCAGGTGTTCTTTATGTCTTCTTTGCTTATTCAGGACTCTCTTCAAAAGGACTTTGGAATCAAAACTGGGGAGATGTTGTGGAATTATAGCAGGGGCATTGATAATCGGCTAGTTGGGGTGATTCAGGTTTGGCAAAGAATACACTGTCTTTACTTTTCAATCAATTGCTTACTTTCTAGGATTATTTTTCATATATATCCTGTACACTTTTGAGACTACTCTTCTGCATTAGATTCTCCATTTCAGTTCTATTTCCAATACTTGGCTGCCATTTCAATATTCCTGTGCTGTATTTCTTTGTTGCATGCTACTTATCAAAATAATTTCTTTTAAGTTCTCCAGAATTTTATGGAACGTAGGTATTTCTATGAAACTGTACTTTGCTATTACTTCATACCTGCAGTAATTTTTTATTACTTTTCCAAATTAATTGACAGGGTCAACCATTGGTGATGGATGTTGTTTAGACCACCCAAACTCTACTAGTCCAGGAAAATAATTTTTTTCAGGCTTTGTTGGAAGGCTGAAACCTTTTTCTAGTTAAGGGTGTGATTGTCTTGACAGTTATGATTGCTAAATAAATGTTGTGATGTAGGACAAAACCGGGTAATAGAAAACAGTAACTTAGCAGAAGCGAAAAAAACTAAGAAAACACAAACCAAACTAAAACATAACTTCTGGAATCACTCCAGCAATTTTTTGGGAATCAGTTCTAGAACTCTAGGCCTCACATCTAGAGATCCTTAGAAATCCTACCTAGGGTTAGGTTGCATCTCACCTAGGGTTAAGTTGCATCGCACCTAGGGTTAAGTTGCATCGCACCTAGGGTTAAGTTGCATCGCACCTAGGATTAGGTTGCATCACACCCAAGGTTAGGTTGCATCTCACAAACCTGAAGAGAACCATAGCTCCCGCAATTTTTATTTAATATTAAAACTCCCCTCTAGGGTTTGCAGCGATAGTTTATGTACAAGCTAAACCTAATAAAATAGGAGAGAATCTTTCTGAAAATAAAACAGGAAATTAAACCTGATACTTAAAGGAATAGGAAAACCAATCCTAGTTCCTTTAGAATTAAGGGCGCTAAGGCTCCGTTTGTTTTAGTTAGAATTTGGATATCCTAACGAGGCTAAATTTGCTACAGAATCTAGAAAACACTAGATTGATAGGATTTGTAATAACTAGAAGCTGTGTTAATATAAGGGATTTGAAATGACTATATGCACAGAGTCATTTGAAATTCATTTGGTTTCTCAACTCTTCTCCTTATTCAAATCCTAGCATACATCTATTATAATACTTTTAACAAATTTAGCCTTATTATGAATTCCAAATCGCTCCTAAAACAAATGGAGCCTAAGCTTTAAGCCTCTGCCTCTATAAAAAAAACCTAAATAATCAAAATACTAAAACCCTAGACACCTACAGACTAAAACGCCCTTGATAATTCTGCATCAAGCTTTTTTTTTTTTTTTTAAAAGTACGACGTAGTAGGTTGGATGAACATTAGAAATATACATATATAGATGTCTGAGTCCCTTTGGAACTTAACTTTTTGTACTGTTGATAGTTAGAAATCCTCTATGGCCAAAGAGGGTGGATGATCATTATAAAATTGCAGTTATCTATGGAAGTGCACTGTTACACATTTTAAGCTTTAAACAGAAAGAGTCATTCTTGTTCTAATTAGTTCTTTAGCTCTAAGCATGTTTTATATGTAATGACCATCATTTCAGTGTTGTTTACTTTTGGTCTATTGTGCAGGAAAGCAAGTCTATTGGTGCTGAAGTGAATTGGGGTGTGAGGTTCAAGGATTCAAATGATGTCAGTAGTCTGATAAACTGTTATGGTGTTTCTGGGAGAGGGGTTTCGAAGTACCAAGGGATTTAGGTTGATGTAGGATATAACCGAGGAATAGAAAACAGTAACTTAGCAGGAGCAAAATATAGAAAACACAAGAAGAAAACACAAGAAGAAAACTAGAAGCTAGTGTCTGGAATCACTTCAGGGGATTCACACCTGAAATTGGATAGATTCTACTGATTCACATTATTCACACTATTAGAAATCCTTAGGCATCACACCTAGAAATCCTTAGGCATCACACCTACGGTTAGGTTGCATCACATGAACCTGAAGATAAGCAAAGCTCCCCTTTTTTTTCAGTATCAAAACTCTCCCTTCTAGGGTTACAATGATACTTTATATAAAGATCTAAATATAATAAAATCGTACACAATCTTGCTAGAGATAGAACAGGAAAATAAAACTATATAAAAACTCTCCCTTCTAGGGTTACAATGATACTTTATATAAAGATCTAAGTAGAATAAAATCGTACACAATCTTGATAGAGATAGAACAGATAAATAAATCTAACACTTCAAGAAACATGAAAACTACTCCTAGTCCCTTTGGAATTAAGCTAACTAAGCTTTAGGCTTCCGCCTCTAACAAAAAGGTTTAAATATTAAAATACTAAGAACCCTAGACGCATAAAGACTAAAGCGTCCTTCATAAGTTTGCATTTTAGGCCAAATTAGTTAGAAATGTACTACAAAACTTTAGATGAGGGATTGAAAATGACAATATGCAATTTCATTTGTAGGAAATCTTTTGTTTAGTAGTTTTTTTTTATTTTATTTTTTTTATGCTTATGTAGGGCATTTTCAGTCCTATTCAATTGTTTGTAGTGCATTTCTTACTAGTGTGCCAAAATCCCTTGGTACTTGGTTATCCGTCATCCAAACTCAAGAACGGAACTTTCATATGTAAGCAGGTCAAAAATTGACATTTAAATTTTTTTTCAGAGTCAATACTTCCTCTCAAATCTCTGCAAGGAGGTTTCTTTACGCTTGCAAGGATGTGGGATGCTGGGGCGTACTTTTACTATTAAGGTATACTTATTTCTGAAGTTTATTAACTGTTTAACAGGGTGTACTTTTACTCTTAAGGTCTCTTGAAATTGGTTTGTCTCGGTGATCTGGGTGATTCGAACTAAGTTGACAGTGGGTCTGCTTTATCCTGTGTAATTGTCATAGATTAAAAAAAGAAGAAAAGATGCTGACGAGCCAGTGAAGTATATGGGCTGTGGAGACTGTGAAAACTTGAGCCACTCTGTAACGGTAGCAATAATACCATTCTCTACCATTTATATATACACACACAAATATGCAAGCATTAGGAATGCATGCATATTTTTGTGATGTTTTTCTGCTGGGTCCAAGATCTAAGTTCTGTTCATATTAGGTTCCAGTTGCTACTGATGATGTGGAAGTGCTTCAGAGAGTAGCAAAACAGCTTTTTGGGTCTTTCTCTACAGGTAACTTAGATATTCAATTACTTGTTAAAATATTTATGATTTCACTTAAATAGGAAAATATCCAGTAATGTTACCAGTCTTGTAATGATGTTGAAGCACTTCCTAGGAAAGGGAAGTCAAGGGACTTTCTGTTGTATTTTGGCTTAGATTTTAGGTCAAATTAGTTAACTCTTTATTTGGACCAATTATGACGCACTATTATTAGCTGTTTGTTTCCATGTTTTATAAGGGTTAGAGTTCCTAATCCTTGTAGGAATCTGGTTTCCTGTCCTATAAGGTTTATGGGTTTGTACTCCTTATAGGATTAGGTTAAGTTAGACTAGTATATAATTGGCACATTGGTTTCTCTTTGTTTGGTGTGCATGCAGCCACATATTTGTGAAAGGCCTAAAAACCTTTCTTACGTTTTGATTGTGGTGGTGCCGCACCGTTTGGTGAGAGAGTGTTTTGGGTGTATTCAGGATTTGGGTTTGAGGTTTGAGAGAGTTAATCTCTTTTGTAATCTCCTTTGTTATCAGTGGAATTTCCTCGCCAGCTTTGCCTGTGGACGTAGGCTTTATAGCCGAACCACGTAAAGCCTTCGTGTTCTTTGTGTACTATTAGTTTACATATTTTGCCTTCATAATTGTTATATTGTTTTGAGGCGCTTCCACAAAACACTTTCATGTATTGGTCTGATGCTCGATGTGTTCGTAGAATTTGGCTGGTCTCTGGAATTTTATTTCGAGGATTATAAATTATTTTGGCTGTCTTTTAATTCGTGAGAATTTAGGGAATTAAAACACTATTTAAGAGAATTTTAACTAGAAGACCAGTTTACCAAATTACAAAGTATTTATGGCTTATTCCATTGGCAATGGCAGTGTAGTGGTGGACACAGAATTGTGCCAACAAAGGCAGTGGAGGTTCAGGAGCTTTGAAATTAGAAGTGGGTCTGCAGTGATAGATTTAGGGGCACTGAGGGAGGATGGTGATAAGCATGGCTCTAACAACTCTATAATCCAGAAAAAAAAAAAAAAAAAAAAAAAAACAAAACAAAACAAAACAAAAGAGGAAAAATCCAGCTACTGGTTTGAGTGGTGGGGTCTTGGTTGGGGAAATCTCATTTGGATATATGGAAAAAAAACAAGTATTGCAATTATGATGAGAGTTGCGTAGGTGGTGGGTTGTCAATGTACTTTTTTGTTAATTAGAATGCAGATAGCATGTTCAAGCATGTTCCTTTCTGTTTCTGTTGGGATCTCTTTTCTGAAATCTTGCTACTAGTAGAAGAAGATATTTATGTAGAAGTAATTTGAAACTTCATTCGACCCTTTGATTACTTGTACATAGATGTCAAGGAGATCCGGGGTCTTGGCTTGCAAGTTTCCAAGCTTGAGAGTGTGGATACTCCAAAGCAAGGTGCCCTCTGCTTTACTCTGAATAGTTCACTGCTGTATTCAATATAGTGTTGTGTTTTCAATTAGTCATTTCAGCTTTAAATATTATATGTTGTGCTTTTGTCTAGACATAAAGTGTTCTTTATCATTTTCTTAACCTCTCTGGGATCAGAGTGCTCACTAAGTTTGTTGGTTTGAAGCCTTAGGAAAAAGTTCTTTGAAATCATGGCTCACATCTGCATCAAGGATTACAAAAGAGCATTTCCATTCAGCTGGGGAGAGCGTGGATGTAGGTAATATATCAGTTACTTTTCTGTAGACATTTTATTCTCAACTTCTTGTTATGTTATTAGTATAAAAATTATTTTATGAATTAGATATGTACAGCTTTCACTGTGAATTATCTTACAGATTGTAGGGATTGGAGGACTGATGGAACTTTAGGCCAGTTACGCAAGGATTCACTTGGCATTCAAACTTTAGTGGGTTATCATCAGTCTAGTGGTGAACCTTCTGTGGACCAGGTTTCAGACCCACCGCCTTTATGTCATCTTGATTGGGAGGTTATTAAGAGTCTTCCTTCAGAAATATTTAGGGAGCTAAATGGAATATATGATGGGAAATTAGTTGATTTTGTTGTAAAACATAAACGAGAAACCAGCACAACTGTATCACAGGAACAAGTCGATGGTAATTTTTTTTCTTATCTAACCCCTATTATAGCACTGCTGTATTTCCACTAGTCCTGATGGACGTGTTAGTTTCATCTACTTAGGTGCAAGGAATAAGAGTGAGAGATCCCTCCGTAATGTTGTGGTGGCCCAAAACGAAATTGCAGTAGAAAGCAAGGTCAATTTTCCCAATTTTTCTTTTTCTTCTGCAGTTCTGTTTTTCCAAAGCTTTGTACATTCGGTCTGTATATTTTGTCAGAATTATGTGCAATAAAATTTCATTTTACTTCGAGATTTAACTATAAGGATGTGTTTGGATGAGGAACTTCCGAGTATCAAAGGATTTTGGCCAGAATAATTAAAATAAGGAACTTAACATCAATGGGGAGGGATTTCAAATTACTATAAACAATGCATGTAGAGGACCTATCACTTTGGAAATCCTTAGTTTTAGTGGTTTTGTTATGCTTTTGTGATTCATGTGCTCCCTTGCTAGTTGTCCCTTAGTAATTTGAAGTTCCTCATCAAAACATACCCTTAGGCTATGTTTGGATGAGGAAGTCCAAAGTACCAAGGATTTTCGAAAAATTAGTTAAAAACGAGGAACTCCATAGTTCCAAGGAATTTACAATTGATTAGATCATTGCATTTAGAGATATTTGTAAGTAACACCTTGATTAGTGGTTTTGTTATACTCATGTGGTGCATCGGTTGCCTTCCTAGTTGCTCATTTAGTTGCTTACAAGCATTCTATTCAATTGTAATGCATTTATTACTACTACTATGACATAAATCCCTTGTTACCTTGAAGTTCCAAGGGTGTGTTTGGATGAGGAACTTCAAGTTCCATGAAATTTAGACAAAATTAGTTAAAAATGAGAACTTCGAAGTTCCAAGGAATTTGAAAATGATTATATGCAAGGCATACAGTTGGAATTTGTAAGTTCCACCTATGGAGGTGTTACTTTGGAAATCCCTTGTTTAGTGGATTGTTATCCTCAAAAAAAGTGGTTCATGTGATTGCTTATTACTTTCTTAACTACCTATTTACAATACTCATATTTTTTGTTTTTTAGTGCATATATCTGTAATATAGCCTAAGTACCATGGAATTTTGAAGTTCGTCGTCCAAACATACCCTAAGTGAATTTTATCTTTTATAAGTTATCTTTAATAATTTCCTTAATCTTATGCTGTTTGCACAGTTTACACGGTAATAACTTATGATCGTATGACTGTATTTGTGATGAAGCTACTAGTTCAGATAGCATTCCTACCTTGTTTTGGACAGTACAGATTCAAGTTATGTGGTTGGGTTTTGAAAATTTTCATATCAGAATCTATGCGTATGTTTTTGTCCTGTTTTTTTTCTTTCTAAATTTCAAGTGCCTGTGTTTTTATTCCAGAAAAGAAAATTGCTACTGGAAGGTTGTTAGTCTAGTTGTCTGAAAATGAAAATATTCTCTATTCATTGATGCTGTGAACTTCTGTAGTTGAGTTGACATCTTTGGTATCTTTCCTTATGTGATACAGCCTACAGTTGTTGAAAAGCAAGAAATTCCTCCTTCTGTTGGAGGGTCCTATCATATGACAGTTCCTACATCAGGTCTTGGAAATACTGATATAATGCCTTCATCTTTAAGTCAAATAGATACTTCAGTGTTGCAACAATTGCCTCGAGATGTGACAGTTGACATACTTGGGCAGCTTCCTGCGCACAGAAGACGTGATGTATCATCAAGTGCTGCCTTGGCCCCTCTTGTAGACAAACCTCTGGAATCATTAGATGGGAGTAATGGAAATGATTCGAGATCAAGTGATCCTACTTTGAACCACAAAGTTTGGATTGGAAATCCACCCGGGTGGGTTCGAGAGTTCAAATCCAGTAAGTATGTGGTATTAAATGTTCTTTCCGCGATGTATAACAAATCAGAGTTGAGTGGAAATTTATCTGCAATTTTGCGAAGTACCATGCTGGAGTCTCAACATCCTCTGGATTCAAGCTCTGACAGTTGGATTGAAGCTGTATGCAGCTTCTCTGAGCTTCTCAGGCAGTATATTAGGTTAAAGATACACTCTGATATTGAAGAGATCTATATTTGTTTTCGTCGTCTTAAAAGGTAAATAAATATAGAAGCCAAGTCGAGATCATTCCCCCTCGCCCTCTCTCTCTCTCTCTCTCTCTCTCTCTCTCTCTCTCTCTCTCTCTCTCTCTCTCTCTCTCTCTCTCTCTCTCTCTCTCTCTCTCTCTCTCTCTGTACATAGACATTTCACATTCCAAGCAAGACCTATTTCTTTTATTTTTTGAATGCGAATTACTATATATTGACTAGGGTTTATATATTGTATCAGGCTTTCAATGAATTCAAAATTTTTCGTACAAGTATACAACGACGTGTTTCCTTACGTTCAGGTGAGTAGTTATGGTTGTTGTTCGTTTAATGAAAACAATGACATCTTTACTGTGAAGTGGAATCTTAATATTATATAATGAAGCACTATTTTCAAGTTTTTATCCATCCGTGCTCTGATCAATTATCCTCATTTTTTCCTTGATTTATCTTTTAGGCATCTATCTCTGAGAGCTATGGAGGAAAGTTGCTCATTTAGAAAGCGCTGTGCTGATTTAAAACCTAAGCCTAATAAGCACGATGAACCATTCCAGATTCCAGATTCCTGTTTCTAGATAGGAATTTGGAGCAAAGTCCTGAAAATTTAGACGACACTGGACGTGTCCTCCCGTGCCCTGTTTCCATTCTCCAATTCTCCATGCGTGGTCAGGGTTGGGTTAGGGTATGAAGTTTCCACGAGTTCGTTTTTGAAGTCGGAACTTTGACATGGCCTATGTCCTCCTCAGGTAAACTTCATCATAAAACGCTGGATGCCATATTCAAGACCTGGTCTATATTGAGAATATGTTTGCATTTCTAGTCAGGAAGAGCTGAACCATCTGCATATAGAGTAGTGGTAAATTCTTTATTATTATTTTTTAAAATCAGGTTAATTTTGGTTTTTTTTTTTAGAAATTCTACATATTTCAGTTTGTAGCATGTTTTGCACAGTTTGAAAGTAGTGATTATTCTTCATTATATCTTCTCTACAGAAACTCATAGTTTCTTATAATAATTTCTTTTCGAGTATAATTTACGTTTATTTTTCATCTTATTATTATGTGTTCATGCAAAATCATATTTTGGGTAAAATTGACGGCAAATTTTCAAGAAAGGAACAAATGGGGCTGGGTGGTCCTTTTGCATGGGTGGTCAGATGGTCTCAATTTCGTGAGCCATTCCTACCATTTGATTGCGTTGGGCTTCTTTCTAAAAATGGGACTCGATTGTGGAGGCTCCATGGCTGGCTTCTCCTTTCAACATGTGGTCTTCTACAAGTCGTTTCTCTTCGATTGCCCACGCACTTTCGATCCCCAATTATGGATATCAGATTTCTGTGGTGTGTTTGGTGGTGTGCGACTTGTCTTTGGAGATTGCGTCGTGCGTGATCTTATGGCTTTGAGATAATTCTGGACTGCACCAATTTTTTAGAGCTCTACGTCCTTCCTACTATTCAATCAGTCAAAATCTTCCCCTGCTGTTCGATTCTCTTCCCCTGCAGCTTCTATCATTTATTGGCTTCCTTGGTGGTGCTTGCTCGTTTATTGGGGCCTGCTTTGTGACCTGATTGCTAGGTATGATAACCCCCTCGATCTGGCCGCGTCTCCTTTCATGATGGCCGCCTAGCAGATTATGTGGAGCCTTAGTTCTACTTGGCAATACTGTTGATGTAACCTCTGGATGGGCATTCACATTTGTTATTGGCCTCTCTTAACTCGGTATGATGACTCAGAGCACTGGAAAACCATCTCGGATACTCAGATTTGCTACCTACCTCATGATTACGAGCTTTGCAATCTGGGTTATGCCGTGTGCTCGACTGGCTTGGGTTGGTGAGCATGTTAAGCTGGATTAGAACTCCTTCTCCACTCTGCTCTCTTAGCGTCTGGGTTTTAATTTATTGCTTGGAATGCATTTACTGTCCTTCCCTGAATACCCCTATGGATCCTACCCAAGGTAACCACCCTTTCTATCACACCACTTACTGGAGTGTCTTGTGGACTATACTTAGCAGCTGCATATTGGGGATGTGGGATAGTTGGTGGTTCGTGCATTCCCCCTTTGCTTACTGTGGATATCATTTCTCACTCGTCAGATTTTGGTTTGGAAGGGGGGTAACTTTGCCTCCAACCACTCCATTGACTTCTGGAGCTGGGGTTGGTATTTGAAGCCTTTGCTTTTTACAACGTGGGCTTTTCCACTTGGTGTGTATTGTGGCGACAAGCCCTCCAACCTACTACAACACTCATTTGTTTTTGTGGCCTCTCTTTTTAAGTCTCTTGGCTGGCTTCCCAATGCGATGGGGTAATGATGTACTGTCGTAGCCCCCCCACTAGGATTTTTTAGAGCACTTATTTACTTCTATGCCCCATCCTATTTTGAGTCTATTGGCTTCCCAATGCGATGGGACCAATGCTGTGATATTGCAGGCTCCCCATTGGCATAATTCAGATCATGATTTGAATGGTTTGCCGCGACTTTTGCGCTTCTCTCCTTTTTTCAGTCTGCGTATCCACTCTAATTGGGTATTCTTTATGTTTGCTATTATTTCTCTCTCGCTCTACCCGTGTCTACCATTCCCGTGTTGTTATTCAATTATGGCACAAATGCTCACATGACCAACAAACTTAAATTATTGTTTATAAAAGCTTAATTGTAGAGCTTTGTTTATTGGTACATAAAATAAAGGCTTTTTTTTTAATCCTAAATGTACCCTGCACTATCATCTTTGTTTTAAAATGCACCCAAAATTTGTTTTTGAGTTAAAATGCACCTCGGATTCTCATTCTCATTCCAATGTGATCTTTTCCGTCTGAGAGATTAAAATCAAGGTTAAATTGGTCATTTTGTACCGCTAAACATCTGAAATTAATATTTAAACTAGGCGACCTCCACATCAGCTAAGCATTTTAAGCCCTAAATCTCACCCTGTGGAGGAAGAAGCTCGAGCATGCTCCATCAAAAAAGAAAAAAAAAAGAACTAGTCGAGCATTGAAGCAGCGACGAGAGCAGCCAGGAGACCCCGTGAGTAACGACGAGCAACCAAGAGACCCCGTGAGCGACGAGCACCAAATTTGTCTTTGAACAAGCAAGGGCGAGGACGAGCAGTTGAATTTTGCCGTTCGATTTCGTCGTTGAAGCAGCAAGGGCCAGGACGAATTTGGTCGTGCTGAGTGCACCCTCGACATTAAGGGCGAGGATGAGCAAGAGTGCTGAATTTCATCATCAAATGCCCATTTTCTTTCATTCTAGTCTCAAATTCCTTTTATTAATCTTCCCCAAATTTGCCCTAATTTCCTAATTTTGGGCGTTTTCTTCTCTTCAGAAATTCATGAATAGAAAATTTGAGAATGAAACATTGAATCATGTGAATTGTTGCTACTGTAGGAAGGCCAGTAAGATTCTCATGTCATGCACCGAAAGGAATCCAAGGAGGTTCCAAATTTGCCCAAATCCAAGGGTGAGAATTTTGTTTATGTTTTCCCACTTCTTTGAAATATATGTTTGGCTGATTAGAGTTTTGTGATGGGTACAATTTGTTTCGTTTAAATTTCGATGAAAATGTTAATTTTTTAGATTGGTGATGAAATTTGGGTTTAGGGTTTAGGATGATGAAATTTGGGATTAGGGTTTAGGGTGATGAAATTTGGGATTAGGGTTTAGGGTGATGAAATTTGGGATTAGGGTTCACAACTTAATAATACAATTCATGAAGGGGTGCAGATATTTCCGAGTTTTTGCTTTCTTGAAATGTCTTGATTTTAGGTACTAAATTGAACTTGATTTTAGGTACTAAATTGAACTTTCTTTTTGCTAACATTGATTATTAGTATGGAATTGAGAGAAAGAAAGCAACTTTCTGTTTGATTTGCATCACCTGTTATTGTTTATGTTATATCGATCGGATTTATTAGTATGAAATTGAACTTGCTATTAGGTACTAAAGCATGCCCCCTGCTGCTTTTTCCATATATCGATCGAATTTATTGTTTCTTCCTTTTGTTATATATGTACATATACATAGTGGAATTTTGATAAGATGACTGAAAAGCAGATCTTCTACTCGTTCATTCATTCATTCAAAAAAGAAGAAATCTATACAGTGAATTTAAAAAAAAAAAGATGTATGTGGATAGAGATTAGAGAGAGTGATACCGCGAGAACAATATTGCATAAGTTACAGGGGATGTAGCAGAGTTGCTCAGCTGTGGAAAGTTTGTTTTGAATTTATTTCCATCTATTGTTTAAGTTGCTGATTGCTTGTCAAATTCTTAGTTTCAACAGATTTTGTTTAAGTTTATTCAGCTAGTTTTGACAAAAACCAACGATGCTGCTTGTAAGGAGCATTGCAGAAGATATGATTTGTTCTAATTGAATTCGTGGTTTCTGAAAAAAAAAATTCTATTTGCATCTCTATATATATGTAACAATGAGTCTCTTCTCAGTTTCTAGTTGGTTTTGGGTTGAATGCTTTCACTTTCACTGTTTGGGCATTGATTGCTATGTTATGTAGGGTGATTGTGGATTTTGGAAATGGCTGGATCCTGAATGGGACCTATAGCTCAGACAATAATATCCGGTTTATTACGGAATATTGAAAAGTTGGAAATGGAACTGGAAAACAATCGAGCATCATGTAGAAAGGCGTGGATTGGATGCTTAGTTGCTTGTGCATTGCTTATTGGCATGATGTTTAAGGATTGAAGGAGATGTTTCATGTTATAATAGTCTAAGAATGTAATATGTGGTATGAGTGTAATGGATGTTTAATTGTAACTCAAACTCTTTGAAAAATTGAGACCTTTATGGTGGACATGTAGTTTGATGAGTCTTCATTTAAGATGAGTATTTAATTAAGTTGAGCATTAAACTTGGAATCTCGCATTCCAAACTTTGAAAACAGCATTATAAGTTCAAATACAACATTATAAGACCAAAAAAGCCTAATCAAATACCATCAAGCATATATCCAAGGTGTCAAATTCACTATATATACATATATCCTGTTAGCTTGAAACCAACATAATACATCACTTCATGGACATCAAACATCACTTCATTGACAACCTTCTCTTTGTTGGGGATTTGAACCTCAACCGTCTTGAAGGAGATTCACCATGTGCAGAACCTTAAAGTGGTGGCTGAGATTGAGCGTGCTGGCTACCACCACATTGTTACATGTCTTGTATGGGTGGATTTGGTTGTGAACTTGCTCCGGGGGAAACTAGTTGCATAGGAACATTCTTCATCTTTGACATAGTTCTCGTCACCATGGTGTCAGCACATGCTTTTTCCTTAGCTTCCTTGCGTCGGCGACGTGCTTCTCACCTTTTGGTGGCTTCAGCAACTGCTTTTGTTGTGATTGGTTCCTTGAATTTGACAAACCAAACAACGAGGAAAATTAGCAACTATCAAAGATGTTGGTACGTAAAGAAATAATCAATGTGCTCGAGACAATACCTTGTGGCCCACCAAACCACAGTTGCTGCATTTCATTTCTGTGTGATATCTTGGCAGTTTAGTACTTGGTATCTTCTTGGGCTCATCTGACACTTTTCTCCTGCTTTTTTTTTCGCCTGCCAGGTTGCTTATGGTACTTGGTGGCTTCAAAAGATTTGTTCCAGTAGATCTCCATTGGTCTTCACTTGTCATTGGCATGATGATTCGTGAGTAACACCTATTATAGGACTTCATATTGTAGCAATCATTCACATGGTCTGTTGCATGACGACATAATTTGCTTATGGCATAGCATGCATGTGGGCGGGAAAGTCCATTAAGATCCCACAAGAACATGTCTTTGCACTCAAATCCACCCTAAACTGTCTTCCTGTATGCGAACTTATTTCAAAAATATAACTCCATGCATGCCTTGATATAAACTGTTGCCCTTATTTCTTGTTTTCTTCCAACAGTTGCCTAATTCGTGGCCCAATTTTATGCCCATGCCAATGATTAGGGGCCAACCTACATATCAACATAATATGAACACTCAATCAACATTAACTGAACACTCAAGCTAACCATGCATACTTGCTAAATTATTTTAAAAAGTACTAACCTTCGTGTTGCGTGCATCAACATGACATAAATTCTAATTTTCTCCAACATATTTAATATAGGCTTGTCTCTTGCTGGAATGATAACCTTGCTGAAAGTCTCATTGAGATTGTTGGTTAAGATATTACATTTGAAGGTCAGGTTGAAATGTGCACGACATCATTGCTTAGGATCCTACTGACATAGCCAATAATGTGCAGGCTCACTGATTTCAAGCATCTTCTTCATTACAGCTTCAAACCATGGTATATTGGTCACCCGAGCTATTCTTTCAAATTGCTCTTTTAAATCCAAACCTTTATGAGATGTCTTCAAGTTGTCATACAAGTGTTTAATGCAGTGTCTATACTCTGCATGTGGAAACAACTCAGCTATAATTTCAAGAAGTCCTTTCTGCTTATTAGTCGCAAACAATTACCCATAGTTATTCACTATCTTCAAATTGTCCCCTAAAATTTCTAAAAAACCATTTCCAGCTACTATAATTGACACGACCATCCCAATCTCCCCGGGATTAACTCGGGATGTGTCATGCTCCCGTCTAACACCATATTCCAGACAAGGGATAATCCAAACCTTGATCCTCTTGAGGCTTCAAGAGTGCACCAGGATCTGTAACGACATGTGATGTCTCGGTCTCTGTTACAGCTCGCATCCGCGATCAACCTGAAGGGTATTAAAAACCATGAAAAGCTGTGAGTAGACGAAAAAAATTATTTAATAAAACACATTTCAAAAAAGACATTTATACCCTTCACTAAAAAGCATGCATGCATTTGAAAACCAATTATCTCAACCTTTACTTCAAATCAAATCCTAGGCTTTGCAAATCATAGCTCAATGAAAAATGCTTCTCAAGCAAATCCATTTCCTTCCTCAAATCATTAGGACCTTAACCCAAAACCATAAAACCAAACCATGTGGGAACTCAGGCCAAAACCAACTCACATGGGAACTCAACCCAAAACCAAATATGTGGGTCACAACCCAAATCCTTTAATACCAAACAACAAATCCAGTGAAATACAGTTTATCAATCCTAGGCATCCCAGATGCCATAATGTCACAGACCTAAGCTACGTGTGCTACTCGGAGGTCTCAATTCTGAGTAAACCCGTGGGTTCACCTGACAGCACCCGTCCCAAATCCCCTTAGGATTAACGCGGGACGCGCCTACTCCCTTCTGACACGAAGTGTCAGACAAGGGATAATTCCAACTTTAACCCCACTGAGGCTTCCAGAGTGCGCCAAGATCGGAGGAGGAATGTGATGTCTCGGTCTCCGCTACAGCCCGCCTCCGCGATTAACCTAGAGGGCATTAAAACGATTAAAAAGTTGTGAGTGAACGAAACCAAATAATTTATTAAAAACATTTCATAAAAAGATGTTTATGCCCTTCACTAAAAAGCATGCATGCATTCGAAAACCAGTTATCAAATCATTAGAACCTTAGCCCAAACCCGTGAATCAAACCATATGGGAACTCAGCCCAAAACCAACACCAGTGGGAACTCAGCCCAAAATCAAATGCGTAGGGACTCAGCCCAAATCCGATACATGTGGGTCTCAGTCCAAAACCAATATATGTGGGTCTCAGCCCAAAACCGATCCTCGACATCCCTGATGTCTGACATCCGAGATGTCACAATCACACCACTGTCACGGTTCCAAGCTACGCGTGCTACCCGGGGTCTCAAATCCCAAGTCTCCCCAGGGTCCATGACAGGACCCATCCCAATCCCCCCGGGATTAGTGCGGGATGACCCTGCTCCCGTCTGACACGAAGTGTCAGACAAGGGATATTTCCGACCTTTGCCCTCCCGGGCTATCAGAGTACGCCAGGATCCAGAGGAGGCATGTGATATCTCGGTCTCTGCTACAGTCCACATCCGTTGTCAACCTGAAGGGCAGTCAAAACATTAAAAACTGTGAGTGGACAAAACAAGAGTTTATAAAAACCTTTTAACGAGAAGACATTTGTACCCTTCACTAAAAAGCATGCATGCATTCGAAAACCATTTATCCAAAACAAACCATATGTGGGACTAAGCCCAAAGCAGATATAAACTAAGGTCGAAAGGACCACAATAAAAACGACCATACGGGCCACTGCCCAAATCCATAAGGGACTCGACCCCAAACCATAAAGAAACCAAGTACACGAGCCACTGCTCAAATCCTGTGCACACCTGTACACACCACATATCATATATCATATATACATATAAGTCACACAACCAATCCTGTCACGGTATCCAAAGCTACGCGCGTGCTACCCGGGTCTCAATCCGAGTCATCTCAAAGTCAAGGTCAATGTCCGTAGACCACTGACCCTACCCGAGGTAATAGTAATCATAGCCTTCCTGAGAGTAAGGAACCCAACTGGGGGGTGACTCCACTCTGTCGGTGCTCCGTGACTACTCCGGGGTCCACCCAGGCCAACGACCCTCCCCGGAGGAGATAATAGAAGTAAAGGAAGGTAGATGAACATATATATACATAACATAAACATTCATGACCGGTTCCCCTGAACCGTCATGATCCATAATATCCATAATCAGGTAACATGCCGGTTCCCATAAACCGTCAAGTACCGTAATAACATAACCAGGGTTCATGCCGGTCCCCATAAACCGTCAAGAACCAGAATAACCTGACAAAGGTTCATGCCGGTTCCCATAAACCGTCATGAACTTGGAAATCCATCTAGGGTCCCTGACCCAAAATCATCAGTGTAAAACAACTGGGTCTCGTGCCCGAACATATGACTCAACTGGGCATCCTACCCGATATCTAAGGGTCAGTCACGACTCCGATCATAGTGATGCGTGCAACCATCCATCCAGGACTGCCCTCAATCCTGGTATGTCGCCGTGAACAAATCAACCGACGCGACCACCACAAGATCATGGTGCACTCATCACCGATCGCTATCCTGAACCGTCAGCACTCCGAAGTCGAGCCTCCCGAGGCTGTCCGACCACGAATCGTGCATCGTGACCTCTCCGGAAGGAACACATCCCAATCCGGAGGCGAGCGTCGTATCGTCGATCGCCGTGCACATAGCACCCGTCGCGACCACGATTTAGACCCGAAGGTCGTAAATAGTGTCATATGCCCGAGACCAAACCAAATGGGTCTCATACCCGAGTTTATTCATTTAGAAATCCAAAATCAAATCATTTAAATCAATAAAGAAATACAGACCCGTATAAGCACCGTATAAGGTCGAAACCTCGAAATACGTGCTTATACGTAACCACATACAAATGCACCCATGGCATCATCAAACAAGTAATAAAACATATAATAAACATTTATGCATGCACCAATTTAGAAAACAAGGTCCACTCACAGACCGTCCGAGCTGCTGCCTCGATTTGCGTGCCATACGGCTCCCCGAGCCGATCACCGTCACCGGGACTCCCAAACCTGTCCAAATCGTAATAGAAGGTTACTAACTACTCAATTAACCTCCTACCAAAGCCCCGTAATTTTCCCGTATTTTTAACTATTTTTAATCCCGAACCTAAACCTTCCGATGCCCCGAAACATATCGAGACGGTGTCCGATCGACACGAAACCAGTCCCAAAATGTTCGTTACATCGAATAGATGATTTCTTATGTTGGAACCTTCCTCAAATTCCTCCCCACGCGCCCACACGCGCCGCCTGAAGTGGCTGCGCGTGAGAGCCACGCGCCTGTGAACAGTGCTTCTCCTACCTCGATCAGACCGGTCCGACCCCTGCAACTGGACCGGCGTAACCGGTCCAGGCCTCCTTCTCCCTCATTTTCGGTCCGATTTCCCCCATTCCAATTCCTAAATTCCTATTTTCTCATTTCCAATCGATCCCAATCCTTACAACCTAAGAAAACTACCCGAAACCCCTTGGTTCGAAATGGACCTCACGGTCCCATTTTTCCGATCGGTCCCCCACGGCTTCTCAGCCGTTAACCCTCACCAAAACCGTCTTAAAACCTTCCTAGCATCCTAATAATCATTCCCTAATCATTTAAAACCAACCATAATGCTCACATCGAAAAATGAGGAAAAACGGGCTTACCGGGTACCCGATCGGGTTTTGGGCTCCCGCCACCGCCCACAGCGGTTCCAGCCACCAGCTTCCGTCCTAGTCCTCCTCTCTCACTCTCCTGGTTCCTCAGATCATAAGGGATGAAGGTTTTGGGATTTTGGGTGAAATGGGGTCGGGTGAAAATGGTTTGAAATGGAGAGGAATGATCGATGAAGAGGCAGGTGAGATGCATGAAGGAAAAATGATGTCCATTGGATGGGTGACACTTGTCACTCATCCATTGGGCCTCCAGCAAATATCTGGGCCCACTAGAGACAAATGGTCCTCGTAAAACGTGTCGCTGGGAATAGTATCCCGAAACTTTCGTGAACCGTAACTTCGCCGTCGAACGTCCGAATTCGACGTGCCGCCTGTCTACGGGTTCGTATCGTCCTTATCTATGTAACGGTCTTCGGCCCTCGGCCATCGGACTTCCCGGTCAAAAAGTCATCTTTTGACCCCTTTTATCCAAAATTACCAAAATGCCCCTAAACTTTCGAACGTCATAACTCCCTCCTCGAATGTCGGAATTGAACATGCCACCTGTCTATGAACTCGTGACGTCACGAACTACGTCACGGTTATCGGTCAAAGTCCATTTGACCGCCCGATTGAAAAGTCAACGTTTTGCCACCACCAGGGGTAAAACGGTCATTTCGCATCGTTCGTCCGATTTCGCCCAACTAATCACGAATTAGCCTCACTAATCGTGATTAGTCACTAATCTAATCTAGGAATTTAGGACGGGTCATTACAGTCCACCCAGGTCAATGATCCGCAAATCAATGACCCACCCTGGGGGGAGGTTTTAACCTCTAGCAATCCTACTCCTTAGTCACTATACGGACCAGTCGCTCCGTGCAATGACCCCTTGCAGGCAATACCCCGTGACTACTCCAGGGTACTATGAGACATCTGGAGGAGACAACCCGCCACTCCTGGATACTACGAGACGTCTGAAGGGTAACCTTTCATGAGGATGGTATACGGAAAACCATTTCAAATCATTCAAAGGGTTATGCCCGGGTTTTCCACAAAACCATCGCAATTCCAAATTCAGTTGGGGTCCCCGACTCCAAATCACATTTGTAAACCACAACTGGACCTCACGCCTTATATAATAACCAACTGGGCTTCAAGCCCGAATTCGTAAACCAACGGGGGCCCCGGCTCGATCGTATAACTCAAATGGGTTTCCAGCCCGATTTCTCATCAAATTAAATGGACTCTAAGTCTGATAGTTTCCAATTCAAATGGGTCTCATGCCCGATTCCACCTTTTCCAAATCCAACACTAGTTCGACAAACCATCATTGAAAACACAGCACGTATAAGCACTGTATAAAATTGAAAACCTCGAAATACGTGCAAATACGTACATACTAAATACCACAATCAAATGCACTCATGGCATCTCAAATCATGTTCATAAATACATATAAAACATTTATGCATGCATCAATTTAGAAAACCAAAGTCCACTCACAGACCTTCCTAGGCCAATCACCATCTTCGGGACTCCCAAACTTGTCCAAATCATTTTAGAGGGTTACTAACTACCTCATTAACCTCTCATTGAAGCCCTGTAATTTTCTCGAATTTTTAACTTTTTTTAAGCTCGATCCTAAACCTTCGGACATCCTGAACTATATCGAAACGATGTCCGATTGACTCGAAACCAGTTCCAAATTGTTCGTTACATCGAATACATTAAAACGTATGTTGATTGTGCCTCGAAAAGAGGGCACACGTGCCCTCACGCACTGCCCAAACACCTTGCATGTGAAAGTCACGCGCGGCATTATTCATCATCCCTGTCCTTGCGACAGGCCGGTTCAGACCGGTTCAGACCGGCCCTATCCAACCGAAGCGGCGTTCCCAATTTTTCTTATTCCGACCACCAATTCAGTCCCTTTTTCCTCCATTTTCATCCCTACACCTTTGTCTACCCATTCCTCATCGATCTATGATCCTAGAATGAAGGAAAACAGGCTAAAACTCACCTTGAATCGATTGAACAGTGACGGCCAACTTCAACCGCCCTGCCTGAGTTGTCCAGCCATCCTCAGCCTCCCATTTTCGTTCCTACAAGCTCACATGAGCTCAGAGAAGCAATCCCTAGCATCAGAATACGCTCCCAACGTCCCAATACTCGAAATCGAAATTTGAATAATAATGGGTTTTCTCGGCTTTACCTATTCCTCCGCCGTCCACGGCGTCGCATTCATCCCTTCGTTGTCGTCCAGCCTCCCCTAGTACTCTCAGCCACTCTCTCTGGCTGCCCACATGATCATATGGGGAAGGAGTCGATTTGGGTTCATCGGGTTGGTGAAATGGTCTAATGAAAGGGAAGGGATGGATATGCATGTATGTGAGAAACTGGGGAATGGATGAGTGACAAGTGTCACTCATCCATTGGACCTAGGAAAGATCTGGGCCCACATAAGAAAAAAGTAGAAGTCAACTTGCCTCGTAAAATGTGTCGTCGTAAATAGTTCCTCAGAACTTCCGTGAACCGTAACTTTTTAGTCGAACGTCCAATTTCGACGTGCCACCTATCTACGGACTCGTGACGTCCCGATCTACGACACGGTCATTGGCCCTCAAGCATCGGACCTCCGGGTCAAAAGTCAACTTTTTACCCTCGTTTAGGGGCAAAATCATAATTTCACCCTAAGCGTCTGATAATCCTCGACTAATCCCCGATTAGTCTCAATAATCCATAATTAGTCTTAATTAATCCTTAAAATCAGAGACGGTTCGTTACAAACTTCCCTCCTTAAAGAATTTTGTCCTCGAAATTCCAACCGACCCAATTCCACAACTAAACTGTAGAAATCCAATCATGTTTCCAACTCGGACACTCTCGTGTAATCATACACGTCTGCCACAACCACTTTATTTGTCGTTACTCCTGTCACCGGAGCTTCCAAAGCTCTAAGTCAACTCTAGATAAATCACTTGTCGACGCATGCGTCTCACTCGAGACGTCGACACTCGTCGATCTCACTTGTTACTCACTCCGACATGTCGTATACACCGAGTCGAAATCACATCGGCTTTTCAGTCTACCCCTCTGACACGTTCCAACCTACAACCATCAGGCTGAAATACATATTCCCACTAAGGGCTATCACATCCAAGCTGACACCCTGCTCAGCATCCGATCAGGCAATATCTTCTAGTACCTACCATCACAATGGCAAGAATCACATCGCACAGGCCATACACCAATCTATGGCGTCTATTGGCCTCGGTACTCATATCAGCTAACATTTTTTTCTCATACTCACAATGACTCTTCTTAGAGTCCCATCAATCCATACCAATCTGAAAGCATCAGATACCGATTAATCCATTACCACAACATGCCAGATTGACTTCGTACGGAAGCCAATACCATCGACCACTATCGTGACCAGCCGAAAACTCCCGGCTCCACTGCGCTCTCATTGCGCTACTCTGATCTTGATTCGCTCTTGAGTCCTCACATCATACCTCGTGTCACTCAGCAACCGATGTTGAAATCTTGACTCACTCGAGTCCCAAACTGTCACATCACATATCTTGTCTAAACACATTCGACATCGTACCCATCCTGGGTGTATCTGTAACGACCCGTCCCAAATTCCTAGATTAGATTAGTGACTAATCACGATTAGTGTGGTTAATCGGTGATTAGTAGGGCGAAATCGGACGAACGATGCGAAATGATCGTTTTGCCCCTAGTGGTGGCAAAACGTTGACTTTTCAATCGGGCGGTCAAATGGACTTTGACCGATGACCGTGACGCAGTTCGTGACGTCACGAGTTCATAGACAGGTGGCACGTTCAATTCCGACGTTCGAGGAGGAAGTTATGACGTTCGGAAGGTTAAGGGCATTTTGGTAATTTTGGATAAAAGGGGTCAAATGTTGACTTTTTGACCGGGAGGTCCGATGGCCGAGGGCCGAAGACCGTTACGTAGATAAGGACGATACGAATCCGTAGACAGGCGGCACGTCGAATTCGGATGTTCGACGGCGAAGTTACGGTTCACGGAAGTTCCCAGTTACTATTCACGATGGCATGTTTTACGAGACAAAGTGCAGTTTTGTCTCTAGTGGGCCCAGATATTTGTCCTGATGCCCAATGGATGAGTGACAAGTGTCACCCATCCAATGGACATCATTTCTCCTTCATGCATTTCACCTGCCTCTTCATCGATCATTCTTCATTTTCAAACCATTTTCCCGATCTCATTCCTCTCATCTGTGCGACCCAAACATCCAACCCTCACCCTATGATCATGACAGAGAGACCAGAGGGGGAGAGGAGGACCGGTGAAGCGTGGTGGCCGGCCAGGACGAAGCCACCGTGCGCGGTGGAGACCCAAACCCGAACGGTGTGATGGATATATGATATATGATATGTGGTGTGCACAGGATTTGGGCAGTGGCCCGTATGGTCGTTTTTATTGTGGTCCTTTCGACCTTAGTTTATATCTGCTTTGGGCTTAGTCCCACATGTGGTTTGTTTTGGATAAATGGTTTTCGAATGCATGCATGCTTTTTAGTGGAGGGTACAAATGTCTTCCTTATTAAATGTTTTTATAAACTTTTGTTTTGTCCGCTCACAGTTTTTAATGTTTTGACTGCCCTTCAGGTTGACATCGGATGTGGGCTGTAGCAGAGACCGAGATATCACATGCCTCCTCCGGATCCTGGCGTACTCTGATAGCCGGGAGGGCAAAGGACGAAAATATCCCTTGTCTGACACTTCGTGTTAGACGGGAGCAGGGTCATCCCGCACTAATCCCGGGGGGATTGGGATGGGTCCTGTCAGTATCTAGATCCCAATCGAATACTTGTCTCAATAGAGATAACACGTCTGCACTGTAGGGTTCCCTTATTCATCCACGACTTGAGCCCTCGCTCACATCAATCACTGAACCCTACCAATCCACTCTGCTCGAGCACACAGTAGTCGACGTCCAATCAACTCATCATTATGTCGGAACACATCCGAACATAATCCTCGTCGCACCATCACTATCGGATCTAACCCGATCACCATATCATGTCCATCTAGGACTCCATCCAATCGACAACACATTCATCCTTTTGGGTAACTCTCGACCCAACGTACCGATTGACCGTGGTTAATCCCATTATACAACGTGTACTACTCACTGGTGCACCCACATCACGTCAACCATCAAGGCACTATACGGCCTGCTCCAGGACTGCACTCTGGCAACGTCTAATCATGCACCACTGTCCGCACTTCAACCATGGCTTGAACCTCAACCGTTTGTCACCAGGTGAACATCAATCCGTAACAATCTCTACTCTCATATCCTACCTGAGGTATTAGCTATTCATCTCTTCCTGATCGATATCCTCGTATCGTTCTCGTCTCATATTTATCCACATATCTAACCTTCATCATCTCGATCATCAAGATCATCATCACACTACTTAATCCACCTCACCTCGATCCACGTGGGTCCACTACCTCAGACTCACACGTCACATCATCCACATGTCCGTTTGTGATTGTTTATGCACATCCAAAAGGATGTCAATTCATCCTAATCCGATGTACCACTCGACTGAAGAGTCACAATAGACTCTTGTTGTGATATGCAGCCAAATCTCTGCATATCACCACATCTGACCAACCAACCCTTACGTCATAAGATTTCACTTACATCCTCCATTTATACCTTTACATCCAATCACCACGTAGGCATTTCAACCTTTAACGTTACCACTCCTGGGCACACACTCGTGCCTCAAGTCTTATATCATCGGGGAATTGGTCACCAAACCAAGTACTCCCCGTGCCTCGCACTGAGCCACTTGGGATCCCCTCTATCCTGCTCAGTGCCCACTGAACTCATATGCTCACCACTCTGGGCACATCTACTATCCCATCGGCATACTAGTTCCCACGTCCCAACTCTATGGGATCAACTCCAGCACTCATACTTGTGTGATTCGTCCAAGGATATCTAGGGCACCTGTTACTTATCTAGGTATATCCCACTTATCACAATCACCTCCACAGAGGTAGCGTGGCACACTCGCCAACACCCAAAGTCAACGTCTCATTCTGCGATCGCACCCAGTCATAACCGAGTCGAATCCATAATCTATGCTCGTACTGTGCGTTACTCATGCACCCTCGTATTCTCGTCACGACTGACGAATCTCCATCGTCTCAATCGTCATGACAACTTGAGTCTATCCACTTGATAATACTTGATCACGTCCGTCAATAGCAGCGTCTGCCATAACCGTGTACAGACCAATCTCAGAAGCATTCCACTATCGAGACTCCAAATCCATGCAGTCAACTCACCGCCGGTACTAACCGCTCCGTACACAATATCCCCTGATCGGCCCAACTGGGAATCCGGTCGACAAGTGCCACTCTCCTGGTAACTTGTCCGATCAATCTCTAACTCGGGTTATCACGAACCCGGCTGCTCATAGCAGCACAACCATCTTGACTGATCCATCTCTCTCGACTCCGAAAAGTCATCACACTCCTATACTGGTGTCCTACGACCAAGAACCACAATCTAAGGACTTCATCCTCTCGTAACTCCACGGCCTCCAGCCGCTGGGCCTTCTAGAACCTAGTACCACTCAATATCCAACACTACCCAATCACTGTCACAAACACGGCCTACAATGCCACACAACATCTATACCGTAGTAATCTCTATCAGTCAATATCTCTCCGGGATTCGACACACTGAAACATGGCAACACATGCCAAAAAGGATCAACCTCTCAAAAATACGGTATCCCATGCCAAACGAACCTTAAATCGTCGCACCTCGTGCCAAACATAATCTGACCAAGGTTCGATTCCACTGAATCCTCATACTCTTACCCTAACTTTCAGGTCGATGACGGGTTATTACCACTGCAGAGACATCACATCCTCAACCTGCGCATCACACTGAGAGAAAAACATGCTCTGATACCACTTTGGTATCAGAGTACCACGTGCAAACCTTGCTCAGATCGCACAAACCTCGCTCTGATACCACTTGACAGGACCCGTCCCAAATCCCCCCGGGATTAACGCGGGACGCGCCTACTCCCGTCTGACACGAAGTGCCAGACAAGGGAAAATTCCAACTTTAACCCCACCGAGGCTTCCAGAGTGCGCCAGGATCGAAGGAGGAATGTAATGTCTTGGTCTCTACTACAGCCCACATCCGTGATCAATCTAAAGGGCGTTAAAACCATTAAAAAGCTGTGAGTGGACGAAACCAAATAATTTATTAAAAAGATTTCATAAAAAGACGTTTATGCCCTTCACTAAAAAGCATACATGCATTCGAAAACTAGTTATCAAACCATTAGGGCCTTAGCCCAAAATTGTGAATCAAACCATATGGGAACTCAGCCCAAAACCAATACCAGTGGGAACTCAGCACAAAATCAAATGCGTAGGAACTCGGCCCAAATCCGATACATGTGGGTCTCAGCCCAAAACCAATATATGTGTGTTTCAGCCCAAAACCGATCCTCGACATCCCTCATGCCTGACATCCGAGATGTCACAATCACACCATTGTCAAGGTTCCAAGCTATGCGTGCTACCCGGGGTCTCAAATCCCAAGTCTCCCTAGGGTCCACCCAGGTCAATGATCCGCAAATCAATGACCCTCCCTAGGGGGAGGTTTTAACCTCTGCAATCCTGATCCTGAGTCACTATACGGACCGGTCGTTCTGTGCAATGACCTCTTGCAAGCAATGCCCTGTGACTACTCCAAGATACTACGAGACGTCTGAAGGAGACAACCCGCCACTCCAGGATATTATGAGACAATAGAAGGTAACCGTTCATGAGGATGGTATACGGAAAACCATTTCAAATCATTCAAAGGGCTATGCCTGGGTTTTCCATAAAACCATCGCAATTCCAAATTCAGTTGGGGTCCCCGACCCCAAATCTCATTTGTAAACCACAACTGGGCATCACGCCCGATATAATAACCAACTGGACCTCAAGCCCGAATTCGTAAACCAACGGGGTCCCCAACCCAATCGTATAACTCAAATGGGCCTCCAACCCGATTTCTCATCAAATCAAATGTACACTAAGTCCGATAGTTTCCAAGTCAAATGGGTCTCATGCCCGATTCCACCTTTCCAAATCCAAAACCAGTTCGTCAAACCATCATTGAAAACACAACACGTATAAGCACCGTATAAAATCGAAAAGCTAGAAATACGTGCAAATATGTACATACTAAATACCACAATAAAATGCACTCATGGCATCTCAAATCATGTTCATAAATACATATAAAACATTTATGCATGCATCAATTTAGAAAACCAAAGTCCATTCACAGACCGTCCATGATGAGCCTCGATGCGCGTGCCATAAGCCCTTCCCGGGCCAATCACCATCTTCGGGACTCCCAAACTTGTCCAAATCATTTTAGAGGGTTGCTGACTACCTCATTAACATCTCATTTAAGCTCCGTAATTTTCCCAAATTTTTAACTATTTTTAAGCTCGAAACGATGTCTCATTGACTCGAAACCAGTCCCGAAATGTTCGCTACATCGAATACATCAAAACACGTGTTGATCGTGCCTCGAAAATAGGGCCCATGCGCCCTCATGCGCTGCCCAAACGTCCTATGTGTGAAAGTCACGTGCAGCACTATTCATCATCCCTATCCTTGCGACAGGCCGGTTCAGATCGGTTCAGACTAGCCCAGTCCAACAGAACCGGCGTTCCTAGTTTTCCTTATTTCGACCACCAATTCAATCTCGTTTTCCTCTATTTTCATCCATACACCTTCGTCTACCCATTCCCCGTCGATCTATGATCCTAGAATGAAGGAAAACATGCTAAAACTCACCTTGGATCGATTAAACAGTGGTGTCCAACTTCAACCGCCCTACCTGAGTTACCCAGCCATCCTCAGCCTCCCATTTTCGTTCCTACACGCTCACATGAGCTCAGAGAATCCATCCCTAGCATCAGAATACGCTCCCAACGTCCCAATACTCGAAATCGAAATTTGAATAATAATGGGTTTTCTTGGGTTTACCTATTCCTCCGCCATCCACGGCGTCGCAGTCATCCCCTCGTTGCCGTCCAGCCTCCCCTAGTACTCTTAGCCACTCTCTCTGGCTGCCAACATGATCAGATGGGGAAGGGGTCGATTTGGGTTCATCGGGTTGGTGTAATGGTCGAATGAAAGGGAAGGGATGAATATGCATGTGTGTGAGAAAATGGGGAATGGATGAGTTGTCAGGACCCACCCCGGTTTCACCCCGAAACCCGAGGTAAATCCCGCTCCCGTCTGACTCCCCGACACAACACCTAAGGAACACTTACTCGAACCCAGTCAAACGCAGGAGTAATTAGACACAATGTCCCGAAGGTAGCATTTACAGAACATAGTACGAACATATAAAGAAAATAAAACCGATAACCACACGCACACGGAAGCCTTTACTCTACTCTGGGAACTCTCACGTCACTTCTCTGCCTCGGACACTGCCTCGACGTCAAGACCCCGCGCTCACTCCACAACCTGGAGGGCAATTAAAACAGAAAATGTGAGTGGACCAGAAGGTACAAAAGTTCAAAAACCATTTTATAAGAAAACCAAGTTAAACCCTCCGTTTTGAAACCACATGCATAACCAACAGTTATAAACACATTAATAAAAGAATCATTCTTAAACATCATAAGAAACAGAAACACTATAAAATATCATAGGAAACCATAACATGAGTATCAGAAAACTGTATCATAAACCATAATCACCAAATCATCATTTTCCCGATCAAACTTGCTGGATCTATCCGAGTCTTTAAACTCCCGAGTCTTTAAACTCAATCCAGGCCTTAATCATATCCGAGTCTTTAAACTCAAGGCCTACGGGGGAAAATCAATATATATCCGAGTCTTTAAACTCCCGAGTCTTTAAACTCAATCCGGGTCTTTAAACCCAATCCGGCCGGTCCCCCGTCACATATATCTGGGTCTTTAAACCCAATATCCAGATCCAGCAAATCCAATCCCAAAACCATTTAAAAACCATTTACCAATTCACATCCAAACCCGAATCCGAAATCACTGGTCTGATGCTCTCCCGGCATCTAGACCCGTCATTCCGAACCCAAATCCGGAGTTCACTTTCCAATCTTAAAACCAACTTCCATTTCCAAAATTCGTTTCTAGAACCAAAAACCTTGATCATTGAAATCATGTTCCAAAATCCACTTATAACCATTGCAAACCACTTATCCTTTGGAATCCCAAAACCATAGCATAAATTCCATAAACCAACCATTCCTCGTAAAACGTGCTAAAAACCAATTTCCTTGAAAAACGTGTAATAATGCAAAACCGACCAAACATATTCGATAAACACAAAATCATGATTAAAACCAGAAGACAATTATAGAAAACAGTTATGCATGCTCGAGTTTAGAGAAGAGGTCCACTCACAGTACTGAGCCCTACTCGCGTCCCAAACGTCCAGCCCGTTCCTCGGCTTCCTCGGGAAATCCCGATCCTGTCAAACACCGTCAAATTACGTCACTAATACATCTACCAACACTCTCCTAAATTCCTCAAAAATCCCCGAACCGAAGACTTAAAACCCCGGGACCCTACACATTCACCCTCGCGGAACTACACTCAAACGACTTCCGATTAACCCGAAACCAACTCCATTGAACTCACAACAACTCCTAGACCAAAAACTATGTTGACCGTTTCTCCCAGAACCGCCGCACGCGCCTCCACGCGCCGCCCAAAGTGACTGCGCGTGGCCCTCACGCGCCAGCTACAGTGCACCGTCAACCTTGGGCAGACCCGGTTCGCACCAGTGGTCTGGACCCTGAACCGGCGAGAGCGGTTCTCCTCATTCCGTCCACCAAAACGACTCCTCTCTTCACCAGCAGCATCGTCCCGTCCTAGGCTACCCCTTCCCGTGTGTCACTCACCTCGATTCACCCTAAAACTCGTCGACTCAACCTTGAACAAAAACCCGTACACTGCCCTGTTTCTTACTCCGGCCACCCACGACTTCCCCCTTCACGGAGGCTACACCAACCTCTTCCTAGGACTCTACCAAACCTCAACCAACCTTCCTGGACTGTCGACTCAGCCCCAAGCTCGACGACTCGCCGTTTGAAACCCACGGCCAAAACAGAGGACACAGACACCTCCGTCGTGCCTGCCGCCACCGTGCACCACTCCTCACGGCAGCACCACCAAACTACTCCCAGGACCCTCAGGAGTCTCACCCTAACCTCCAACTCCCTCGACTCTAGCCCTAGACTCACGACTTTCACATTGAAGTTCAATGGAAAACAGAGTACCGAATCGGAGATGAGGAAATTACCTGCCTCCTGCTGCCACCGTGAGCTCCTCCGGTAGTGGTTGACTCCTCGCAACCCGCACGACACCACCACGGACTCAATTGCCCCGTACACGGCTACCACCGCCACAATTCTCACAATTCCTTCCTGTTTCCTCCCTGATTTTTCCGCAGCTCTCGACACCCTCACACACGGCCACCCCACCGTCAACCTCTCTCACTGCTTCCCTCTCACTCTCTGATCATCCTCAGACACTCACCATTCATCAACACACACAGCACCGCCCTCAATTTCCTTCACGACCTCCCTCTGTTTTCTGAACCAGCATCACACAACACGGGTGCACCCCAATTATTTGGGCCGTGCACACACTCGAACTCACCAGAAGCCACTACACACTTGCCATGTGTCACCATCCCTTCCTCCTTTATCTCACCTGGCCTAATCCCAGCCGTCCATTCCTTTCTTCTGTGCACAAATCCCAATGTGCCACAATGACCAAAATACCCTTCTTTTTAACTTATATTTACGTTTTAACCAAAACTTCCTAGACCCGTAACTCTCACCCCGTAAGTCCGATGAATACGTGCCGCCTGTCATCGAACTCAGGACGACGGAATCTATCTAACCATCCTAGGTCAACCTACCAAAACTCGATTATTCAAAAAGTCAACTTTTCCCCCTATTTTTCCAAAATTACACGAATGCCCTCGACCTTCCGAACATCACAACTTCCTCCTCGGATGTCGGAATCAAACATACCACATGTCTATGGGTTCATGACGTCCTAAACTACGTTCTGGTCACTGGTCAATCTCCAGTTGACCACCCGACATAAAAGTCAACATTTCTGCCCGACCCAGGGGCAAAATCGTCATTCTAAGTTCCCGGACCCCTCGGGACCACCTAACCCCTGATTAACCTTACTAATCACACCTTAATCACTCTACTAATCCCAATTCTCGGGACGGATTGTTACATGAGTGACAAGTGTCACCCATCCATTGGGCCTGGGAAAGATCTGTGCCCACATAAGGCAAAAGGAAAAAGTCAACTTGCCTCGTAAAATATGCCGCCGTAAATAGTTCCTCGGAACCTCCGTGAACCGTAACTTTTTCGTCGAACATCCGATTTCGACGTGCCGCCTGTCTACGGACTCGTGACGTCCCGATCTACGTCACGATCATCAACCCTCAGGCATCGGAACTCCCGGGTCAAAAGTTAACTTTTTTCCCTCGCTCAGGGGCAAATCGTAATTTCACCTTGAGCGTCTGATAATCTTCGGCTAATCTTCGATTAGTTTCACTAATCCACAATTAGTCTTAATTAATCCTTAAAATCAGGGATGGGTCGTTACATCACCAGTGTCCGGAGGTGCCATAGTGGAATGCCGTTTCGGAATCACTGCCTGGGGTATGACATCCCAGATGTCTATAGCAATCCTAATAGTGAGCCTCTCTACGTGAGCCTCTAAGCGGTCTCTCCGTAGGGCAACCCATCTCAAGCAATATGCCGTGACTACTCCAGGGTACCAAATAGTCTAGAGGAGACAGTCCATACATAAGGATGGTATATGGAAAACATTTCATAAATCATGTCAAAACCTATCAAAGGGGCTCACGCCCGAAATATAGTTTCATCCATTCCGTTTCCATAAAACCATCGTAAATCCACAAATGGGTCTCATACCCGAAGTATAACTTTCATAAACCATTTCCACATATCGTATATGTAAACCCCAACTGGGACTCAAGTCCGATATCATAACCCAACTAGGCCTCAAGCCCGATATCATAAACCAACGGGGCCTTAAACCTGAACCAAATGGGCCTCTAGCCTAATACCTCATTAAATCAAATGGACTTCAAGTCCGATAGTTTATACGTCAAATGGGTCTCAAGCCCGATTCAATATTTCCAAATCTGAAATCATTCCAGTAATCAAACTATTGAAAACACAAGCACGTATAAACCTAATATAAAACCATAAATCTCGAAATACGTGCAAATACGTAAATACTAAATACCACAATCATATGCACCAAAGGCATTTCAAATCATAGATATAAGACATATAAAACAGTTACGCATGCATCATATTTAGAAAACAAGTGTCCACTCATAGATCGTCCAAGTTCCACCTCGAAATTTGTGTAGTAAGCCTCTCCTGGCTAATCCAACCTCTCCAGGCCTATCCAAATCATGCCCAAAGGTTACTAACCATCTATACAAGTTTATAGCATAAACCCCCAAAACTCCCGGAAAAGTCAACGTGTCCCGGACACGCTTCCATAGGTTAAAAACCTCAAATTGACCAACCTAACAATCTCTGATCGACTTGAAACCACCATCATTGGATTCAGATCGTCGAAACCTTTCGAATGGGACCTATCTCACCTCGGGCCACTGTTTCAGTCCATTATTCAACCATTATCTTCTTCTCACTCCCAGAAACCTCGCTATAGATTCAAAATCACAAAATACGGCTAAGACATACCTTTTAAACAGTGAATAGTGACGAACAATTTCCAAATTCCACCCTGAGCTGCTCAACCGTCCTCCACCCTTGTTTATGATCCCCAGTGACTCGTACAGACACCAAGAACACAACTCAATCATTAAAATCTACCCCAAACGTAATCCAATTTCAAACTAAAAATGGGTTTCGGGTTACCTGTTTCCCGCGACTCCTCCGTCGTCCATGGCGTCGTAACCTTGTCCATCATCGTCTCCTAGTCTCTGCGCCACTCTCTGTCTCTCTCTCATATCAGAACCAGGTGAGGGGAGAGGGATTGGGGTTTGGGTATGGGTTGGTTTGAATGAAGAAGATGAAAGATGAAAAGGGAATGATGGATGCATGTATGTATGTTTAGGGAGCAATGGATAAGTGACACTTTTCACTCATCCATTAGACCTAATCAAAATATATGGGCCCACACTAAAGAACAAATGACAACATTGTCTCGTAAAATGTGTCACCATAAATAGTGCCCAAAAACGCCCGTGATCTATAATTTTACCATACGATGTCCGATTTCGACGTGTCATCTGTTTACGGACTCGCATCATCTCGATCTATGTAACAGTCCTCGTACATTTGACCACCTGAGTCAAAAGTCAACTTTTTGCCCATTCCCAAGAAGAAAATCGTCATTTTACACCGACCATCCGTTAATCCCCGATTAATCTCGGTTAGTCACGAAAATCCTCCATTAATCCTTAATTAATCCCGTAAATTCTGGACGGGTTGTTACAATAATTCTCAGCCTCAACAATGGCCCATGCTATTGGATACATACTATTATTTGCATCCACTCCCACAACAGCCAAAATCTGTCAAGATGTGGGCATTTAACATGAGTTCCATCTAAAGCCAATAAATGACATGCAACCTTCAATCCAACCTTGTTTACAAGACCCTAGTGAGATGTACACCCTTTGAAATCTAAGCAGCCCATCACCTTCAAGTTCCGACTTAATGACCATGGTGATTTGACTATCCACTCCCTTAAGCTCCTGACAATAATCCTATAAGATTTCATATTGTTTAGTGTAGTTACCTTCAACCAATTATATGGCTATCGACCTTGCCTTATATCAATTGGGCTTCCTTGGCCAATAGCCTAATTCTTGCCTCACAAGCTGTTGAAACTCCCCTAAGTCCCACTTCTTACTTGTTAGTTGTCTTGAATACTTTCTCACCAACCACTTAGTATTTGCATGCATATTGTAGAACCCTTGTCACAATCGTGTTTAGGATTGAAGGTTTTCACTTGGAATTATTCTCTCTAATTCACTCTTGAAGCATAGACGCAGAACTTGCAATATTTTCCATCTCCACACACTACCTTGATCTTGTCAGAATTATTCTTCTTAAACTTTAATTCCCTCCCAATTATGACATAATACCTTCTAATTGCTTCTCTGAAAATTGTGATAAAGAAAATTTAAAACCAAGCTCAAAAATAGGATTTTCCATGTCGGTTTCTAGATGGAAGTCCCTATATGCACTCCCATCATTTCTATTTCGTCCCATACGTTCAGTCTGACCTTCCCCACTTTCTTTATCTTCTACTTCTGAATCAAAGCTATTCAGCCTATGTGAACTTGCTCCATCCTCCTCATCTGCCACATTCTGATCATCTTCAAGACCACAGGGATCAAATTCAGAAATTCATGGTCTACATAATTCTGAAAAAGATTATCATCCATGTCCGCAATTTGAATACTCAATTCTTCTTTTCCTTGTTGAAACTCGGTGTCACCAAACTCTAGATCAAGCTGATCCTCTTCTTCAGTATCTGCATCTTCCTCATTTCTATTGGTAACATCTGTGTTTTCTGCCCTCTAAGCACCTTCAACTTTGCAAATCTTCTACTTCTTCCACATATTCAACTTCTCGAGGCAACCTAATCCCATCTTCACCACCACGTCTTAAGTATATAGGGATTATGCAGCCCTTTGATTGAATATATCCCTTACAAAGTTGGAACAAGTGTCCATCATTACTCAACTTAACCAAGTTCCCGTTGTTCCACTCTTTAGAATAGATGCCAACCGAACCATTATCATAACTCAACTCGGTAGCCACACATTTCATCTCTAGCATTGATATAATCAATACCCACAAAGTCATACCATTGAATCATTCCCCTTTTATACGACAATGACACCTCATCTTTCCCCTCTTTCACCACCACACCACGACGATGCACCTCTAAATTGAAAATATTAGCGTCATCTACAAAGCACAAAAATGCAATCAATTCAATACAGGTCATAAAGGAATTCCATAAATCCAAAACCAATTTCATACAATCAATTCAATATAGGTCGGAAAGGAATTCCATAAAACCAAACTTGGCAACAAATCTAACTGAAAGATCCTCCTACCTTAAATTTCTAATTAAGCCGTTGAACATAATAATCTTTCGTATACATATAAACCACTAATGATAACTTATTAAAATTTGAGATATAAATAAACAATAGATATTAATTAAGTAGCTACGGTTAAGAGAAGGATGCATTGTGTGGGAGACACTTTCGTTGAGTTGAGACAAAAGCGATTGAATTTTGCTGACTGATGAGGTGTACTGATGAATGAATGTGTTTAGGGTTAATTATCTAGGTCAAAACCATGGTATGTAAGGTGGTGGAAAGTGTGGGGTTCTGAAAACAGAGTGAGTTTAAGCAAATTTAAAACAAACAATGCTTTGGTCTTAGGAAACCTTTTTGTCATTTTTTTCCCTCTATGTTTGGGTTTTGACCACCGGTTTCTTGAGTCTTGGCTTTCCTATTCCTCTCCGTCTTTCCATTTCTTGTTTCTTTGTTTCTTATTTGGGGCCATTGGTTCTCATATTAATTGTCTCCCACTTGCGAAATTGAATGATGTGAAGCTAATTCCTTTTGTTTTTTGGTTTACCCAAAGCATACAACTTTAACATGTTGAAATGAGATTTGGCTTCCATATTATCTCTTCTCTTCCATAAAACCAATTCCATCAATCCAAAAGCAATTCCATGCATAATAGCTTACCTATTTTATCCTCAATTCCATAAAACTCATATTCACAAATCAATTCAAAAATCATTGCCATCAATCCAAAACCAATTCCATACATAATAGCTTACCTATTTCACCCTCAATTCCATAAAAACCATATTCTAAAACCAATTTCATTCATCCGAAACCAATTCCATACATAATAGTAGGCATCACCATTTGGCCCAAAAGCCCATGGGCTTATGGGGGCTCGATAAGCCCGATTGAAAAAAGCCCGGCCCGACCCGCTATGGGCCGGCTGGGCTTGGGCTTATGGTGTTCAAACCCGATAGACCCGATAGGCCCGAGCCCGATAAAGTCCGATAAGCTCAGCCCGACCCGCCTGTAATAAACTCGGCCCATAAGCTCGAAAATATAAAATATTTATTATTTAAAAATTAATACTCAACCCATTCTTAATACTAATATTTCAACCCAAATCCAAATCTCAGCCCCAAGTCCACCTAATTTATTTAAAAAAACCCAATACTCAATACTCAATACCCAATACCCAATACAAACCGTAACCACTGCTCCACCTACTTAATAAGCCCAACGTTTTTGGACCCTTGAGTATTTTATTTTAACGAGACCACATTTTTGCACCCTTGTATATTTTTTTTTCATTATTAATATTTTTTTGTAATTTTAAAATTTGAGATATAATTTATTGCAAAAGCCCACGTAAACCCGATCCAAGTGGGCTTAATAGGCCCGACCCAAAAAGCCCGATATAAACCCGGCCCGATAAAAGCCCGTGGGCTCTTTTTTATGTCATTAAGCCCGCCCGGCCCGGCCCTCAAATTTAAAAATTATTTAATAAGCCAGGCCCAAGCCCAAAAAATTTGGGTTGGGCTTGCCCTGCCCGGCCCAATGCCGAAGCCTACATAATAGCTTACATATTTCACCCTCAATTCCATAGAACCCATATTCAAAAATCAATTCAAAAACCAATGCCATCAATCCAAAACCAATTCCATACATAATAGCTTACCTATTTCACGCTCAATTCCATAAAACCCATATTCAAAAACCAATTCCATTAATCTGAAACCAATTTCGTACATAATAGTTTACTCATTTCACCCTCAATTCCATAAAACCCATATTCACAAATCAATTCAAAAACCAATGCCATCAATCCAAAACCAATTCCATACATAATAGCTAACCTAGTACACCCTCAATTTCATAAAACTCATATTAAAAAACGTTGAAACAAACCATTTAACTAACTGTATATTGTTGTTCGCCTCCAAGTTCGCGAGTAATCATCGCTTCTGCGCTGGCTGTAGATGAACACCGGTGGCCGTCACTCGAGCCTCAGTGAGTTCCTTCTGCTCACGGCTTCTCTCTCTCACAACGAGCTTCTCTGCTGCTCACGGGGAGCTTCGGCTTCTCTCTACCGACGTGACGACCTTCTCTGGTGCTCGCTGGAAGCTTCTCAGGTGCTCCACGAAACGCCGGGAGATGGGTGCTGCTCTCGGGGACATTTCTCTGCAGTTTGGAAACTCAGTTTGCTCGTGGGTTTTCTTCTCTTCCGCGATCAAAGAATTAAGACCCATTATTTGGGGTTAATTTGGCCACATCATCATCTAATGTGGAGGCCACCTACTTTAAATATTAATTTCAGATGCTTAGGTGTACAAAATGACCAATTTAACCTTGATTTTAACCCCTTATACGAAAAAAGACCAAATTGGAACGAGAATGGGAGTTCGGAGTGCATTTTGACATAAAAATATATTCGAAGTGCATTTTGAAACAATAATAGTAGTTCAGGTTGCATTCTAGATAAAAAGCCTAAAAGAAGAGTTGGCTTCTCTTCGAGAACCTAATAAATCGCTACAAAATATTTGCAATTATTGGCCTCCACAACGAGAAACAAAACCTTGTTTTTCTTTTATTTTTATTCTCTTTCATATATAAATGATATTTATTTTAATTTATATCAAATGATATTTACTTTAATTTATATCACAATGCTTGCATCTCATATTGAGAGGTTACTTCTTCTTTTCTTGGCCAATTATTGAGAGGTAACACTTAGTTCCACTTTTTTATTGACCGATTTATCTCATGCATATTTTAAATTAACATTGTTCAAAAAATCATTATAATACGATCATTTTGCAAACATTGAACTAAATTTGAAAAATATTGTAGTTTATATGTATCTATTCACTATGAGGAACTTAAATTTTATTTATTTTTCGTTAGATTATAAAGCATAACAAGAGCATACTATAAGCTAACTAAAGCCTCCAAGCAGACTATAAGCTTCATATTACAAATAGGGTTAATTTATTTAATATAAATATGATTTATTTGTTTAGCACAAATAATGATTCAAAGCTCAAATTTTATTAATTTTTTGTGAACATAATCTTGAAAAGAAAAGATAGATTTAAAGAACGAATTATTTTCAATTATTACATATTACAAGTTTACAACCATTTGCTAATTTGATGGTACTATTTTTGCATCATTTGCTCATTAAAGCATCTTTAATAGCATTGTAGGGTCGGATCCAATGATTGTATTCGTTTACGGTACCAGCAAACCAAATTCCTCAAAATGAAGAATTTCATGTCAAACAAGAGAAACTATCCTTCGTTACTAAATGATCAGGCATATCGCCTTCAGCCAGACCAATTTCGTCACCGGATATGTAAGATCGAACTTGAGAAAAAACATCTCTTTGATATTCCCTTCTGACAGGACGTCATCAATACTGGGAACCAAAGTATCTCTGCTTATTAAAGATGCTTATTAGGAGTGCTAATTGGTACGTAAAAATTGACCCAAAAATTTACCTTGGCCCAATCGAAGTTCTATCTTCGGCCTTTCATTCTCCCTCTCGATTCAAACAGTCATCTCTCACAATCTCTCCCTCTTGTCTCAGACTCACACCTCCTCACCCTCACACTTCACGGCCTCTCGTCTCCCCGTCTCACCCATTCCTCAAAATCAAAGCCTTTAAGCCGTCATCAACCTCAAAAGCTCTAAGAAGATATCTCCGAAGTCAATCCTATCCCATCACTCCAAAGTCGATCCCATCCAATCGCAAGGACGCATCAAAATCAAAGCCATCAAGCAATTGTACAACCTCGAGCTCTAGGAAGATCGCTCCAAAGTCAATTCCAATCACTCCGAAGTCAATCCTATCCCATTGCTCCGAAGTCGATCCCATCCAAATCGCAAGGACGCCTCCATCAATCGGATTATATGATGGGCATTTGTTTTTTGCTGGTTTTTCATTTTTGTTGGGTATTTCATTTTTCTTTGGTATTTAATTTTTGATGGATTTTGCTTAACACCCTACTGCTTACGAGTATACTTCAAAGATAATATAAAGATTACAAAACTGCAAGACCCGTACATATGATAATGCTGCTATTACTTTTCTAGATAACAGAAACGCTCTGGAGTCGAAAAAAAGGTGAAAATAAAAAATAAAAAGACAAAATTCCTCTATCCTCAGGATTTAATCTGATGCAGGCGCAGTTTGGGATTTGCTCTTCTTGATGTAGCTCCCGAATCTTTGGGCGACTGCAGTATCGTACGATGTATCCCATACCTAAGAATTCAGCCATGTTAAATTCCAAATGATTCTACCTAGAAAAGCCATTCAAAACCTCACGACAAGATACAGAAAGATAGCTCACTTCCAGTTTCCCTTTTGAGCCTCCTATGGCCAGCAAAAAGGGGTCATCTTCAGAGAATGAAATAGAAAATACGGCTCCCTGGCAACAATCAGAACAGAGTATGATAATCAATCCACTAAAAAATGAATCAATAAGAAAGAGATCAACTCATCACATTTGTGTGATGAGAAAATTATAAATCACTTACTGCTTTAGGATTCCTCGATCCAATGCAGGAAGGTTGGTTGTTTGACAAATCCCAAAGCTTTACCTGCAACAAATGATAGTAGAGTTAAATAAATATTCAGATCTGATGGGTATATGGAGTGCAGTCAGTGGGAAGAAGTTCATACCATTTTATCTGTAGATCCGGTTGCAAGAAACTGGAAAGAAAAAAGGCACGAAAGTGAGATTCCACATGGATTAACGACAAAAGAGTGCTCAAAGTGAGGAGAAAGACTGTACATTAGGAGCTGAAGGGTTATAGGAAATAGCGCAAACAGCGTTGTCATGTGCATGAAGGGTAAAACTAGGTTTAGACTCGGAAGTAGGAGCAGCTGTGGCAGCTCGAATATCAAAACCTTTGACTGTACCATCTTCAAGGCTCACCTGGATGGATTTACAAAATGAACAATACATACTATTAATTCTTATCTAGCCAAAGAGTTAACTGTAACCAAAATAAAAATATATACAATACACACATGTTAATGAATAACAAGGAATAAACAAAATTTCAAGGAAATTGTGACTAGGGACAAGTGACTGTCATAAGAGACGAAGCACAAACCACAAAAGAATGCTCCGCGTGTGGATCCCATGCCAAGCTTTCTACATCAGCTGTGACTGTCCACTTATAGCCGGAATGAGATGGCACCCTCCCATCTTTCTGGAATACAATTATAAATGCACAAGTCAGAGAAATCTTCAAGCAAGCAAATTTCTTCACAAACAGCTTAAGTTTCTACGGTAAAAAATAAATGAAAAGAAATAGCACTCAAGGAGAAAATAGATACCAAGACTACCGTATGATCAAAAGATCCACTAAGCAGAACTTGAGGGGAAAAATGATTCCAGGCAACTGCTTGAACCTGTAAAAATTAGTATGGAGAAAGTTAAATTGAGGTTGAATGGAAAAAATTGAAAGGAAAAGTCAGCTGAACTCCTGAAAATAATGATCCCAAGATTGCCTTTTTTCCTACAGAAAACCATCCAAAATTTGATTCTGCGAAAACGCATTCAAATGCAATTCTGTTTAAAATCTTGCCTTGTCTGTATGATGCTCCATGGTAATATTACATTTTCCAGCAGCTACATCCCAAATCTTAACTTGCTTGTCAGCACTTGCACTAGCAAGAATATTTCTGTTGACAGGAAAAGACAACAAGGGAATGAACCTTCCACTGAAGCTTTTAATGAATGAACAACAGGCTGGTATAAAATACATAAGACTTAACAAACCTGTACTCCTTATTCCAAGCAAGCCCCAGAACTGAATCTTGGTGGCTACCTTCTTTGTATTTGATTGATGCCTAATACAAAGTTACAGAAATTGGTAAAAGGAGTGACGAAGAGCTACATGGTTATCAAGACCCAAATAGGGAAGGAATTGAGTACCAAACCTTCTTTCCTTTTTTTTTCTTCGTTTCAGCAATACCACCCAATACCACACAAGGTTGTACTTCATCAATCTAAAAAACAGAAAAAAAGTTCAGAAATACAATAATATCGCCATCAATTTTCTACTTGAACCTATGTAATGATTCTACGATTCATAAACTACATACAATGTCAAGATCCCATATCTCAATGGAAGGTTCATCCATTAAACCAACAGCTATGAAATTCCCTGCCAACAACATATGGAAGATTCAGACATCAGCTAAATACAAAGGTATCCAATTCAGAAATTGAAAAAAGATATTTAACCCTAAAGAATTGTAATTGCTATCAAGGAAAACAAGAAACGACAATGGAAAAGATAAACTGCAATTTAGATTCACCAAAAAGATAGCTAAAAGAGAGCTAACAAGTGACAGACATTGAGAAGAAGAAATCTGAGTAGTAACAAAACTGCAATTGATATCAAGAAAAACCACCAGTGAAGATGATCATCATTCAACTTCACCCAAGTGAATGGTAATGACTAACAGAAATTTACAAGAAATTACAACATAAAATTCACGTATATGAGTAAACTCCAGAATTTCAACCAAAATGCATATATCATGAATCGTACCTTTGTCTCCACCTTTGAGAGGACAATCAAGCCATGCTGTGCAAAGGGGAAATGCTGATATGATGACATCATGGTGAACATAAACATTTGATTCACCGTCATCTGATTCAACATACAGCCAAATCTGCTCACACAAATTCAATATCAATGCCAATGAGATAAAGATTGAAACAAATAGTTTCAGCTAACTATTACATGCCTCAAGCTGGCTAACATCATCCTCATTGCGTGCGCAAACTATGACTGCGTCAGTTGGATTAATGTTCATATCATCGCTTTCTTCAGAATCCTCGTACTTCAACAAAATAAAAATGGAAAACCAAGTTACTCATCTAAGCCTCACAGAATAAGCAAAAAAAAAATGTAGAATGATCATGTTGTAAAACGTACATCATCCTTAGTCTTGAGATATGGATCCATGTCGTTACTTGGGTAGTAAAGGTCCCCAATCCCACTACTAAATAGATCGATGCCTGAGGTCAGATGCAAAAGTCACACCATTAGCTATAAATCCTAAATGACATAAGAGGAAACATGCAGTATTTATACACCGATTCAAAAATGTACGCAGATTACAACTCGGTAATTGCAAGAATGCTTCAAGTTCAACCATATCTAATAGCTTAATTGCTAACACCTCTATTTAAATTTACAAGAAAAGACATGTATTAACAGATCCTTCCAGCCAAAAACCATAGAAAATGAGAAATTTACAGGTTTCATAAGGCTTCAAGTTTAACTCCAAGCAACATTTCAACTGTCCATGCTTAAGCAACAATGTAACTGATCCCGTCATACTCCAAATACAAATTTAAAAAATAAAGATCAAATGGAAATACCTTCCTCCTCCTCATCATAATGTTCCATGTCAAGCTCCTTCAACCCATCGGTTATTTCATTAAATATGGTCCCCTGTTTAGTAATTTTGGAAGCTTTTCCTAGAGCTTTTGCTACCTCAAATGCTTGGGAAACTTGATCACTATCCTTGGGGGTTTCAACATCCATTTCACCTTCTTCCTCCACGCTTTCATCATCTCCACTGCACAAAAGCAACAACATCCCACCATAACCATAAAACTTGGCAAGATGAAAATTAAAACCCATGCTGCATGAACCCACTCCGCCAATAGACATACACATTACATATACTACATGAAAATTTTAATTCTTCTCTTGCTTCAAAAAAGAATCCGCTAATTTGTGACAAAGTTTTCCTTTTATGAAAAAATCAAAACCCATCAATTTGGTGCAAAGAAAGTGGACATCTTTGACGAACAATCAGCAAACAAAAATAAACGGAATACTAAAAAATTAATTTCTATTAGAGCGTAGCATCAGCATCAATAACATCTATCATGACAGAAGATGATCATTCAATTTCAACTCCAGTAAAGCATTATACAACAACAAAAGTGAGCCAGCAAAAGTACAGAGGAGATGAAGAAGTTCACCCTCTCTCCAAGGCACCGGCTTTTATCAACTCTTCGATTTCCTCTTTGGTGGGTGGGTCGGCGACTGAGGGAACTGGCTTTGCCACCCCTTTTGGCACCCAAGAAATTGCTGATATCATTTTTTTCTTCTCGGTTTGAAAAGAATTTAAATATCTGTGTTGAACAAATATTGAGGTTTATGAGGCAGAGGTGGATCTATTAAGGGGCAAGGGTGGTCAATTAACCACCCTAACTCCTGAAAACCTCCATCAAGCTTCCATCTTCAAGCGTATAACATCTAACATCTTGCCCTTTAAGTGCTTCAATAAGTAATTGCTTACCTTTGTGTCCTCTCTAATTCCCCCTTGCTTTTGCGCTGAGTTCTGCTCGCCCACTACCTCTGCGCCCCACCTTTGAGGCAATTACACCGATGAGCTAAAGAAATTAATGTCCAAGAAATTAAAAAAATGGGAGTCAGATGAAAACCTGACAGCTGAGAAGAGAAAGCAATCAGATCAAGCGGAGAAATCAACGCCCTTCGCGGCTGCAGGTGAATTCGATGCCGGCGAAATCGCGTGAACGATGATAAGAGAGGGAGGGAGCGATGGTGTGATGAGCAGGACTACGCTAGGGTTTGCCGCCCTCAAACCTCAACAGTCGACTCTATCCTTGAAAGCTGGTTCGGGTCTAAAGTTTGGGCCGCTGTAGCGGGTATAAAGATTTTAGCATCTCGGCACATTTTAACTTATAATAAATTAATAATTAACCCTTTTTTTTTTATTGAAAGAGATATCATTATATATTATAAGAAATTGTATAATTATACTATCAAAATCAAGCTATGACGATAAGACCCACAAGCTAAAATTATACTATCAAAATCAAGTTATGACAGTAAGACCCACAAGCCAAAATGACAATATTAATGCAAATAAAGTCGTACTAACAACTAACAAACTCATATCACTAAAATTATGTAAAATTACAAATCAAGCTCACAAAACCCAAAACAACCAAAACTATAATAGCGTCTATAACCCTAAACAAACTACCTCTACGAAAAGAAACAGTTATCGTCGTCAAACACATCACATCTGCTTTTGAAGAATTAAAAAACTATAGCGGATCTGAATAAAACTTGATCTCCAATAATCCAATTGTGTTGAAAAGCAAATAAATGAAAAAAAAAATGTCTCAATCTAACTACTGGGAACAAAACTAATGAGAGATATTACAGGAAAACTCCTCAAACGATAAGGTAGAAGATTTGAGGAAAGAAAAAATTTTGAAGAAAGATTTTGGGTAAAGGGAATTGAAAAAATAGAAACATAATATGATGGGAAACTCAAATCTAAGCATGACTTAGACTAAACAGTCATCACAAAGGGAATTTTATTACAAACCCAAAAGAAAAAAAAAACGATTGAGGGGCAGAAAGAAGATAACCTCCCCCCTCCTCCCCCTTAGTTTGTTTTTTTCTTTTGGACTTGGAGGATAGAAAACAGAGGCTAGCGTTTTTCAAAAGTCTTTGAGCCACTAATTTAAACTGTTTATAAACTATAATATTGTTTTAAGTTAGATTAGATACTCACATTACTCCACTAAAATGTTAACTTTTGACCCGGGAGGTCATTGACACGTGGATCAAGGTTCATTACGTAGATTGAGACGATATAAGTCCATAGACAGACGGCACGTCAAAATCGAATATCGTATGGGAAAGTTAAGGGTCAAGAACGGTTGTTCGAAGTATTCATGGTTGCACGTTTTACGAGGCGTTAACTTTTGGATTGATCTTGAGTAGGCCCAAAATATCTTCTGTGGACCAATAGATTAGTGACAAGTGCCACTCATTCATTGATCCACACAAACACATACATGCATCTACTATTTTCCTTCTTCCATTTCGATCCAAAACCGAAACCCATCCCCAAAACCAAAACCATCACCCTCTTCACCTGGTTCTGACCTGAGAGAGAGAGAGAGAGAGAGAGAGAGAGAGAGAGAGAGAGAGAGAGAGAGAAAGAGACAGAGAGTGACTGAGTTGTTGGATGAGGACGGCGGGGACACGGCAGAGCTGGCTAGCCGTGGAACCCAGGTAAACCCGAATACCCTTTTTGGTTTGAAATTCGAATTTTTGGCTTGGGGCCTTGGGGAAGTTTTTTGACGATTTGGTTTTATTCTTGGTTGTTGTGCGAGTGTTTTGGGATTGGAATGGGCTTAAATGGATCACGGGACGGCTCTGGGTGGTGGTTTAAAAAACACCGTGGAAGTTTGATCTTGAACAGGCAAATTTCATTCTTGTTTCATGCTTCTAAGATCGTAGATCCTTTTTTTGGGAAGTATGTGAGTCATTAGGAAGAAAAATGGTGTAAAACGGTTGAAAATTGAGCGAATTACGACCAGGTCGAGTCGCAGGTCAAATCGAACCGTTAAAGTTAAACGGTTTGACCCGCCTGTGGTTGAAGATAATGATGTGGCAAGCCACGTCATCACTTGTCAGGCCACGTGGCACATGTGTTAGGTCTAATCAACGTCGATGTGGCAGTCCACGTCAGCCTTGACCAACCACATGGACCAGTGAGAGGGTGCCATGTGGCAGTGTGTTAGAGACTTGTCAAAGGTGCTAGATGAAATGGCAGCTGATGTGGCAAGTCCACGTCAGCAATGTTAGACCATGTGAACCAGTGGGATGGTGCCATGTTGACACGACCCATCCCAATCCCCTCGAGATTAACGCGGGATGTGCCATGCTCCCGTTTGATACGAAGTGTCAGACAAGGGATAATTCATACATCGGCCCATACAGGGCTCCTAGAGGGCGCCAGGATCTGTGGAGGAGTGTGATGTCTTGGTCTCTGCTACAGCTCGCATCCGTGATCAACCTGAAGGGCATTAAAACCATTTAGAAACTGTGAGTGGACGAAAATCAATAAGTTCATAAAACACATTTCATAAAGACATTTATGTCCTTCACTACAAAGTATGCATGCATTCGAAAACCAGGAATCAAAACATTTAATTAAATAAACCATTAGGGCCTTAGCCCAAAAACCGTAAATCTAGAACCAAGTGGGCCACTGCCCAAATCTATGAACACCGAATACCATTTCATAAATCCAATAGTTCATATTTACCACATAACCATCTTCGGCATCCCATATGCCTAGCGTCCCAGACGCTTGACGTCCCAAACGTCATATCTCACAGTATAAGCAACTGTGTTGCCCGAGGTCTCTCCGGGTCCATATCTCTGACATCCCAGATGTTTGACATCCTAGACGTCTAATCATAGCAATCATACTCCTAAGTCACTATACAGTCTGGTCGCTCCGTATAATGACCCCTCACAAGTAATGCACCGTGACTTCCCTAGTGTCCCAGACACCTAGAGGAGACCATCCACAAATCCTCGTATCAAGATGGTATATGGAAAAACAGTTTTATAAAAACATCTCAAAGAGCCCTGCCCGAAATTTCCATAAAACATCACAAATCCATTTAGGGTCCCCGACTTCAAAATCACGTTTATGAAACATAGGGTCTCAAACCTGAAATCACATTTATAAAACATATTTGGGCCTCATGCCCGATTTCGCAACCAACTGGGCCCCCGACCCGATCAGATGACTCAAATGGGTCTCAGCCCGATTTCGCAAACCAACTGGGCCCCTGGCCTGATCACATAATTCAAATGGGTCTCATGCCCGATTTCATCTTTCCAAAACCAAACTATTTCATCAAACCATCACTGAAACCACAAGCACGTAAAACCACATTATAAACTCATAAACATCAAAATACGTGCAAATATGGGATTACCTCGAAATACGTGCAACCATGTAAATCACCTATGCGACGATCAACACTATAAAAATCACATATATGAAACATATAAAACAATTATGCATGCATCACAGTTTAGAAAATATTGTCCACTCACAGACCGTCCTATGTTGTCGCCTCGATAAGCATGTCATAAGCCTTCTCGAGTCACAATATTATCACCGGGACTTCCGAACCTGTCCAAATCATACTAAAGGGTTACTAACTACCTTATTAACCTCTCATTGACGCCCCGTAATTTTCCCGAATTTTTAACTATTTTTAAACTCGATCATAAACCTTCGGACGTCCCGAACTATATCGAAACGATGTCTGATCGACACGAAACCAGTCCCAAAATGTTCATTACATCGAATATATTATTTCACACTTTGAAGTCATCCCCAAAAGACCCCTCACGCGCCCCCATGCACCGCCCAAAGGCGCTGTACATGGGCCTCACTCGCCTGTGAACAGTGTCACCTTCAACCTTTGGTGAACCAGGTTCCGAACTGGTTCACTAGTTTCGACCGAACCGGACCGGCATTCCGGGTTCACACTATTTTCTCAACCATTTTCAGTGCTTTCAATTCTTATGCCTCCCTAAGGACCCAACTAGAAGTTATACAGGTTTAAAGACACAAAACTCAAACCAATAGCTCACCTTTGAAGATTGAACAGTAAGCTCAACCTCTTAGCTCCATTCTCAGCCATTCCAGCCACCCCTTTCCTTCGAAAACAATCCCCACAGCGTCACCTTGGTCCCTAGGTCATGTTAGGGTCAATAGAAACTCAAAACAACAACAAAAACCAAGCTTCTAAATTTTGGGTCAACACGGGTTACGGGTTCTGACTTACCTCCGCCGTGGACCGCCATGTCTCATCGTCTATCAGTCCCTCTGATCACTCTCTCACCCTCTCAGTCCTCACTCACAATCTCTCACACGAACATAGAGAAGAAAATGGTGGTGAAGTGGTATATGGTGTGTGTTTGTTTCACGGCTTGAAGAAAAATAAAGGAAAGATGAAGGCTGAGTCGTGGGGGAGGGAGAGAGAAATATCAGGGGAAAAAATATAAAATATTAATATAATAATTATATATATATATATATTAATCCTAATTAATCACCCAATCCTAGGCTAGATCCACTTTTTAGGGAAGCCGCCAATGGGATGAGTGACACTTATCACTCATCTAAGGGCCCCACAATTAACTAATCTCCCAATCAGATTTAATTATTATTTTATTCGGATCCCGAGACGTAAATCTCCGATTTCGATCCCGTGACCATAACTTCTCCGTTCGACGTCCGATTTCGACGTGATGCCTGTCTACGGACTCGTGACGTCTCGATCTACATCACGATCATCAGTCCTCGTACGTTTGACTCCCCGAGTCAAAAGTCAACATTTTGCCCAAGACTAGGGACTAAACGGTCATTTTACACCATCCGTCCGATTTTCGCTCAACAAATCACCGATTAATCTCACAAATCCTTCATTAGTCACTAATCTAATCCCAGAATTCAGGATGGGTCGTTACATATGTGGTAGCTGTTAGAGATGTCGGATGTCAGACCTGTCAGCAGGTGACGTCAGTATTGCATGGCGTTGACTGCCGTTATCCACCGCGTGAGAGCGTGTGAACATGAATTTTGAGATCAATTCGGTCTTGTACAAAAGGTTTCGACGATCTAAAGCCAATGGTGGTGGTTTCAGGTCGATCGAAGATCGTTTGATAGGTCATTTGGAGCTTTTAGTCTCGAGAAGTGTGTTCGGGACATGTTTACTATTCTCGGAGTTTTGAAGGTTCATGATTTAGACTTGTATAGATGGTTAGTGACCTTTGGGTATGATTTGGATAGGTCTGAACGTCCCGAAGATTGTAGATTATCCTCGAAGTGGCTTACGGCGCAAATCGTGAGCGAGCAGCAAGAACGGTCTGTGAGTGGACTTTGTTTTATGAAACGATGCATGCGTAACTATTTTATATGTTTTATGAACATGGTTTGAGATGCATAAATTGCATATGATTTAAATATAATTTATGCTGATGATGTGGTATTTTTGTAGAAAATGTGATTTGCACGTATTTCGAGATTTCTGTTTTTATATGATACTCTAGCTTAGGTCAAGTATTCTACGTGCATGTGATATATGCGATTTTGATGGTTTCACGGAGAGGCATGAAACTGAGGATTTGACTATCAGTTTTGAATGATTTCACGGAGATGAGTGATATCGATATTCGGGCTTGAGTCCTAGTTGGAAATCACCTTTGACTGTTTGTGATTTGGAAAAATGATTTGAAATGTGAAATGGTTTTCGGATTTGAAAATGATATTCTAGCATGTGTCCTAGTTGGCTTATGGTTTAACTTAGAGTATAGTCAAACGTGAAATATATCAGATTTGTGACCCAGTTATAATTTATGATATGAGATTTTGGGTTGTGTCCCTGTTGTAGATTTACGAGATTGGATTTGATAGGATTCGAGGAATCCTGGATTTATGAAATGTTTCTAAATGTTGTTTTTATGATGGTTTTGTTGAAAATGGTTTGATGAAACTATATTTCGGGCGTAGACCCCATTGAGACATTTTGAGATGACTTGAGATTTGTGAAATGTTTTCCACACTACCATCCTCTATGATGTGATTGTAGCCTCCAAACGACGTAGATCCTGGAGTGATCACGATGACACTGCCTGCATGAGTGTCAGAGATGGACATTTTGCAGACGTCGAGTCAGGGGTTCCGAGCTTGTAGATGCCATTGCTCAAACGTCGAGCCAGGGGTTCCGAGCTTGAGTTAGAACACCTAGATGTCGAGCCAAGGGCTCCAGAGCTAGGTGTATACTCGGATGTGTAATCCCAAGTTGCACGCGTAGCGCTGATATCGTGATTAGTGAGATGATTTGCAAATAGGATAAAGAGGATTGGTTACTGATGTTTTCATATGACTCCGGATATGAGTCTATGTTTCGAGCAGAGGTTATATTGAAATGATTTATGAGATTGTTTTGGGCTGAGACCCCATGTGGTTTTGATTTGGGCTGAGACCTTATGAGATTTGGATTTGGGATGAGACCCTACGTGGATTTGGTTTTGGGCTGAGATTCTATCGAGGAAATGACTTTGATTGATGAATGTTTTCACTGTGTTTTGATTTGAAAAGCCATATGATTTGCTTTTAAGAAAGTATTGAGATACTGTTTTCGGATGCATGCATGTTTTTAAGTAAAGGGTATAAATGTCTTTTCGTTAGATGTTTTTGTAACTGTTTATTTTTGTCCACTCACAGTTTTAATGTTTTTGATACCCTTCAGGTTAATCGCGGATGTGGGTTATAGTAGAGACCGAGACATTACATGTCACTGCGAGCTCCACAAGTCACTACGCACTCTGGTAGCCCTAAGCGGGTTACAGTTTTACCCTTGGTCTGGAACGTGGTGTTAGACGGGAGTAGGGAACATCCCACGATAATCTAGGGGGATTGGGATGGGTCTGTCAGTTTCATATCAGAGCACTGGGTTGCTCTTGTAGTGTTGCGCATGTGTCGGATGTGATGTCTCTAGGCTGTCGTCATCTCGTCATTAACCTAATAGTGAGGGTAAGAATAGGAAAGTTAAGTGGGAATGAACCTCGAGGTTCTGAGTAGGGCCCAGTGAGGTCTGACTTCGAGTAGGGCCCAATAGACCCGAGAAGGGCCGAGTTTCTTGTGTGCCCAATGGATGGAAGGTCATAGAGTTACAAGTGGATGGGATCCTTGGAGAGTAGGTACTGGTCGTTTGGATACTAGTTAGTCCAGTATGACGACTTTTCAGAGTCGTGACTGATGATTAATCAGGTTGGATGTGCTGCTTCTAGCAGCCGAGGTCGTTGATGACCCTAGTTAGAGACTGGTCGAACTAGTTACCAGGAAATTGGAACTTGTGGATTGGATCCCGAGATGGATCGATTAGTGGATCGCCATTATGAGCGTTTGGTACCGAAAACGGAGTTTTGTGGATTAGTCTACACGAGGTTTGTGGCAGACGTTGATATCGACGGACGTGGATGAGACTAGCGAGAGCTGGGCAACGTTCGAAGAATGTACTTACGTCATTCTCGCCCCATTTTCATCAAGATACGAGAGAGACAGAATATCTCGGGAGCTGGAGTTTACCTCGAGAGGTGGAGTTCCTCCGACATGAGCAGGAGATTTGATGGTAGCTCGGTACGAGCGGAGGTTTGCGACCTTATCGTGGTATGCTCATGTTACGATGATGATTGAGACGATGAGGATTAGTTGGTTTGTGTTGGGTCTTGGGAGTAAGACTCGAGTGTAGTGTGACATCTAAATGGAGATGAGTTGATGGAATCTCAGTAATGATCGAAATGACTGAGTGGAGTTGGATGGAATCCTAGCTGTGATGGGCTGATTCCGATGACTCCGGATGCATCTAGAGGTTGCATATGCTAAGAAGCTAGAAGCCATATGAGCCCTTGTGTGGCATACGTGTGAGTTTGCAGTGATCGTTGAGCGGGACTGAAAGGATCTCAAGTCGCTCAGTGAGATCACAGTATCCACTTTATTCAGTTGGATTATTGGAGGCACGTGGTGTAACGACCCGTCCCGAAGTCCGGGATTAGTTTAGTGACTAATCTTGATTAGCGAGGTTGAACGGTGGTTAGTAGGGCGGAATCGGACAAAATGTGCAAAATGACCGTTTTGCCCCTGGTCGTGGGCAAAATGTTGACTTTTTGTTCGGGCGGTCAAATGGACTTTGACCGATGACCGTGACGTAGTTCGGGACGTCACGAGTTCATAGACAGGTGGCACGTTCGATTCCGACATTCGTAGAGAAAGTTATGGTGTTCGGAAGTTGAGGGGTATTTTGGTAATTTGGCTTATTAGGGGCCAAATGTTGACTTTCTGACCGGGAGGTCCGATGGGCGAGGGCCAAGGACCGTTACGTAGGTATCGTCGATACGAATCCAATGACAGGCGGCATGCCGAAATCGGAGATCCGACGACGAAGTTATGGTCAAGGACGTAAAACGCGATTAACCGAGACTCGGAATAAAATAATAATATAATAATAAAATCTGATTACTTTAATCCAAACCAATCTGGACCCTTGATGAGTGACACATGTCATCATCCCCTTCAATCCTTAAATCAGGTATCTATGTTGGCCATTTAGTTAATTAATTCATTAATCTCCTCAAATCCTCACCATTGGTTCTAAGCCCAGATTCAATCCTGGCCATTGATCTCATCTGCACCTTCTGATTTAAACCATCAGACTCACATTCCCTCACATTTTCATTTCTTTCAACCTGTGCACTCTCACTCCTTGCACGATCACTCCACCACCTCACAGCCCAGCCTCACACACCAGTCAGCCCCAGACGAACCCCAGCCACCTTCAGACGCCGGCCACCACCACCACGGCCGCCCTGCACGGCCGGAAACCTCCCAGACCCGAGAGGAAACCAAACAACCCGACGCTGCCCAACCGTCCAAACCACCTCACCTGGACCTGAAACAACTTCATGTTAACATCACTGGAACCTTAGGATGACTCAGACCACGACTGGGCAGCCCACGGCGGCGACACGGCGGCGGTAAGTCCAGAAACCCGTGAAGACCCGATTTACTTCCCTGCCTTGAAACGTCCGTTTTTGACGTTATGAATGTTTGTTTGTTTTTGAGACATGTCCTAGGAACCTAGACGACCATTTTGGACCATGAACCACGGCCGGAATCTCGATGAGTCGCCGGAGATGATGACCTGAGTTCTCAGCCGATTTCCCGTCAGTTTTCAGGTAGTTTAATCAACCTAAAAATGAGTTTGGATGTCACAGAACCGTAGAGGAGGTTATGACGAGTCCATAGGATCAAACCGCATCAAAAATGGTGGTCTGGAACTCGATCTGTGATCGGGTCAAGCCGCGGGTCGACGGCGACCCGGTTACAGACCCGGTTTCAGAACCTGGTTACTCTAGCATGACGTCATCATTGTTGACCTGAATGTTGACCTGGCGCGTGGGGGCGCGTGAAGGGTATTTTGGGGAAACTTCCAACATGACTTTTAATCTATTCGATGTAACGGACATTTTGGGATTGGTTTCGTGTCGATCGGACACTGTCTCGATAGTGTTCGGGATGTCCGAAGGTTTTAAATTAAGTTTAAAAATAAGTAAAAATTCGGGAAAATTACGGGACTTTGATAGGATGTTAATAATGAGGTTAGTGACCCTCTAATGTGATTTGGACAGGATTGGGAGTCCCGGTGATAGTGGTGTGGCCCGGGAGGGCCGGTGGCACGCGTATCGAGGCACACGGTTAAAACGGTCTGTGAGTGGACTTTGTTTTTATAAATCCTATGCATGTTTAAATGTGTTATATGGTTTATATACATGATTTCTATGATGGTATTTGTGAGCATTGATTTTGGGTATGTTGCACGTATTTCGAGGTGTTTTCCGTATTTCACGTATATCGGGATTAACGGTTTATTTGTGGTTTTGCGTGTTTGTGGTTAAATAAATAATATGATAAAATGGTTTTTATATTGGAAAGATGAATTCGGGCTTGAGGCCCACTTGTTTTGGAAATCTCGGACTTGGAGTCCATTTGAGTACGTAAGTCGGGCTGCGGGCCCAGTTGGTTTACAAATCGGGCCGTGGGCCCAGTGGTTCATAAAGTCGGGCATGAGGCCCAGTTGGATTTAAATGATGATTTCGGGCCAGGGGCCCTATATTTAATAAATGTGGTTTCGGGTCAGGGACCCTAAATGGAAATGTGTTGTTTTATGGAAATTCGGGCAGGGCCCATTGTGATGTTGTGAAATGAGTTAATAAAACTATTTTTCCATATACCATCTGTACACATGGATATATGATGGTCTCCTCCAGATGTCTGGGACACTGGGGAAGTCACGGTGCATTGCCTGTGAAGGGTCACCATACGGAGCAGCCGGACCGTATGATGACTCATGAGCAGGATTGCTATGATTGACGTCAGGGACGTCAGACATCAGGGATGTCAGATATATGGACCCGGAGAGACCCCGGGCAGCACGCGTAGCTTGTGAAACCGTGAGATATGACGTCAGGGACGTCTAGCATCAGGGATGTTGGTGATGGTAATGGTAAAATACGAATTAATGAAATGGCTTTCCGGGTGGATTTATGATTGTGTGATTTTAATGAATTGATGTTCATCTATGGTCGTGGGTGGTGACCCACATGGTTTTAATATGTATGGTGGTGGTATTCCACAATTTTGGGCTGAGTTCCCACACTTGGTTTTTGGTTAACGGTTTTTGGGCTAAGGCCCTAATGGCTCGGTTGAGCAAACGTTTTAGTTACTGGTTTTCGTGGCATGCATACGTTTTTATTGGAGGGCATAAATGTCTTATAAATGTATTTGATAAACTTACTAGTTTTTGTCCACTCACAGCTTTTGGTTTTAATGCCCTTCAGGTTGATTACGGATGCGATTGCAGCAGGGACTGGGACATTGCACACCTCCTCCATCGATCCTTGCGCACTCTGGATGCCCCGTTTGGGCAGTGGCTCTTGGTCATCCCTTGTCTGACACCCCTTGTTGGACGGGAGCAGGGCACATTCCATGGTAATCCCGGGGGGATTGGGATGGGTCCTGTCACGTGGTATGCCTGGATTAGTGATAGGTACCCTAGTTATTTTTATGACAGATTACACGAGTGTTGTGTGCAGTAGGAGTGATCCCATAGAGTTGGGACGTGCTAATTAGTACTCAGGCTGGTACAGTGATGGAATCACCTATAGTGGGATAGGAGACAGACTGTAACCCATTTCGCAACCACCTTCTAGGAAGGTACTGATAGGGTTGAGATCATTGAGAGTTCAGTACCGGATTAGTGGATTTAGGGTTCAGTTGACTTGGAATGTCACTGTTAGGAGACCTAGTGTTCTTTTTCAAAATTTGATGGAACTTCAATGAGTTAGATTCGGCGAGGCAGATGGACAGGGTGTTGGTATAAGATTAGTATTCCATACTATGTGTCAGCATAGTGAACGTTCTTCATCACTTCTGGGTCTCATGGAGACATCACCCAAATAGAAGTTAAATTGGCCCACAACCAAATTTGAATGACTTGAGGAGCGGAAAGTGCTTGGTGTTACCTAACGTGATGAGTGAGTATCAGTATGGTGGACCCGTGTTGGTGTTATGGGTCATGTTAGGTTAACTGAGAGAGCAAGTATGGATCCTCCAAGGATCGAGTGAGATGATTGAGGGTCGAGATGTTGAGGACCACTTTGGATTATGGATCGAGATGAGTGTGAATTGAGACGGTCGAGGATCAGGACTTGAGGATCGACTTGGTTATGGATCTGGAGGATAGAGGTAGTGTTGGATTGGCGTTAGCCAATTATGACGATTGAGATTGGAGTCTCTGAGGTTGGTTGAGTTTTACAAGCAGTGATTGAAGGTTGTTTTCCGGTGCTTGTAGTTGTTGACGTGGTTGACTCGAGAGGGAGTCAAGTTGTTTTTGGCTTGAGAGTGTTTCTGGATTGGTAGTTACGACACACATCAGGATCTGACCCTTCGCATCGTCAAGATGGGGGTCGAGGTTTGGATTGGTACGTCTTGGTAGACGTGAGCTAGTTGGATTTTGGAGTTCTCGATAAGTATGTGTGGGACACGTCTCTAGTGTTCCTTGGGTGACTGAGAGGACTTAGAGAAGACGCAAGTATAATATACGGTCTGTCCAGGGCAGAGATCGAACATACATGTTCCAGTGATGGACTGTGATTAGCATGGTAGCCATGCAGCAGACGGACTAGATCCAAAATTGAGGTGGTGTGTGGATTTGGTGTGGATATTGGTATGTGGTCAACGTGCACTACTCACACGTTGATAACGAGATTGATGAGTATTGATTAGTTTGACTGTTGTGGTATGATCATCAGATTGAGTCCAAGAGGGACATGGTATGGTTACCAGACGGGGTCCGATATTGATCATACATTGAGGCCGAGGATCAGATATCGAAAGTTGTGTGCTAGTGCAGAGTGATTGTGAGAGGGTTCGGTTGTTGTTTGAGCACATAGCTCAGGCCCATGATGGGCAAGATGAACCCTAGTGGTTGTGATTATGATTGCCTTGGCTAGAGCAAGTATTCAATGGGGTTCAGATACACTCAGGATGAACGAGGTGTCAGTTTGTGTATCTAGAGAATGAGTGAGATGACAGTTTGAGACTCGAGAAGAGTCAAAAGCACATCGGGGGTCGCTGGGGGGTATGAGGTCTTGTACGAGGTACCCGGATAGGGATCTAGTGAGAGTCAGATTGGATGCTGAACGGAGTTATCAGCTTGGTAGCAGGGTCGTCAGGTTAGATGCTGAGCAGGATTGTCAGCATGGGTTTAGAGTACACCTGCGTGAGTGATAGGTGAGATCGACGAGTGTCAATGTCTCGTTTGAGACTTGAGATTGAGCATTGGAGGCTTCCAGTGACGACAAGTCACTCTTGGATATGGTCACAGAAAATGAGCTAAGTTTCAGCATTGACCGTTGGATTGTAGTTAACGTCGAGTGACGTTGATGTTGGTGCATACTGTGGATAGAGGCTCTCAAGTGTACCTCGGGATAGAGGCAAGATTGGATCTCCGCAATTTTGGTGCGGATGTGAATCGATTTAAATTTCTAGGATGAAATTCTTTAAGAAGGTAGATTGTAACGATCCATCCCGAATTTCGTGATTAACAAGAATTAATTAAGGAATAATTAAGGATGAATCGGGAATTAATCGAGGATTATCAGATGATTTGAGTAAAATGACAATTTTGCCCCTAAACAGATGAAAATGTTGACTATTGACCCATGAGGTCATTGGCATGTGGACCGAGGTCCATTACGTAGATCGAGATGATACGAGTTCGTAAATAGGCGGCACGTAGAAATTGGACGACGTATGGGAAAGTAAATGGTCAAGAATGGTTCTTTGAACTATTCACAATTGCATACTTTACGAGGCGTTAACTTTTGGATTTGTCTTGAGTGGGCCCAAAATATCTCATGTGGACCAATAGAAGAGTGACAAGTGTCACTCATCCATTGATCCACACAAACACATACATTGTAATAACCCGTCCCGAGTTTACGGGATTAATTAAGGATTATCGTGACTAATCGAGAATTAGTCGTGGATTTTCAGACGGTCGGTGTAAAATGACGATTTTTCCCCTATGAATGAGCAAAAAGTTAATTTTTGACTTGGGTGGTCAAATGCATGAGGACCGAGGACCGTTACGTTGATGGAGATGTTATGAGTCTGTAGATAGGTGGCACGTCGAAATTGGACGTTAGACAAGGAAGTTATGGTTCACAAAAGAAATTGGGAACCATTAATAGATTATTCAGTTTTCAAAAAGTTTATTTTTAGTGGGACCCAAATATCTGATTTTGGACCATAGTGTAACGATCCGTCCCGGATTGCGGAATTAAATTAGTTATTAACGATGGATTAGTGGAATTAATCGGTGAGTAGTCGCGTGATTTCAGACGGATGGTGCAAAATGACGATTTTACCCTTAGAATGGGTGAAACGTTGACTTTTGATTCGGGCGGTCAAATGGGCTTTGGCCGATAACTGTGACGTAGTTCAGGATGTCACGAGTTCATAGACAAGCGGCACGGCCGATTCCGACATTCGAGGAGGAAGTTACGGACTTCGAAATTTGAGGGTCATTTTGGTAATTTGGCATTAAGGATATTTTGGTTCTTCTGTTACCTTGGGAATTGTGCCCAATGGTTTTGAGACACATGTCCCTCACTGGAAGGCTGTGGAAGCCTCAGCACTGCCTCACACAATTTTAAAAAATGGTAACTATTTGTGTTGCACGGTTGAAAACAGAGCAACAGTGTGTGTGTGTGTGTGTGTGTGTGTGTGTGTGTGTGTGTGTGTGTGTGTGTGTGTGTGTGTGTGTGTGTGTGTGTGTGTGTGTGTGTGTGTGTGTGTGTGTGTGTGTGTGTGTGTGTGTGTGTGTGTGTGTGTGTGTGTGTGTGTGTGTGTGTGTGTGTGTGTGTGTGTGTGTGTGTGATCGTGAGAACCATCCCAAATAATCCCTTAACCTTTGATGCTTACTCATGAGTGGTGAAGGGAAGTGAGAAAATGCAATGAGAGGGTTGTGGTGGCTTGATCACGACGGCTGCCGTGGACGGTGGCCCGGGAACCGTGGAAAACAGAGTTTAGCGATGGGCTATGAACTCAAATCTTTCAAATCTCCTGCAAGCCTCATCATTTGCCAGTTCGGCGAAAACCATCCTCGCCGGTTCGGCTGGACTAGGTTGAACCGAACCGGTCTGTACCCGGTTCGGCGAGAGGTTGAAGACGATTATGCCTGGTGCGTGAGGCCCACGCGTAACCCTTTTGGGCGATGCTTGGAGGCGCGTGACACATATTTTGAGGAAGTTTTCAACACGACTTTTAATGTAATCGATGTAACAAACATTTTGGGACTGGTTTCGAGTCGATCAGACATTATTTCGATATGATTCGGAATGTCCAAAGGTTTAGGATCGCATTTAAAAATAGTTAAAAAATCGAGAAAATTACGGGGATTTAGTAGAAGCATTATGAAGTGGTTAGTGACCTTAGAATGTGATTTGAACAGGTTCGGGAAGTCCGGTGCTAGTGGATTAGCCGGGAAAGCGTAATTGTACGCATATCGAGGCAGCAGCGGGAATGGTCTGTGAGTGGACTTTGCTTTCTAAATTATGATGCATGCATAAATGTTTTTATATGTTTTCTATATGTGATTTCTATGTTTATGCTTATGATCTTTATAATTTACGGTTTTGCACGTATTTCGAGATATTTTACGTATTTGCACGTTTTACAAGATTTTGTCTTGAGTTATGCTTTGATATGATTTCGATGATTTCATTTTGGGATTTGAATTATGATTTGATTTCAAGGATTTATAAATAGATTTCGGAAAGTGCTTTCGGCCATGAGGCCCAGTTTCTAATGATTTCGACTTTCGGTTTTCCTGTGATTTATGGATTTGAAATCGGGATTTCAAATGATGATTTCGGATTTGGTTTGGAATTTGGATTTTGATGGATTTCTGGATTTTCTATGATTTTCACTTAATTTTGGGTTTAAAGACCCGTTGCTATTGGTTTTGAGTTTAAAGACCCGTTGATATGGCTGGATCTGGTTTTGGGTTTAAATACCCGGTTGATTGATGACGGGGGAGGGCCCTTGATTGATATGTTTTGAGTTTAAAGACTCGGTTATTGTGATATCCCCCGAGGCCTGTTGATTGTGTTTTGAGTTTAAAGACTCGTTGATATACCGGGAAGGCTTGATACATATATGTTTTGAGTTTAAAGACTCAGTGATTGAGATCCAGCAGATTGATTGACTTATGCTTTACTATTGATTTTCACATGGTTTTCAGAGGTTTTGGGCAGTGGCCCGGTTTATCTAGATTTAACGGATTTTTGGGCTGAGTTCCTGTACTTTGATGTTGATTTATGATTTTGGACTGAGGCCCTGGATTTGAGAAACTGACTTGAGTAAAGAAATGATTTCTGGTTTTCATAAAAGGTTTTATGACTTTGGACATGAAATGGTTTCCGAATGCATGCATTGGTTTTACGTGGAGGGTATAATTGTCTTTGCTTGTAAATTCTTTCTGAACTTATTATTAATTTTTGTCCACTTATAGTCTTTTATGTTTTCGATACCCTCCAGGTTGTTGGTAAGGTGCGGGCTGTTGTTAGTGAGACGGAGATATCACACACGCGATCCATAGTGATTCTGCGCTCTCCGGGAAATCAGAATTTAGTTTTGGTACGTTGACCTGGGTATCCCTTGTTTGGCTTACGTGTTCCACGGGGGTTAGACATGTGTTTAGCCTTCATGTCGATCGTGGATTAGACGGGAGCATGAATTATCCCTTAATCCTGGGGGATTGGGGGTGGGTCGTGTCACATAGGATGTAACGACCCGTCCCGGGATTCGGGATTAGTGAAGTGATTAGCAACGGATTAACTGAGTTAATCGGTGGTTAGTTGGTTACTTTGGACATTAGGCGCATAATGACAATTTTGCCCCAGGTTTGGGCAAAATGTTGACTTTGAGTTCGGCGGTCAATTGGGCATTGACCGATGCCTGTGATGTAGTTTGGGACGTCACGAGTCCGTATACGGGTGGCACGTCCGATTTGAACAATCGGAGAAAAAGTTATGGTGTTCGGAAGGTTAAGGGTGTTACCGTAATTTTGGTTAAATAGAGGGAAAATGTTGACTTTTTGCTGGCCTCTTGGTTTTCACGTAGACTGAGGATCGTTAGGTAGATCTCGTCGTCCTGAGTTCAACGACAGGCGGTATGGTTTCATGGATGGTTTTTGATTTGAGTGGTTTCATGACTTGAATTGATATGTATGCATTGTTTTTTTTTTTTGCGCGGAGGGTATAAATGTAATTGCTTTCTTAAACTATTTTCTAAATTATACTTTATTTTTTGTCCACTCATAGTCTTTTCGTGTTTTCGATACCCTTCAGGTTGTTGCGGTACGGGCTGTTGGTTGAGAGAGACGGAGACATCACACCCTCGATCCACAGTAGTTCGGCATACACTGAGAAGACCGGTTACTTTTCGGATGGTTGGTTCGAGAATCCCTTGTCCGACTTACGTGTCGCGCGAAGGTTGGACGTTGGTTTAGCTTTCGTGTCACGCGTAAGTTAGACAGGAGCAGGGTTTAGTCCCTAATCCTGGGGGATTAGGGGTGGGCCCTGACATAGGATGAGTGACACTTGTCACCCACCCTATGGCCTATTCCATATACACATGTATCATCACCATAATCCTTCATTCATCTTCATTTTCTTCTTTTTCCTTTTCCAACCCGAACGCCCACCCCAACATCATTACATCTTCTTCACTTCACCTTCTAAGGGACAGAGAACGTGAGACAGAGACTAAGGGACGGTGGAACCGCCGTGGGAGGTGGCTGGAATGGCGAAAACAAGGTAAAACCGTGGGTTTAAAATTTGGGTTTTTGATTTTGATGGTTTTGATTGAATCTAAGCTCATCTTCATGTTCCTTGAGGCGAGGAGAGTTAGTTGAGCCAAGTTTGGGAAGTTTTGGACGTCAGAGGTGGCCGGAATAACGATTTGAAGTTTGACAGAAACTTTGGGAGGCCATAACTTTCAAACCATGTACTTTCTTCAATTTCTGGGATCAAATTTTGATTCCTGGGGTTGAGTAGATGAATTTACATAGGTAGAACACTGAAATTGGTTGAGAAATGAATGAGATATCAAGGCTTGAAATTTAGGCCTAAAATGGATTTTTCTGGCTGCAGGAGACGGCGGCGCACGGCGACGCCGGTCGTCTTCTCCGATTAGCCTTAACCGGGTTGACCGAGTTGACCGACTGAGTTGACCATTGACCGATTGAGTTGACTCGTTGACTTTGATCGATGACATCAACGTTGACTTTTACCAACGTTGACCAAGAACTTTGACTCGCGTGTGGGGGCACATGGGCTCGAATTTGAGGTGAGACTGATCTTATTCAATGTTCTGAATCCAATGGTAGTGGTTTCAGGTCGATCAGAGATCGTTAGGTTGGTCAAATTGAGGTTTTTAGCCTAGGGATGCGGTTCAGGACACATTAACTTTTCCGGGAGTTTTGAGGGTTTTTGATTTGGACTTGTCTAGGGTTGTAGTAACCTTTGAGTATGTTTTGGACAGGTCTAGATGACCTGGATAGTTCAATATAGGCCCGAGTGGCTTACAACGCAACTTGCAGGCGCGCTGCAAGGACGGTCTGTGAGCGGACACTTGCTTTCTAAACATGATGCATGCATAACTGTTATATATGTTTTATATACATTATTTGAGATGCCTTGAGTACATATGATTGTGGTGTTTTGGTATTTTCGTATAGATGTGGTATTGCACGTATTTCAATGATTTATGCTTTATGATATACCTGGCCTAAGGATTTTATATGTGCTTGTGGTTTCAAATGATTTGAATAATAAAAGGATTTAGGATTTGGAAATATTATCTCGGGCTTGAGGCCCAGTTGATTTACGAGATATCGGGCTTGAGGCCCAATTGGTTATGATATTGGGCATGAGTCCTAGTTGAGGCTTATAAATGAGATTTCGGGTTTGAAACCCTATGGCAATGAATTGGGCTGAGACCTTATGAGATTGGTTTTCTGATTTGGATATGGATATGGAAGTTATATCTCAGGCTGACACCCTGTTGAACTATTTATAAATGGTTTTATGATGGTTTTCCACTGGTTTGATTTCGGTTTTTCATTATACTATACTTATGAGTGGTTGTCTCATCTAGACGTCTCGTATTATCCTGGAGTAGTCACGGAGCGTTGCCTGAAAGGGGCTGCTCTATTGAGAGGGGCCGTTCTACGGAAAGACTCAAAATCAGAATTGCTATGGATTGAAATACCCCGGGCAGTGATCCGAGGGAGGCATACCATTATGGTACCGCCCCGGACACTGGTGGACCCAGGGGCCCTCAGACTTAAGATCCAGAGTAGCACGCGTAGCTTTAGAACCGTGACAATATTGATTAGACATCTGGGATGCCAATGATTAGTATATTGTATTTTCTTGGTTTTGGATAGAGACCCACGTGGTTTAGTTTTGGACTGAGACCCTACTGTGTAAATGAAAACGATTGAGAAATGTTTTTCCTTGTGGTTTGATTTAAGAAGTATTTTTCACTGATTCCGGCTTTGGAAGCCTTATGATGGAATTTAAACAAAATGGTTGTTCTAACTGGTTTTCTATGCATGCATGCTTTTTAGTGAAAGGTATAAATGTCTTTTCGATGAATGGTTTTACAAACTGTCTATTTTTGTCCACTTACAGCTTTTCCTGTTTTTAACACCCTTCAGGTTGATCACGGATACGGGCGGTAATAAAGACGGAGACATCACATGTTGCCGCAGATCCTGACTGTAACTACCCCTCCCAAAAGTTTGGGATTAATTAAGATTAAATTGAGGACTAGCGACGTTAATTGGGGATTAGTCGAGGATTGTCTGATATTCAAGGTGAAATTACGATTTTGCCCTTAAATGTGGGAAAAAAGTTGACTTTTGACCCAGGAGATTCAATGCATGAGGACCAAGGATATTGAACAGATCGGGTTGATACGAGTCCGTAGATAGGCGGCACGTCGAAATCGAACATTCGACGGGAAAGTTATGGGTCACGAAAGGTCCCGGGTACTATTTAGAGTGGCACATTTTACGAGGCAAAGTGATAGTTTGTCATTTAGTGTGGGGTCCAGATATTTTGTGTAGGCCCAATGGATGAGTGACAAGTGTCACTTTTCCATGTTCACTAATACACATACATGCATACCATTACCCTTCATTCTTCTTAACCTGAAACCCTTCCTAGATTGTACAACCCACACACACATCCCCATCTTATCACCCTTCTCTAGATTCTGAGGGACTTAGGGTGAAGGACTGAGACTGATGGAGGGCTGAGGACAGCAGCCACGACGGAGACCACGGTGGAGGTAAGGAAAACTGAAACCTATTTTTAGTTCAAATTGGAAAACCTGGTTTTTGAGGTTGTTAACCATTTTTGTGGATTGGATGAGGGCAACGGTGGCTAGAGTCGATGTCAAACGATGGAGGAATTTTACGGTTACTGTTTACCATTCGAACAGGTGCGATTTAGCCATTTTTTCTTCGTTTTAATTATTCCTGGGATTGAGATGAAAAAATGGAAGAAGAATGGAGGAATTTGGGTTAGGATTGAAAGTTTTATAACCGGGTCAGGGTCACGGGTCTGTGACACCTGGTTCAGGGAAATGGGTTGACCCGGACAGAGGTTAGGGGTGAGATGACGTCAACGATAAAGTCATCATGTCAAACATGACATGTCAGACTGATAGGTGTTAGAAATGACGTCAGCGATGACATCAGCCGTTGACTTTGACCATTGATTGATGACATCAGCGTTGACTTTGCTGACATCAGAGTTGACTTTTTGTCAACGTTGACAAGCCAACATTGACCCCGCGTGGGGGCGCATGGGCAAGTATTTCAAGGTGGGACTATTACCATTTTAATGGTTTTAACGATACAAATCCAATGGTGGTGGTTTCGAGTCGATTGGAGATCGTTAGGTTGATCAAATTGAGGTTTAAAGCCTAGGGAAGCGTTTCCGGGACACATTGAATTTTTCGGGAATGTTGGGGGTTCTTGATTAGGACTTGTATAGGTTACTAGTAACCTTTGAACATGTTTTGGACAGGTCCGGATGGCCCGGAAAGGTCGGATTAGCCCGGAGAAGCTTATGGCGCGCGTATCGAGGTACATCTTGGACGGTCTATGAGTGGACTTTACTTTATGAACATGATGCATGCATAAATGTTTTATATGTGTTTATTAACATGATTTTAGATGCCATGAGTGCATGTGATTTGAATGTGAATTGTTTGGCATTTTCGGAGGAAAATGGGTTATTGCACGTAGTTTGAGATTTCGATTTTATGTGATATTTGGGTTACAGCCAAGTTTTCTACGTGCATATGTTTTACATGATTTTATATGATTTTGAAGGTTTCACGGAGAACCATGAAACCGAGGATTTGACAAATATTTTTAAAGGATTTCACAGGGATGCATGAAGTCGAGATTCGGGCACGAGACTCAATTGAAATACCTTAACTTAGCGTGAAGTCAGGGATGATTTGAAAGTGTTTTGGAAAATGAGAGATGACTTTCGGACTTGGAAGTATCTTTCGGGAATACCCAATTGATTTGAGGTTTCACTTAGAGTATAGTCAAATGCAAGATAAGTCGGGCTACGACCCAGTTATGAGATTTATAAAAAAAAAAAATTTGGGCATGAGACCCAGTTGTGGATTTGACAGGATTCGAGGAATCCTAGATTATATTTCGGGCATGAGACCCAGTTGTGGATTTGATAGGATTCGAGGAATCCTAGGATATGAAGTGTCGTTGGACACTGGTTTTCGGGCTGTGACCCAATTGGTAATATTTTGGGTTGTGACCCATTTGGTGATGTTTGGGCTTGAAGCCCTATTGATGAAATCTTGGGTTAGAGTCACAGACGGTCGAGTTAGAGTCCCGGTCAATGATGATGACATTTTGGTTTGAGTCCCAAGTGTTACGACTCTCATCTCCAAACTGCAGATGTGTTCCTTCTAGAGAGGTCACGAGGCGCTGCTTGTTGTTGAGCAACCGCTAGAGGCTAAGGCCGAAGGAGGTTCGACTTAGGAATGCTGATGTTATTTTCTAAGATCGATCGTTGATGTGTTCACAATGATCTAGAGAAGATCGCGGCGGGTGATTTATTCACGGTGACATGCTAGGATTGTGAGCGGTCCTAAGCTATTTGCACATGTGCTAGGGTTGGAATCATGACTGACACTGACATGAGGATAGGATGAGTTCCCACGTGGTTTTATGGTTGGACTGAAGTCCCACGTGGCATTATGATTTGGGTTGAGACCCCGTGCTTGTTTTCTATGTTTTGGTTTTAGGCTGAGACCTTGTATGACTTGGTTTTGGGGCTGAGACCCTACTGAGATACTGGCTTCGATTGAGAAGCATTTTTCACTGGATTTTATTTGGGAAGCAATACGTCTTACTTCCGAGAAAGTATTTGAAATGTCGTTTTATGATGCATGCATGCTTTTAATGGAGGGTATAAATGTATTTGCTATTAAATGATTTTCTAAACTGTTGTTTTGTCCATTCGTAGCTTTTATGGTTTTTAATACCCTTCAGGTTGATCGCGGATGCTAGTTGTAGTAGAGGTCGACACATCTCATACCACCCCCATCCTAGCGTACTCTGGATAACCCTGTTTATCTCTGGTGTAACGACTCGTCCCGGAAATTGGGATTTGATTAGTGGTTAATGACAGATTAGTAAAGGTAATCGGTGTTTAGATAGTTGTTGTGGTTGGGCCGACTCACGGCTGGACTGGAGATGTTGCTACAAGGTACAGCCGAGGTCAGAAACGACTTTGAGGATCTGGGGGTATAGATTGGTGACCTTTTGGTCTGTTTGGTGGAGATTGGATTTGTGTCTCGAGTGGTGGGGGTATAGGAAACGACTTTGAGGATCTGAGGGATTTCCTCCTAGTGATGGTTACTGGTTGACGTTGGTGTGTAGACTAAGGGATGGCCTTAGCCGGGTGTAATGACTCGAGTGGAGGTGGTTGTGAGCTAGTGAATGTGATTTGAGGAACTTCGTGGGATGACTGGTTGGGATTATGAGTATCTGAATAAGAAACCCCGGAGTACGTGCTTAGTTTGGAAACTGCGAGTTGGGGGTTTGTGGTTAGATAGTTTTTGTGGTTGGGCCGACTCACGGCTGGACTGAAAATGTTGCTGCTAGGTGCAGCCGAGGTCGTGGATGATTAGTAGATGACTTTGGATGAATCCAGTGAGATTGATGTCAGGACCGGTCCCAAATCCCCCGGGATTAACGTGGGACCCGCCTGATCCCGTCTGACACGAAGTGTCAGACCAGGGAAAATTCCATCTTTGCCCTCGCGGGGGCTATCAGAGTGCGTCAGGATCGTAGGAGGAGGGGAGTGATGTCTCGTCTCTTCTACAGCCCGCATCCGCGATCAACCTGAAGGGCATTAAAACACGAAAACTGTGAGTGGACAATTTAATATTTTAATAAAACATTTTCACATAAAGACGTTTATGCCCTTCAATAAAAACATATGCATGCATTCCAAAAACCATTTAGCAAAACATTCATAAAGACATTTGAAAACATTCTCAAAACCTTTCAAGGGTTCAAGCGGTTCCCATAAACCGTCATGAACCATAAATCCATTTGGGTCCTCGACCCAAAATCACAATTCAAAACCCGTAGGTCAAATCAACAGGGACTCAGCCCAAATCACATCACGTACGGGGTCTCCGCCCCCAAATCATTTTCTAATCATAAAACATAGGGTCTCCGCCCTCAAATCTCGTATACGGGGTCACAGCCCCAAATCACCTTTCATAAAACCACATACGTATCGACATACGTATAACCCATCCGAGGCACTTCCGAGAAGATGCCAACTCGGGGCACACAGCCCCTAGGGAACACATCCCCGATATAGTCACGATATCAATCTCTATACTAGTGTACACACAACTCGGGGTCTCACTCCGAGTCTTCTCCCAGGAATCTCCATCTGGGAGGCTCAATCACTGGATCTAGTCCCAGGAATCTCTCTCTCTGGATCTAGTCCCAGGAATCTCTCTCTCTGGATCTAGTCCACATATCTCATCGGAATCTGGTCCGGGACCACAACATAAGTAACCTCCACTCCTGGAACGGGATCCCTATGGGGATACCCATTCTGGTCTGTGGATCGTGACTCTCAAGGTCTACGCTGGAGGAGACCATATAAATCATGGAGGGTTCAATCACATTTTCAAATACTCTTTTCTTTCTTTCTCAAATCACTTTCACAGGCCTCGGCCTAAATCCTCAGTTCAACTGAGTCTCATGCCCAAATAATCATTTCACAAATCGAACTGGGACTCAAGCCCGATGTTACAATCAACAGGGCTTCAAGCCCGATACCATAGCTAACTAGGCCTCAAGCCCGAATCGTAAAGCAACGGGGCCTCAAGCTCGATTTCATAACCAGTAGGGCCTCAAGCCCGATACTACAGTCAAATGGGCCTCCAGCCTGATGTTACAACCAAATGGGCCTCAAGCCCGGATCATAAATCAACGGGACCCTCGGTCCGATCGTATAACTCAAATGGACCCTAGGTCCGATTCCTTGTCAAATCAAATGGACTCCAAGTCCGAGAGCTTGTAAATCAAATGGGACTCATGCCCGAGTTCATGTTTCTAAATCCGAAATCCATTTACTAAACCCTCGTTAAAAACCTAGAATGTATATGCATCATATAAAACCGGAAATCTCGAAATACGTGCAAATACGTAAATCCTAGGCTACCACAAATAATTGCACTCATGGCAACACAAAACATATATTAAAATACTTATAAAACATTTATGCATGCATCAATTTCGAAAGAAGGGTCCACTCACAGACCGTCTGAAGTCGCGCCTCGATACGCGTGCCATAATCGTCTCCTGGGTCAATCGTCGCTTCCGGGATTCCCGAACCTGTCTAAATTAATTTAGAGGGTTACTAACTACCTAAATAACCCCTCACTAAAGTCCCATAATATTCCGGAATTTCTAACTATTTTTAAACTCAAACCTAAACCCTCGGACAGCCCGAAACCTATCGAAACGATGTCCGATTGACTCGAAACTAGTCCCAAAATGTTCATTACATCGAATAGAAGATTTCGTATGTTGGAACCTTCCCCAAATTCCTCAACACGCGCCTCGAGATGGCCCTGCGCGTGGGCCTCACGTGCCACTGTACAGGGTCATCCCTGTCCTCCAGCCGACCGGTCCGACTGGGCCGGTCCGGTTTTCTCTGCAATTTCGGTCTAACTGGACCCGCGTGACCGGTCCAGGCCCCTACACTCTTCATTTTTCGTCCGTTTTGTCCCATTTCAATCCTAAAATTCCTCTTTTAATGTTTTCTATCAATCCTAATTTACAAAACTAACTAAAACCCACTGAAACCTATGGTTCCAACATGGACCTCACGGCCCTGTTTTTCCCAGCCGTTCCCACGGCCTCCTCCGCCGTGAACCATCCTCCAAACCATCCATGAATCATCCTAGCAACCCACTAATCCTATCCTAAACATCCAATACAGCCCATAATGACAAAATCGAAATTAAAAAAGTTTTGGGCCTAACCGGGTAGGTTGGTTCGAGTCCATGGCCGCCGCCCACGGCGGCTATTTCCCGGCCAGCCACAACCTCTGCTTGTCCTTAGCCTCTCTCTCTCTCACTTTGGTCTCAGTTATGGAGGGTGTTGGATTGGGCAGGTGGGTCGATCGGTTTGGGTTTGGGTTGGATGGATGGACGAACAAAGAAAGAAAAAGGGGAGATATGCATGTATGTGGAAGGGTAGCCAGTGGATGAGTGACACTTTTCACTCATCCGTTGGTTGCTGAAAAGCAACTGGGCCCACTAAAGTCTAAAAGTTCCTCGTAAAATGCGTCACCTTGAATAGTAATTGGGAACTTCCGTGAACCGTAATTTCGCCGTCGAATGTTCGAATTCGACGTGCCGCCTGTCTACGGATTTGTATCATTCCTATCTACGTAACGGTCTTCGGCCCTCGGCCATCGGACCTCCCAGGTCAAAAGTCAACATTTGACCCAATTTACCAAAATGCCCTTGGACTTCCGAATGTCATAACTTCCTCCTCGAATGTCGGAATCAAGCGTGCCACCTGTCTATGAACTCCTGACGTCACGAACTACGTCACGGTCATCGGCCAAAGTCCATTTGACCGTCTGAATAAAAAGTCAATGATTCGTCCATTTCAGGGGCAAAATCGTCATTTCACCCGAACGTCTGCTAATCCTCGTCTAATCCGTGATTAGTCTCGCTAATCCATAATTAATTCTTAATTAATCTCGTTAATTCGGGACGGGTCGTCACAATTGAGGCGTTGGTTGAGCATTTGGTTGCTCAGAGTTGTGAATGACGAGGGATGTCAGTTCCCCGACCCGAGCGTAGATTGAGGATTTTTGCTCGGTAGGAGCAGAGATTCGGGTCTGGTGAGTAATGAGCCCGAGATAGGAGACGATGTGCCACGAGCTAGGATGCCTGTAGTGGTACGATGGGCACATCATGAGTTGAGGTTGTAACCAGGCGTGAGCTGCCGATGTCTAGAAGGAACTATGAATAGAGCTGGGATGTGTGATAACCCTTGGTAGGTTATGTCTGGGACGAACGGTCAGGATGCAGTCGGTTTGATCAGAGTAGTGCAACGAAAGCGCGGTGGACCTATGCCTCGTGTTGGATCGGGCTAGGTTGGTTTGGTCGGGTTTGACCATCCGTGAGGTTGATTTTCGTGGGCTACCCTGATGTGTTACAGATGCCGAGGGTGGCATTTGGGTGATACCGAGGCCTTGCTTGGTGATTTCTGAGCTTAGTGATGAACGACTTCGAGGATCGTGATTGAGGAGTCCGAAGCGAGTGATTAGTGGTCGAGTGATTGTTGATTGTGATTTCGAGAGTTAACGACTCTGAATGAAACCTCGGGAAGAGTGAGACGTGATGACTGACATCTTGTTGGATGTACATAAATAGTGTTAACCGACAGGTGAGTCGGTTAGTGATTTTGCTTCGGTTACAGACACGTGGTTGTGATCCGTAAGAGGTACAGACTTTTCTATGTCCCGTAAAGGAGTTGACATTTGGATGGTTAGTCCAGCGGTGGTATCATTATTCGTCGGTGGTATCATTATTCGCCGGTGGTATCATTATTGAGGATGAAGTCTCATGGTTGGAAAAAAAAGGGACACACTTCCAACACGATTGGAATCTCAGAATCAGGAGATGTTGTGGTTTAGACGATGAGATATTGTGTTGATTCCGAGTTGGTGTTACATGATAAGTGAAGTATACTAGGGAGTCGGTTCAGGCGATTCATTAAAGGAACTTCAGGAGTTGTGAGCCCTCTTGGTTGTGGACACGGGTGGATGTGTTCCTAGTACTTGGTGACGCCGAGTGTGGCCTGTATGGCGAGTGTTGGGGAATGGTGTTACAGTAGTTGTGTTGACATGGTTGAGGACCATTGTGAGTTCCGTTGAAGGATGACAGAAGGAAGTTGAGAAGTAGTGACTATAAGAAGTGGAATCCACTTACGAGTGAGTGGATCGGGACTGGATAATTTCTGGCTCAGGATTGAAGTATGGTGGATTAGGAGGATAAGATGATAAGACAGAGGTTGGGTATGTTGGACATGCAGGTGAGGAGATTGCTCTGTCTTGTAGTAGTGGAGGTGGCTGAATATCTTGATCATCTTGGAGTTGTGCAGGACGCGTGTGGTCCGTCTCGCATACCTATGGTATGGGCTTAGATTTGGTACTGGGTCTGCCCTGTATTCGTAGTTGAAATGTGATTGGATTTCATATTGGTCGGGAGACCAAGAAGACCGGGAGACTCGGAACGGACTCGAGTTGGATTTCCCCGGAAGATGTGTAGTTCAGCCTAGTGGTCGGATAGGACAGACGGACTGCAAAAGTGAAACGTGATTGGCTCGTCGTCAGGTGATAATCAGTATGGTTATGAGGACATTTCGTGTGCCCTGGGGATACACTGTGAAGGTGATGAGTACACTAGAGGGTTGATTGAATGGACTTTGGGTGTAGTAGAGCTCGACAGATGCCAATGTGCTTGATTGGTGAACTTACCATAGGACGTCATTAGAAGAGCTTGAGGATGTACCTTACGAGCTGTGTTTAAGGTATTCTAAAATATCTTTGTTTTATTCAAGTTCGTAGGGTTGTTGTTACGTGGGTTTGATGATATGCACTGTAATCTTGGTTGGTCTTGATTAGTGCTTGTACTAGAGATGTGTTTCAATGCGATTAGACGTGCATCGTGATGTTCTGGTAAGAAGTTGGTGATCGGCTTGGTGCCGAGTTATGTTATTGATTATCTTGGTGAATCGGAACCATTTCGATGAGATTGATCGATTGAGATATAGAATGGATCCGAGAGATCCTGAGTGGTCTGATTGGTTGGTAGGAGCCAGTCTTGTTGTGAGCTGGACGCTCAGAGCCATGAGTGGCTGGTGAGACCCTGACATTGAGATGTTTGAGTACGGTTAAACCGGTTTATGATATGGTCCAGTTATAGAGAGATAATATGGATTGTGGATGGTGTTTTTACAGGTTAACTGTGTTGGTCGTTAGGGGAACCACTGGTGAGATGATTGGTTGAATTAGGGGTATGGACGAGTACATTGTGACTCCGATGAGGTCGGCACGGATCACCGACGGAAGTAGTATGGACCGTTGTGTGAATCTTGATGCATTGACGTACTGAGGCCGATAGATGCCGTCTTGTAAATGGGTGTACTTGAGATTTGTGTTTATTTACGGCAAACTCGCATAAAGTACTGGGACATTAGTACGAGGTACGCTCGACTCGAGAAGGAGTCGAAAGTGTTGAACTGGTAGCGGTGGTGTTATGGCGTACCAAATGTTAGTTGAGTCGTGAGTGTCGGCTGATGCGACGTTAGAAATATCGCGGGTACGAGATGGAATTATGTTGATCTCAGTACGATTGAGATGATCTCCGGATGAACTAAAAATGATTTGAGTTGATTCGCTTGACGGAGATGTGGTGACAATTTGAGAACTGTAAGGATAAGTTGGATTGGCAGGTGTTAGACGCCTGGTAGGAGACCCAAGTGTGAGATTAGTTGGATCTCCCCCAGTTAGTTAAAGAAGCACGAGATGCGGAATTTCAGGGACGAAATTATTTAAGGGGGGAGATTGTAACGACCCGTCCTGGAAATCGAGATTTGATTGGTGGTTAATGACATATTAGTAAAGGTAATCGGTGTTTAGTTGGCCGTTTTCGGATGGACGGTGCGAAATGACAATTTTACCCCTAGAATGGGCAAAAATATTGACTTTTTGTTCGGGAGGTCAAATGCACTTTGATCGATGACCATGACATAGCTCGAGACGTTACGAGTTCATAAACAGGTGGCACGTTCGATTCCGACATCCGAGGAGGATGTTATGATGTTCGGAAGTTCAAGGGTAATTTGGTAAATTAGACGAAATAGGGCAAATGGTTGACTTTTTAAACGACAAGTGATTTTCACGCATTTCGAGGATCGTTAAGTAGGTCTCGATCCCCAGAGTACAATGACAGGTGGCACACTGTCATCGGAGTTCGGATGGCTCAGGGTTCAGTCAAGAAATGCTAGTATTTTTACCTCAAAAGGCATTTTGGTCCTTTTCCTGCATTGGGATCTGTGCCCAGTGACTAATGGACAAGTGGCTACCCTGGGTTTGATGCCCACTGGTTTTGGGACATTTTTCCTTCTCTGGAAGGTGGGAGAATCCTTCCCACCGCCTTCAGATGTTTAAAACAATTATTGGCAAACGTGTTGGAAACAAAACAAAAAACAGGGGATGTGAAATTGTGGGGAATCGTGGTTACGAACATCCCTAGTGACTTGACAAGTCTGAAGCAAAATGATAAAGGAAGGTGGGTTGTAAGATGCTGAGCCGCTGTGGACGGTGGCCACGGCACCGTGGAAGATAGGGCACTCTGAACTAGTGAGGTGATCAGCTGAAAATGTGCTTCTTTGCTTATAGTTTGTTCATCAAAGTTGATGAGGGTAGCGAGCTGAAGCTGGTGGTCACTGTGGCCATGTACGACGGTGTTGGTAACGGTGAACGGAGGTAAGACAACCGTGAGCTCTCTGTGTCGATTTGGATATAGAATCGACGTGTTGACTCTCTCTGATCAAAGTGATTTCTTGATTAAGGTTATGGAGGTCGAGGGGAGTTCAAAAGGGACTAAACTGGGGGTTTTAAGTGGCCAGAAACAGAAAGAACACGGTGGAGGACATGGCCGGTTCATCCTTTGAGTTTCAGAGGTAAATTATGGGTGACAAGTTCTTGATTTTGAGTTCTAAACTGATTGGAAAGATTGAGACCAGTATTTAGGAGTGAATAAGATCGAAATCAGATTAAAATAGGATGAAAATGGTGTTGAACCGCCCACGTCGGTTTGGGCTGAATCGTGAACCGGTCGGACCGGGTTACCCGAGGAAGAAGATGACTGGTGCCTGGTGCGCGAGGCCCACGCGTAGCCCCTTTGGACGGCGCATGTGGGCGCGTGGCAGGGGTTCTGAGGAAGGTTCCAACATGACTTTTAAAGTATTCGATGTAACGAACATTCTAAAACTGGTTTCGAGTCGATCAGACATCATCTGGATATGTTTCCAGATGTCCGAAGGTTTTAGACCTCGGTTAAAAATAGTTAAAAATTCGAGAAAATTACGGGGCTTTAGTATGAGCATTATGAAGTAGTTAGTGACCTTATTATGGGATTTGGACAGGTTCGAGAAAGCCGGTGATAGCGGATTAGTCGGGAAAGGCATAAGTGCGCACGTATCGAGGCAATGGCGAAATGGTCTGTGAGTGGACTTTGCTTTCTAACTCATGATGCATGCATATATGTCTTTATATGTTTTCTATCCATGATTTCCATAATTGTGAATTGATCTTGATGATTTACGATTTTGCATGTATTTCGAGATATTTACGTATTTGCACATTTTACGAGGTTTCGATTTATATTGTGATTTGATCGTGATTTTGATGAATTGATTTTGGGATTTGAGATATGATTTGATTTTAATGATTTAAGTGGATTTTAGAAAAGTGATTTCGAGCTTGGAGCCCTATTCTTGTGATTTCAATAAATGAGATTTCGGTTTTGGAATTGAATTTCAGAAAAGTGATTCGGATTTGGTTTTGAAACGTGAAAGAGAAATTCTGGATTTGGGTTCAGGATGATGGTTTCGGATGCTAGCTTACGAAATCATTATTGCAAATTCGGATATGAATTTTCTATGGTTTTCACTTGATTGAAAATGGTTTTGGGTTTAAAGGCCCGGAAAAAGAAAAACGGTTGGATATGGTTTTGAGTTTAAAGAATCGGTATATGTTTTGAGTGTAAAGACTCTGTTATGATATCCCCCGAGGCCTGTTGATTGTATTTTGAGTTTAAAGACTCGTTGATATCCCTGGAAGGCTTGGTTATGCGCATGGTTTTGAGTTTAGAGACTCGGGCCACTTGAGATCCAGCAACTCGCATGATTGATGTTTTTCACTGGTTTTTAGATGTTTTTGGCAATGTCCAGGATGATTTGGATTTGATGAGTTTTGGGCAGAGTTCCCGTACTTGTTGAGGATTTATCATTTTGGGCTGAGGCCCTGGATTTGAATTACGGAGATGAGAAAAGAAATTATTCTGGTTTTCATTGGAGGTTTTTGGATATGAAATGGTTTTGTGAATTGGTTTCATATGCATGCATTGGTTTTGTGTGGAGGGTATAAAAGTACTTTCTGATAAACTGTTTTCTAAACTTATTATTTATTTTTGTTCACTCATAGTCTTTTTGTGTTTTCGATACCCTCCAGGCTATCACGGTGTGGGTTGTCGGTAGAAAGAGACGGAGACATCACACACGCGATCCACAGTAGAGTCTGCGCGCTCTGGAAAGTCCGGAAGTTTTGAACTGTTCGTTTGAAAATCCCTTGTTCGACGTACGTGTCACATAGAGGTTGGACGTCGGTTTAGCCTTCGTGTCATGCGTAAGTTAGACGGGAGCATGACTTAGCCCTTAATGCCGGGGGATTGAGGATGGGTCATGCCATCTGGTCTGACACACGATGTCAGACTAGAGTAGGCACATCCCACGATAATCCAGGGGGATTGGGTAGTGACACGTGGCCAATCAGGTAGTAACACGTGGCAAATGTATCAGGTCCAATCAACGTCGACGTGGATTGACGTGGCAGTCCATGTCAGCGTTGACCAACCACATGGACTAGTGAGAGGGTGCCATGTGGCAGTGTGTTAGAGACTTATCAGAGGTGTTAGATGATGTGGCAGCTGATGTGGCAAGTCCACGTCAGCAATGTCGGACCACGTGGACTAGTGGGATGGTGCCATGTGGTAGGGTGTTAGAGATTGTTAGAGGTGTTAGTGACACGTGGTAGGACACATGGCACCAATCAGGGTGTGCCATGTGGCAGCTGTTAGAGTAGTCAGATGTCAGACCTGCCAGACTAACATCAGCAGGTGACATTAACGTTGATCGGCGATGACTAGCGCGTGTGAACTTTGACCGGCACGTGAGAGCATGTGGACATGAAGAATTTTGAGATCAAACTGGTCTTGTTCAAAAGGTTTCGACGATCTGAATCCAATGGTGGTGGTTTCAGGTCGATCAGAGATCGTTTGATAGGTTATTTGGAGGTTTTAAGCCTCGAGAAACGTGTTCGGAACATGTTTACTATTCTGGGAGTTTTGAGGGTTCATAATTTAGACTTGTATAGATGGTTAGTGACCTTTGGGTATGATTTGGACAGGTCCAAACGTCTCGAAGATTGTAGATTAGCCTCGGAATGGCTTATGACGCGGATCGTGAACGCGCAACAAGGACGGTCTGTGAGTGGACTTTGTTTTATGAAATGATGCATACGTAACTGTTTTATATGTTTTATGAACATGATTTGAGATGCATAGATTTCATATGATTTAAATACAATTTAAACTGATGATGTGGCATTTTCGTAGAAAATGTGATATTGTACGTATTTCGAGATTTCTGTTTTTATTTGATACTTGGACTTAGGCCGAGTATTCTATGTGCATGTGATTTATACGATTTTGATGGTTTCACAGAGAGGCGTGCAACCGAGGATTTAACTATCGATTTTGAATGATTTCACGGAGATGCGTGAAATCAATATTCGAGCTTGAGTCCCAATTAGAAATCACATTTGATTATTTGTGATTTGGAAAAATGATTTGAAATGTGAAATGGTTTTCGGATTTGGAATTGATATTCAGGCATTTATCCCAGTTGGTTTATGGTTTGACTTAGAGTATAGTCAAACGTGAAATATATCGGGCTTATGACCCAATTATGATTTATTATATGAGATTTCGAGCTGTGTTCCTGTTGTGGATTTACAAGATTGGATTTGATAGGATTCGAGGAACCCTAGATTTATGAAATGTTTCTAAACGTTGTTGTAACACCCCGGACATTCGAGGACTTTAATATTGTAATTTAATGTATCAATTGACGTTTTTACCCTTGTTAATGGTATGGTCAAATTGTTGACTTTTTGATTGGTGGGTCAAATGGACATTGACCAATGACCGTGACGTAGTTCGGGACGTCACGAGTTCATAGACGGGTGGCACGTCCATTTCGGACGATCAGGGAAAAAGTTATGACTATCGGAAGTTCAGGGGCATTACCGTAATTGTGACGGTTAGGGCGAAAATGTTGACTTTTCGTTTAACAATTAATTTTCACACGACTCCAGGACCGTTAGGTAGGTCTCGACGTCCTGAGTCCGTAGACAGGCGGCACGCCGAAATCGGACTTCGTATGGCTGAGTTACGGGTCTAGGAAGTGAGGGGCATTTTGGTAATTATTGAACCAGGGGCATTTTGGTCTTTTGCCCTGGTTACTGTAGCAACCGCGGGGGAACCATGGACGGCACCACCATGTGCGGTGGTCCAGTGCACAATTGATTGTGCCAATATGTGCTGGAAAGTCTGGGCTGTCTTTTGCTTTTGAACGTGGCCTGAACCGTCCAAACCTGCACGATCAAATTGTTAATTGAAATTCGAAGCTTTCGGGGGACAAATTTCAGTGGACAAATTGGACACCCACGAGCCTCTGGGACGGCTTGAATTTGTTTAAAACTGATTAGGACATAAGTGAGCATCACTCTGATGCAGAAATAACTGAGAACGGGTTAGGAAAACCAGAGAAACCATTTCGGGAAAAATTGGAGGGAAAATCGGGTTTTAATTTCTGGTGAGTGTTGGACCAAACCAAGGCCTGGTTTAGTCTTCTGGGAGTGTTTGGAACTCAACCACATCGAAATTGAAGGCTAACAGTCACGGTTGAGCTAGGACGGAGGCTGCTGTTTTCAGGGAAGTTGCAGAGCTTGGGACGACAACCTTCAGGTACTTTCAGACACAATTGATTGTTCATTTTGGTTCGTTTTGATCCTGTTATGCTTCCTGTGAAGTTAATTGGACAATGGGTTTGAAACCAGGAAGTTCTGATGATTGACCCGATTGGTTGATCGCGGGTCGATGGGTCGTTTGGGGATGTGTCGAGGTTGATTTTTGTCACAGAACCTAAATTGGATAGTTAATGAACATGTTAGGATCAAATTGGATTGAAATCGAGTAGGAATTGATGGGTATTCAACCGGGTCAAGCCGCGGGTGGCAGGCCCGTATTACAGACAAACGGGTGAAGGAGGTGACACTGTAGCTACAGTGTCAGGCGCGTGACTTTCACGCGCAGCCACTTTGGGCGGCGCGTGAGGGCGCGTTGGACCTTATCTCCGATCACGATCAACATGACTTTTGTTCCTCTCATCATTCTGAACATTTTTGGTGATTTAACCATGTTGATCTGAGATAAGCTTTGATGGGTCAGTTTAGGGCCGGTTACCTCGGGAAACGTGTTGTACGGTTTCCCCGGGCTGGTTTCTATTTCGGACTTTGTGGTTAAATGTTTAAGACTTGTAGTGACCCTTACATGTAATTTGAACTGACAGGAATTGTACGATAATCTCGGTACAGGTCCATACGCGCAGATTCGCAGCGGAATCGTACAATGAGTGGGCCCGTTTTCATTAAACCCTTGCATGCTTAAATGTTTTCTGATTTACTTATATGTTCACATGCTGGAATCTATAAATGGTTTTGATGATTTTGAGATTTCGGTTATGGCACGTTTCACGGTATTTGGGCATGAGACCCGTTTGATGAAACGTAACGATCGGTTCAGATTTTACCTATGTATACATATATGTTTGCATGTGGATATCAATAAAATGTATTTGGTACTGCACTGTATAGATCCTTCCATATTATATTGTCTCCTCCGAATGAGGTACCCCGGAGAGGTCACGGACGTCTAGAACGTCCAGCGTCTATGACGCTAAGCATCGGGGATGCTGTAACCGAACAGGGTTCGGGGATTGAACTCGGAATTGAGACCCGAGTGGCACGCGTAGCCTTGTGATTGTGACGTTATTGACGTCAGGGACGTCAGACATCAGGGATGTCGGATTGGAGTGTATAGTGCAGTGGCTAAAATTATGGTTATGATTTTATTACATGCCTTATGATTCATATTATATTATTTATGATTTTAAATGATGCTGCATGCATGTTTGGAAAAAGGAGGGGTAAATTATATGTTTTACTTATCAAACGATTTTATAACTTGAGTTTCGGCCCACTCACCCTTAATGTTTTGGTAACCCCTCCAGGTCGTGATACTGAGGTAGAGGAGGAACCTGAGGCTGAGGCATAGATCTACTTCTGCGTACCTGAACCCCTGCTGGGTGGTGTACCCGCAGGGTATTGTTAGAGTCGTGCTCGCAACTTGTAATTTCGGATTTCATCCCTTGTCTGACATCTGTTTAATTCGGATTTGCTGTATGACTTTAATTTTGATTATTTATGCATTTGAGGTTTTGAGGTCAAAATTGGTATGAATTATTGGGTGCCAGACGGGAGCAGGGCACGTCCCCATATGGTTCCTGAGAGGATCGGGGCGGGTCCTGTCAGTTGTTTTTATGATGGTTTTGTGGAAACGGGTTTGATGAAATTATATTTCGGGCGTAGACCCCATTGAGACATTTTGAGATGACTTGAGATTTGTGAAATGTTTTCCACACTACCATCCTCTATGATGTGATTGTAGCCTCCAGACGACGTAGATCCTGGAGTGATCACGATGACACTGCCTGCATGAGTGTCAGAGATGGACATTTTGCAGACGTCGAACCAGGGGTTCTGAGCCTGTAGATGCAATTGCTCAGACATCGAGCTAGAGGTTCCGAGCTTAAGTTAGAACACCTAGACGTCGAGCCACGGGCTCCAGAGCCAGGTGTATATTCGGATGTGTAATCCTGAGTCGCACGCGTAGTGCTGATATCGTGACTAGTGAGATGATTTGGATATTGGATAAAGAGGATTGGTTATTGATGTTTTCATACGACTCCAGATGTGAATCTATGTTTCAAGTAAAGGTCCTATTGAAATGATTTATGAGATTTTTTTGGGCTGAGACCCCATGTGGTTTTGATTTGGGCTGAGACCCTATGAGATTTGGATTTGGGCTGAGACCCTACGGTGATTTGGGCTGAGACCTTATCGAGGAAATGGCTTTGATTAATGAATGTTTTCGCTGTGTTTTGATTTGAAAAGCCATATGATTTGCTTTTAAGAAAGTACTAAGATATTGTTTTCAGATGCATGCATATTTTTAAGTGAAGTGTATAAATATCTTTTAGTTAAATGGTTTTGTAACTATTTATTTTTATCCACTCACAGTTTTAATGTTTTTGATACCCTTCAAGTTGATCGCGGATGCGGGCCACAAGTCACTGCGCACTCTAGTAGCCCCTAGCGGGTTACAGTTTAATCCCTGGTCTGGCACGTTCTGTCAGACGGGAGTATGACACATCCCACGATAATCCAAGGGGATTGAGATTGCTCCTATCACACATATTGCATTACATTGTATAACAATCCTTCAAACCTGTAAGTACCAATACATCATGAATATTTTGCGTTATTTTGTCGTATATGTTGTTGTACCAATCTTTTTGTTAAAACTTTCACCTTTGATGCTTTGTAAAATGGTGAAGTTGATGCTGCATCAATGCCCACCTACCTATTGCCATGGACATGGTTGCCACATTATAGTATGTTTCCTTTTGTAAAAGATTGGTATGTTTAATCAACAAAGAAGTATGATATGTTTGGCATGTTTATGAAATTTGTTGCTTTGCTTTGTTATATCTTACTTTTAATGTGAATCATTGCTAGTTCGTGAGATTAGGTAATAATGAGGTGGTGCTTGAATGTCCCATAACATGTTTTTGATAAAAAAAAAAAACCTTAGATGATTACAAACATACGGGTGCTTTGAAGGTTACATTAATCATATTACCTCTATATCCCTCCTATATCACCATAATATCCCTAATACCATATCTTTGTCATAGTCCCGTCATATCCTATTTTATTGGAAGCAAGCCACAAATTGCATTACATTGTATTGCAATCCTTCCAAGCCATAGAGAACAAAATTTGGTACTATTCCAAAACTCCTGATTTTTTCAACAAAATAGTAAATCAATAAAAGAACTTAGCTAACCAAAAATATACAAAAACCTTGGTCAATAACACATTATAATGAACAAATTACCTCTTACAAATATTCATTTATCAGGGGGGATTATGTGTCTGCAAGTGACCTGGTAATGGCCATATACACCGCATCTAGAGCACAACCTCTTCTTTGTGATCTCTCCTTGTGATGATATGTGTTTATTCTTTGGTCGACTAGACATAATTTTGCCAATGAGAGGAAGAAGAACAAAGTTACGAATTTCTTTGGGAGTATCCCATGCACTAATAGGCGATACGTGATAAATGGATTGAGTATAAGCTGCATCCCAAGCTGAACCCATATACTAGGAGATTAAGATGGAGACAAACAACAATTACATGCTTACATGGCAATTGCTCAACGTCAAACTTCCTATAAGAACATGTTTTATTCCTCAAATGTATAAGCCCATTCAAGAACCCATCAATGACATTGTACTCCAAATCATTATGCTTATCAACATTCATCCTAGATGCATCAATCACCCGATTTTCCAATTTTTTCTCACCAAAATCGGGCCACATAATTGAATTATAATTGGAGGCTCTAACTCTCCTTATAGAAAACAACCGTTGAAGCATCGCCAAAATATGTTCAGCTAGGTGAATAAGAGGAAGCGTCCTAGAAAACCTCAAAATCGAGTTCAACGATTTGGCAATATTGGTCGTCATAACATTATATCTCCTACCATCACAATGAGCCATATACCACTTTGAAAAACCAATGTCTTCAAGATATTTGTCCACTCTTGCACAATCTATCTTCCTATAGTCAATTTCAAAATCTGCAAGTCGATAAAATTTAACAGCACGTTTAAAGTGAAATAGTATATGACTTCTTTGCTTTACTCTGCACTTAGTTTTCATGTTACACATAAGGTGATAAAAACACATAACATGGCATGCACTGGGAATTACCTTTTGAACGACCTTGACAATGCTCGGGTTTCTGTCACTAATGACAACCAGGTTTCGACAATGTCCAATTGCATAATTTACTATACTCAAAAACCATGACCATGAAGCTTCATTTTCTAAATCCCCCACACCAAAAGAAACAAGATAAATATTCTGATTCCCATCAAATGTCGCTGCCACAAAAAGGACCCCCTTATACTTGGAATTTATATTAGTCACATCCACAGCTAGGACAGGTCGCATATACGTCTAAACCCATTAATGCAAGAACCAAAAGCAACAAAAAAATATCTAAAATGGTCTCCTGGCGATTTGTGAATTGAAGTCAACATACCTGGATTTTCTTTCTTCAACTCATAACAATAAGCAACAAGATGTCGTATGAGTTATGAGCCGACCCTGTAAGTGTTTGTAATGCTAACTCCTTGCTTCTCCAAGCTGTAGCATAACTAATCTTCATACCAAATCGATGCTTTATATCTTTAATGAAGTCCCCAGGTGTGAATAATGTACAAGCATCCTCATACCTATACGACAAAGCATCCGACAGAACAACCTTCACTCTACAAGGGTGAGGGTTATTGAGAGACCTCATATCACATTCATGTGCACCACTGTAATGCATAATCCTAAAATTATCAGACCCTATTCTCTGTCCCCTCACAATCCAAGGGCAATCTCTATTCTTTCATTTGACCACAACACACAATTGATTTGATTTCACGGTCCTAATTTGAAAGTTCCCCCTAATGGCAGCCAATTGTATGGCTCTCAAAAATGCGGTCTTTGTAGCAAAAACTTGCCTCTTTCTAAAGATTGGTGTCCAATTTATAGTCTGAAGCCCTTTTCAATAATGTTCACTTTTGTGTCGGGGACTATTTTCACCATGAGAAATAACTAGTCGCTTTTGTTTCTTCATGCCTGATTCAGATTCTGGGGTAAATGCCCTATCTACATCAACAAACTCTTCATTAGTAGTCAGAGATGTTTGAAAAAATGTTGAAAGACCTTGTTGATCTGTTTCATTCGATTCTTGCATATGAACCATGCCCAAAGGACCGACTATGCCAATGTCCCCCATACCAACGCCTTGTGAAATATGATTGGGCATCCATCTACCCAACACATCTTCTGCATTGGTGCCGTCAATTCCACGATTGCCTGATTATTTCCCCGTTACGATAGCGCTAGTAAACTTGCCTACATTATCCACTTCAACATTTTTTACACTAACCATTAAAGGAGCAACTCTCAATGCGATCAATTGTGTGTTGTAGGTTATGAAAAACTTCAAGTCATCACCATCTTCAATACTTAAGTGTTTTGTTTCTACACTTGAAATGGGGACAAAATACTTCAACTCAACCTTGAATATGTTTTCATGACCTTGCAAATTTTCGCAACACGAGAAACCATTTCTTCCAATGTGATATTAGGTGAAACTACTATGCCTTTTGATTCTCCACCTTCATATGACATCTTTTTCCTCTGCTCAACCCATATCCCATTGTAGCATAGTAATATTGGAACACTATTATCCATTACTGCACAAAATCGATACACTATTTAGAATTATTCTAAACTTCATGTCACACTTTTAGTAAGTTTTTTTTATATATATATAAATACTACATATTATGAATAATTAAACTAGTATCCATCTTGATGCTCATTAATGGAGAACATATGAAAATAAAGTAATGAAACCAACTTCATTGGATTTTAATTGTTGAACAAACAATGAACATATAAAAAATGAACCATGGAGAAACAATATTTTCCTTCTAAACCCAAACAATATTTACATTTACTATACTAACATTTATAGATTGATAAAACTTCAATGCTTGATGAGGTGATCAATTATGTGGATCAAGTTCAGGCCCACGTCCAAATGATGAACAATTTGATAAATGTGCCACATAAAAATATGATGAACTTGCCTTCAGAAATGCAGAAGTAACATCTTCATCAGAAGTCAAAATGACTATAAATTCCGCCTTCACTGGTACCTTGTCATCAAACAATTATGCAATAAAATAAGTTTGAGTTCAAATTGATCTAAATTCAAAACTAAAAATTGTGAGCATAAAACTTGGTGATCAGACCATGGAGAAACAACAAAATGACAATAAATTCAAAACTAATGTTCGCCTTCATCACATGCATTGATCTATAATTCGTAATATAAGGCCAGTTTGGGTTCAAAATGGCTCTTTATGAAGGTTTCTGGGTAGTGAAACAAAAACATGGAGATTAAGATCCCTGGGCAGCCAACAGTATCATGGCTCATTTTGAATTTCAGACCAAAAAATGAAGTGAAGACCAGCCAAGACATATGTGGAATAATAGCCAAGACCAGCTAAAAAATGAACAAAAAGATTACAGGATTAAACAATATATATGTTTCACAAATGTATTCTGGAAGGTAAGGTGAAATAATAATTCTCAAAGAAGCACCAAAAAAATTCAATCTTTTGAGCAGCAAAATGATAGTTTCATCTCATAAAGAAAATAGACCAAATGTGACACACAAGCTTGTCCAAGAAAATTAACAGAACCAATGCATTGGTTGTGTTGATGCATAAAATGTGTCAATTTAGGAGACGAATGATGTTCAACCACGTGTCCTTGGACAGACTTGCAAAATAGGGAAACTCGTCGGTTGGTCAGAGGTAGGCACCAGTGTGGTACCAGCCCAAGGGTACTATGTCACCCAAGTCAGTAATGGGTCAGTGTTAAGGAGTGAGTGATGAACAATAATTCGTAAAAGTGGATGTGAATAGTTAATGTTAGTTACCTTTATAGGGAAAAGTGAACCATTTTTTATGGGTGTGATGTGTGTAATGAAATTATTTCTCTGATGTGGAACAATGAGAATTAATTGTGAGACCAAAACGTGGAAGGTTGGGGTTTGTCCATGTGTAGGGTTTGGCCAGGCCTTTGCTAGGGTTTGTTTGTCCAAGTGGACTTGGGCTAAAGGTGTTAGGCCTCGAGTTGGTTTGGGCTGATGATAGGACCCATTCCAATCCCCCTAGATTATCGTGGGATGTGCATGCTCCCATCTGACATCGCGTGTCAGACCGGGGATAAACAAGTCCCCTGCTCGGGGTCCATCAGAATATGCCAGGATCGGTTGTGGCATGTGATGTCTCGATCTCTGCTACAGCCTGCATCCACGATCAACCTGAAGGGTATTAAAACCATAAAAGCTGTGAGTGGAAAAAGCAACTGTTTATAAAACCCATTTATATCGAAAAGACATTTATACCATTCACGTAAAAGTATGCATGCATCATAAAAAAGTTATTTCAAATACTTTCTCGGAAGCAAGACGTATTGCTTCCCAAATCGAAACACAGTGAAAATGTTTCTCAATCGAAGCTAGTACCTCAGGAGGTTCTCATCCCAAAACCGAATCATACAAGGCCGCAGCCTAAAACCAAATCAAAGAAAACCAGAACGAAACCTCAACCCAAATCATAGAACACGTGGGAACACATCCCATCCTCAATGTCAATCACGATTCTAATCCTAGCACATGTGCATATAGCTCAGGACCGCTCACAATCCTAGCATGTCGTCGTGAACACATCACTCGCCGTGAACACATCACTCGCTCCGAATGTCTCTAGATCATCGTGAACACATCGCCGATCGATCTCAGAGGATAACATCAACACTCCTAAGTCGAGCCTCCCTCGGTCATTGCATCTCACGGCTGCTCAACAACAGGCAATGCATCTTGACCTCTCCGGATGGAACAAATGTAATGACCCGTCCCGAATTCCGGGATTAGATTAGTGACTAATCAAGGATTAGTGAGGTTAAATGGTGATTAGTTGAGCGAAATCGGACGGACGGTGCAAAATGACCGTTTTGCCTCTAGATTGGGTAAAACATTGACTTTTGGCTCGAAAAGTCAAACGTATAATGATCGATGACCGTGACGTAGATTGGGACGTCACGAGTCCGTAGATAGGTGGCACGTCGAAATCAGAGGTCCGACGGAAAAGTTATCGTCACAGGAGCGAAATCGATTAAACGTACGAACCGAGAGTTTGATTAAAATAATAATAAAATATTACAATCTGAATTTAAAACTAGAATTAATCTGGACCCTTGGATAAGTGACAAGTGTCACTTATCCCACCCTTACTTTTCCATAAATGGTGGATCTTACCCCCATTGGTCAAATAAAATATATTTTATTCTTCTCAATCAACCCTAGTCGTTCATCTTCTTCTTAGGATTGCATCGGCACCATTCATCCATCTCCCTTTTCCTTTTTTTATTCTGATCATTGAACACTCTCCCTCACCCTCATATTTTCCCACCGTGAACACACACACACACACACACACACTACTCACCATCTTGAACAAACACACACCTCGACCACTACCCCATCTACTTAACTCCTCCCCAGCCACAGATCGAACACGCACGTCCTCACAACCCTTCATCTTCATACTCCCTCTCCAAAACCTGAGCACCATTTATTTGTCACCCTCAAAACACACGACACAACACACCACCCCACCACCGTGATGGCATCCCTATTTTCGTGTGAAAGACTAGTGAAAGACTAAGAGTTATGAGGAAGACGCGACAGTGAGGCTGAGCACGGCGGGGACACGGCGGCGGTGACTAAAACCCGAAAACCCGATAAGCCATTTTATGCCCATTTTTGAAACTTCCCTTTTTATCATGTATGGACCGATTTAATGTTTTAGGTTTGTTTTTAGGGTAAAAAAACAAGTGCTATGAACGTGGGTTCGAGGATGGAGACGACCGGAATCGGTGGCGGAACTTAGTTGCAGGGACCGTCGACATTGATGGATCAAGGAGGTACTTTCTCGTGTGTTTCTTGGTCCTTTGAGATTATAAAACAATTAGAAATGATTAGACAAAACTTTAGGAATTAAAAGAGTTGAAAAAACGGTCAAAATGGAAGAAAACCAGGAGCGCTGGTTCGGTTGGACCGAACCGGTCTGAATCGGCTTAACTGAGTAAGATGATGAACAGTACCTCAGCGCGTGGGCTTCACGCGTAGCCATTTGCAGCGGTGCGTGGGGCACTTTTGGGACATGTGTTCAATAACGAATATTTTGATACTGGTTTTGTGTCGATCGGACACCGTTTCGATATGTTTCGGGGTGTCCGAAGGTTTTGAATCGAGTTTAAAAATAGTTAAAAATTTGGAAAAATTATGGGGCTTTAATAGGAGGTTAATGAAGAGGTTAGTAACCCTATAGTATGGTTTGGACAGGTTTGGAAGTCCCGGTGATAGTGATGGAGCCCCGGAAGGCTTATAGCACGCGTATCGAGGCGGTAGCATAGGACGGTCTATGAGTGGACTTCGTCTTCTAAACTATGATGCATGAATAACTATTTTATTTGTTTTTCATACGTTATCTCTATGGTGATGATTGTGGTACTAGTGGGTTGCAAGATGGCACGTATTTTGAGGTAATGCCATATTTATACGTATTTCGAGGTTTACGTGTTTATGCTATGGCGATGTGATTGTGAGTTTAATAATGGTTCTATGGCATGGTTTTGGTTTTGCAAAGATGAACTCGAGTATGAGACCCATTTGAATTATGTGATCCGGCCAGGGGCCCAGTTGGTTTACAAAATCGGGCTGACACCTTTTTGAGTCATGTGATCGGGCTGGGGGCCCAATGGTTTACAAAATTGGGCATGAGGCCCAGTTGAGTTTTATAAATTTAATTTTGGGTCTGGGACCCTTTGTTTCATAAACGTGATTTCGGGTTGGGGACCCTAAATGGATTTGTGATTTTCATGGGGATTTCGGGTAGGGCCCATTGAGATGTTTTGAAATGACTTTGTAAAACTGTTTTTCCATATACCATCTTGATATGAGGATATGTGATGGTCTCCTCCAGGTGTCTGGGACACTGGGGAAGTCACAGTGCATTGCCTACGAGGGGTCATTATACGGAGCTACCAGACCGTATAGTGACTCAGGAGCAGGAATGCTATGATTAGACGTCTGAGACGTCAGACATCTAGGATGTCAGAGATATTGACCCGGAGAGACGCCGAGTAGCACGCGTTGCTTATTACCGTGAGATATGACGTATGGGACATCGAGAGTCTGGGACGCTAGGCATCTGGGGTGCTGGGGATGGTTATGTGGTAAATATGGATTATTGGGATCATGAAATGGTATTTCTGTCTTTATGGATTTGTGGTTATGGATTTGGGCAGTGGTCCACTTGGTTTTGGATTTACGGATTTTGGTATTCTACAGTTTTGGGCTGAGTTCCCACACGTGTTTTTGAGTTACGATTTTTGGGCTACGACCCTAATGGTTTATTGAGTAAATATTTTGATTACTGATTTCATGATGCATGCATACTTTTTAGTCAAGGGCATAATTTATCTTTATGAAAAATGTTTTTATAAATTTATTGATTTTCGTTCACTCACAGTTCTGAATGGTTTTAATGGTCTTCAGGTTGATCACGGATGCAGGCTGTAGCGGAGACCGAGACATCGCACTCCTTCACCGATCCTAGCGCGCTCTGGGAGCCCCGTATGGGCTGAGGTACGTATTATCCCTTATCTGACATTTTGTGTCAGACGGGAGCATGACACATCCCACGTTAATCCCGGGGGGATTTGGATAGGTCGTGTCAACACATCCGCAGTCCGAAGGCTAGCGTCATATCATCCGGGACTCACCCTAATACCATCATCAATAAGGCCTCAAGCACAGAACATTACCAAATGGGTCACAGCCCAAAAACCTAGTGTCCAACGACACTTCATATCCCAATATTCCTCGAATCCTATAAAATCCAAAACTGGGTCTCATGCCCGAAATATCTTTCGTAAAACTCATAACTGGGTCATCGTCCGACTTATCTCACGTTTGACTATACTCTAAGTCAAACCTCAAATCAACTAGGTCATCGTTCAACTAGGACTCGTGCCCGAATCTCGATTTCACGCATCTCCGTGAAATCCTCAAAATTGTAAATTAGTTCCTCAGTTTCACACCTTTCCGTGAAACTTTCGGAATCACATAACACACAAGAACATAGTACACTCGGCCGAAGCCCAAACATCATATAAAGCTGAAATCTCGAACTACATGCAATAACGCATTTTCCTCTGAAAAATGCCAAACAATTAATATTTAAATCACGTACACTCATGGCATCTCAAAATATGTTCATAAATACATATAAAACATTTATGCATGCATCATAATCGTAAAACAAAGTCCACACACATACCGTCCAAGCTACGCCTCGATACGCGCATCATAAGCCTCTATGAGCTAATCCGACCTCTCCGGTCATCTGGACCTGTCCAAAACATACTTAAAAGTTACTACTAACCTATACAAGTCCATATCAAGAAGCTCCAACATTCCTGAAAAAGTCAACGTGTCCCGAACACGTTTCCCTAGGCTTTAAACCTCAATTTGACCAACCTAACGATCTCCGATCGATTTGAAACCAACACAATCGGATTCGTATCGTCGAAACTTTTAAAATGGTCCTGGTCCCACCTCGAAATAAATGCACATGTGCCCCCATGCACGGGTCAAAGTGACTGGTTAATGTTGACCAAAAAGTCAACGCTGACGTCAATGGTCAAAGTCAATGCTGATATCAACAGTGACGTCATCACTAACATCTGACACGTGTTAGTCTGACATGTAAGACCTAACATGTTGATGTCATCTGATGATGTCATCATCATCCTTGTCCACTGTTCGGGTTGATCTATTTCCCTGAATAGGGTCGCGCAGACCCGTTGACAGGACCTGTCCCCGAAGGACATAGATCACCGTGCCCGGTCCTGCTCCCGTCTGACAAGTCAACTGAAGTCCCGAAAATACCCTTCAGCACCTGTCAGACGAGGGATAACTGCACTGATTTCCGATCATGCCTCCGCCTCTCGATCAGCCCCGAACGTCGTGACACGGCCTGGAGGGTCATCAAAACAGCAAAGGTGTGAATGGACAAAAATAACATCATTTAAAATACGTTTGAAATACATCATTTACCCTCCAGTTTCTCAAACCATGCATGCATAGGGAAAAACATATGAAGCACAACCACCGAATTCCCAGTTAAATCACATAACAAGTTAAATTCCGGCTCTCAAGCCAAAACACATGAAAATATAATCACCTGGCCACACAAACCAGAACTCGTACTCAATACCAGTACGTAATCACAATCAATATCAAATCACACTATGCACAAGGTCACAATCAATGCAAACAACCACACAGTCACATCCGCACTACGCGTAGGCAAATCTCGGGAACTGCACTCAAGCACCATCCGAGTCATATCCATCATGTCTGGGGACTGCACACGCAACATCTAGACGTATCACATACCCGGAAACTGCACTCACGCAACATCCGAGTCACGTCTAGGCACTGCACTCGCACCATCCAGTACATGATCCACTATCCAGTATCCACAATCACAAACACAATCCATACCACAACACATATCAATCATATCCATGACCTCAAATCAAGTCATAAACATTCCCGACAGGGTTTCAAGCTCAAATACCAATTATACGTAAATCCATAAAATCACATTAAAAACATTGAAATAATCCAGAAATCATCATAGACTCACCAATGAAGTCAAAACATCCTTTTCAAAACTTTTTTACTCTGGGCCTAGCCCAAAATACCATTTGCACATTTCCTCGAAAAACGTGCCGAAAGACCGATTAAAATATTCAATAAATCACACATAATCATGCCACATCATCAGGACATCATTGCAAGTTAATTTATGCAATCAATCATGGAAAACATTTAACTATGCATGCATAATGGTTTATAAAACAAACGTCCACTCATACACCGTCCAAACCGCTCGCTTCCCGAGCTGCACGCGTTTCCGTAATTTTCGACACTTACCAGGAATCTCGAATCCTGTCCAAAATCATTATGCAGGGTTAGTAACAACTCAATTTACATCATATCAATTCATAATTTTTTGGGATTTAAATATTATTTAAAATATAATACAAACCGTCGGATCCTCGAAACATTATCGAGACGGTGTCCGATCGACTCGAAACCAATTTTAAAATGTCTGTATCATCGAAAGCATCAAAAAGTATGTTGGACTCAATGTCAGATTCCCGGCCACGCGCCCTCACGCTCCACCGCAAGCGGCTGCGCGTGAAAGCCACGCGCCATGAACAGTAACCATCACTGTTTGTCTTCTCGACCCGGTTGCCTGGTAAACGGGTCCTTCAACCCGCGATGCAACCCGTTCCAACCTCCATCAACTCGAACTCAATTTCTCCAGTTCTTTCACTCATTGCCATCCATTTGATGTGTATTAATGATCTGTAACTTCAATTTGAGAAAACAATTCCCAAAAGCCATCGACTCAACATAGATACCCGACGGGTCCCTAATCGGGTTCTACCCCATTTCACGTTATTTCATTAAATTGATTGCACATGGAGCATTCTATATTCATTCTAAGCATAAATTCAAAACCAATTTCAAGAACCCTTACCTCCAATTATCTGAACTCAACCTCCAAAATGCGACAATATCGTAGGGGCTGTTCTTCGTCAATTCACCTCCAATTTCTTGCCCAATCGATTTGGTTCGATTCGTTTAGCTCCCAGGAGATGAAATATCACGTAAATTTCAATCGAAACCGTCTAAGAAATCAAATTCGACATATATGTTCTTAAATTGTTTTTCGGGTTTTTCTCAGTTCTAAGTCCAGTGTTCCTCTCGATTTTTTTCACTCAGTATGCTCACCCAAATTCACCCTTTTGTTCTCTGTTCAGTCTCTCAAAATCAGGGAGGGAATGGATGGATCAAAGTGAAGGAGATTTGTGTGTTCTCTGTTTTTGTTTTTTCGAATACGAACTATGAATTTAAAAGTTGGATTTTAAATCAGTTAATTGTACAAACAGAAATCAAGTGCCACTAATCACTTCAATTCAAGTGACATGCGTCATACTCTAAGCTAAAGTGGGCTGAATCAGCCAATTAAACTATATTCTATCATTTAATTGCACCGTTAAAGACTTCAACTGCCCAAATTATTGTTTTACCCTTCATGTCGCAATTTACCATTTTGCCCCTGCACTTCCCACATCCATAACTTTTTCATCTGAGCTCCGTTTGACGCATGCCGCCTGTCTACGGATTCAGCGTCCCGAGACCTTTCCAATGGTACTTCCGAAAAGTCCAAACAAGGTCCCGATCAAAAAGTCAACTTTTGGCCCTTATAACTAGGGGCAAAATCGTCATTTTCCTCAAATTTTCCAAATTTTTGTTTTTCGCATTTCCGGGTCGTCACCCGTGACCTTGACTCGGTTCCAAAACCTCCATTTTTGGTCTGTTTTTGATGCCGTTAAATCCTAAACGATCGTTTGGATCTTAGGAAGGGATCCCTGACCTCAAAATCATGAAATACGGGCTAGAAATTATTTGGGTAAGTTCGAAGTCCACGACCAAGCTTCAACCTTCCTACCTGAGCTACCCAGTCGTCCGTTCTCTTTCGTTTCAATCCCTAGACCCTCGTAAGGACTCAATAGAAACCACCCAATCATTAGAAAACATCCTCAACGCCCAAACCAAAAATTTGAATTTCAAAATCTAAAATGGGTCTTCAGTTTTACCTTCTTCCGTCGTGGTCTCTGCCGTCCCTCAGCCGTCCGTCCATCTCAACCTCTCACTCTTAGTCACTCAGTCATCACAGTGGGGATGGGATGGGGTGGTGGTACGGTTTGGTGTTTGTGGGTTTCGGGCATGGAAGCACAAAGAAGATGAAGAGAGATAGTGGTATGCATGTATGTATGTTAGGGATCAATGGATGAGTGACACTTGTCACTCATCCATTAGGCCTTCACAAAATATATGGGGCCCAAATGAGACAAATGTCCACCCGTCTCATAATTCGTGCAATAGTACCTCGAACCTTCCGTGACCCGTAACTTTCCCGTCGAATGTCTGATTTCGACGTGCCGCCTGTCTACGGACTCGTATCGACTCGATCCACGTAATGATCCTCGGTCCTCGTACATTGGACCTCCCAGGTCAAAAGTCAACTTTTTACCCTCGTTTAGGGGAAAATCATAATTTCACCATGAACGTCTGATGATCCTCGAATAATCTCCGATTAGCCTCACTAATCCTCGGTTTAATCTGAATTAATCCCAAAAATTTAGGACGGATCGTTACAGTCGATATGGCTTCAACAGAAGCCCCCAAAGTTCTTGACTGAGGTAGAATTTCTTGGTTGGGGACTTGTAAGAAATACCCCAGACCTGACGGTGAGTGAGGATGGGTAGGAGATGTTAGAGGTTGATGACCCAGTCAGGGTCGTTTGGGTTTTTGGTGCCTATTGGGTGTCCAACGATTCGCGTGGGGATGTGTGCAACCAATGCAGGAGGGCCAGGCAGCGTGGTAATAAATATATCATGTACTGAGGAGACCATTCACCTGCCGACCTGTCCCTATAAATAGAGGAAAAAGTGAAAAGTAAAATTTACGTTTCACTTTTTACACCGTTATTTTGGCGAAATTTTGGCTCACTATAGTAGGCGATTTTCGACGAGTTTATTGCAGTGAAGCTTACGGTGGGATGATTTCTAGTGAGACGACTGCTATGTGATAACAAGGTATGATCTCTTTTTCCCTTCTTTTTCGATTGAATTTTGTTTTTTTTAATGAATTGAGGATGAACTTGGGGTCGGACCTCGATTCGATTTGAAGAGCATAACGGTCGGTGACCCAGGGTTATTTTTCTTTCTATGTCCATATATTGTTCCGATGTCTAACCGGGATAACGAATCAAACAACGTGCAAGATTATGTCGAAGAGGACCGACAGAGTTCGTAGGTGGAAAGGAGCTCGTCAGTAGAGGTAACACCGACCGCACTAGCTAAAAAGAAACCTTGTCAGGGAACCAGACTAGGGTGTCGACGTCTGGTTGGTTTGAGGGCGTGGATGAAGCCGCTCAATCGATCAAGAAAAAGTCTAGCAGTGTTAGAGCCTCTTGGGCGACCGATGGTCGGAAAGCTGGGTTGGTTACCTTGATCGGTGCTCCGACTGAAGATGAGTTGGAGGAAAAGGATATACCGACCGCGGTGCCCGTCGAGACAGTCCAGCTCACGATAGACAATCTGGAGAGCAAAAAGATAGAAGCAACCGTTAAGAAATTTTGATCGGCATGGATGACGTCGTCGAATGTATAGCTGAGGGTGGTCGATCCCACCGAATTTCCCAGTAAGTCACCAGAGAGGTTCACGCTCTTCTACACCAAGTTGTTCATGCACGGGGTCAGATTCCCTTTGCACCCCTAACTGAGGGAAATGGTTTGGAGTCTGGGGGTCGCGCATGGTCAGTTGAATCCGAACGTTTGGATGATCTTGATTAGCCTATATGCCGCTTTCCACAGAGCCAAGCAGAGTCCACCGACCTACGCCCAAGTGGTGTATCTGTACGAGTTTGCCTAGCAACAACAAAGTAAGAGTTGGGTACATGCTGGGCGTAGGGACAAGATGTCCCGAGGGGAGTACATCTATGGTCTGCTGTCCTCCTAGAAAACGTATAAACATAAGTTCATATTTGTTGGTGGGAACTGGGGATGAGAGGGCATTCCCTCAGTCTTCCAAGATCTGAGCCTCGAGGGTTGGTCCCTGTGTCTGCTTATCCTTATTATGACTATTTTTATGATACTAGTCGGTATGATGTGGCCTAACATGGCTGTGCTTTTGTAGGTACTATCTTAGAGGTGACCGCATAGTAGGAGAAGATCATCTGTGAGCGGGTCAGGAAGAAGTATAGTCCGACTTGGCACCATCGGGACATCATCCGGGTGCCGCAAGTGTTGCACGAGGTCGGTCTGATCCTCAATCTGGGTAAGTGATACTTGTTTTTGTGTGTAAACGATTCTCAATATAGGTTGGTATGCTGACATTTACCATGTTTTTCAAGTTTCTCCTAAAGACACTAAGGGACGCATAGCCCGAACGGCGCAAGAGGCCCGCAAAGTAGAGAAACAAACGATGACAGAGTCGACCGATTAGGGGAAATGGGCTAGATCGGCCGGAACTCCCACCAAAGAGCGAGTCGAGGAGAAGAGGAAAAAAGCACCGAGTGCCAGCTCAGGCTCCTAGGAGACTCCCATCCTTGAGAGGTTGAGCCGACTGATGGTCCATAACAAGAAAACCAAGTCGAAGAAGGCGCCCAAGGTAACAAAGACTGTGCCGTTCGGGGTTTCGTCCCAACCGACTGCTGGTGAGCCCAAGGTAACAACTGTTCCGTCCTCCAAGCTGGTCGTTGTGATGTCCATGTCTGTTGGTGAGAATGTGGCCCCAGTGGTCGGATTGGGCGTGGATAGTGTTAAGGGCCACGAGCCAACGGGTTAGTCTGAGGGGTCGATCAGGATTGAGGTTACATCAGATGATGCTGAGCGAGAGAGGCAAGTTTGGAGGGCCTTTGAAAAGTTTGTGGTCGAAGCGACGACAGGTGCTAGTGTTCCAGACCTTACTGGGGTGTTCCCAGAGCCCTCGCCTATGATTCGGGGCATGGCTTACCCTTCTTCACCGTTCCCTACCCAAGTATTCCCCCGGTCATCCGCTCACTAGCATAAGGTTTCTTCATGAATCTTTTAGCAATAGCGGTCGGTTCCGCGATTGGTGCCTCCTGAAATGCCTCCCTCTCATCCTACAATGCCTTCCTATCATCATCCTCTCCCATCATCTAGTCACCTAGTCGGTCGGCGCGAAGAAGAGATGGCTGACAATAGGGGACTTGGTCTGGAGAGTTTTTCTAGTCTGAGGTGAGCTTCAGTGGCCGTAATTGGTCAGGCTCACATCGAGTTGGTGCGCCAGAAGGTGGAGATCGAGCGCCTGCAAGCGGATGTAGAGTACTCGGAAAGGAAGGCTGAGCGTCAGTGTTAGGACCCATCCTAAACCCCCAGGATTATCGTGGGACATTTCTTCTCCCATCTGACACCGCGTGTTAGACCAGGGATAACCTCGACCTCCGCTCGGGGTTAACCAAAGTACGCCAGGATCGGTGGTGGCATGTGATGTCTCGATCTCTACTACAGCTCGCATCCACAATCAACTTGAAGGGTATTAAAATCATAAAAGCTGTGAGTGGACAAAACAAACAGTTTATAAAATCATTTCAAACGAAAATCACATTTATACCCTTCACGTAAAAGCAAGCATGAATCATAAAACCACTTTATTTCAAATCCTTTTCTCGGAAGCAAGACGTATTGCTTCCCAAATCAAAACACAGTTAAAACTGCTTCTCAATCGAAGCCATCATCTCAGTAGGGTCTCAGACCAAAACTCAATCAAAGAAAACCAGTACGGGTCTCAGCCCAAATCATAAAACCTGTGGGATCTCTGCCCAAACATAGAACACGTGGGAACACATCCCATTCTCATTTCAGTGTCTCCGTGAACACATCACTCATCGCGACCATCTCTAGATCATAGGGAACACATTACCGATCGATCTCGTCGCCGCGCACATAGCACTCGTTGAGACCATCTCTAGATCATCAGGAACACATCGTCGATCGATCTCGTCGTCGCGCACATAGCACTCGTCGTGACCATCTCTAGATCATCGGGAACACATCAACGATCGATCTCGGCGTCGCACACATAGCACTCGTCGTGACTACGACTCTGACCTGAAAGTCATCAATAGGGCCATATGCTCGAAATACCACCAAATGGGTCACAGCTCGAAAAGCAGTGCCCAACGACACTTCATATCCCAGGATTCCTCAAATCCTATCAAATCCACAACTGGGTCTCATGCCCGAAATACCTTTCGTAAAGCTCATAACTAGATCTCTGCCCGACTTATCTCGCGTTTGACTGTACTCTAAGTCAAACCTTAAATTAACTAGGCCATATGCCCGAAAGATATTTCCAGAGCTGGAAACTAGTTTTCATTTCCAAAACACTTTCAAATCGTAGTTCAACTGGAACTCATACCTGAATCTCGATTTTACGCATCTCCGTGAAATCCTCCAAAATTGTAAATCAGTTCCTCGATTTCACGCCTCTCCGTGAAACCTTCGGAATCACATATAACTCATGCACGTAGTATACTTGGCCAAAGCCCAAATAACATAAAAACATAAATCTCGAACTACATGCACTCACACATTTTCCTCCAAAAATTCCCAACAAATCATATTTAAATCATATGCACTCATGGCATCTCAAACACATGTTCATAAGTACATATAAAGTATTTATGCATGCATCAAATTCATAAAACAAGGTCCAGTCACAGACTGTCCAAACTGCGCCTCGATACGTGTCATACGCCTCTCCGGGATAATCACCATCTCTGGGGTTCCCAAACCTATCCAAATCATACTAGAGGGTTACTAACTACTTTAATAACCTCTCATAAAAGCCCCCTAATTTTTTGGGTTTTTAAACATATTTTAAACTTGATCCTAAACCTTCGGACATCCCGAACTATATCGAAACGATGTCCGATTGACTCGAAACCAGTCCCAAAATGTTCGTTACATCGAAAGGATGATTTCACATGTTCACAACATCCCCAGATTCTGCCACACGTGCCTACATGTGCTGCCCAACGACGCTGCGCGTGGGCTTCACGCACCTGGGAACAGTCATCTTCAACCTCTGTCGAACCAACCTGAACCTAGTTCACTAGTCAGCTGGTCTAACCGAACTGGCGTGATTGGTTCACCTCCATATCTCCCTCATTTTTCATCTTTTCATCCATTCCAATTCCTATAACTTCCATTCATCATTTGCAACCTATCTATTACATTAGAACGAGAAAAACCACCTAGAACCTACCGGTTCAAATCTTCCCCTCACGGTCCAAACTTCCAGCTATTCCCTTGGGATGTTTGACCATTATCCACCGTCCAAGCCATTCCCTAGACGTTCATACTAACCCCTTAAACACAACCTAATCAACAGATAATCTCCCAAATATCCAAATCCAAAAATTCAAAATTTGAATATAAACTGGGTTTCGGGTTACCTTTACCGTGAACTCCACCGCCGCCTATTGCGGTACTGCAACCTGCCACTATCTCTCTTAGTCCAACACTCACCCTCAGCTCCTCTCTTGACCTCACACAGATTCAAGCCGAGGAGAGGAGTTTGGTTTTGGGGTTCATCGGGCTAGGATGATCGAATAGGAAGAAGGGAAAATAGATGCATGTATCTGTTTAAGGGAAGCAATGGATGGGTGACACTTGTCACTCAACCATTGGGCCAGTTTCAAAATATATGGGCCCACTGAATGACAAAAGCCATCCCATCTCGTAATTCGTGCAATAGTACCTCAGACCTTCCGTGAGCCATAACTTTCCCTTCAAACATCCGATTTCGACGTGCCGCTTGTCTACGGACTTGTATCGACTCTATCTACATAACGGTCCTCGGGCCTCGAGCATCGAACCTCTCGGGTCAAAGTCAACTTTTACCCTCGTTCAAGGGTAAAATCGTAATTTAGCCCTGAACGTCCGATAATCTTCGACTAATCCCCGATTAGCCTCACTAATCCATAATTAGTCTTAATTAATCCCTAAAATCAGGGATGGGTCATTACAGTCAGGCTACGGAGGCCGAGCGTGACACGACCCATCCCAATCCCCCCGGTATTAACGTGGGATGCGTCACGCTCCCTTTTGACACGAAGTGTCGGACAAGGGATAATACGTACCTTAGCCCATACGGGGCTCCTAGAGCGCCCCAGGATCTGTGGAAGAATGCGATGTCTCGGTCTCAGCTATAACCCGCATCCGTGATCAACCTGAAAGGTAATAAAACTATTCAAAACTGTGAGTGGACGAAAATCAATAAGTTCATAAAAAAATACATTTCATAAAGATATTTATGCCCTTCACTAAAAAGTATGCATGCATCGAAAACAAGTAATCAAAACATTTACTCAAATAAGCCATTAGGGCCTTAGCCCAAAAACCGTAAATCCAAAACCAAGTGGGCCACTGCCCAAATCCACAAACACAAATCCAACCGAAAAACCATTTCATAGATCCAGTAGTCCATATTTACCACATAACCATCTCCAGCATCCCAGATGCCTAGCGTCCCAGACGTCATATCTCATGGTAATAAGCAACGCGTGCTACTCGGGGTCTCTCCGGGTCAATATCTCTGACATCCCAGATGTCTGACGTCCTAGACGTCTAATCATAGCATTCCTGCTCCTAAGTCACTATACAGTCTGGTAGCTCTGTATAATCCCAGACACCTGGAGGAGACCATCACATATCCTCGTATCAAGATGGTATATGGAAAACAGTTTTACAAAGTTATTTCAAAACATCTCGAAGGGCCCTGCCCGAATTCTCCATAAAACATCACAAATCCATTTAGGGTCCCGACCCGAAATCACGTTTATGAAACATAGGATCCCAGACTCGAAATCACATTTATAAAACTCAACTGGGCCTCATGCCCGATTTTGTAAACCACTGGGCCCCGTCCTGATCACATGACTCAAAAGGGTCTCATCCCGATTTCGTAAACCAATTGGGCCCCTGGCCCGATCACATAATTCAAATGGGTCTCATGCCCGAATTCATCTTTCCAAAACCAAAACCATGCCATGGAACCATAATTAGACTCACAATAACATAGCCATAGCATAAACTCGTAAACCTCGAAAAGCGTGTAAATACGGGATTACCTCGAAATACGTGTCATCATGTAACCCACCAGTGCCACAATCATCATCATAGAAATCACGTACATAAAACATATAAAATAGTTATGCATGCATCACAGTTTAGAAAACGAAGTCCTCTCATAGACCGTCATACGTTGCCGCCTCGATACGAGTACCAAAAGCCCTCCCGGGCCCCATCACTAACACCGGGACTTCCAAACCTATCCGAATCACACTAGAGGGTTACTAACCTCTTCATTAACCTCCTACTAATGCTCCGTAATTTTTTTGAATTTTTAACTATTTTTAAACTCGATCCTAAACCTTCGGACACCCCGAAACATATTGAAACAATGTTCGATCGACACGAAACCAGTCCCAAAATGTTCTTTACAACGAATAGATTATTTCACACGTTGAAAGTTTCCCCAAAATACCCCTCACGCGTCCCCACGCTCGGATTGAACTCCCTGCGCATGGAACCCACGCGTCAGACACTATTCAACATCCCTAACCTCAGTCCAGACCGGTTTGGTCCAACCGAACCGACGGTTCCGGTTCAATGTCATATTTCGTTCAATCTTCGTCCAATTTCAATCATTTCAAGTCCTAAAGCTTCGTCTTGTTATTTCCTATCGATCTACACGGTTTAAACAAGAATTTTAGGTCGAGATCGTACCTTTCAGACCGATCATTTGAACCGTTCAAAAACCTCCGCCGTGTTCTCTATTTTCTGGCCATCTCCCGCCTTAGTTTTGGTTCCAACAGTTTCCTTCCAACCTCCAAGACATTACCCAATCCATCAATTGATTGAAAACTAAGAACTCATGAATTACCATTTTTGAACCCAAACTTACCTTTCACTGGTTTGACAACCACCGTCCACGGACGAGCCCCATTCCACGCTAGAACCGCTCCTAGCATCCTCCAGAACATCATGAAAGCAACTAAAACGATCATTTATCTCCCTAAACCAAACTCATGATTTTTGGGCCGAAACAGGGCTCTCGGGTTTTGGTTCCCATCCACCGTCGCCGTACACGACGGTTGACAATGATGCCACCAACATCTGTCCTGCCTTCACACTCCAACTTCCATTCACTAGGTATAGTCATTAGGTATGGTTTATGGGAGTTTATGGGTGATGATGTTCACGACCATGGGTTCTGCATGGTTTTGGTGTTTGATCACACAAAAGATGAAGAGGATAAAGATGATGGAGGATGAGGATGAAGTCATTGAGGGAGAGATGGAAGGTTGAGATTAAAAGAGGAAAATACTATAATAATTGACCAATGGGACAAGATCCACCATTTAGGGAAAAGTAAGGGTGGGATGAGTGACACTTGTCACTCATCCAAGGGTCGAGATTAATTCTTGGTTTAAAACAAATTATATTATTTTATTATTATTTTAATCAAGCCCTTAGTTCGTACGTTTAATCTATTTCTCTCCCGTGACCATAACTTTTCCGTAGGACCTCCGATTTTGACGTGCCGCCTGTCTACTGCCTCGTATCGACCCCATCTACGTAACGATCCTCGGTCCTCGACCATCGGACCTCCCGGGTCAAAATTCAACATTTTTCCCACAACTAGGAGCAAAACGGTCTTTTCGCTCCATCCATCCGATTCCACTCAACTAATCCCCGATTAGTCATCCTAAATCCATAATTAATTAATATATAATCTCGATATTCGAGACGAGTCGTTACAGAGCGTCAGAGGGCCGACGTCAGGTGATGCAAAGAGGAAGCTAAGCAGCTGAAGGGCGAGGCAACGAATCGAGATGTGGAGCTGTAGGTCTACCAAGCAAAAATGGCATCTGCTCGGTCTGAGGTGGTGAACGAATTCCTTGTGTTAGAAGAGCTTGAGCAGATGCAGGATGATTATGTTGTAGCAGCCGAGAAGGAGATTTATAAGAACATCTTCCTTGCTTATCCTTACTTCGACCTCGATAATACTTCTTAGCTTGGTTTCCAAATGACTCTGGAGCATGTGTCAAGGGTCATTTAGTCAGATGATGATGAAGATGAAGAGATAGAGCTCACCGAAGACCCTCGAGGATCAACTGGGTCGTCCTCATAGGAGGACTCGGTGACAACCATGGTTTCTGCGACTGGGTAATGGTCTTTCCTGAAAAAGTGGTAGAATTGCAAGTTCGAGCTGCCGTCTGGTCCTCTCAGACCTGCCTGATACCCATGAGGGTGGGGAACTTCATGAACATCAGGTGGGTGGAGACGACCGCTCAGAGTTGGTTAATCAAACCGCATCCCAAGATAATGTTGTAGGCATTCAGGTAGTCATCCACTAGGAAAGGAGCCTGGACGGTGGCAAGCTTCAAATTTCCCCCGATCTTGATGGGGAGGTTAACCGTGCAGACCGGGACAATCGAGTAACCCGTGAAGCTGAAGAGTGGGGTCGGTGATCGGTCTAAGTCGGTCTCCCTGATGTTGAGCTGTTTGTAGGCGCCCATAAAGATGTTGTTAACTGAGCTGCCGGTATCGATCATGATCCGAACGACATCAAAATTGTGAATAATGTCCCAGATAACGATTGGGTCGTCATGTGGGTAGATCACTCCATGTTCCTCCTCCTTCGAGAAAGATATGGTTTCCCAGCTAGTACTTGCTATTTTTCGAGCTCTTCCCTCCTTGAAGACATGCTAGTTGTGTTTTATGGTGCGGAGGAAGTTCTTCCTGGCTCGGTTGGATGCCAAGGGTGAAGAGATGGCGGTGCCCCCAGTGATGGTGTTGATCTAGGGGTGGCGAGGTTGTTGTGGTGCATTCTGCAAGAATTGGTTGATCTTACCGTCCCAGACCAATGCTTCCACTAGGTCTTTGAAAGCTACACATTGGCCAATGTTGTGATTGTTATACTTATGGTATTGGAAATAGACGTCATTGTTCTTGGCTAGTCGACCTGTGGCAGGGCCCCAGCTTGGTGTAGGGATCATGTCATCCACGTTTATTGACATGTTCTCGTAGGAAGTGTTCATGATTGTGTAGGTCTCATACTTGGACCGAGGCGGGGGGCGCTCGGTGTAATTGTCGCTTTGATTGTGATCTTGATAGCCCTGTCTTTGATGGTGGTTATGGTGGCCGTAGTTCTTGCCCTTCTTTCCCAGGCTGTAGGAAATGGAAAAGTCCTTTCTTTTCCCGCTCGGGGAGTTCTGGTGCTGGTTCTAGCTCGGGGTCGACTACTGATGGGTTGGTTGGGGACTAAAGTGGCTCGGTCAGTATGTGTTGACCGAGTCCCCCATGTTGGGCCGTTAAGTGTTGGTTAGTGTAGCTTCGCCACCCATTTCATTAACTCATTGTAAATGGACCAACTTTGGGTGTGTGCGGCGTACCTGAATTAGGACTCGCGTAGATAGCCCTTGAAAGTGATGAAGGCGGCCTTGTCGTCAGTTTCGGCGCAGCGAGAATAATCCAAACTAAAACGGGTGGCATACTTCTGCATCGTCTAGGTCTCTGTTTGTTTTAGGCAGAAAATGTCCTTGCCTAAGAACAGTCAGTATGTCTAGATCATGAACTGATTCAAAAAAAAATTAGTAAGTTGTTCGAAAGAATTTATGGAACTAGGTTCCAGTGGGTAGAACCAGTTGATTGCATCCTCAATGAAGGTAGAGATAAAGACGAGGCACCAACCCTCGTCGGTCAGGCTTGTGAAGACAACAGCCGACCAGTAGTTATTGAGGTGGGTGATTGGGTCTGTCTTTCTCGTGTATAGGGGGATCTTGAGTGGCTTGATCTCGTGGTCATGCTGGAAGCAATTGATCTGATCAGTAAAAGAACCTAAGCTAGGTCTACCCCATGTAGGTGTCTGGGGTGACTATTTCTCAGACTCGAGAAATTTTACTCAGTCGAGCAACTGTTAGATGAGTGGGTCGATATTGGCAGCCTTACTCGGGCACTAGTGGTCGATGCGTTGAGCAGGTCGGTAGGTATCCCATTGGGATGAATTCCCTCTATTTTCCTTGGACCGACTATTTTGTGGGGGTCGGTCTGACCGACTTGTGCTGAGGATTTCATGGGATGAGTCGGCACCCTTTGTGACTGAGATAGGAGCGTGATTGCTGTCGCACAATGTGTTCGACTGGTCTACTCCACCGTCGGTAGACCCTTTTCCCATGGGAATTCGAGTCGAATCGGGCTGAGCTGTATGCGCTCCGATCTGGAGGTCTTCCTCAAGGCCTCGTGAGCACCGCGGAAGATTCTGGTTCTCTGAGCGCCTTTTCCAAGTATGACCAGGAGTTTGGAGGCCTTGTCGGTCAGTGCGACCATGGTGTCGGCTTTTTCCTTCCTGTTCGTTCAGTGGACTCGCTTAGCACGCTCGACACAGTCGACCACGACCCTCTCGACATAGTCGAATTGGGCTGAGCAGTCAGCTCGACATGTGCGGCCTGCTGCTAGACCACCACGTCGGTGTACTGTCGGCTCAATTCGGTGTAGCACACCTCGGTCTGAGTATCGTTGGCCTTGATTTCAGCCATGTCATGTTGTAGCCTTTCCAGTGCTCGGATCATGTCGAGGGAAATGTCCCTCGGTCCCCAACCCAGTGCTGGTGTGACTTCGTCGTCCACGTACTGATGACAAGGGACTGTGCTTAGTAGAGTGGTGGGCAAACTTAGTCAGAATTTCCACAGACACCACCAAACTTTTGATGCACAAAATGTGCCAACCTAGGGGACAAATGCTGCTCAGCCACGTGTCCTTGTACAAAACTGCAAAATAGGGAAACTAGTCGGTCTGGCAGAGGTATGCACCAGTGTGGTACCAGCCTAAGGGTACTCTGACGCCCAAGTCAGTGGTGGGTCTGTGTGAAAAAGTGAGTGGTGAATAGTAATTTGTAAAAGTAGATGTGAATAATTAATGTTAGTTACCTTTATAGGGAAAAGTGAACCCCTTTTGTATGAGTGTGAAGTGTATAATGAATTTATTTCTCCGATATGGGACAATGAGCATTCACTATGAGACCGACACGTGGAAGGCTGGGGTTTATCCAAGTGTAGGGTTTGACCAGGCCTTTTCTAGGGTTTGTATGTCCGAGTAGGCTTAGGCTAGAGGTGTTAGGCTTCAGGTCGGTCTGGGTCGATATGGTATCAACAGGTTGTAATAGCATACTGTTGCAAATTATCGGAATTCGTAGTGGCTTGCTGGAGTACACAGATTGTGACCAGTCCTAGTAATTCATAGAAATTTATATCCATATGATGAACAATGAACATCCAAAATCAAGCATAAAGAAAAAACATAAATATCAGACCAACCAAGACATATGTGGATCAAAACGAATTCCAACATTAGTCACATTTAGTGATCTTCAATTCAAAATTCATATCAATATGAAGAACAATGAACGCCCATAATCAAGAAGATATAACAAACATAAATATCTCCAAATTGTTTTATCACATAATTTTTGTAACAAATCCTAAAATTCTAACAATTTCTAACAACTAAGAGCAAATGATTACCTAAAGAAGTAGAGAACTAACTCCAAGGCTCAAACATCCACATTCGAGCTTTGCTTCTGCAGGCTGTCTGGATTTTTTTAGTTCGCTTCAAACAAAACGATTCTGAAGCTTTTTTGGGTTTTCTGGGTTCGAGAGCAGAGCGTGATGGGAGTGGTTGGTGGGTTTTGATGATTTGGTTGCGAAAGGGCAAGAAGAACGATGACCTGCAAGTTTTTGGGTTCAAATCGCGAAGGAGGGAGAGAAGACCTGCAAGTTTTTTGGGAACAGATTCTGAAGGTTTTTTTTAGGTTTTTTGGGTTCGAGAGCAAATCGTGATGGGAGGGGGTTGGTGAGTTTTGTTGTTTTGGTCGCGAATGGGGAAGAATAATGAAGGTTTGTAGGTTTTTGGGTTCAACTCGCGAAGGAGGGAGAGGTTTTCGCCAGTAAGTATGGATGTCACCGTTTGGATCGCGAGGAAGAAGACGGTCCTACTGGTTTTTTGTTGTCCAACTGAAATGATAGGGCTATGAGGGAACTGCAATTTTTTTTTGAATATATAATTAGGCAATTTGGGTAAATATATTAAACTTAAGTTTAATTTGGATAATTTTTTTTAAGATAGAATCATTTTAGAATTCCAATTCATGCTCTCTAAATGAACAATATGAACCAATTTTTGAAAAAAATTACAAATTTTTGGAATGTGATTTAGTAGTTGATGTGGCAGCGGAGCATAAGGGTAAAGGGCCTATAGGATTCAATATAATATAATTTCATGAAAATGTGTCACACAGAACAACCTTAATTTCATTGTTTGGACTTGGGCTCTCTCTACGTCCTTATATATCAGACCGCTTTTAAACCAGACTTATTATTGAGCCGGTTCAAACCAGTTTCGGCCTGCCATATATTGAACCATTTGTCGCTAGCCCAACAACTGGGCCTTTTGTTTGAAGAATAAACAGATAATACTTTCATGTGGGACCCGAACCCAATCAAAGATAAAGCCTTTCGTACTCATCCTGTCATCCATTACGGGTACAAAAAAGTAGCACCCACAACTGCCAGTCGGGGAAAAGATGAAGATTAACATCAACCGATATTGCACCCCCACGTGTCAACCCGTGACTGCCTGATCTGCCGTTCCAAGTTGATGAGATACGAAACTGCATGATCAATGGACGCGGTGAAGTGTCATGGGCTGTAGCTCCAAGACAAACAACTACACAAATATCTTATTCAGCTTCTCCAAATCCTAAACCGACATGAACACATGCCGACTCACAAGACTGCCACGTCTTTACTGTACTCAACGTGGCAGAAGCACGACGTCACTATTCAGCGACGTGTAAAGAATTGAACGTCGCCACATCCACGTATGCATGGCAGTACGTGCCTTGCTCGCTGCCTATATAAACCCTAGCTAGTGCCATCAACCAGAGCAAACCATATTCAGCTACTTATCAACGACTCCAATATCATTTAAAAACCTTCTAGTTGTTTGTTGCGAATCTTTTGTGATCTTAATTTGAAGATGGCGCAACACCAGGGTCAATATGGTGCAACTCCCCAAGCCACTGACAAGTACGGAAACCCGATTTCTGAAACTCGAACCGACCAGTATGGAAACCCGGTTCATCATGGTATGACCGGAGACACTACCGGCCACGGTACTAACACCACTGGAGAACACCGCAAGGAGGGGGTGATGGACAAGATCAAGGCCAAGATTCCAGGTAGTGGCGGAGGGCACGTTTCCGAAACTCGAACCGACCAGTATGGAAACCCGGTTCATCATGGTATGACCGGAGACACTACCGGCCCCGGTACTAACACCACTGGAGAACACCGCAAGGAGGGGGTGATGGACAAGATCAAGGAAAAGATTCCAGGTAGTGGCGGAGGGCACGTTTCCGAAACTCGAACCGACCAGCATGGAAACCCGGTTCATCATGGTACGACCGGAGTCACTACCGGCTACGGTACTGCGACCACTGGAGAACACCGCAAGGAGGGGGTGATGGACAAGATTCCAGGTAGTGGCGGAGGGCATCATAGGGATGCTGACCCCTATTACCCATCTCAGACGACTGCAGCTCATGGTGGGACAGGCTACACCGGATCGGAACACCACGGTGAGAAGGGAGTGACGGGCAAGATCAAGGAGAAGCTTCCGGGTACCGGCGGGGGGCATCATACGGATGAGGACCCCTACTCTGCTCATTCTCATGCATCCTCCAAGACCACTACCACTGCACCGTATGCTGGCACTACCTACACCGGAGATCAGCATCACGAGAAGAAGGGCATGATGGAAAAAATCAAAGAAAAGCTCCCAGGCGGAAACCACTAGATTAATCATGTTATGAATTATTTATATATATTTGTGAATTACGCTATATATATATGCGACGTGTCGTGGAGTATCAATAAGCAGTGCTTGGTGTGACCTCGGTTCTTGTTTGCGGGAGAACCGAGCAGCGCCAATGATGTCGTTTCTAGTTTTCTAGTATGTACTTTGGATGTCGTTTGAAATATATGGTGTTCAAGTTGATGTCTATTGCTCTTTCGGCTCCCACTAGCCCCAAGAAAAATAATAACGCAGTAGAACTGGCCGCAACTGATAGTGAGATTGCGGCCGACATAACTGATTTATTTGCGACGAAATTGGTTGGTTTTAGTGGCTACGGCGAGATTTAGTGGGTTTTTTCCCTATATATTGTGGGTACATTTTTTTATTAAACTAAATTTAATTCAGACATTGATAGTAAATGGCTGGCTAGGTTTTCGGAAGTTTTATCAACTTAAGTGATTAGTCCAATAATTTAACTTGACTTCTGGCTGTTAAAACGAAAAACGAAAAACGAAAAAACAAAAAAGACAATTGGTTAATTGGTTTCAAATGCGAGAAGGCAAAATAAAAAATTTGGCCAATTAACTTCAACGACCATTTGAGATTGTGATAAAATTACGTAAGAAAATATTAATATTAAGTATATTATCTATAAATTTGGTTTTTTTTTTCTTTCTAACTTTAACGCTTTCCGTCGACATGATTTTATCACTAATGTCGACATAGAGCTTATAATGTGTGAACGTGAGAATCTTATGATTAATATCCACATGGGAGCATGTAATTAGCAAAATTCCATGAAGCACAAAGAGTGAGACTTGTATTCCTCCGCACTATCACTAATGTCGGCATGACCCTATCCCTAATGTCGACATGGAGCTTGTAATGTGTGAACGTGAAAGAACCTTGTGATTAATATCCACATGGGATCATGTAATTAGTAAATATCTAAGAAGCATAAAGAGAGACTTGAATTCATCCTCAGATGGTTGTGGTAAATTCCTCCAATAATTGATGTCATTTTTTTTATTTAATATAATAATTCAACAAATTAGTCGGGATTTAATCATTCACATGGGCTAATTAAATTGATGGTTTATCATAGGCATTTTATCTACTAATTTTTTCAATAATTAGATTATTATTTTTAAGCGATGATACCATATTTTAAGAAATTAACGATTATCATTCACATATATATTTTTGAATAACAAAATTCAGTTTTCATCAACTATGTGATGAAGGGGTGAATATGTATATTATTTTAGATGCATAAATAGTCACTTATCCCACGAACTTTTTAACGCAAAACTATTTTGTGATAGTGAATCTTCATTCTTGTAGTCATTGTACATAGTCACGGATATGGGTGTGCTTAGAAATCATGTACGTTACTTGGAAAAAAGATCATTAAAGTCTGAGATATAGACATGTGGAACCCAAAATCATCCGAAAATTATGGAGCCGCCACGCGTCCCGTAATTCCCAAAAATGACCAAATTGCCCTTGGCAAATAACGCTGATCATTTGAAAAACACCCGCACATTAAATAATCTATTTACCAGTTAAATACGTTATTTGATCGGGTTAAAACCTCCGTAATATTGATATTCTCCCCGAGGGTTAATTATCGTTATTCTTAATAATGGATAATTAATATTAATATTCAAATACAACAAATATCATTACTATCATAATGAGTCATCATTACAATTATTAAATAATATATTTAATAATAATATATTATTTACTAATTAAATATTCAACCGACCAATCAGAACGCTCCAAGGCTCCCAAGATTTTCCTATAAATAGGAAGGCACATTTCATTTCCAAGGTACGTTGATTCTTCGTTTCGAAGTATATCCCTTTCCTCTCTCGAAGCTAACTTAGGCATCGGAGTGTTCTTGGTCGAACAACCCCCCGGGTAAATCGATCGAGGCAATGATAGCTAATTGTTTGCTGTTTGCAGGAATTGTGAGGACTTTTCGCGACGGGTTCAATCTTTGATTCAACAATTGGTGCTTTCATTGAGAGCTATTGAGTTATACTCAGAAGGTATTTCTGCCTCAACAGCTCAGACGAGGAATGAAGCTCACATAGAAACTCCGGAGAAACGCCCAGCTCAACTCAGGCGCGTGACTATGGAAGCGCCCCTTGAGACACTCGAAGAGAGGCCAACCTTCAGTTTTGGAGCATTCCCCTCTCCAGCTAACCAAGTACCCGCGCTAGGGGAAGGAACTTCGACTTTACAACAAGCGAATGAGAGGTTGATGGGAAATGCATCACGACATGATCAACCCATAACAAACATGGTCCTAAAGGACTTTCTGGACGGATGTCATGACATCTCAGGGAGAAGTCGTCACCAACCTCCCCAAAACAATTTGGCGCAGCAAGTTGAAGGGTTAAGCAAACAAATTCAACTTCAGTCAGAGCTCTTGCAGCAACTCCTAGCAGGGAGACCAATCCAGGAGCGGGACGGACGATCCACGTCACGTGGCCGACAAGAGAATACCCAGGGACGACCTAGGAAAGAGCAGGCCCGCTGCCAAACAATGTCACAAGATACTTCGCTGGGAAACTCTGGAGAAGAAAGTCACGCTCATCAAGCAAAAATCCCACAATGCCTAAAGCCGTTAGTACGTGAACGGCTAGGAGGTAGGACTGGGGCAACTTCATGGGCAGAGCATTCACAGCACTCACGTGGGGGCAGGGGGCAACTTCGAGCTCAAAACAAAAACCCAAAACGATCTGCCCACGACAGTAAAAGGGAAGAAGCTCAAAGAGTTTCTCAACAATTAGCAAAAGGGGACTCATCGGCTCAGCAAGGAGCATTGCGGGCTAATGATGTTCAAAAAATGCTGGACATGCACCTTCGTGCTCAACAGGGTGGCGATCTAGAAGACGATCTACGTCGCCAAATACAGCTCTCTACGCCCTTCATAAGGGATATTGAGGAGGAGCCATTCCCCCAGAGGTTCGCAACACCAAATTTCACTCCATTCAAAGGATCCTCCGACCTAGTAAAACACATAGATCATTTTCGAGGAGTCATGATCCCCCACAGGTCTAACGATGCACTCATGTGCAAAGTTTTTCAAGCTTCCCTTCAAGGCCAAGCCATGACTTGGTTCAATCATCTCCCCCCGAGGTCGATTGAGTCCTTCGAAAAGTTGGCTTTGACATTTGTGAAGGAATACGCACAACTTCGGACAATCGAGGTGAAAGACGACCATCTTTTCTCTGTCCGAAAGAGAGCAAAAGACACTCTGCGACAATACATACGGAGATTTTGTGAGGAGAAGTCTCGCATTATCGGCTGTAATGACTTTGTTGCGGCAATGGCATTCAAGCAAGGACTCCCTCGAGACAGCCAGCTTTACGGGGACATCGTCATGAGCAATGCGCGAAGTCTCTCCGAAATACTTTCGCTAGCAGAGCGACATGCAAGTTGGGAGGACGAGAAGCGCGCCGCTCATACTCATGGCCATGCTGGGACTAGCGAAAAGGCCTCCGATGAGGATGAACCCCATGGAAAGTCTGCAACTGGAAAGCTCAACAAGCGAAAGGCAGGGCAACACTCCCAAACGCCGGTTATGGGGAAGCCTAACTTGCAGCTATCTTTACCAGCCCATCAGATCCATAATGAAATTAAGAACAAGCCATGGTTTGAGAAGCCAGAGCCAGTCAAAGGCAATCAAGAGAGTGCTGATAAAACCAAATGGTGCGCCTATCATGAATGTTATGGGCACAATATCAACACATGTATATCTTTCGAAAGATATCTCCGAAATCTCCTGAGGGAGGGGCATTGTACAGACTACATAAAAAACAAGACTGTAAATGACATGGAGAACAAAGAGTCAAACGAGCCAGCGTCAAAGGTGATCCGCATCAACTAGACGCAAGTCAGCATTAGAAAGACATAAAACTCTATGGAGCTTTTCAATTTTGCTTTTCAAGTTGCCTTCTGAATTCAAGTATCAATGAAATGAGATTAACAAATTGATTTGTTCACCATGTACAATTTTCAAAGCTTATTCTCTCTAATGTAAAAAAGCCTTCATGAGCGAAGCATCCAAGCCTTCGTCATCGAAGCATCTGAGTTTTCGCCTTGCGAAGCATCTAAGCCTTCGCCATGCGAAGCATCCAAGCCTTCGTCATCGAAGCATTCAAGCCTTCGCCCTGCGAAGCATCTAAGTTTTCGCCTTGCGAAGCATCTAAGCCTTCGCCATGCGAAGCATCCAAGCCTTCGTCATCGAAGCATTCAAGCCTTCGCCCTGCGAAGCATCTAAGTTTTCGCCTTGCGAAGCATCTAAGCCTTCGCCATGCGAAGCATCCAAGCCTTCGTCATCGAAGCATTCAAGCCTTCGCCCTGCGAAGCATCTAAGCCTTCGCCATGCGGAGCACCTAAGCCTTCGTTATCAAAGCATCCAAGCCTTCGCCCTGCGAAGCATTCAAGCCTTCGTCATCGAAGCATCAAAGCCTTCTGAGTCCTGCAAATTTCTGTGCAGCAGGGAGAGCTCATCTCGAGTGGTATCTCGCTCATTTTCTATCAGCATCCTCTCTGCACGGCTCATCTCCAACTCGCCCATTTTTGGCTTCCGATGTGAAATTGAGACCTCAAGTTATCTTAGTTATCGCAATCTCACATCAACAACATAACTTTCCATTTCTGCCTGCCCTTCGCATCAAGATGGCACATTTGTAGGGCCAGAACGGAAAGGTTAGGAAAGAAGTTTCTCGGTATACTTATGGGTTAGGAAAGAAGTTGCTCGGCATGGTTTTTTCTCCCAAGAACCAGTAAGTCCTTGTTTATTGTCCTTCTTCTGAACAACGGTCTCCTTCAAGCACAGTGGAACGCACAACCACTCCTTGTTTGGGATGTCTGAAAACTTCTCGCCATTCATGGAGAGAGTAGTCGGCTCATGTCCCGAAACTCTAGAAGAACATCTGTCGCCAAGCTCCACGAGAGCGTCGCTTGAAAAGGAAATTTGATTGCAAGCCTTCCACTCCATGAAGTCTTCGGATTTCTCAGATTCCATATCTTCCCCTCGGAATGGACTTAGGCCACGAAAACCGCCACGCTCCCACAGGGCAAGTTTGCCGGGACTCTCAGCACCTTGACGCTTGGCAAGCATGTATGTGGTACTGGCAAGAGTCACAGTAAGTGTGATCCTGCCTACCGATGCTCACTAGTCACGTCCGCAAGTGCACTCGGTCACCGCCAAGTCCCCGTCGACTGTACAGCCAAACTCCGTCCACCACGTGGCACCGGTAGTACACCCGCTCCAACAAAGTTTCTAAACACCTTCAACGGACTCTTGATGCGTAGCAAGCATATCTGCGGTACTAGCAAGGGTCACGTTAAATGTGAGCCAACCTACCAATGCTCGCACGCACCATCCAAACCGCTCATTTTCCAAGCCGGACGCACTTCCGTAATTTCCCACGCTTTCCAGGAATCTCGAATCCTGTCCAAAAAACAACATGAAAAGTTATTAATGACTCTAAAAACATCATATCACTTTTCCACAATTTTTCGGGAATTTAATATTAATTTAAAACATAACCTAAAAACCTTCGGACCCTCGAAACAGTATCGATACGATGTCCGATTAACTCGTATCCAACACCAAAAATGTTCAAAACATTAAGTATAGCAAAACACCTGTTGAACACTTCCCCAGAAAGTCTACCACGCGCCCTCACGCGCCGCCGTGAGCGGCTGCGCGTGAAACCAACGCGCGGTGAACAGTGATTGCTACAGTGTCGTCCCTGCAACCCATTTCTCTGATAAACGGGTCGTGCAACCCGCGTCGCAACCCGACGAGTTTCACGCCAATTTGACACCCAATCCTGTAATTGAACATTCAAAAAGCTTAGGTATACGTCTAATTAAAGTTCTATATACTTAATTAGACAATTTATTACCTTAAACCACACGATTCGAAGATGAACTTTGAAGAACACCCGGACTCTGTTCAAGCTTCGAATTTCCTTAATCGCGACATATTTCCTTCAATTGATCAATACAGAAGCTCAAATGGACTATGTTAAACTCTTTCCCCACTTCAATTGCATCGATTAATCCCTCTACGATCACGACTCAACGTCGAAATTTGCTTACTGTCGACTTGACCGATCAGAGCCAATTGGGCCTCAATTGGCTTCGTTCTTTCGACGATTCTGGTCGTAGCAATCTCAGGAAGCTTAAGGTAAGCTCAATTTGGATCTTCAAAGCTCGTAACTTCGATTTCGAATTTCCCCCCAAAACACCAAAATTTTCGATTCTAAATTCTCCTCACACTCACCATCCCCGTGTTTTCCCTCAGTCAAATCCGACTCCTCAAACGCTCAATTGCTCACTATCAAGAACAATTTCATCCAAGTGTTCTCACGGATTGAAGATGCAGGATGAAGAGAGTTAATGGAGTTTAAATAGAAATTAGGGATAAATTAAATAATAATTAAAACATAATGATGTTAAAATCCATAAAACATGGAGCTGTGTTTAGGGGTCCCTAAGTCATGGGATGGGTGACACTTGTCACTCATCCAAGTGTCCACACTCAACGGTCACTATTCACAATTTAATATTATTTTAATCGAAATCCCGGTTTGTTCGGTTAATCGTTTTCGTCCCCGAGACCATAACTTTGTCAACGAATCTCCGATTTCGACATGCCGCCTGTCTATGAATTCGTATCGACTCGACCTACGTAACGGTCCTTGGCCCTCGTCCTTTGGACCTCCCGGGTCAAAAGTCAACATTTTGCCCTTACTTTGCAAAAATTACGAAAACGCCCCTCGCCTTCGTAGACCCATAGCTTTTGTATCCGATCTCCGATTCTGGCATGCCACCTGTCTATGGATTCGTATCGACTCGACCTACGTAACGGTCCTTGGCCCTCGTCCTTTGGACCTCCCGGGTCAAAAGTCAACATTTTGCCCATGCTTGGGGGCAAAATGGTCATTTTTGCACAGTATGACCGATTCAAACCACTAAACCTAGATTAGTCTTTCTAAAAATAAAAATGGACTTCTAACCCTTATAATCAGGGGCATGATCGTCAAATAAACACAGGCTCGTTTCTTATACCTAACAGTAAAAGCTAAACCGGTGATATAAGATTCCAAACAATATACATCCCTCCGGATTCCCTGAATACCGAATCGATGTGGGGGCATTTGTGGAACCCAAAATCATCCGAAAATTATGGAGCCGCCACGCGTCCCGTAATTCCCAAAAATGACCAAATTGCCCTTGGCAAATAACGCTGATCATTTGAAAAACACCCGCACATTAAATAATCTATTTACCAGTTAAATACGTTATTTGATCGGGTTAAAACCTCCGTAATATTGATATTCTCCCCGAGGGTTAATTATCGTTATTCTTAATAATGGATAATTAATATTAATATTCAAATACAACAAATATCATTACTATCATAATGAGTCATCATTACAATTATTAAATAATATATTTAATAATAATATATTATTTACTAATTAAATATTCAACAGACCAATCAGAACGCTCCAAGGCTCCCAAGATTTTCCTATAAATAGGAAGGCACATTTCATTTCCAAGGTACGTTGATTCTTCGTTTCGAAGTATATCCCTTTCCTCTCTCGAAGCTAACTTAGGCATCGGAGTGTTCTTGGTCGAACAACCCCCCGGGTAAATCGATCGAGGCAACGATAGCTAATTGTTTGCTGTTTGCAGGAATTGTGAGGACTTTTCGCGACGGGTTCAATCTTTGATTCAACAAGACATACATTACTTAGTCATATATATATATATATAGATGTATATAGTCACTTCAATTAAATATAGGCGATCTAGCTTGGCGGTGACGGTGTTAGGTTTGATTGCTAGACTCTACGCCCCAATCTTTCTTCTCATAGATTTTGCAATGGTGTTTGAACAAAAAAAAAAAGATTTTGCAATGGTGGTGGTTGTGGTGTCATCATGATGAATTAGATTATCTTTGTTTTTAAGAATTGAAGTAATTATGTTATTTAGATACGTTAAATTGTTCATATTTAGTGATATATAATATATATCAATTAATAAATGATAATATTTTAATAAATTAAATAATTTGGTGCATTTATTTTATCATTTTTTTGTTTAAATAATTTTTTTTTATTAAATATTTTTATAGTGACTTATTTTTAAATAAGGTAAAATTTTAAATAAAAAATAATGCGAAACCGTATCTAAGATTTATTTCAATAGAATTAATAAGATTTTTATATGTTAATAAAATCTTCTATTAATTAAGGTCCAATTGCTTTGGGGACAAAGTAGTAAATGAAACATTATTACTCATAAAATCCGTTATTATGAATCTTACCGACCATCCAATTAAATATGAAATGGCATGCGATGCAATTTGGTGTGAATTTACAGTCGGTGAATGCGACAAGCTGACAAATATCTCAAATTAGATATCAACGACTTGTCCAATTCCGAGTGGAACAGGTACAGCGGTTCTTGTCGTCAATTCCATGGAAGCCATGAAACGTCACGAGCCTTTAACTTCAAGTCTTGAAGTATAATTCATAACGTACCTTATCTTCATCTATTCTATGCCCGACCCGACCCGATAATAATCCGAAAAGGACAAAATATCTACATCTCTACCGACATCGCAACCATGTCCAGCCCTCACACCGCCACCTGTCCCAGTCCTTAAAGTAGCAGGCATGTATCGAACTACCTCACCATGTACGTTTACGTGTAAAGATGAAATATTATTTGTGTGGGGTTATTTATCCATGCATGAGATGAGGGGGGGAGCTTGCTCCAAATATTTTGCCTATAAAAACCAACCCTCGCTCCCATTTCTAACACATCATCTTTACCAAACAATTTCTCAATCAATCATAAGTCTTTACAGTCTTTGTTTTCCGTTTTCTATTATCTTTGAAATTTAAAATGGCGAATTATGGCGAAGCACCCGATACTCGTGACGGAAACCGGCTCCGCCAGGGCAGAGACGAACCCGGGCGGACCGATGAGTTTGGAAACCCGGCTCGCCATGCCAGTGACGGACCCGATCGGACTGACGAGTTTGGAAACCCGGTTCATCACGGTGTGACGGATACCGGGTACGGGACTGGTGCTGGGTTTGGCACTCACGAGAAGTATGATAGTGGGCTCTCTGGCTTCCCGGGTAGAAAAGGGGCTGGTCGTGAGGGCATTGTTGGGCATGAGGTCCAGGAGGAGGTTGAGGGCCATGGCTTCTCTTCTGCAACTGCAGGGGCCGGTCATGCTGGGCATCAGGTAGAGGGTCATGAAGGCTTCCCTTCCAGAACCGGAAATCAGGGCATTGTTGGGAGTCGGGTGGAGGGGGAGGAGAAGGGTCACGGCTTCCCCGCCGTGCTCAATCGCTCTGGAAGCTCAAGCTCTGTAAGTCCATCTCTTTAATTTCTCCTATATTATATGTAAATATAGAGATATATTATTATATATCATGAATAGATCTTTTTTTTCTCCATATGATGAGATGAATTCATCACCAATATTTTCTTGCTAGCTGCACATTTTTTTGCTTAGAATGGGAATTTTACTAAAATATTTTTGCTGTCCATTCTATATTATTAAAAAAATATATGAATTATATATTTTGAATTTATGATATTCTCTTATCAGACTTCTGTTACTCGAAAAATGAAATTTGTATAATAGTCAACAAAGATATTAAATGTACGGATTCATAGCTTTATAGTATCTTAGACTGTTCTTATATGCTTGATAAAAAAAAAAAAAAAAAACTGTTCTTATGACTAAATTTTCGTTATTAGAAAAATGAAATCTAAACTACACATTTTGCCGAAGTGATTATTAAAACATATTATTCTTTAGAACATCTTATCTTAGCTTAATTAATTTATCTTTATAGATACTGAAGTGCGTACATATAGTTAACTGGTGTTGATATGTTGGGTGTGTTTGCTTGTAGTCCGAGGATGATGGGCTAGGTGGGAGAAGGAAGAAGGGGTTGAAAGAGAAGATCACGGGTAAGCTGCCAGGTGGTGGGCACAAGGATGATGAATACTCTCATGACACCTCAGCTCCTCCATCTTATGGTGGTGGAACTGGATACGGAGGAGACCACCACCAGAAGGAGAATAAGGGTCTGGTGGGCAACATCAAAGACAAACTGCCAGGTGGGCACAAGGATGACCAATACTCTCATGACTCGTCAGCTCCTCAACTTTATGGTGGTGGGACTGGATACGGAGGAGAGCACCGCCATGAGGAAAAAAAGGGTCCGGTGGACAATATCAAAGACAAGCTGTCAGGGGGGCACAAGGACGACCAATACTCTCATAACACCTCAGCCCCTCCACGTGGGACTGGATACGGAGGAGAGCACCACCATGAGGAGAAAAAGGGTCCGGTGGACAAGATCAAAGATAAGCTGCCAGGTGGGCACAAGGACGACCAATACTCTCATGACACTGCAGCCCCTCCATCATACGGGGGTGGGACTGGATACGGAGGAGAGCACCACCATGAGGAGAAAAAGGGTCCGGTTGACAATATCAAAGATAAGCTGCCAGGTGGGCATAAGGATGGCCATAGCGCTCATGACACGTCCGACACCAAGCCTTATGGTGGGACCGTGCACAAAGAGGAGCCCAAGAAGGGCATCATGGAGAAGATCAAAGAGAAGTTTCCTGGTGGACACCAGAACTAGATCGTTGATCCATGATCGTTGTAAATCATATGCAAGCGTCTGTGTATAATAAGCGAATGCATGGTGTGATTGCTGGACCTCATGAGTTGTGCTAGTCAGTCAGTACTCGACAGTACACCGAGCATTCAGCAGTATGAGTTGTTTTGTATTCTGTAATATTTAAATTGGATGTCGTCGTGTTTTGTGATCTGGCCTTTTATTAATGTTGCGAATCGAATGATTATATTACACGTTAATAAAAGAGCTTATGTAGTAATCTGTGTTTTACTATTATTTGGTTTAACTATGCAGCATATATATTGTGAATGGCTTTTTTACCTCTCTTAATATATATATATATATATATATATATATATCGTGGATGTGAAAAGCCTATGGATCTAGTAATCCGAGTTTATTAGATATTGCTAATTAATGTTAGCTGTGCAGCGTACCAGTTCTAGTGGAGCCGCAATACAGCAGAAGATTACTTCATACACGTGTTAGTAAACACATCAAGTTGTGATGAATAGCTCGATCATTCTGTTACAAGCTCTGTTAGGAAAGTTTGCAATTAGTTAGTCATTCTGTTACAAGCTCTGTTAGGAAAGTTTGCAATTAGTTAGTTACAATTAGGCTAATCTTGGGAGATTTCCTACTCTCTAAGATGGTATAAAGCCTGCACGATTGGGATTGTGTAATTGTACAGTTGATAGCACACTGAATACATTCAGTTGAATCTTTTTCTTCTTCTTCTTCCTGTTTCTCGTCTGTTCTCCACTAAATCCCATTCTTTTCCTTTCTTCTAATCAAGTCTGAATATCAAACATGGTATCAGAGCTTGGATTCATGGATATGGCTAACCACCATACATGAACGGCTCTGGAGCTTCCGCAGAGATCAACATATCAAGTTCTTCATCTAATCCTTCATCTATTTGTGTTCTTCATCTAATTTTTTCCTCTGTTGTGTTCTTCATCAATCTTATCTTTTATCTTGTATAGTAACCATTCATGAACAACCTCTCTTGAGTCCTCTGTCGATAATTGCACATCACGTGTTTGTTTCTTTGCTCCTTATAGATTTTTCCAGTCCTCTGTCGATAATTGCACATCACGTGTTTGTTTCTTTGCTCCTTACAAATTCTTCCATTACTTCTTTCTCTCTTTCGGGTTTGGATATTAAAGAATCATGGTCACTGCTTCACAGCTCCAAATCCTGCAGTCTCCCATTGCTTCTCTCATTCCAACAGTAGGAAATGCTGTTACTGTCAAGTTAGATGATCAGAATTTCATCACATGGAACTTCCAAATGGAATTAATGCTTAATGTCAACAACATTATGGGTTTTGTCAATGGCACACAGAGGTGTCCAGAACGTGAGACTTATGATTCATCACCTTGTGACGAGTACCTGGTCTGGAAGATGCACGATCAGGCCTTGATGCAACTCATTACTTCAACGTTGTCACCTACAGCCATCTCTTGCATAATTGGCTGCAAAAGTTCACAAGAAATGTGGTTATGCCTCAAAGACAGGTTTGCTTCCTCTACTAAAGCTTCAATCTTTCAAATGAAGACTGATTTGCAAAACATCAAGAAGGGATCTGAGAATATGACTCAGTACCTACAGAGAATCAAAGATTCAAGGGATCTTCTTGAGTCAAGTAATGTGTTCTTTGATGATGATGACATTGTAATACTTGCCTTGAGAGGATTACCTGCAGAATTTAACACCTTCAGATGTGTTATTCGTGGAAGAGAGAATTCAATAAGCCTCAAGGACTTTAGGTCTCAACTCCTTGCTGAAGAGACAATTATTGAACAATCTACTGAGCATAACTTTCTTTCAGCCTTAACTGCTGCAAAACTTTCAAGTTCTGGTCCTACACAGGCAGTACCTGAGATTGGTTCATCCCACTTCATTGGCAATCCTGGAACCTCAAATACATCACAGGGTTTCTTTCAACCTGAGCAAGGCACACCAGCATCTATCCATCAAGGCCAGTTTCAGCAATTCTCAGATAATTTCCAACAGTATGGATTTAATGGAGGCTACCATCAGAACAACAATAACTATAACGGTGGTTACAAGGGCAATGGCTACAAAGGGAAATATAAAGGGAAGTGGAACTCCAATTACAACAACAGTGGATCCAGACCTTGGAATCCCAACAACAGCAATAGGAACAGCCCTGGTATCCTTGGAACACCAAACTCTCAACAGTTCTTTCCTTCTCCAATATGTCAAATTTGTGGAAGGAAAGGCCACACAGCTGCAGATTGTTATCATAGACATCAAACTGATACCTCTCAAAATGGAGAAGGAGAACAATGCCAAATCTGTTGGAAGTTTGGTCATTCAGCACTTACCTGTTACCACAGGGGAAACTACTCCTTCCAAGGTTCTGCACCACCACAAAATCTAACTGCTCTGAATGTTATTGGACCCTCTTTTTCACAACAACCCGACTACTGGATTGCTGACACTGGTGCCACAGCCCACATGACATCTGAAATGTCACAGATTCAAAAACCATGCCCATCAGCATCCACAGATGTCATTACCACAGCAGGAGGCACAGGTCTGAAAGTGGCTCACATTGGACAGTCACAACTTGTCACCACTCAACCTTCACCTCACTGTTTTGCTTTACCTGAAGTTCTCCATGTTCCTAATATATCTGCCAACTTACTGTCTGTTAACAAATTGTGTAAGGACAATCACTGTCGCTTTGTTTGTGATGACTCTACTTTTCTTATACAGGACAGGTTCACAGGGGTCACACTCTTCCAGGGACTGAGTAAGAATGGACTTTACCCTCTTCCTTTTCATTTGCCTCTCAAATCTCAGCCGAGTACTCAAGTTACTTTTCTTGGCAAGGCAACTCAAATCCAGCTATGGCACAGAAGGTTAGGTCATCCTTCAAACCAGATTGTCACCTCTATCTTGAATAAAGCTCATATTCTACACTCTAAGGATTCCTCTCAAACTGTCTGTGAATCTTGTCTTGAAGGAAAACTATCTAAACAGTCATTCTCAAACTCTAGTTCTAAGTCTTCTTTTCCCTTTGAAATTGTGCACTCTGATGTATGGGGTCCTGCTCCCACAACCTCCATTGAGGGTTTCAGATACTATGTGAATCTAGTAGATGACTGTACACGCTTTACTTGGATTTTTCCAATGAAAAATAAATCAGAGGTTCACTCTATTTTTGTTCACTTCTGTGCTTATGTTTTGAATCACTTTTTTGTGTCAATTAAGACTCTCCAGAGTGATGGAGGGGGAGAATACATTAGTAAGGATTTCCAAAATTTTTTGTCTAGTAAAGGAATCACTCACCACAGATCCTGTCCCTACACACCAGAACAAAATGGGCTTGCAGAAAGGAAACATAGGCATATACTTGAAACAGCCATTACTCTTCTTCAAACTGCCAAACTTCCTGATAAATTCTGGTTTCATGCTTCAGCTACAACCGCTTATCTCATTAACAGAATGCCTTGTCCTATCCTTGATATGAAATCACCCTTTGAAACCTTGTTCACAACATTGCCTCTCATAGATCACTTCAAAGTCTTTGGCTGCTCATGTTTCCCTTTGCTTCGTCCATATAATAACACTAAACTGCAACCTAAAACTAAGAAGTGCATATTCCTTGGCTATGCTGAAAAATATAAAGGCTACATTTGTCATGACCCTGTATCTCAGAAAACTTTTGTTTCTAGGCATGTATTATTGATGAGTATCATTTTCCCTACTCAAGCATTGTGTCATCATCTCAATCCACTCCTTCCTCTCAGCCTATTGTCTCCCAGGAGTCTATTCCCTTTCCTGTCTCCATCCCTTGTTCTATATTTCCCTCCTTGTTCCAAGTCCACTGCACTTCTACTCAGTCTACTCAGGCTCCTGTGAACCCTGGCCCTGGTGGAGACAGTGGGATACACTCCTCTCCAACATCAATTTCAAGCTCACCTATGCAGACTCCCAGTTTGACAGTAACTCATTCGGGTGCCTCAGATCCTCAACCTTCCACAGGATCAGCTCAACCAGATCTCCCAGATCATCTATCTATGGTCTCATCTATGCATCCCAACAACAACACAGACAATGCTTTCAGCCCCAACTTCTTCAAGTCGTGCTACCAATTACAGGTGTCAACATGCATTCAATGCAGACAAGATCCAAAAATGGAATTTTCAAGCCTAAGGCCCTTCTATCTACTTATACTCATTCTCTTGAAGTTGATCTCACTCTGGTAGAACCTTCCTCCTTTAAAACTGCTTCAGCTAGTCCAGTTTGGCAACAAGCAATGCAGGAGGAAATGAATGCTCTTTACAGTCAGGATACTTGGACCCTGGTCCCTCTTCCTTCGTCCAGAAACTTGGTAGGTTGTAAGTGGGTATACAGAATTAAGAAGCACTCTGATGGTACAGTTGCCAGACACAAAGCCAGGTTAGTTGCCAAGGGTTTTAGTCAAGAAGAAGGGCTGGATTATGGTGAAACATTTAGTCCTGTAGTCAAAACTACCACTGTCAGACTGGTTCTTTCCTTGGCTGCTCATTTTCAGTGGCACCTGAGACAGTTGGATGTTAAAAACGCCTTTCTTCATGGAGACCTCACGGAGGAGGTTTATATGTCTCAACCCCCAGGTTTTGAGGACCCCAAGCACCCAGACTATGTATGCAGACTTCAAAAATCCCTTTATGGCCTGAAGCAGGCTCCTCGAGCATGGAATGAAAAATTCACTACCTTCCTACCTGAACTAGGATTTCAGACCACCTGGGCAGATTCCTCACTGTTTGTCAAACAAACCTCTTCTGCTCTGATTGTTCTCCTACTGTATGTCGATGATATTATCATTACAGGGAGCAGTGATGTTGCGATCACAGAGGTTGTTTCAGCCCTCACTGCTGTTTTTGATATGAAGGACCTAGGAAAATTGCATTACTTTCTAGGTCTTCAGATAGACTACACTCCCACTGGTCTCTTCATCTCTCAGTCCAAGTATGTCCAAGATCTTCTCACCAAAACGTCAATGCTTGACAGTTCTACGGTTGAGACACCAAGTGTGCCTGGTTCCAGATTGAAAAAATCTGATGGTCCCTTGTACAGCAATCCAACAAACTATAGGAGCATTGTGGGTGCTCTGCAGTATTTGACCTTTACAAGACCTGATATTGTTTTCTCTGTGAATCAAGTCTGTCAGTATATGCACACTCCCTCTGAATCTCACTTTATGGCTGTTAAACGGATCCTTCGTTTCCTAAAGGGTACATCTCATCATGGGATCTCCTACAAAGCTGGTTCCTTGGACCTCATTGCATACACTGATGCAGATTGGGCAGGTGATCCGAATGATAGACGGTCTACCACAGGTGTGGTTGTTTATCTTGGGGAAAATCCCATTTCTTGGATGTCCAAGAAGCAGACTAATGTCTCTCGATCCAGCACCGAATCTGAGTATCGTGCTCTAGCTATTACAGCAGCTGAAGTCTCATGGATTCGACAACTTTTGTGTGCCTTGCACATTCCACTTCTTAAGCCTCCATTGATCTATTGTGACAGCACGTCGGCTACCAGTTTATGTGCCAATCCTATCTTCCACTCTCGAGCAAAGCACATCGAAATCGACTATCACTTTGTGCGAGAGAGGGTGGTTCGAGGTGATCTTAATGTTCAACATATCTCATCCGGTGATCAAGTTGCGGATATTTTCACAAAAGCCTTGACTGAGGACTTGTTCTACTTACACTCCTCCAATCTGATGCTCGAAGTCAATCCTCCATCAGCTTGCGGGGGGATGTTAGCTGTGCAGCGTACCAGTTCTAGTGGAGCCGCAATACAGCAAAAGATTACCTCATACACGTGTTAGTAAACACATCAAGTTGTGATGAATAGCTCGATCATTCTGTTACAAGCTCTGTTAGGAAAGTTTGCAATTAGTTAGTTACAGTTAGGCTAATCTTGGGAGATTTCCTACTCTCTAAGATGGTATAAAGCCTACACGATTGGGATTGTGTAATTGTACAGTTGATAGCACACTGAATACATTCAGTTGAATCTTTTTCTTCTTCTTCTTCCTGTTTCTCGTCTGTTCTCCACTAAATCCCATTCTTTTCCTTTCTTCTAATCAAGTCTGAATATCAAACAATTAATTGAATGGTATGGCCATTCAAAGCCTAAGCCTAATATATGTACAATTCGATTCATTTGAGTCACCTAGCATATATTAAGTTTCAAATTGTGATTGATTTGGGATTTAAATAATAAATTGTATAATGGAGGTAAAGTTAAATAATTTACATTCAAAGTAAACAAAAGCAATCCATGTTTAAAAGATTAGCAATATTGGTTAAAAAAAGCTTGTAAGAGTTTAGTCATCTATAATTGGTTACATATTTTTTTCTTTCAATTTTTCCTTTTTATATGGTCATTATTCGAATTTGCGCATGAATAACTTTAAAGTATTGCTAATCTTTGTTATGATTTCAAAGTATTTTCATATCATCATTATTCGAATTTCCTTTTTATATGGTCATTATTCAAATTTCTTTTTTATTAATTTCAAAGTATTTTTATATGTATTTTAAATGATTTGTTTATTGATTTATTATGATTTTAAAATATTTGTTATTATTTTAATATATTTGTTATTATTTTAATATATTTGTTATTATTATCTCTTCTATCATCAGTTGAATTGTTATTAACGACATCAAAATTACAATCGTTTTTTTCTGAATCAAAGCAAAATATTATCAATTCATTTAAAAATATCAAATTTATCGATTATTTAACAACCAAAAAAATAGCAGAAGAACTTGCTATTAATCTAATTACAAAATCAACAAAATATCAAAATAACATATTATTAATCTAATTACTATTATTTAACGCAATCAAATGTTAATCATTTTCAATTACAAAATCAACAAAATTAATCTAATTATAGATGAATTATTATCACATAATACCATAAACAGAAGCAGTAAATAGTTTGTGTTTGTACTATTATGGTAAGCTCTCATCATTCACAACATCTTTGTAAAAGTCCGTGTCCTAGAGGGAATGGTGAACGATCGCACGTTCCTACGAGGGGAATGGTCTGAGAGGGGAACAGTGGTGTGCCTTAAAGGTGTAGGCACACACCTATCTAACACTAGGCTTTTTGGGAGCTCACTGGCTTTGGATTCCTAGAGAACTCCAAAGTTAACCAAGTTGAGGCTGGTGTAATCCCATGATGGGTGACCCACTGGGAAGTTTCACTGTGAGCTCCCGAAAACAAAATCGTGAGTCACAACCCATCCCAATCCCCCCGGGATTAACACGGGATGTGTCATGATCGCGTCTGACACGAAGTGTCAGATTAGGGAAAATTTAAACTTTTAGCTCGACCGGCTTCTAGAGCACACCAGGATCCAGTGGAGGAGTGTGATGTCTCGGTCTCTGTCATAGTTTGCATCCGTAATCAACCTGAAGGGCATTAAAAACAAGAAAAGACTGAGTGGACGAAAAGCAATAGTTCATAAAATACATTTCATAAAAGAAATTTGTGCCCTTCACTAAAAACCATGCATGCATAGGAAAACCATTTATCAAACCACATATGTTTCAATAACCATTAATAGGGTCTCAGCCCCAAGTTCCGTAAATTCAAGTTATATGGGTCCCTGTCCAAACCCATTTACACGAATCCTCAACTCAGGTACCAGTCACGATGACAACAACACTATGCGTAGGCTAACTCGTGAGCTACACAAATCACCATCAGCGTCAGGTCCAGGAACTGCACGTAGAACCATCTAAATTGTGATAATATACCCAAGAACTGCACTCACACACCATCTAAGTCATGTCTAAGAACTCATCAAATCTCTAGTCTCATAGCCCTCAGGATCAGCGGAGCCGAGCTCTGGACGCCTGGGTGCCAACCATATCCGAAGATGGTTGACTATGGAAACATTTTTCACAAAACCAACCATATCCTCGTCAGTCACAACACTTCTCAACCATTTCCCACATCTAAACAGATCAGTCAACGACGAGACACGTCGAGACTGTGGGTCCTCTTCAATTACCTCGTATCGATTCTTGTCATTCCACCTAGGAAAATCAAGGATGATCCAAGATGATGACACCAAAATTCATCCTATGTGAATGCAAACAAAACCCGCTGCGCTCACCACGCCATGTAACCCAACATCGTCTGCCACCAAGTAGAAAATGAGAAATCTCGTTCACCTAACTTCAAAATACCCAACTCCTCCTGATGACCCAAAACAATCACGTGTCCACCCACCAATACACGATCAACGTACTGGTGACAAAAACCATTATCTGCCATGGCAGAACATGAGAAGTCACCCTAAATGACTTCGAAGTACTTAGTACCAATGAGGAATCAAGCACTCCCCTCGTCGCCTCAATCACAACCTCTCTTGATTCCGAAGTTCCAACCATGTCGAAACCAACACACTCGGACATTAACCACGTTTACGTAACACTACACCAAAAGAGGGTTTTTAGGGCGCGCAATGCACGCCCTAAAAGGGTTTTTAGGGCGCGCATCCACGCGCCTTAAAAAGCCATGCCGTAAAAAAACGCTTATTATTTGAGGCACACATTGTGCGCCTTAAATACTGATGGTCAAGGCGTGCATAACGGGCCCTAATTCACTACCAAGTTCACCTATCGGCTTATACCGTTTATGTACATCCAAAAGGATGTGGACCATTACTACTCGATCCTCATGCCTCTACTACTGCTGGATTCCATCCAGTCCATCACTATCTGAGATCCACTCCCAGACCACAGATACCGAACACATGCCCATCTCAACGGAGTCACATCCCCACTCGTGGCTCATCGTCATCACAATCACTAGCACCAACACCAGCACACTAGCATCAGCATCAGCATCAACATCAACATCAGCACACGCTGTGCGAATAAGACAACCCTGGATCTTTTCTCATACCGAGCAATGACCCCGTACCTCTGCTCAAATTGGAGAAACTCTGTTTCCCTCGTACCGAACAACTCTGGGTACAGTCACTATGACAACTCAACCAACAAAAGGAAACGTTCCCTAAACGTCCCCCGATTTTCAACAAGCACAACTACAACCACTCTCGATAGTAGCGCCTGCCACAGCTCGTGTAGACCAAAAAACTAGGCATCGCTATCAAGACTCTGCATCCAACTGAATCAATCGCCCGTACTAACTACTCTGTATCCCCACTCTGGGGTTCCCTCGACAAGTACCAAACCCTGGTAACATGTCCAACCAATCTCTAACCAATCTTAACTCGACTTAATCAATGTCGTCTACCAGGTTGTCCATGACCTTAGCTGTGCCCACTAGTACCATCCCAACTAAGGTAGTACAACATCCAACTAGGTATAACCGATTAATACAACCTCGACTGTAGAGTGCAGTCCCAAAACTAAAGCTATCATGACAAGACCGACCGATGGTCTCGACTCCGAAAAGTCGTCAATGTCAAACCACCCGCCAACTCACATTTCCGAACCATACTTCATACCTTAGGGTTCCTCTGAACCCAACTGCAGAAGACAGTATAATCCACAATCTGACCGACCCCTGCGGTCCTGACATAGCATGGACGTCAATCCAATCCTACCCTTAGCTCAACTAGGATTCCTCGAACTTGGCTGCTCCTCGCTACACAAATCACAACTCAGACCATCTAATGGTCACAACTCCACAATATCGTCATATTCGATCCCGCAATATCGAGATAGACGATCCCGACATAACCGTGGGGACGGTTAAAACTCTAAAGTACTATTTCGTTCATCTCTCGGTAGGGTCCCACACTGCCAACCACGGCCGAACTATGGCAACCCCATGCATCAAGTGCCGAACCAAAACGATCCACGATTCATCCCTACTAACTATTGTACCGCCATCCTAACCATCAGGTTGATAACGAACTGCAGCCCATAGAGACATCATATCCTCGACCTGCGCGTACCACAAGAACAAACCTGTTCTGATACCACTTGACACGACCCATCCCAATCCCCCCGGGATTAACATGGGATGTGTCATGATCCCATCTGATACGAAGTGTCAGACTAGGGAAAATTTAAATCTTTAGCCCAACTGGCTTCCAGAGCACGCTAGGATTCGGTGAAGGAGTGTGATGTCTCGGTCTCTATCACAATCCGCATCCGTAATCAATCTGAAGGGCATTAAAAACGAAGAAAAGACTGTGAGTGGACGAAAAACAATAGTTCATAAAATACATTTCATAAAAGACCTTTGTGCCCTTCACTAAAAAGCATGCATGCATAGGAAAACCATTTATCAAACCACATATGTTTCAATAACCATTAATAAGGTCTCAGCCCCAAGTTCTGTAAATTCAAGTCATATGGGCCCCTGCCCAAAACCATTTACACAAATCCATAACATAGTAAACATATGTGGGATCTCATCCCAAATTCATTTATCATTCATAAAACACAATTTCGCAAATCTAAGAATTCATATTTGTCCATATATCATATAACCAATCCTGTCATGGTTTCTAAAGCTACGAGCGTGCTACCCGGGGTCTCAATCCCAAGTCTCCCTAGGGTCCACCCAAGTCAATGTCCACAGATTAATGACCCTCTCTGGGGGTTATAATCCATAATATCTTTCCTGAGAGTAAGGTACCCAACAGGGGCGACTCCACTCAATTAGTGCTTCGTGACTACTCCTGGGTCCACCCAGGCCAACGACCCTCCCCGGAGGAGACAATCCATAAATATAAAGGACGGTATATGAAAAACCATTTTGAAATCATTCTCAAAACCTTTCAAGGGTTCATGCCCGGTCCCCATAAACCGTCATGAACCAGAAATCCATTTATGGGTCTCCGACCCAAAATCACAATCGTAAACCATAACTGGGCCCTAAACCCAAATTCATATACCAATTGGGCCTCCAGCTCGATTCTTAAACCAACTGGACCTCGTGCCCGATTTCGTAAACCAACTGGGTCTCATGCTCGATTTAGTAAACGAAATGGGCCTCGTGCCCGATTACGTAACCCAACTGGGCTTGGAGCCCGATTCCTAAATCAACTGGATCTCGAGCCCGATACGTAAACCAACTGGGCCTCCAGCCTGATGCCTTGTTAAATCAAAGGGACTTCAAGTTCGAGAGTTCGTAAATCAAATGGGTCCCGTGCCCGATTCCATATTTCCAAATCCGAATCAGTTCACAGATCAATAGGACCCCTGGCCCGATAACGTGACTAAAAGAGACTTCGAGTCCGAGGGTTTCCAAAACAAATGGGTCTAATGCCTGAGGTTACCTTTTCAAATCCAAAACCATTTCATTAAAACATTTCCAAAACCATAAGCATGTATAATCAGTGCAAAACCCTAAACCTCGATTTACGTGCAAACACGTAAATCGCCTCGAAATGCGTGAAATCATGTAAATCACTAACATCCAAATCATCATCGTAGAATCACATCTATAAACCATATAAAACATTTATGCATGCATCACAGTTTAGAAATCAAGGTCCACTCACAGACCCTCCTACGCTGCCGCCTTAATTTGCGTACCGTAAGCCTCCCCGGGCTAATCGACGTCACCGGGACTCCTCAACCTGTCCAAATCATACTAGAGGGTTACTAACTACCTTATTAACCTCTCATTGAAGCCCCGCAATTTTCTCGAATTTTTAACTATTTTTAAACTCGATCCTAAACCTTCGGTGTAACAGCCCGTCCCAGAAATCGGGATTAGATTAGTGGTTAATGACGGATTAGTGAAGTTAATCGGTGATTATTTGGATGTTTCGGACAGACGGTGCATAATGATGATTTTGCCTCTAGAATGGGCAAAAATGTTAACTTTTCGTTCGGATGGTCAAACAGACTTTGACCGATGACCGTGACGTAGTTCGAGACGTCACGAGTTCATAGACAGGTGGCATATTCGATTCCGACATCCGAGAGAAAAGTTATGACGTTCGGAAGTTCAAGGGTAAATTGGTAATTTAGTTAAAAGGGGGCAATTTGGTGACCGTTAGGAAGGTCAAACGACATGGAATTTTCATGTACTTCGAGGACCGTTAGGAAGGTCTCGATGCCTCGAGTACAACGACAGGCGGCACATCATCATCGGACTTCAGATGAATTAGTTATGGGTCTAAACCTGCGAAGGGCATTTTGGTAATGTCGCCTCAAGGGCAGTTTGGTCATTTGGCTAGCATTGGGATTAGTGCTCAGTGATCAAGGGACACTTGGCTGTTTCAAAACACTTGCCCATAGGAAAGGTGACACTTGGCCCTCTCTGGAGACTTGTGGAACATTTGATGACCGCCGCATTTCTTTTAAACCGAAGTGCAGGGGTGCACGGGTTGGAAAACAGAGGAACAGAATGGCTGAGGTTGTGTGTGTGAGTGAATCATGAGAAACAAGCCAATTCTCCTCAGTTGAGTGTAGTGTGTGAAGGAATTGGTGCCACCGACGATGAGAGGTTGGTGCCACCGTGAAGACCGTGATAAAATCACCTACAAACCTCAACTTTTGGCCATAACATATGAAGGAATGTTGAAAAAGGAACTTAGACACGCGTGGAGGTGCCCATGGCGGTGAACGGCGACGGTGGTAAGCCGTTATTTCAGTAAAAGATTCAAATGAACTCAGAAATGGTCAATCACGATTTAGTGTTTATTGGTTAATTTTATTGCTTGTAAATGCTTCTGGAGGTTACATAGGTTGTTTTGGAATTGAAAATAGGGAAATAGGAGGCTAAAACCATGAGAAAACGATGGAGGAAGGACGATGTTTGAAGGTTGATCGAACAGGTAATAAACATGTTCTAATTTCATAAGTTAATTAGCTAGAACATCTGTATAAATTGGGACAAAGTTAGTGAGCTAAAAGGAATTGAAAAAGATGCAAAAAACTAGTGAAAATCGTGACCGTCGGTTTGGTCGGACCGAACCAGTTCGAACCAGGTGAACCGGGTTCACCAGAGGTTGACGATAACACTATTCACGCGCGTGGATTTCACGCGCAGAAGGTTCCAGACGCGCGTGGGGGCACATGAAAGGTAGTTTGGGGAATCTTCCAACATGACTTTTAAAGTATTCAATGTAACGAACATTTTGGGATTGGTTTCGAGTCGATCAGATATTGTCTCGATATGTTTCGGGATGTCCAATGATTTTAGGGCTCGATTAAAAATAGTTAAACATTTGGAAAAATTATGGGGCTTTCATATGAGTATTATGAAGTAGTTAGTGACCTCATTATGGGATTTGGACAGGTTCGGGGGAGCCTGCGATAGTAGATTGACTGTAAAAGCGTAATTGCATGCGTATCGAGGCAGGGACGAAATGGTCTGTGAGTGGACTTTGCTTTCAAACTTATGATGTATGCATATATGTTCTTATATGTTTTCTATACGTGATTCTATGATTTGATTTTTAATCTTGATGGTTTACGGTTTTGCACGATTTTCGAAATATTTACGGAATTGCGTGTTTTACGAGATTTCGATCGATGTTGGGATTTGACTATGGTTCGATGATTTGACTTCGGGATTTGAAATACGATTTGATTTCAAAGATTTAAAATGGATTTTGGAAAGTTATTTCGGGCTTGAAGCCCAGTTCATAAAGTGGTTTTGATAAATGTGATTTTGGGTATTGAAAACGGATTCCAGGATGACGATTCTGGATTTGGTTTCAGAACTTGAAAGTGGATTTCCGGATTTGGGTTCGGAATTGTTATTCCGAATGCCGGCTTACGGAATGATGATTTCGGATTTGGATTCGGAAATGGATGATGGATATGGTTCTGGATTTGGATTCGGGGTGCTGATTTCGGATTCGGTTGGGAATTTGAAATGGTGATTTCGAGTTCGGATTTGGAAATGGATACGGAAAATGGTTTTCAAATGGTTTTGGATTGGATTTACTGGATCTGGTTATTGGGTTTAAAGACCCGGATATGATATGACGGGGGCGGGCCCGGATTGGGTTTAAAGACCCGGATTAAGTTTAAAGACTCGGGAGTTTAAAGACTCGGATATTGATATTTCCTCCGTAGGCTTATTGAGTTTAAAGACTCGGGAGTTTAAATACTCGGATTATATTGAGGCCTGGATTGAGTTTAAAGACTCGGGAGTTTAAAGACTCGGATAGATCCAGCAGGTTCGATGGATGGAAATGTAGCTTTCAAATGTGTTTTGAATTTCGATGAGACTTGATGATGATGGTTTGCAATAATAGTTTTCAAATGTTTTGGGCTATGACCCAGATGATACGGATTTTGATGGTTTTGGGCTGAGGCCCAGAATTTGAGAAAAAGGAAAATGAGTTCATTTTTTCTTAAATGGTTTGTTTATATAGAATGGTTTTAAGACATGGGTTTTGATATGCATGCATTGGTTTTCAAATGGAGGGAATAAATGTAATTGTGTTTTCTGATAACGGTTTTTGAACTTATACTTAATTTTTGTCCACTCACAGTTTTTTCATGTTTTCGATACCCCAGGCTGTTGCAGTGCCTATTGGTCGAGAGAGACAGAGACATCACATACGCGATCTATAGTAGATTCTGCGCACTCTGGGAAGTCTAGAAGTTTTTGGACAGTCGAATCGAGAATCCCTTGTCCGACTTACATGTCACATGGAGTATGGACGTCGGTTTAGCCTTCGTGTCATGCGTAAGTTAGACGGGAGCAGGACTTAGCCTTAATCCCGGGGGATTTGCGGTGGGTCCTGTCATTCGGATACCCCGAAACATATCGAGATGGTGTCCAATCGACACGAAACCAATCCCAAAATGTTCGTTACATCGAAAAAAATTAGATGTCATGTTGAAGTCATCCCCAAAAGACCCCTCACGCACCCCCTCGCGCAGCCCAAAGGGGATGCGCGTGAGCCCACGCGCCTGACACTATTCATTATCCCCTACCTCCAGCCGACCGGGTTCACTGGTCTGAATTAGACCTGACCGGTCTGGATCGGCGTGACCGGTCCATCAACATTCCTCCCTTATTTCTCATCCATTTCCATCCCTTTTAAATCCTAAACCTTTATCCCATAATTTGCAATCGATCTAGTCACTTAAAATACATGAAAACCAAATGAAACTATACCTTCCATGATCAAACAGTAAGCTTGACCTTCAAGCTTGGTTTCCCGTCCTTCCAGTCGTCCCTTTGCTTCGAAATCGATACCCATCGAGTCATCCTTGTCCCTAAGTCATGTTAGGATCATTAGGAACTCGAAATAATCCTCTAAAACTCAGTTTCAAATTTTGAAAATGAAATGGGTTCTCGGGTCAACTTACCTCCGCCATCCACAGTGGCCACGCCGTCACTGTTGCCCCCCTCAGCCTCATGTCATTCTCAGTCTCTCACTATATCAGTCACTCTCACGGTTGCACACACAAACACAGATGAATATGGTGATGGAGTGATGTGTTTGTGTTCGGGTTTGCTTAGAGAGAAAAGAAGAATGGTGCTCGATTTAGGGGATGAAAATGAAGATAATATCTGAGGATGATCAGATGAGAGAGGAAAAGATGAACGGTGGAGATGAGAAGGAAAGGTGGAGATGGATGGCTAGGATGAGAGGTGGGTGGAAATATATATATATTTTAATCCAAGTGGACCAATCACATTATAGATCCACATTTTGGGGTTGATGACTAATGGGATCAGTGACACTTGTCACTCATCCATGGGTCCCACTCTAAAAAGTCAACCAATCAGATTTAGCCAAGTGTCTCTGCCTTGTAATACGTGCATAGTGAAATCGAACTTATCGTGACCATAAATTTCCCGGTCGATGTCCGATTTTAGTGTGTCACCTGTCTACGGATTCGTATCAACCCGATCTACGTAACGGTTCTCGGACCTCGGCCATCTGACCTCCCGGGTCAAAAGTCAACATTTTGCCCACGACTAGGTGCAAAACGGTCATTTTACACTGTCCGGTCGATTCCGCTCAACTAATCACCGATTAATCTCACTAATCCTTCATTAGTCACTAATCTAATCTCGGAATTCTGGACGGGTCGTTACAGTGAGGGTAAGAAGGCCCAAAGTGGAAAATATCATGCTAGATGAGTCGGGTCCTGACCGAGAAGGGTTGAGTCCTAATAGAATGGTATCAAAGCTAAACCCAGACCGAAAAGTGTGCCAGCGAGGACGCTGGGTGTCAGGACCCGACTGTCAGGACCTGACCCTCCTCTGTCATGTCCCGACTCATCTAGCACGATATTGTCTGCTCTTGGCCTCCTTGCCCTTGCCCTCACAGTTTTGTTTTCGGAAGCTCACGGTGCAACTTCCCAAGGGGTCACCCATCATGGAATTGCACCAGCCTCAACTCGCTTAACTTTGGGGTTCCAATCCCCCCCAAAGCCACTGAGCTCCCAAAAGGCCTCATGCTAGATAGGTGTGTGCCTACACCTTTAAGGCACACCACCATTCCCTTCCCAGACCATTCCCCCCTCGCAGGAATGTGGGATTGTTCACCGTTCCCTCCAGGACACGGGTCTTACAATCCAACCCCCTTACGGCCCAGCGTCCTCGCTGGCACACTTCCCGGTTGGGGTCTGGCTCTGATACCAAATTGTCAGGACCCGACCCTCCTCGGTCAGGACCCGACTCATCTAGCACCATATTGTCCGCTTTGGGACTTGCCCTCACGATTTTGTTTTCGGAAGCTCACGGTGCAACTTCCCAGGGGATCACCCATCATGAAATTGCACTAGCCTCAACTCGCTTAACTTTGGGGTTCCAATCCCCCCCAAAGCCACTGAGCTCCCAAAAGGCCTCATGCTAGATAGGTGTGTGCCTACACCTTTAAGGCACACCACCATTCTCTTCCCAGACCATTCCTCCATCGCAGGAATGTGGGATTGTTCACCGTTCCCTCCAGGACACGGGTCTTACAATCCACCCCCCTTAGGACCCAGCGTCCTCGCTAGCACACTTCCCGGTTGGGGTCTGGCTCTGATACCATTCTGTCAGGACCCGACCCTCCTCTGTCAGGTCCCGACTCATCTAGCACGATATTGTCCGCTTTGGGCTTCCTTGCCCTTGCCCTCACGGTTTTGTTTTCGGAAGCTCACGGTGCAACTTTCCAGGGGGTCACCCATCATGGAATTTCACCAGCCTCAACTCGCTTAACTTTGGGGTTCCAATCCCCCCCAAAACCATTGAGCTCCCAAAAGGCCTCATGCTAGATAGGTGTGTGCCTACACCTTTAAGGCACACCACCATTCCCTTCCCAGACCATTCCCCCCTCGCAGGAATGTGGGATTGTTCATCGTTCCCTCCAGGACACTGGTCTTACACCGACTCTAGCACGATATTGTTCGCTTTGGGCCTCCTCGCCCTCACGGTTTTGTTTTCGGGAGCTTATGGTGCAACTTCCCAGGGGGTCACCCATCATGGAATTGTACCAATCTAAACTCGCTTAACTTTGGAGTTCCAACCAAACTCAAAGTCAATGAGCTCCCAAAAGGCCTCGCGCTAGATAGGTGTGTGCCTACACCTTTAAGGCACACCACCATTCCCCTCCCAAACCCTTCCCCCTTCACAGGAATGTGGAATCGTTCACCATTCCCTCTAGGACACGGTTCTTACAATCCACCCCCCTTAGAGCATAGCGTCCTCTCTGTCACATTTCCCAGTTGGGGTGTAACGACCCGTCCCGAATTCAGGGATTAGATTAGTGAGGTTAATCCGTGATTAGTTGGGTGAAATCGGACGAACGATACAAAATGACCGTTTTACTCCTAGGCGTGGGTAAAACGTTAACTTTTCGTTCAGGCAGTCAAATGGAATTTGACCGATGACTGTGACGTAGTTCGGGATGTCACGAGTTCATAGACAGGTGGCACCTTCGATTCCGACGTTCGAGGAAAAAGTTATGACGTTCGGAAGTTCAAGGTCATTTTGGTAAATTGGTTAAAAGGAGGCAAATAGTTGACTTTTGACCTGGGAGGTCTGATGGCCGAGGGCCAAGGACCGTTACGTAGATCGGGACGATAAGAATCCATAGACAAGCGGCACGCTGAAATCGGACTTCGAACGGAGAAGTTATAGGTCACTGATGTTCGGTTTTACTATGCGTGCATTACGAGGCGATGATGATTTGACAATATCTTATTGGTAGATATTTTAAGTGGGACCCATGGATGAGTGACAAGTGTCACTCATCCCATTGGCCCAAACCCCTAATTTGTGGATCTAGTTAATTAAATATTATTATTTTATTATTTTATAATTAAATCTACTTACACCTCAAATCCTAACCACCCATTCTATTTAAACCCTCAACCATCACCGTCCATCTCATCTCCCTCTTTCTGATCAACATCCTCATCATCTAATTAATCTTCTTTCTCTCCCACGACCACCATTTCATTTCTTTTTCTTTTCCTTTCAAAAACCAAACACACCCAAACACACACCTCACCACCATGACCGTCAATGCTCGTGTGTGACCATGAGAGAGTGAGCTGACAGGAGGACGGTGACGGGAGGACGGCGGTGTGATGGTGGTCGACGGCGGTGGAACTCGACCCGTGAGGTAATGGTTTCAAAAATTGGAATATGAGTTCTAAAGGGTTTGGGTTTGGGTGATTTTCATTAATAGGACTGGGTTTCTGGAGGTTGTAGGAACCATTTGGAATCCAAAGTGGAAGCTTGGACGGCCTGGAATGACGGTGGACGGTGGAGGAAGTCACCACTGCCATGGTCGACCTTGGAGGTACGGGTTTTGTGGTTTTTCTTATGTTTTTAATAGCTAAACTGATAGGAAACAAGATTAGGAAGGAATTAGGATCAAAATGGAACGAAATGCGATGAAAATGAATGACTTTGGGCCTTGAACCAGTCCAGACCGGTTCGGCCGGTTCAAACCAGTCAGACCAGTTCAGCCTCTTGGAGAAGAAGATGAATAGTGCCCGCGTGTGGGCTTCACGCACAGGAGCTTCTCGGGGCGCGTGACCCACATTTTAGGAATGTCTTCAACATTTGAAATCATCTATCCAATGTAACGAACATTTTGGGACTGGTTTCGTGTCGACCAGACATCGTTTCGATAGGTTTCGGGGTGTCCGAAGGTTTAGGATCGACTTTAAAAATAGTTAAAAATTTCAGAAAATTATGGGGCTTTAGTGAGGGGTTATTTAAGTAGTTAGTAACCCTCTATTACAATTTGGATAGGTTTGGGAGTCCCGGTGACGGTGATTGGCTCTGGAGAGCCGTATGACATGCAAATCGAGGCAGCAGCTCGGACGGTCTGTGAGTGGACCTTGTTTTCTAAATTGGTGCATGAATAAATTTTTATTATATTTTTTATTACATATTTTGTGATGCCATGAGTGCATTTGTGTGTGGTTACGTATTAGCACGTATTTTGAGGTTTCGGCCCTATACAGTGCCGATACGGGTTTGTACTTTCCTTATTGGGTTCTATGAAATGGTTTTGGATTTCAAAATGATAAACTCGAGCATGAGACCTATTTGGTTTTGTCTCAGGCATGTGGCTCTATTCACGACCTACAGGTTTGAATCGTGGTCGCGGCGAGTGCTATGTGCACGGCGACCGACGATACCACGCTCGCCTCAGAACTAGGATATGTTCCTTCCGTAGAGGTCACGATGCACAATCTGTTGTCGGGCAACCGATGAAGGCTCGACTTCAGAGTGCGGATGGTTCAGGATATCGATCGGTGATGAGTGATCCATAATCTAGCGGTGGTCGCGTCGGTTGATTCGTTCACGGTGGCATACCAGGATTGAGGGCAGTCCTGGATGGATGGTTACACGCATCATTACGATCGGAGTCATGACTGGCCCTGAGATATCAGGCACGATGCCCAGTTGAGTCATATGTTCGGGCACGAGACCCAATTACTTTACATTTATGATTTCGGGTCGGGGACCCTAATGGATTTCTAGGTTCATGACGGTTTATGGGGACCGGCATAAACCCTTGAAAGGTTTTATGGTTCATGACGGTTTTTGGGAACCGGCATGAACCCTTGAAAGGTTTTTATGATTGATGACGGTTTATGGGGACCCAGGGCATGAATCCGTTGAAAGGTTTTAAGGATGACTTCGTTATATATATATATATATATGTGTATATATATTCATATACCTTCCTTTACTTGAATTATCTCCTTCGGGGAGGGTCGTTGGCCTGGGTGGACCCCGGAGTAGTCACAGAGCACTGACTGAGTGGAGTCGCCCCCTTTGGGTTCCTTACCCTCAAGAAGGCTTGTATCATAACCTCAGGGCAGGTCATTGGTCTACGAAAATTAACCTTGGACTCTGAGAGACTTGGGTTTGAGACCCTGGGTAGCACGCGCGTAGCTTTGGAAATCGTGACAGGATTAGTTGTGTGATTATATGTATATATGATATATGATATGTGATGTGTACAGGGTTTGGGCTGAGTCCCGTATGGATTTGGGCAGTGGCTCGTATGGTTGATTCTTGATGGTTCTTTCGGTTATGGTTTTGGGCTTAGTTCCCATATATGGTTCTTTTGGATTAAATGGTTTTCGAATGCATGCATGCTTTTTGATGAAGGGTACAAATGTCTTCGTTAAAATGTTTTGATAAACTCTTGGTTTTGTCCACTCACAGCTTTTAATGTTTTGACTGCCCTTCAAATTGACAGCGGATGTGGACTGTAGCAGAGACCGAGATATCACATACCTCCTCCGGATCCTGGCGTACTCTGATAGCCCAAGAGGGCAAAGGTTGGAAATTTCCCTTGTCTGACACTTTGTGTCAGACGGGAGCAGGGTCGTCTCGCGTTAATCCCGAGGGGATTGGGACGGGCCCTGTCATGGGGTCTGGCTCTGATACCATTCAGTCAGAACCCGACCCGATCTCCCGTGGGGACCACCGGGGGCAAGGCCTGCTCCCATATGACATGTAATACAAAATACCATAACTACCCTTACTAGGTTTATAATAACACAAATACCCTTACTAGGGTTCCAAAATATACTAGTGTTTAATACAATAGTATTGTCAGACAAGGGATATGAGCATTATGTTCGTACTAATAAATAATTATAGGCACCTACCCCGCAGGGTGAACAAAACGCAACGGTACTATTTATGCCTCAGCCCCGAAGTCGGTCCCCTACTCTGTATCACCGCCTGGGGGCCAAGAAAACAGTTAAAGTGTGAGTGGACCAAAAATATATCAGTTACAAACTCATTTTGAAAAAATATACAGTCTGACCCTCCGTTTTAGAAACATGCATGCATTCAAGATAAATCGTAGAAATACAGTTAAATCATACACATAAATATCTATACATATACATATATCTACACATGTATACATCTGGACGACACTGTGACGACCCTCCCCGAATTATCAAGATTAATTAAGACTTAATGATGGATTATCCTTGCTAATCGGGGATTAGACGAGGATTAACAGATGAGCAGGGCGAAATGACGATTTTGCCCCTAGAATAGGCGAATCGTTGACTTTTCGTTCAGATGGTCAAATGGACTTTGGCCGATGACTGTGACGTAGTTCGGGACGTCACGAGTTCATAGACAAGTGGTACGCTAGATTCCGACGTTCGAGGAAGAAGTTCTGATTTTCGGAAGTTCGGGGGCATTTTGGTAATTTGGTTAAAAGGAGGCAAATAGTTGACTTTTGATCCGAGAGGTCCGATGACCGAGGACCGAGGACCGTTACGTAGATCAGGACGATATGAATCTGTAGATAGGCGGTACGTCAAAATCGGACTTTCGACGGAAAAGTTACGGTTCACTGAAGTTCGAGGGAACTATTGCTCGTTTTACGAGACAAATTGACTTTTGTCCTAAGTGGGCCCCATATATTTGTCACTGGCCCAATGGATGAGTGACAAGTGTCACCCATCCACTGGCCACCCTTTTCATTCATGCATATCACCTTCACCTGCTTTGTTCACCCAAACCCAAAACCCATTTCTCCATTTGTGTACAAACCACACCCCACACCCCCTAAATCTAATCTGATGCTAGTGACACCTGAGGGAGACAGAGAGAAGAGATGGAAGTAATGAAGGTGGTGGCAGGATCGGCTAAGCCGTTGTGCACGGTGGATAGAGGAGGTAAACCCGATTGCTCGGTTTTGTGTTTTAGATTCAAGAATTTGATTTTGATGTTATGGACGGTTTTGGATTTTTAGAGTGGGTTTATTGGGTTGCTAGGGAGGTTCTAAGATGATTTTGATGGTGTTTTGACGACTGAGGATCCGTGGGAGGAAAATGAAAATGTTGGACCGTGAGGAAGAAAATCAAACCGTTGGGGTTTCTATGTTTTTCCTTATTTTGATCATCCAAACAAGTTCCTAGGATCACATTAGGAAGTTTAGGATTGATTAGGAAAAGATTAGACGAAAAATGAGGAGGAATGTGTCCAGACCGGTCACGCCGGTCCAACTGGACCGGCCGAACCAGAGAACCGACCGGACCGACTGTCGAGAGGAAGAAGAAGGACTGTAGCGTGGCACGTGAGGCCCACACGCAGGACAGTCTCAGGGTGCGTGACGGCGCGTGGCAGGGAATTTGGGGAAGTGTCCAACTTGTCAAATCACCTATTCGATGTAACGAACATTTTGGGACTGGTTTCGTGTCAATCGAACATCGTTTCGATATATTTCGGGATGTCCGAAGGTTTAGGTTCGTGTTTAAAAATAGTTAAAAATTCCGGAAAATTACGAGGCTTTAGTGAGGGGTTATTGACACGACCCACCTTCAATCCCCCAGGATTAAGGCTAAGTCATGCTCCTGTCTAACTTACGCGTGACACGAAGGCTAAACCGACGTCCAGTCTCCTTGTAACACGTAACCTGGACAAGGGATTTCCAAATCCAAACGTCCAAAAGTTCCGAACTTCCCAGAGCTCGCAGAAACTATTGTGGATCGCGTGTGTGATGTCTCCGTCTCTCTCTACCAATAGCCTGCTCCGCAACAACCTGGAGGGTATCGAAAACACAAAAGACTGTGAGTGGAAAAAAATAAATACTAATTTTAGAAAACAGTTATCAGAAAGACATTTATACCCTCCATTTTAAAACTAATGCATGCATATAACATTCGTGTCATGAACCCATTTCATATCCAAAACCATCAATGAAAACCGGAAACATTTCCTTTTCTCAAATCCACAATTGAAATCTAGGGCCTCAGCCCTAAAGCATAAATCAAACATCAAAGTACGGGAACTCAGCCCCAAAACTCATCAAATCCAAGTCATTCGGGCCACTGCCCAAAACATCTGAAAACCAGTGAAAAACCAGTGAAAAACATTAATCATGCGAGTTACTGCATCTCAAGTGTGCCCGAGTCTTTAAACTCAAACCATGCGCATAATCAGGCCTTCCCAGTATATCAACAAGTCTTTAAACTCAAAACACAATCAACAGGCTTCGGGGGATATCATAACCGAGTCTTTAAACTCAAAATATATACCGAGTCTTTAAACTCAAAATATATACCGAGTCTTTAAACTCAAAACATATCAATCCAGGGCCCTCCCCCGTCAATCAACCCAAGTCTTTAAACTCAAAACCAGATCCAGCGGTTTTCTTTTTCTTTTTCTGGGTCTTTAAACCCAAAACCATTTTTCAATCAAGTGAAAACCATAGAAAATCTATATCCGAATTCGCAATAATGATTTCGTAAGCTAGCATCCGGAACCATCATCCCAAACCCAAATCCAGAGTTTCCCTTTCAAGTTTCAAACTGAATCAAGAACCATCTTTTCAAAATCCGATTACAAAACCGAAATCTCGTTTATCGAAATCACATGAACAGGGCTCCCAGCCCGAAATCACTTTCCAAAATCCGTTATAAAGCATTGAAACCAAATCATATTTCAAATTCCAAAATCCAATCATTAAAACCATGTTCAAATCACAAGATAACTCAAAATCTCGAAAAACGTGCAATTCTATAAATATCACGAAATACGTGCAAAACCGTAAATCATCAATATCAATTCATAAACATAGAAATCATGTATAGAAAACATATAAAAACATATTTGCATGCATCATAAGTTAGAAAGCAAAGTCCACTCACAGACCATTCGCGTCGCCACCTTGATACGCGCGCACTTATGCTTTCCCGGCTAATCCACTATCACCGGCTTTCCCGAACCTATCCAAATCCCATAATAAGGTCACTAACTACTTCATTAAACTTTACTAAAGCCTCGTAATTTTCCTAAATTTTTAACTAGTTTTCACCAAGCCCTTAAACCTTCGGACATCTCGAAACATATCGAGACGATGTCCGATCGACTCGAAACATATCGAGACGATGTCTGATCGACTCGAAACATATCGAGACGATGTCCGATCGACTCGAAACCAGTGCCAAAATGTTCGTTACATCGAATACTTTGAAAGTCATGTTAGAACCTCCCTCAAACCATGTGCCACATGCCCATACGCGCCGCCCAAAGGGGCTACGCGTGGACCTCACGCGCCAGGCACCAGTCATCTCTTCCTCGGGTAAACCCGGTCTGACCAGTTGACGGTTTAGTCTGAACTGGTGTGGCCGGTTCACCCTATTATTTCATTCATTTTGATTCCGCTTTCAACCAGTCCAAGTTCTTCAAGTTCGTCTATCAATTTCCTATTTAACTACCTACTTAAATCAAAGAATAGGAGTCGAGATCAAACCTTTTTATTCTTCGTTCAAAACTGTAAGTTTCCCTTCTGTCTCTGGCCACCTCAGGTCATCACCGTCCTTAAAGCCCATCCAAAACAATTCACAAGACCTCCAGAAACAGGTTCCACCGTTTAGAATCGATTAAAACTGATTAAAACCGAAGTTCACCATTGTTGAAATCCAACTTACCCGTTCTCGGGTTCTATGGCCACTGTCCACGGTAGGCCATCCTTCACCTCTCCTCAAGCACGTCTCACCCTCCTGATCACTCTCTGATCAATTAGAACCATCATTAGTGGCCCAAACTGAATATCCAGTTTCAAATTAAAAAACAGAACTTACTGTTCTACCTCTAGTCGACCACTACCGTGCACGACGGCTATCCACGGCATCACCACTACAATCCACATCGTTTATCCTCTTTTTTTTGTTCACACGACACAACCCATTGAGGCTAGTTGATGGGGGGGGGGGGGGGGTGAATTATCACAACTTTGGGTCTCTGTTTTCTGTTCTTCAGCAACACACACGACCCACGACCGTTTAAACTGAGTTAAGATGGTGGATGAGGGTTCTACCACCATCCAGGACAGACCAGGTGTCCAAAATCCCGTGGACACCAATTCCAGAGCAAGCCAAGTGTCCATCTCTGACTGGGCATAGATCCCAATGCAGGAAATGTCCAAAATGCCCCTGCCTTCACAAATTACCATTTTGCCCCTCGAGTTTTTAGACTTATAACAAGACCATCCGACATCCGATGACAGCATACTGCCTGTCTTTGTACTCAAGGAAACAAGGCATACCTAACGGTCCTCGAATTACATGAAAAGTCCATGTCGTTTGAAAGGTTGACCAGTTGTCCCTTTTTAACCAAATTACCAAATTACCCCCGAACTTCTGAACGTCATAACTTTCTCCTCGAATGTCGGAATCAGACGTGCCACCTATCTATAAACTCGTGACGTCCCGAACTATGTCACGATCATCGGTCCAAGTCCGTTTGACCTCCCAAAATAAAAGTCAACCTTTTTGCCCATTCCAAGGGTAAAATCGTCATTTTGCACCGTCCGTCCGACATCACCCAACTAATCACTGATCAATCTCACTAATCTGTCCTTAACCACTAATCTAAACCCGATTTTCGGGACGAGTCGTTACAGTTATTTAAGTAGTTAGTAACCCTCTAAATTAATTTGGACAAGTTCGGGAATCCCAGAGGCTACGATTGGCCCGGGAGAGGCGTATGTCACGCGTATCGAGGTGCGACTTCGTACGGTCTGTGAGTGGACCTTTATTTCGAAATTGATGCATGCATAAATGTTTTATAAGTGTTTTAATATATGTTTTGTGATTCCATGAGTGCATTTGTTTGTGGTAGCCTATGATTTACGTATTTGCACGTATTTCGATATTTCTGGTTTTATACGATGCTTATACGTGCTAGGTTTTCAATGAGGGTTTAATGAAAGGATTTTGGATTAATAAATATGAAATTGGACACGAGACCCATTTAATTTATAAACTCTCGGACTTGGAGTCCATTTGATTTGACGAGGAATTGGACCGAGGGTCCATTTGAATTATACGATCGGGCTGAGGGCCCCGTTGGTTTACGAATCCGGGCTTGAGGCCCAGTTGGATGTAATATCGGGCTTGAGGCCCATTTAACTGTAGCATCGGGCTTGAGGCCCTGTTGGTTGTGAAATCGAGCTTGAGGCTCCGTTGAGTTATGGTTTCGGGCTTTGGGCTCAGTTATTCGTGATATCGGCCTAGAGTCCCAGTTGATTGTGAAATCGAGCTTGAGTCCCAGTTCAGTTTGTGAAATGAGAATTCAGGCATGAGACTCTGTTGAACTGTGGATTTAGGCCGAGGCCTGTGAAACTAATTTGAATCGGATTCAAGTAATCCTATTGAGATGAATCGGGTATGAGACCCAGTTGGAAATATGTTTTGAGAATAGAAAGTATTTGAAATGAATTATACCCTCCATGTGATTATATGGTCTCCTCCAGACGTTGACCAGGAGTGGAAGTTATGATGTGGTCCCGGACCAGATTCCGGAGAGATGTTTGGACTAGATCCAGAGATAGAGCTCGAACTAGATCCAAAGATAGAGCCTCCCAGATGGAGAATTCCTGGGGGAAGACTCGGAGTGAAACCCCGAGTGGTGTGCACACTAGTATAGATATGATAAATCGTGACATATATCGGGGATGTGTTCCCTAGGGGCTGTGTGTTAGGACCCACCCCGAAAACCGAGGTAAACCCTGCTCCCGTCTGACACCCCGATACGCACACAAGTAAACTCACTCTAAATCACCAAAGAACACAGTCAGACGCAGGAGAAACTATACAAAACATTCCGAAGTTAAAGTTTACAGAGCATAGTAGCAAATACAAAGGAAAGGAAACCGGTAAACTAGATACACGCACACGGAAAGTTAAAACACTCCGGGGTCGCTCTTGTAAATTTTATGCCTCAGACGCTGCCTCGACGACGAAACCCCGCTCTAGCTCCACGACCTGGAGGGCAATTTAAAACCAGAAAAGTGTGAGTGGACCAGAACAAAAGAAAAGTTTCCAAAACCATTTTATAAGAAAACCGGGCTTAGCCCTCCGTTTTGAAACCACATGCATAACCGAGTTACCAAAACAGTTATAAATCACATAAACCTAAAACAGAATTGAAAGAAATTACAGAAACACTATAAAAACAGTTATAGAAATCATATCATCAGCGTCATAAAACCGTATTATAAAACATAAATACTGAGTCATCATTCTCCGATCAAACTTGCTGGACCTATCCGAGTCTTTAAGCTCCCGAGTCTTTAAACTCAATCCAGGCCTCAACAATATCTGAGTCTTTAAACTCCCGAATCTTTAAACTCAATAGGCCTACGGGGGAAATATCAATATATCCGAGTCTTTAAACTCCTGAGTCTTTAAACTCAATCCGGATCTTTAAACCCAATCCGGGCCCGTCCCCCGTCAAATATAATTCGGGTCTTTAAACCCAATATCCAGATCCAGCAAATCCAATCCAAAACCAATTCTAAAATCCATCTCCAAACCCGAATCCGAAATCACTGGTCTGATGCCCTTCCGGCATCCAGAACCGTCATTCCGAACCCAAATCCGGAATTCCACATTTCAACTTTAAAACCAACTTCCGATTCCCGAAATCCGATTTCAAAATCGAAACCCTTTAATCACCAAATCATGTTTCAAAATCCCTTTATAAACATTTAAACCACTTATCCATTGAAATCCCAAATCCATAACATCATATTCAGAAAACACACTTTTCTCGTAAAACGTGCTGAAAATTGAACTTCCTCGAAAAACGTGCAATTATGTAAAATCAACAAACCATATTCGATAAACATAGAATCATGATTAAAATCATAAAACAAGTAATTAAAAGCAGTTATGCATGCTCAAGTTTAGAGAAGGGGTCCACTCACAGTACCGAGCACTCAATCGCGTCCCGAACGTCTCTTACGTTCCTCAGCTTCCTCGGGCAACCCCGATCCTGTCACAATCACCCAAGAGCGTTACTAACACATCTACGAAGGTCCATCTAATTTTTCCCAAAAATCACCGGGTCCTAAACATAACGAACCTAAACCCTAAACCTTCACCCTCGCGGAACTATATTGAATCGACGTCCGAACATCCTGAAACCAATTCCATTAGACTCGTCACAACACCTAGACCAAAAACCATGTTGACCGTTTTCCCAACCGCCACCGTACGCGCCCCCACGCGCCGCCCAAAGTGGCTGTGCGTGGCCCTCACGCGCCAGCTACAGTGTCACCAGCAACCTCTGGTCGACTCGGTTTGAAACAGTCACTGCAACTCGAACTGGCGTTGCCGGTTCTCCACCGTCCTGCCACCGAAACTGCTCCTTTCTTCACCATCTTCTTCGTCCAATCCTCAGTAATCCAGTCCCCGCACTCAAACACCTCGACTCGACCTAAAACCTGTCGACTCAAGCTCGAACAAAAACCCGAACCAGTCCCCTGTTCTTCCTCTCGGCCAACCAGGTCTTCCCTCGTCACGGTGGCTACCTTAGACGGTTCTTAGGACCTCCCTGAAGCTTACCCAACTCACCAAAACCGTCGACTAGTACTCAAAACCCACGACTCAACGTTTGAACCCAGACTGAAAAACAGAGAACGACGTGTATTCCCCGTCGTTCTGGACTCCGCCGTGTACTCCCCCGTCTCGAGAGCCCACCCAGAAGATACCTAGGACCCTACTGAGTCCCTTAGACCTCACTGGACTCCTCGATTCATCCCCAAACGCCACGACTTTCAATTTGAAACTCACGGAAAAACAGAGCACTTACACAGGGAGAAGGAATTACCTGTCGTCGACCGCCGCCTTGCTCACCGCCGCACTCCCTGAAGTCCACAGAGTCGTCCTTGTTCCCTGTCGAGTCCAATTACACCACACACAGCCACACCACCACCACGATCTCTCACTTCCTCCCTGTTTTATCTGATTTTCCCGCGAGCTCACACTTAGCACACACACTAATTTCTCACCTCCCAACCTTCTCATTGTCTCCCTCTCAATCTCTGATCACTCCTCACTCGTCAATTCACACAGCACACACACAATCACCATCCAATTCTCCCAACTCTCTCCCTCTGTTTCTGTTCTTCTCTCTGGTTCGAACAAGCACGAACACAAGGCCCAAATAATTGGACCGTGTTCCCTAGAAGCCTCTAGCCCTCCTACACGTGTCACAATCCTCCCCCTTTCTCTCACAAGTGGCTCAATCCCAGCCCTCAATTTGTCACTCTCTGTTGCACAAATCCCAATGTGCAAAAGACCAAACTGCCCTTCCTTTTAAGTCAAATTTACGATTTTGCCACTACCTTTCTAGACCCGTAAGTCACACATCGTAAGTCCGATGAATACGTGCCGCCTGTCATCAAACTCAGGACGATGAGATCTATCTAACGGTCCTAGGTCAACATACCAAAACCCGATCGTACGAAAAGTCAACTTTTCCTCCTAATTTAGCCAAATTACGATTATGCCCTCAACCTTCCGAACATCATAACTTCCTCCTCGGATGTCGGAATCGGGTTTACCACCTGCCTACGGATTCGTGACATCCTAAACTACGTCCTGGTCATCGGTTAAAATCCAATTGACCACCCAAACTAAAAGTCAACATTTTACCCGAACTAGGGGCAAAATCGTCATTCTAGGCTAATGACCTTATCGGGACCAACTAACCCTTGATTAAACTCACTAATCCTATCTTAATCACAGTCTTAACCCTAATTTCCGGGACGGGTCGTTACACTGTGTGCCATGAGTTGACATCTTCTTGGAAGTGCCGCGGATGGGTTATACGTATGCGTACGTATGAGATTTATGGAAAGTGATTTGGCGGCGGATACCCTGTGTTCCATGTTTTAGAAAGTGATTTGGGGCGGAGGCCCCGTATTCGATGTTTTGGAAATGGTTTAGGGCGGAGACCCCGTATTGTATGTTTTAGTATTTCACTGAGAATGGTTTTTGGGCTGAGACCCACTTGTGTTGATTTGGGTTGAGTTCCCATGTAGATTCGGGGCTGAGTCCCTATTGAATTGATTTACCGTGTTCCATGTTTTAAGATTTGTGATTTCGGGTCGGGGACCCATGAATGGATTTTACGGTTCAAGACGGTTTATGGAGACCGGGCATGAACCCTTGAAAGGTTTTGAGAATGTTTTCAAATGTTTTATGAACGTTTGATAAATGGTTTTTGAATGCATGCATATGCTTTTAATGAAGGGCATAAATGGCTTTTCGTGAAATGTTTTTATTAAAATATTATTTTGTCCATTCATAGTTTTCGTGGTTTTAATGTCCTTCAGGTTGATCGCGGATGCGAGCTTTAGTAGAGACGAGACATCACACTCCTCCTTCTACGATCCTGGCGTACTCTGGAAGCCCGTTGAGGGCTAGAGGTGGAATTTTACCTGGTCTGACACTTCGTGTCAGACTGGATCAGGCGCGTCCCACGTTAATCCCGGGGTATTTGGGACAGGTCCTGACAGACACTATCAGTAAAAAATAATATATATAACCCATCCTTGACATCCCAGATGTCCAATTAATATATGTCACAATTTCTCTTCAATACACGTACTACTCTGGGTCTCATCTCTAAGTCTACCCCCAAGATCTACGATGTCTGGGGTGGACCTGCTTCGGATCCCAACATGTCCGAGACGTTATCATAACTCGCACTCCTAGTCTGAGTTCCTCTTAGAGTCACCCATCCCAGGCAGTGGATCGTGACAACTCCAGGATCATCGACGTTTGGAGGAGACTAATTCCCACGTACATGAAGGTAAATATATAAGTGTGAAAACATGCAGTTCAATAATATCATATTTGAAATTCGTCTTTCCTTAAATCCAAAGAACCACTATTTAAAACTGGGACTAAGCCTGAAACCTTCCAAATCGGCGTCCAGAATCTATTTCTTAAAACCCGTTCCTTGAAAAACTGCTCATACCGGATCACCGGCCAAATCATTTGAATCCATCTTTCTTTCAAAATTTTCATGATCCCAAAACTTGAGTCAATAAATGTAATGACCTGTCTCGAATATTGGGATTTAATATCGGACGGACGCTGTAAAATGATCGTTTTACCCCTAGAATTGGGAAAAATGTTGACTTTTGACCCTAGGAGACAAACGTACGAGGACCGTTGATTGTGACGTAGATCCGGACGTCACGAGTCCGTAGACAAGCAGCACGTCAAAATCGGACGTCGAACGGGGAAGTTATGGCCAAGGGATCGAAATCAATTTAATTAACATCTCAAGATTCGAATTAAATAATCCTAAAATCTGAGTGGTTGAATAATTAATGTGGGGCGCTTGGATGAGTGACAAGTGTCACTCATCCCATTAGTCACTTTCCTTAAAAAGGGGATCTGGTTTGATTGGGTAATTTATTATTAAAATATATTTTCTTATTTCCCTCACATCTCTCTTCTCTTTCCCGTGCATCACCTTCATCCTCCCTAAACAAACACACAAGAAACAACTACACAAGCGGCCTTCAATCATCATCCTTTGCTTGTGACTCGTGAATGAAAGTTGGAAAGAACGTTGAGACGAACTGAATGGTGGCCACGGCGAGGACCGTCGTGCACGGTGGCTGGAGTTCGAAAATGGTAAATTGTGTGATTCAAATTTTGGGTTTTTTGATTTTGATGGTGTTCATCGATTCTAAGCTTAGGATGATGTTCCTTGAGCTCTCACGAGCTTGTAGGTGCAATTTTGGACGAAATGATTACCAGAATTCTGGCTAAAACTTTGAAAAGCCTTAACTTTAAATTTAGGTACTTTTTGCAATTTCTGGTTTATATTTGGAATCCTTGGCTCGTGTAGATGGATTTACATAGGTAGAACGTCGGATTTGGTTGAGAAATGAGTAAGATATCGAAGTTTGAAGTTTGGGGCATCAATGGAAATTCCTAGCGAGAAATTCCAGCGAGTCACCGGTGAGTTGACTCGTTGACTTTGACCCGTTGAATTTTGCCTTGATTACGCAAGTAGGGGTGCGCCGGATCCAATGGGGGTGTTTTCGGGTCGATCAGAGATCGTTAGGGTGGTCAAATCAAGGTTTTTCACCTCGGGAATTGTGTCTGGGACATGTTGACTTTTCCGGGAGTTTTGGGGGTTCATCATATAGACTTGTATAGTTGATTAGTGACATTCAGGTGTAATTTGGACAAGTCCGGATATTCCGGCGATGGTGATTTAGCTCTGGAAGGCTTATGGCAAGCGTATCGAGGCGGCAACTAGAACAATCTGTCAGTGGACATTGATTACTAAATATGATGCATGCTTAACTGTTTTTATATATTTTATACATGTGATTTCTTTGATTATGATTGTGGTATTGATGGCTTACGTATTCACATGTATTTCGAGATTTAAGGCTTTTTACTATGCTTATACGTGCTGGTATTTCTATGATGGTTTAATGGAATGGTTTTGGATTTGGAAATATGGATTCGGGCATGAGACCCATTTGATTTACGAACTATCAGACTCGGAGTCCATTTGGTTTAATGAGGCATCGGGCCAGAGACCCAGTTGACTTACATGACCGGGCTTGAGACTCAGTTGGTTTGTGAAATGGAATTTTGGGGCTGAGTCCCTTGAATTTGGAAATTGGATTTGTGGAAATGATTTATGAAAGTTTTACTTCTAGCACGAGACCCATTTGTGGATTTACGATGGCATTATGGAAATTGGGAATAGGCCCAATTGAAAGGTTTTAAAGGGATTTATGAAATGTTTTCCTTATACCATCCTTATGATCTGATATCGCCCCTCCAGGGAAGGTCAAGGACCTGGGTGACCCTGGGGGAGACTCGGCTTGAGACCGAGGGGCACACGTAGCTCTATACATGACATCTGGGATGTCAGGCATTGCCTGCGAGGGGTTATTCTACGGAGTGACCGCACCGTAGAGTAACTCAGGAGCAAGATTGCTATTATTGGACGTCTGGGATGTCAGGTGTCTCGAACGTCAGGCGTCTGGGACGCTAGGCATTTGGGATGCCAAGTATTGGTATAAATGTGTTTTATAAAATTTACTGGATTTACGGTTGTGTTTATGGATTTAGGCAGTGGCCCACATGATTTCGATTTAAGGTTGTGTTTATGGATTTGGGCAGTGGCCCACATGATTGGATTTATGGTTTTTGGCTGAGTCCCTAATGATTTAATTAAAGTAAATGGTTTGATTATTGGTTTTCGAATGCATGCATGATTTTTAGTAAATGGCATAAATGTCTTTTATCAAATGTGTTTGTTAAATTATTTATTTTCTTCCACTCACAGTTTTTAATGGTTTTAATGTCCTACAAGTTGATCGCGAATGCGGGCTGTAACAATAACTGAGACATCACACTTCTCCACCGATTCTGGCGTGCTCTGAAAGGGTTGAGATTTGAGTTATCCCTTGTCTGACACAAAGTGTCAGACGAGAGCATGGTACACCCTGTGTTAATCCCAGGGGGGGAAGGGGGGGATTAGGATGGGTCTTTTCAATCAGTCACTAAATGGGTCTCAAGCCCGAAAACCTCATTTTCACACAAATCCATAACATAATCCACGACCAATGATTCGAGTACATAAATTTCATTCTTTCCATCATATTCAACAAAAATCATTTAAGAAAACATGTAAACCAGTTATGCATGCAATTCAGTATAAAACAACTAGTCCACTCACAGTTAGTCCTTACTATGCTACGAACAACCTAAATCTGTCCCGAAGCTAAACATAGTCTCCGGGCCCGTCCAAATACATCCAAAGGTCACTAATTGACCCTACTAGGTCTATCATCAAACCCTAGAACAAAATCGGCCAGGGAAAGTCTCCCGAACACGCTTCTCGAGGCATCAAACCTCAATTTGATCTATCTAACTGTCTCGGATCGACACGAAACCACCACTATTAGATCCAAAACGTCGAAACCTTGAAAATAGTGTTGATCCTGGCTTAAAAACCGTGTCCATGCGCCCCTACGTTCGGGTCAACGCCTACTGGTCAAAAGTCAACGGTCAACCCTGCTGATGTCAACATGACGTCATCTAACAATGTCAGACTGACACGTGTCAGACCCTGTTAGGTGCCACGTGTCAGACTCTGACAGGTGCCACCTGTCAGACTTTGACAGGTGCCACGTGTTAGCAACATACTGGTCCACGTCATTGACATGTCAGTGACACGTGGCACCCTTTGATTGGGCCACGTTAATGACATGTCAGTGCTGACTGTGCACTAACATGTGATATGTGTTGTGCTCTGAGTGGTCCATAATTCCTGACAGCTTGACAGGTGATGACATCAGCTGATGACATCATCACCATTATCCTCTCGACAAGTCTGCATTCGGGTCGCCCAAACTCGCGAGCTCGACCCGGCTATAACTCGACCATTTTTGCACCCATTTTTGAAACCGTTAAGTCCTACTGGATCGTCTAGGTCTCTAGGTTGGATCTATGGGTTTAAATTCAACTAAAACACATAAAATTCATACCTTAAGTCGAGCAACAATGTAGGTTGCTTTTCCGATATGTTTCCCATCAATCACAATGCCTTCGAGTTTTGGGCTCCAATATGCACGTACTAACCTCAAAAATCATTCTGGGCCCATAAATCCACTTAACCAGGCCTAAAATTGCAAACCCAAATTTGGCCCGATCATGAGGGTTTCAGGTTTTACTTGTGAACTCCCTCTCCGCCGTGTGCCACCGTTATCAGCCTCTGAGTCACCGTCCAACACTCTCTCAGTCACTCCTCAGGCTCACTAAATGAAGGTGAAGGTCTAGGGAAGGTGGTCAATGGTTGTGTGTGTTTGCACAAACCTGGTTCACGGTTTGAATGCCTAAAATGGACAGGAAGGTAGATACATGCATCCCAATCTTTCGGGTAAATGCGCTAGTTAGATGGGTGACACTTGTCACTCATCTAATTGGTCCAATATAACGACCCGTCCTGAATATCAGGATTAAATATTAATTAATTATGGATTTAGTATGATTAATTGGGGATTAATTGAGTGAAATCGGACGGACAGTGTAAAATGACCGTTTTACCCCTAGACATGGGTAAAATGTTGACTTTTTACTTGGAGAGTCAAACACATGAGGACCCAAGACCGTTACGTAGATCGGGACGTTACGAGTACGTACACAAGCGGCACATCGAAATCAGACGTTGAACGGGAAAGTTATTGTCACATGATCGAAATCTGGAACTTACAACTAGGGATTCGAATTAAATATTAATTAAATCTAGTTTGTAGATATTTTAGTGTGGGACCCTTGGATTAGTGACACTTGTCACTCATCCCATTGGTCTTTGCCCTTAAATTGTGGATCTAAGTGTGATTGGATGTCTTAATATTAAAATAATATTATTTTTATTTATTTTATATTTTCCCTCACATTTGTCTCTCCCTCCCCACACATCAGTTCTTCATTGTCTTCTTTATTTTCTTCTTCAAACCATGAACGCCCCACACACTAAACCCCTCCAAATCCTCACCTAATGCCTATGAACCGTGAATGAAACTGAATGAGGACGGTGAGACGACCACGGCGGGGCAACGACGACAAAGGTAGGCGTGAACCCGTGAGCTCTATTTTGGGCCAGAAATGGTAAGTTGGGGTTTAGCTAGTACTGCTCATTTTGGTGGCTTGTACGAGGTTCCTGATCATCACACGAACTCGAGGAGGTTGGAGGCACAACCAACGGTGGTCAGAATTGCGGGAAATCAACAGTGGAAGTTTGGATGGTCGTCCATCGATCGGGAAGGTAACTTTTAGACACAGTTTTAGGTTTTTTAGTAGCTAGATCGATAGGAAATGGAAGGATGAAGAGATAGGAACTAATGGGATTGAAAATAGGTGAGAAATAAGGGTGAACCAGAATTACAGAGAATCGATTTAACCTGGTTTAACCAAGGTTGAAGGTGACAGTGTTCCTAGCGCATGGGCTTCACGCGCAACCGCTTACAGAAGAGCGTGGGGCAGAATTGGGTGATGTCATCAACATGTAAATTTATCCTTTCAATGTAACGAACATTTTAGGACTGGTTTCGTGTCGATCAGACACCGTTTCAGGGTAGTTTTGGGTGTCCGAAGGTTTAAAGTCTATGAAAAATACGTTTAAAAATTCAGTAAATTTAGGGGGCATTGATGAGAGGTTATTGAAGTAGTAGTAACCCTCTGGTATGATTTGGACAGGTTCGGATATTCCGAGGACGGTGATTTAGCCCAAGAAGGCTTATGGTAAGCGTATCCAGGCACAACTATGACGGTCTATGAGTGGACATTATTTTCTAAACTATAATGGATGCATAACTATTTTATATGTTTTATATATATGATTTTTATGATGATGACTCTGATATTGGAGATTTACATATTTGCACGTATTTCGAGGTGATTTATGTATTTGCACGTATATCGAGGTTTATGGTTTTACACTGTGGTTATACATGCTTGTGGTTTCATTGATGGTTTGAAGAAATGGTTTTGCATTTGAAAAGGTGAACTCGGGCATGAGACCCAATTGTTTTGAAAACCCTCGGACACGAAGTCCATTTGAGTTGTATTATCGGGCCAAGGGCTCAGTTGGTTTACGGAATCGGGCATGAGGCCCAACTTTGTTGTATGAATGTGATTTCGGGTCGGTAACCCATAAATGGATTTGGATAAATGGAATTCGATTTGAGAAATTGGATTGGGGGATTACGATGGTTTATGGAAATCCCGGGCATAGGCACATTTGAACGGTTTGAGATGATTTTTGAAATGTTTTCCCTATACCATCATTATATCTATGGATTGTCTCCTCTAGTCCTCTGGGACGCTAGAGTAGTCAGGTCGCGTTGCCTGCGAGGGATCATTGCACGGAGCGACCGGACCATATAGTGACTCAGGAGCAAGATTGTTAGACGTCTGGGATGTCAGACATCTGGGATGTTAGAGATTGACTCGGGTTGAGACCCCGGGTAGCATGCGTAGCTTGGACCGTGACATGACGTTTGGGACGCCAGGCATCTGGGATGCCGAGGATTGGTATATGACGGTGTTGGATTATGGATTTGTATTTCAGATTTATTGGATTTATGAAGTGGTATTTCTGTGTTAATGATTTTGGGCAGGGACCCACATGGTCTGGATTACTATTTTGGGCTGAGTTGCCACATACTTGCATTTATGGTTTTGGGCTAAGGCCTTAATAATTTAACTAAAGTAAATGGTTTGATTATCGATTTTTGAATGCATGCATGCTTTTTAGTGAAGGACATAAATGTCTTCTTATGACGATAGTGTGGAGTTGTGACCATTAGATGGTCAGGTCATGTTGAGTTGGGAATTATGTTACCGAGGGCAGCCGAGTTCTCCGAACCCTAGTTGTGATTGATTGTTTAGAGAATATGAGTACAACGGAGTTAGTAGATGACCTTAGGGGGAAACCCTAGTGTGTGATGTATGGTTTGGGAATATGAATCGGCGAGTGGTTTGAATTTGGTGACTTTTCAGACTCAAGATCGTTGGTCGGTCATGTCTTGTCATCTTTGGTGATTGTGCTGCAGAGTGTAGCTGAGGTTGGGGATGACTTGGTGGACTAGACTGGTGGAGTCGATTTGAGACTAGTTAAAGATTGGTTAGAGATTGGTTGGACAGGTTACCAGGGTGTGATACTTGTCGATGGAATCCCGGAGTGGGGATACAAAGTAGTGAGTACTGGTGGTTGATTCCGGTTGGATGCAGAGTCTTGATAGCAATGTCTAGTGGTTGGGCCTGCATGAGTCTGTGGTAGGCACTACCATCGAGGGTGGATGTAGTTGTGGTTGTTGTGAATCAGGTGACGTTTTGGGAATGTTTCCTTTTCTTGTAGGAGTTGTCAGGGTGATTGTACCTAGAGTTGTTGGGTAAGAGAGAGGCAATGTTCCTCCAACTTGAGCAGAGGTACGGGGTCGTTGCTCGGTATGAGCAAAGATCCAGGGTTATTTGATTCGCACACTGTGTGTCGGTGATTGTGATGACGAGCGACGAGTTGGGATGTGACTCTGTCGTGATGGGCATACGTTCGGTATCTGAGAATCGGCAGTGGATGAGTTGGACTAGACGAGATCCAGCAGTGGATGAGTTGTGTTGGGACTTTAACCCAACCGTGAATGTGATAACTGATGTGATTGGAATGATTAAGTGGCAAATGAATAAAACGATATGAACGAATATGCGAGTTGGGGTACCAAGTTAGCATGGTACAGACACGTGGTTGATGCGTGAGTGAGTTGGTTCCAACATGGTTGGAACTTCATAATCAAGAGAGGTTGTGATTGAGACGACGAGAGGAGTGCTTCATTCAGCATTGGTGATGGGTATTCCGATGGCATTGAGGGTGAATTCTCATGTTGTACCTATGGCAGATGATGGTTGTGGTCACCAGTACATTGATCGTGTATTGGTTGGTGGACCCGTGATTTGTTTTGGGTCATCAGGAAAAGTTAGGTATTTCGAAGTTAGGTGAATGAGATTTCTCATTTTCTGCTTGGTGGTAGACGATGTTGGGTTACATGGTGTGGTGAGTGCAGTGAGATTGTGTTTGCACTCACGTAGGATGAATTTTGATGTCATCGTCTTGGATCATCCTTGATTTTCCCTAGGTGGAATAACAAGGATCGATGTGAGGTAAGTGGAGAGAACCCACATTCTCGACCTGTCTCGTCGTTGACTGGTCTGTTTAGATGTGAAAATGGTTGAGAAGCGATTTGATAGTATGCAGATTCAATGAGGATGTAAGACCCTATGACCTGAAATCTGGTCGTTAGCTGAGAGTGAGCATGTCTGGATCCTAGGTGGATTTGGATCGCGATGTGGATCAGGATCGTGATGTTGAGGATCTAGGGTTTTGTGATGATCGAGGATCGTGATGTTAATGATCAGGTTATGTGGTACATCATGATGGCGTGAATCGTGATGTCGTGCAGTGCTGGCAGACTCCGTCTTGCTGATTCTGCTAAGCTAGGAGCAGAGGAGAATTGTATTGTGGGATAGTTGAAGAATCTCTAGGAATAGAACGAAATGATTACCCAACCTCTATCTTGGATATTTGTAAATGGGGAGGATGGGACTGACTTCCTTTCGAGGTTAATCCCATATGATATATTAGTAGAACGAGTGGGTATCCGACGGGTCGGATTGGTCAGTCTTGGATATGTGAATGATGGCATTGGCTTCTTTTCGAAGTTAATTGAATATGATATGGTAACCGAATGAGCAGGTAACCGATAGGTGAGGAGTTGGTGCGTCTCTGTAGACGTGGGTGAGATTGGATGCCCATTTGGCATCAATAGGTACCCCTTGGTGGGCGTGAGTCGGATTGGTAAGTGTTGGATTATGTGATTAGGAGTAGACGTTGTGATGCTGGTCGGGTCACCATGAGACTCAGAATGGATGATCAGCTGGAGTATTTGATTTGTCTAGTACTAGACTGGACAGATGGACTCCAGAATTGAAGTGTGATTGGCTACGAGCTATGTAGTAGGTTGGTTGGTGGATGGATGTACGTACTGGGTACGTTGTACGAGGATCGATACTGGACAGGCCTGAGTGATGCCTGGTGACTGTACATGGGATATACCAGGGGTATGTTGTTGAACGTGTTGATGATCGGTTTAGCTCCGATATCACTAGATTGGTTAAGGACGTGGACTGGGCATTGAAGACTGTGTGCTGGGCCAGAGTGATTTTGATGGGTTCAATGATAGAATGAGTAGGTGCTCAGAGCTATGGATGGCTAGTGGAACCCTAGAATAGAGATGTGTTATCACTGCTAGGCAGGTATTCAATGGAGTCCAGTTACACACAAGTTGAGTGAGATGTTGGCATACGTACACTCAGGTTGAGGGAGTTGTTGGGTAGTGTAACCACATGTTGCTTTGCGTGGAACGACTGCTCAGTGACTCTCACTAACGACAACATGGATTTATGAGGAAATTTTGGTACGAGGTACCTTGGTGCGACTCTATAGTGAGTCAGAGTTGTGTTGGTGACTCGAATGGTGACCATGGAGCTGTGAGTGCCAGCTGAGTGCAATGTTACGAGACGTGTGATATTGACATGGTAAAATTCAGGAAATGCGGAGAAATTGTGAGATTTGATAACTCTCGGTATGTGAGAGATGTCAGATTGATTTGCGACTGGCAAAGTGGTAATAGTTTGGCTAAATGTGTTAGCTATCAACTCGGAACATGTGAACAATGTCACTCGATGTGGTCAGGTGTAGTCGATGTGACGTGAGTTCGTGATGGAACGTCTGGATGCAGACAAGTATTATGCTGGTTAGTGGGTGTAGATGTATACATGGGATGTTAAACCTGACGGAGAGACTGAGCTTATTTTTTGACGATGTGGATGTGGAATTGGGTCCGTATGAATTACTAGGACCAAATTTGTTAAGGGGGGAAGGTTGTAACGACTGATCTCAAATATCGGGATTAAATATTAATGAATTATGGATTTATTATGATTAATCGGGGATTAATCGAGAAAAATCGGACGAACGGTGTAAAATGACCGTTTTGCCCATAGACTTGGGTAAAATATTGACTTTTTCTCAGGGAGTCAAACACACGAGGACCGAGGACCATTACGTAGATCGAGATGTTACGAGTACTGAGACAGGTGGCACGTCGAAATCGAACGTCTAATGGGGAGGTCATGATCACAAGATTGAAATCGGGAACATACATCTTGAGATTCGAATTAAATATTAATTAAATCTAGTTGGTAGATATTTTAATGTGGGACCCTTGGATGAGTGACACTTGTCACGCATCCCATTGGTCCTTGCCCCTAAATTATGGATCTAAGTGTGATTGGATGGCTTAATATTAAAATAATATTATTTTTATTTATTTTTATTTTCCTTCACATTTCTCTCTCCCTCCCCGCACATCAGTTCTTCATCGTCTTCTTTATTTTCTTCTTCAAACCGTGAACTCCCCACACACTAAACCCCCCCAAATCCTCACCTAATGCCTATGAACCGTGAATGAAACTGAATGGGGACAGTGAGACGGCCACATCGGTGGCCACATCGGGGCAACGACTGCGAAGGTAGGTGTGAACCCGTGAGCTCTGTTTTGGGCCAAAAATGGTAAGTTGGGTTTTAGCTAGTACTGATCATTTTGGTGGCTTGTATGAGGTTCCTGATCATCACACAAACTCGAGGAGGTTGGAGGTACAGCTAACGGCGGCTGGAATCGCGAGAAATTGATGGTGGAAGTTTGGCAGGTCGTCCATCGATTGGGAATGTAACTTTTGGACACAGTTTTAGCGGTTTTAGTAGCTAGATCGTTAGGAAATGGAGGGATGAAGAGAAAGGAATGAATGGGATTGAAAATAGGTGAGAAATAAGGGTGAACCGACCTCGTCGGTTCGATTGAATTGGAATTGCAGAGAACCGGCTTAGACCGGTTTAACCAAGATTGAAGGTGAAACTGTTCCCGGCGCGTGGGGGCGCGTGGGGCAGAATTGGGTGATGTCATCAACATATACGTTTTTTCTTTCGATGTAACTAACATTTTGGGACTGGTTTCGTGTCAATCATACACCGTTTTGGGGTAGTTTTAGGTGTCCAAAGGTTTAAAATCTATGAAAAATACGTTTAAAAATCCCAGAAAATTAAGGGGCTTTAATGAGAGGTTATTGAAGTAATTATTAACCCTCCAGTATGATTTGGACATGTTCGGATATTCCGAGGATGGTGATTTGGCCCGGGAAGGCTTATGGCATGCGTATCGAGGTGATAGCTAGGACGGTATGTGAGTGAACATTGTTTTCTAAACTATGATGCATGCATAACTGTTTTATATGTTTTATATATGTGATTTCTATGATGATGATTGTGATATTGGTGATTTACATATTTGCACATATTTCGTGGTGATTTACATATTTACACGTATATCGAGGTTTAAGATTTTACACTGTGGTTATACATGCTTGTGGGTTCAGTGATGGTTTGATGAAATGGTTTTGCATATGAAAAAGTGAACTCAGGCATGAGACCCAATTGTTTTGGAAACCCTCGGACATGAAGTCCATTTGAGTTGTATTATCGAGCCAGGGGCCCAGTTGGTTTATAAAATCGGGCATGAGGCCCAATTGTGTTGTATGAATGTGATTTCGGGTCGTGAACCCATAAATGGATTTGGATTTGAGAAATCGGATTGGTGGATTACGCTGGTTTTATGGAAATCCCAGGCATAGGCCCATTTGAACGGTTTGAGATGATTTATGAAATGTTTTCCCTATACCATCCTTATATCTATGGATTGTCTTCTCTAGTCGTCTGGGACGCTGGAGTAGTCACGGCGCATTGCCTGCGAGGGGTCACTACATAGAGCGACCGGACCGTATAGTGACTCGGGAGTAGGATTGCTAGATGTCTAGGACGTCAGACATCTGGGATGTTAGAGATTGACTCGGGTTGAGACCCCGGGTAGCCCACGTAGCTTGGACTATGACATGAAGTTTGGGACGCCAGGCATCTGGGATACCGATGATTGGTATATGACAATGTTGGATTATGGATTTGTATTTCAGATTTATTGGATTTATGAAGTAGTATTTCTATGTTAATGGTTTTGGGCAGGGACCCACATGGTCTGGATTTACTGTTTTGGGCTGAGTTCCCACATACTTGGATTTATGGTTTTGGGCTAAGACCCTAATAATTTAACTAAAGTAAATGGTTTCATTATCAGTTTTTGAATGCATGCATGCTTTTAGTGAAGGACATAAATGTATTCTTATGAAATGTGTTTATTAAATTATTGATTTTTCGTCCACTCGCAGCTTTTAAATGATTTTAATGTAACGACCCGGAAATTCGAAAAAGAAAAAAATTGGAAAAATTAGAAGGAAGTGACGATTTTGCCACTAGTTAGAAAGGCCGAAAGTTGAATTTTTGGCCAGGGCGTTATTTGGATTTTCCAGAAAAACCGTTAGGTAGGTCCCGAGACGCTGAGTTCGTAGACAGGCGGCATGCAAAAATTTGAGTTCGGATGAATGAATTGCGGGTCTAAAACGATAAGGGGCAGTTTTGTAATTATTCAAGCAGGGGCATAAAGGTCATTTTGGGCTGGGATGAGATGATTCCACAGTATGGGTGAGTCACTTAGTTTGCTGAGTGACACATGTCACCTTGAAGATGCCAATTAGTGGCTGAATGAGAAAGGATAAAGGTGCATATGTTAAACATTAGCCGTGTGTGTGTTCTTCCACCAAAAATAGAGCAAATAAAAGAAGTAATTGATCTCAGTGTTTAGGCAGAGACCTGAGGGCTTGAATAGGATCAGGAGAGGTAGAATAAAGAATCAATAAGAGAGTAGGGGTGGGAATTGTAAAGGGAACCCGAAACCCCAAAGTGATGAACACTTGAGTTTCCCCAAATGTTGAATTCCCATTTATAGGCCTTGTTAACTTCAAATGAACCTCGATTGAGCTTTCTGGGACTCTAATGATTAAAACCACCTCAAAATTGGAATGAATTGATGGAGAAAAGACCAAGAATTGAAGCCTCAAATCTCTTAAAAATTCGAGATTGAGTTCGAGTTATGGGAAGAATTGAATGATGAAATTGAGGTTGCAAGACTATTTAGAATGATTCTACGATGCTTCTTGATGAATCAATTGCAAGAAAACAACTAGAATTGATTGGGATTGAAGAATGAACAGTACCCGCGACAGAGTGGAAATCATGAGGTTGAATTTGATTGTTCAAGGTAAGAGTTTATGTAATTAAGGATACAGACCTTTAATTAGACTTATAACGATGCTAATGGATGGAATAATTATGGAAATCGACTGAGAATTGACAGGGATTGTACCCGGTTGCAGGGGAAACGGGTAGAGGAGATGATGAATAGTAATTGGGGGTACTGTAGCACCGTGTGGACTTCACGCGCAGCGTGGGATCGGTTTTCAAGGTACAATCAACAAATGATTTGATCCTTTTGATGTAACAAACATTTTAGTGTTGGTTTCGAGTCGATCGGATACCGTCTCGATATTATTTCGAGGGTCCGAAAGATTATGTTACATTTTAAATTCGTATTTAATTCCCGAAAAATTTGGCGGATTGTTATATGCTATTATTGAGTCATTAGTGACCTTGAATGATGATTTTGGACAAGATTCATGATTCCTGGAAAGTGCCAAAAATTACAGAAAAGCGTGCAGTTCGGAACCGAGCAATTCGGACGGTGTGTGAGTGGACGTTTGTTTTATAAACTGTTATGCATGCATAGTTAAATGTTTTATATGATTAATTGCGTGAGTTGATTGAAATGATGTCATGGTGACTTGCCTGGTAGCTGTTATTATAAGCGAATTCCATCAAGGGTAGGAATGTACCCCAAGTACCTTAGAACTGTAGTACGCCTGCCCTCATCATATCCTCCAGGATCTGAATATTCCTCTCTGATTTTCCATCAGTCTGGGGATGGAATGTAGTGCTGAAATGGAGCCTCGTACCAAGGGCTCTCTGTAAGCTCTGCCAAAACCTCGAGATAAACCACAGGTCACGATCTGACAGAATCGACTCTGGTGTCCCGTGTAGTCTGACAATCTCGTCAACAAACAATTGTGCCAATTGGTTAGGTTTAAAAGTTTCGTGCACTGGTAGGAAGTGCGCCGACTTCGTAAGTCTATCCATGATCACCCAAATACCATCAAATCCGCTCTGCATGGTCGGAAGTTTGAACACGAAGTCCATAGTAAAATGATCCCATCTCCACTAAGGAATCAGAAGGGGCTGCAAGGGTCCATACGGTCGCTACTGCTCAACCTTCACCTGTTGACAAATCAGGAATCTACTCATAAACTCTGCGATGTCCTTTTCATGCTTGTCCAACAATAGTACTCCCTGAGTGTCCGATACATTTTGTTGCCTCCCGGGTACATGGCATAAGCTGAACTGTTAGCTTCCTCAAGTATCTCTGCCTTCAAGCTAGCATTTGCTGGTACACACAATCGACCCTATTTTAATACTGTGTCGTCGTCTCTAACGGCAAAATCCTGTCTTTCTCCAACTTCAACCTCCAACCTCAACAAATACAAGGTAGGATCTTGAAGTTGAGCATCCACAATCCGATCGAGCAACAAGGGTCTCTCATGATAGCTCGCCAAAAAGCTCCATCACCATCCACTCTAAGCCTAACTCCAATCTGTTGGAGTTCCACTAGTAATGGCAGATAAACCAAACACAAATAGGCGACTAAACTAACCGCCTTTCTACTCAATGCATCAGCTACCACATTCGTCTTGCTGGGGAGGTACTCGATCATGCAATCGTAGTCCTTGATTATTTCCAGCCATCATCTCTGTCTCATATTCAACTCCCTCTGAGTGAAAATGTACTTTAAACTTTGATGGTCGATAAAAATCCTACATGTCTCCCCGTACAAATAGTGTCTCTAGATCTTCAGGGCATGCAACACTATTGCCAACTCTAAATCGTGAGTAGGGTAGTTCGCCTCATGTGATTTCAATTGTCGGGAGGCATAGGCTATAACTCTTCCGTGCTGCATCAACACGCAACCCAAGACTTGTAAGGATGCATCACTATAAACCTCGAATTCCCCTAGTAGCATCCGACGTAGTACTTTGAGTCTGTCCAGTCACATTACCACCAGTCCACTGTGGACAATCTCTCGCGATGTGGACTCGCGCACCACAAGAGTAGCAGGTAAAATTTCCTGGCCTACCGGTGGATCCAACCGAAGTGCTACTATACTGGGGTGCTCTGAAACCAGATCCTCGAGCTCTCCCGAATCTGCCATAACAGACACTGCTCGACCGTCCACTACCCGATGAAGACGATCCACTACTGTATCGTCCTCCCTTCGGAGCCCTATGGCCCGAAGGGCCCTGCAAAAGAACGATCTCTACGTCGTCCACCATCAAAGTCCTGCTGGCGGGCTCCTTGCTCTCTTCCACCCTGACCACATCATCGATCAACTCCCGAAGTGTGGAGAAAGAACCTGAAGCAGATGTCACCTTGGTACGAATATCTCCTCTCAGACCCAACTCAAACCGTCTACACCTGTCTGCCTCCGTCGCTACAAAAGCGGCTGCAAATTGAGACAACCTCTGAAACCTCTGCTCATACTCGGAGACGGTCATGTTTCCCTGTTGGAGCTGTAGGAACTTAATTTCCTTGGCATCATGGAAGGAACGGGGTAGTACTGTTCCAAGAACCGCATCCTAAACGTATCCCAAGTCATTGTCGTGGCATCCCAGCCTGACAACTCCAAAGTATACCACCACTCATGAGCATCGCCATCAAGTAGGAAAGTGACCAACATAACTATTTATCCAGGAGGATAGGGTATCACTAGGAAAATCATTTCTAGCCTCACAATCCAATGGTGGGCAACCTCGAGATCAGCCTCACCACTAAACACAATAGCACCCAAATGGCGTGCCTGCTCAATCAAAGAACTCCTAGCACTCGAACCCTGTGAGTCTCCCTCGAGACCTATGTCCAGTGGCGATGTATGGGCAGCTCGTCTCGGGGGCATATTGAACTGTTAAGAGGCATAAACGGAAATATTAGCATGACATAGTACGCGCATCAATGTACCAAGTACAGACCGCTAGCCTAATGCTCTACTCTAATATCATTCTATTAGGACCCGACCCTCCTCGGTCAGGACCCGACTCTAGCACGATATTGTCTGCTTTGGGCCTCCTCGCCCTCATGGTTTTGTTTTCGGGAGCTCACGGTGCAACTTTGTAATGCCCCGAAAATTTGGAAAATTTGAGGAAAAGGACGATTTTGTCCCTAGTAATAAGGGTCAAAAGTTGACGTTTTGATCCGGACCTTGTTTGATCTTTTCGGAAGTACCGTTGGATAGATCTCGGGACGCTGAATCCGTAGATAGGCGGCATGCGTCAATCGAAGTCCTAACGAAAAAGTTATGGGTCTAGAACGATGAGGGGCATTTTGGTAATTTTTCCAAGTAGGGGTAAAATGGTAATTTTAAGTAAGGGACTTAATGAAACGGTGCAAGGTATTAAAATGATTTATATTGGCTGATTCAGCCTATGATAGTTTAAAGTGTGACACATGTCACTTGTTACTAACACTTAGTGGCACTTAGTTGCCCTTTGTATAATTAACTAATTAATGAAACAGTTGCATTGTTAAGTAGCATATGAACTGTTCGTATTTAACCAAAAACAGAGAACAACACTAAACCACTTCAAAACCTTGATTGATCCATCATCCCAGAGAGTAGAGCAATTGAATAGAGAACAAAAAAGGGAGGAATTAAGTGAACAACTGAGTGAAAATTGAAAGGAATTAGACCTGGAACCAAACTGGGAACAGCCGAAAAACTACCTAAACACATAAATATCGAATTTGATGTCCTAGATGGGTTTGATTGAAATTGACGTGATCTTTAGCTTCCTGGGAGCTAGAAGACTCGAACCAAATCAAGTGGGAAGTCAATTGATGGTGAATTGACGAAGAACAGCCCCTGTGATTGTGTCGAATTTTGGAGATTGAGTTCGACTACTTGGAGGTATGAAACTTTAAAATTGATTCCAACTTTATGCTTAGAATGGACCTAGGATGCTTCCTGTATGAATAATTGAATGATACGAGTTGATTTTGGGTAAAACCCGAATGAAGGCCCGTCGGGTATCCACCTTGAGTCGAGGGATTCTAGGGTTCGATTCATGAAATTGAAGTCACAGATCAGTTATAATCATGGAAGGGATGAAAATGAGTGAAAGAACAGGAGGAATTGGGTTCAATTTGATGGAAAACAAATCGGGTTGCACCGCGGGTTGCAGACCCGGATAACAGGAAAACGGCCGGATAACAGGAAAATGGGTGAAGGTGGTGACACTGTTCACGGCGCGTGAGGGCGCATGGTGAGGTTTCTGGGAAAGTGTCCAACATGTGTTTTACTCTATACAGTGTAACGATCATTTTAGCGTTGGTTTCGAGCCAATCGGACACCGTCTCGATTATGTTTCGATGGTCCGAGGGTTTATGTTATGTTTTAAATTAATATTAAATTCTCAGAAAATTATGGGAAATTGATATGATGTAAATTGAGTTGTTAGTAACCCTGCATAATGATTTTGGACAGGATTCAAGATTCCTGGCAAGTGTCGAAAATTACGGAAACGCGTGCAGCTCGGAAAGAGAGTGGTTTGGACGGTGTGTGAGTGGACGTTTGTTTTATAAACCATGATGCATACATAGTTAAATATTTTACATAATTTATTGCATGAATTGACTTGCATTGATGTCCTGGAGATGTGGCATGATTATGTGTGATTTAATGATGATTTTAATCGGTCTTTCGGGCACATTTTTCGAGGAAATGTGCAAATGGTATTTTGAGCTAGGCCCGGAGTAAAAAAGGTTTTGAAAAGGATATTTTGACTTAAATGGTTAGTCAATGATGATTTCTGGATTATTTTAATGTTTTCAATGTGATTTTACGGATTTGCGTATAATTGGTATTTGAATTTAAACACCCTGTCGGGAATGCTTATGACTTGATTTGAGGTCATAGATATGATTGATATGTGTTATGATATGGATTGTGTTTGTGATTTTGGATCCTGGATACTGGATTATGGGCTGGATTGTGCGAGTGCAGTTCCTAGATGGGACTCGGATGTTGCGTGAGTGCAGTTCCAGAGTATGTGATACGTCTAGATGGTGCGTGTGCAGTTCCCAGACATGATGGATATGACTCGGATGGTGCCTGAGTGCAGTTCCCGAGGTTGGCCTACGCGTAGTGCGGATGTGTTGTATGATTGATTGTGCACTTGTGAATAGTGCAGATTGATGGATTGATTGATTGATTGGTTATGTGTTTGATGTTGATTGTGATTACGTTCTGGTATCTATGGTCTGTGTGGTCAGGTACTTATGTTTTCATATGTTTTTGGCCTAAAAGCCGGGATTTGATTTATTTTGTGATTTGGCTGGAAAACCGGTGCTTGTGATTCATATGTTTTTCCCTATGCATGCATGGTTTGATAAACTGAAGGGTAACTGATGTGTTTCAAAACGTATTTTAAATGATATTATTTTTGTCCACTCACACCTTTTCTGTTTTGATGACCCTTCAGGCCGTGGCACAACGTTCGGGGCTGAACACGAGGCGGAGGCATGAGCGGAAAGCAGTACAGTTATCCCTTGTTTGATAGGTGCTGAAGGGTATTTTCGGGACTTCAGTTGACTTGTCATACGGGAGCAGGACCGGGCACGGTTATCGAAGTCCCGTTGGGACAGGTCCTATCAAACTTCCCAAGGGGTCACCCATCATGGAATTGCACCAATCTAAACTCGCTTAACTGTAGAGTTCCAACTAAACTCGAAGCTAGTGAGCTCTCAAAAGACCCCACGCTAGATATGTGTATGCCTACGCCTTTAAAGTACACCACCATCTCCCTCCCAGACCATTCCCCCCTCGCAGGAATGTAGGATCGTTCACTGTTCCCTCCAAGACACGGGTCTTACAATCCACTCCCCTTAAAGCCCAGTGTCCTCAATGTCATGATAAGCACCTAAGTAATCATCTTTTTATATCAATTTCCATGATATTTTATTTTGTTAGAACTTTAATTATATTCATTCTATCTCATTTTATTCTTTTCATATATTAATTACTATAATTAATAATTAATTACAAGTTTTAATAATTAAATGAACAATTACTAATTAATTGTCCAAATGACAAGAATTATTTGGAGCCCAAATTAAACCTTTGTTGCCCAGGTCCATTTTCGCAAGCCCAGTTGCACAGAACCCAAGTATTTATCCAAGTCCGGTGCGAATGTCCAACAGCTGCAGCCCATTTTACATTTGCACGAAGCCCAATACGAAATTTCCCAACATCCTCCGATCCAGTTGCTAGCGCATTGCATCAGCCCGATTGCTAAGCCCGCGTGGGCCGTTGGCATTTCATCATCTCAGTGGCCCAATAGCCCAGCGCACTTCGCTTGGCACAGTTCACAACCATTCCATTCTTCAAGCAGCCCGCGTGTCCATTTTCCCAGCTCACCGATTGAACCAAAGTGGCCCAGCTATCCATTTAAACCCATGTGCAAGTCCATTCTAGTGCCCAGATTTCTTCTTTCCCAAATTCCAGCAAGCAAGAGGAATTTCCAAACAAATTAAGGAAATAATATTTCCTTCATCTTTTAGGTTTTAATTAGATTTTAGGTTTCTTTTTTAATTAGGATTTTATTATCTTTTTATTTTTCTTTTAGAACTTCAATATTAATTAGTTTAATTATTTTTCTTTTAAGATTTAAATTGTCAACTTCTATTTATTTGGAGATTAATTTTCTTCTATAAATAGAGAAGTTTAGGTTATTTTTAAAGGTCGCCCATTTTTGTATCAAAGCTCTACTCAATCAAATTTCCCTCTTCAATAATTCGAGATTTCTTTATTGAATAATTCGAGATTTAAAAGATTCTTAAATAATTCGTTTTGAATACACCCTGATTTGAACGTATTTTAAAACAATCCATTAAAATACAAATTGAATACACCAAGATTTTTAATAAATCATTTAAGATCTTTATTGAATACACCTAAATTTCAAACTCTATTAAAATCACCAATTAATACACCCCCTAAATGGCAAAATTAGTGATGTAAAGATCCACGCCAATTAAGAACGTGACGAACATAATGGTTTCATCTAATAGCTGCTTAACTATACCTCTGAAAATTCTTTAACAGTTTTTTTTTTTTTTTGGGTGGGTTAAATTGAACATGTTTAGAATAGGTAGGCATGGAAGCCTAAAAATACTATATTTTCTAGCTAGCTTCGATAATTTACATTTTTTTAATTAAGAACACTGAAATTGCATTAGATCGAAAAATATTCAGTTATATCTTTGGTGAAGATAGACTCCAACCAAGGGGCAGTTTCTTCGATCCAAATTTCATCAGAACAAGCACCAACAACAGCCTTAGCTAAGAAATGTGTTGTCATATTATACTTACAGGAAATTAAGTTGCAAGAAGTACTATCAAATCTAGACATAATCTCCCTAGCTTCCAAAATTAGATTTCCATCAACAGATAAACAATCATTCAGGCCATTTATAAGATTAACCATAACTTGGAATCAGATTATACCTCAATGGATCGGAAACCCGCCTCCCCGTAAATCGACAAGGCCTTGGATATTTCCACAATTTTCAGCATGTTTAGGATTAGATATTCCAATAAGGGGAAAGGTCATAGCCACCAAGACTTCCCCACTATCATCTCTCACAATCCCACCAGCAGCACTGCAATTTGAATTGGCCATGAAAGCACTATCCACATTAAGCTTGAAACCTCATGCAGCTGGCCTTTTTCACTTCACCTCCGTCCTCAAATTTGTGGGAATCTCCCACCCTTCCTTCCTTTACTTTGACCATTATGAACTCCAAAAGAAAGCCTAAAGAATCAACGTATGAGGAAGATGGGTCGGCCCCGAATTTTTTTTATATCATTGAATTTCTATTATCCCAAATTTTCCAAGCTGTCATCGCGAAAGATTCCCTCTCCAGATCCAACAAGGACGGGAATAACAGATTCAGGTTTACACTACATCTGGGACACCAAGGCTCAACATGTACTTTCCTATAGTGTAGTTGGCTAAGGTCATACATGGCAACGCTTTAGAGGTAGCTTTCCAAATGAACATCCTCACTTTCTCAGGGAATTTCAAGCTCTAGATTTTATTCCATCAGTTCTTCTCCCATCCTGCTACAAGGGCTACTACTTGCACTACATGAGGCAGTCACAGAATTTCCATGAATTGCCTTGTATCCACTCTTCACCGTGGTGCGAAATCCACCTATCAGGTCTAGGCTGAAGACTCGAAGGGATGGATAGAATTGCCTTGGCTTCATCATCCATAAAACGGGACTCTATATGTTGGGAGCTCCACTCACCACCATTATTAATAAAAGCACTAACCATAGAATCAGAAGTAAAAAAAGTTTGAGATTGGGCCTTGAAGGTTATGGGTGGAGGTATCCAAGGGTCAATTAGTAAAAGGGTACTATCCCCATTTCCGATTATTCTCCCCAAACCTAGAAGAAGAGCCTCCTTACCCCAGAGAAGAGATCTCTATACAAAAGAAAATTGTCTCTTTTTGTTTACATTTAGTAAATCGGTGTTGTGAAAGTACCTGGCTTTGAATATCTTATGTACTTCAAGGGTTGTGAGTCAGGGTTGGTAATGTCTTGACTTGGAATGTGAGTTAAGAGTTGTGTTTGATTGTGATACTTGTGTGATTTAGTCTGCTTGTGTGATTTATTCTATGGATTGTGTCCACTGTTGTTGTGATGTGTTTCTCAGATGGTCGAAGCTAGGGGAGTTCCCAGACGACTGCAGATCAGGGTGATTGTGTTGTGATTGTTTCCTAGGCAACAAAATCCAGGGGTGTTCCCAAACGTCTAATGCTCGGGGTGTTAGCCTACGTGTAGTGTTATTATTTATCGTGTCTGGTACTTGAGACTTTGGTTGGTTGTGTTTGATTATGACATCTGTGTCCAAGTTTTGTGACATGATTTAATGATCATGGATTTTCGGGAAATGTGGGCCACTAGCGGTTACTGACATTTTATGATTTTGTGGTCCCACAGTCTGTATTTATTCGATTTAAAATCTAATTGTTCATTTGTTTAGTTTTTATTTTATGCATGCATGTTTGATAAGAACATGGGTAAATGTTATTTTTCTTGTAACATGTATTTTTAAAATGTTTTTTTTATCCACTCACACTTTTAAATGATTTTTACCCTACAGGACCATTGCACAGAAATCAAGCGGATCAAGATGGGGAAGCATGAGTAGTAAATCGATGTGAGTGACCCTTATCTGTCACCATACTTCTAGAAAATCTAGCATGCTTCACGGTCTTGGGGAGCTGACGTCTGATCCTGGTCCTTATGGTAGTAATCAACAACACAACGGCCTTTCTTACCACATATCTGACATTTGGGAATGTGAGGAGGTGAGAGATTCTGATTCATATGTGATGGCTGACCAAGGAGACTAGTTCCAGCAGAGAAATTTGGATTAGAATATACATAATAGTTTTGGTAATTGTAGTTTTGGTTGTTGTAGTTCTAATTGAAGTTTTGACCTCTATTCTGATAGCCACTCCCTCTATTTTTTTCCTCTACCTCTCATGCCCCTTGTACCATTGTTATTTTTGTGGTAGTAAGGTGCATTATTGTCATAGCTACCTCCATACCCAAAGCGCTGGAATTTTTCACTAAACAACCGAGGATTTCCATTTGTACTATTTTCATTTTGTTGTTGACTCATATTTGGATAGAAAGTTTGAGCAAGCTAGTCACAAGAACCCTGATTACCAGATTAATTTGAGGCAAAAGCTTTTCCTATATTGGAACTCTGACTATTAACAGGGGGTCTTGCAACCGATGAGCTGGAAGAACCAAGGTGGTAAGATGAGTTTTGAAAGACATGTTATGGATTCTTTGTGGCTACCATGGCAGACAAAAAAGGGACTTATTCAGCAGAATGTGCTAAGACACATTCTTAAGAAAGTAACTGAGTTCTTAAATCTTTAAGGGGAATTGTATTTTCTTTGCCTTTAATTTCACATCTAAACGTGTTCTCACTAGGCAAACCTATTAGAGCTAAGATAACTACATCTTCATCACCAAAATGAACTCCATAAGACTCCAACATGTCCCTAGCATTCTTTATTCTTTGCATATATTGAGTCATATCCTCAGCACCTTTCCTTATGTTTTGTAACCCAGTTTTCATCTATAAAATCGAGGCTTTAATAATAGAAGCAAACCTTTCCTTGAGGTTTAACCACATTTCTTGAGCAGTGCAGCACCCTATAACACATGATATAGCTGTTGAGAGTTGTTGTGATCAACTGCATTAGAGCTTGATTGCACATTCCCCAAATTTGAATAGACTCCAGTTGAGACATGCTATCACCATCAGACTCGGAATTCAACACCAGATGATAGGGATTTGAGCCATTTTACAAACACCATTGGGCCATGAACATTCAGCAACAATTTCATCTGGAAATTCCATGTTAGGTAGTTATGATCATCCAGTTTTACGTTCTCAGAGTTCCCAACAGTAGAAATAAGGTCAGTGATGAGAGACTGCAAAATCTGTAGTTGGGAAGCAATAACCATTGTCAAGATGAGAAAAAAGTGTTTAAGAAGAGAAAGGGAGGGTCCAAGAAGAGAAAAGAGGGAGGTTTTGAGAACGAGAGTTTTGTCGAGCACCTGGTGTGCAGGTTATTTTGTCGAACACATGGTGTGTCCAATTTGTTTTTCTGGCTTACTGGTTTCAAGAGGAAGAAGATAGGTGATCTTCTTTGCAATTTTCTTGATTACGGATTTCACCAAATAGAAGAGAAAGTCATCTTTTCAATTTTCTTATTTATACATTTCACTAAAGGAAGGAACAAAGATCAAGTAGCAGTGGAAGATGAGGAACAAAGGTCAGGCCGTTTATCACGGCTCTGATACCACGTTAGAAGTGATCTTAGGAGACCTCAAAAGTGAAAATACAGTGAAGGAAAAGAAGAATTAATAGGATGAAGAAGAAGAGAGAGTTTGAAAGGAATCCATATTGAATCAATCTGTTAATGATTACAGCAGCAAGAAGAGCTTATTGTACACTTTTTTTTTTTCCCGAGAATATAGCGATGTACACTTGTAACTAACATTAATTGAAATAACAGAAAGTTAACTAAGAGCCACCCCAACAGCAGCTATTACACTTAACAATCAAATGAAGTAAGTCCTAATTACATAATTAGGATATAATCTAGGAAGGGACATCTCCAACATTTTTCGTGAAATAAATATAATTGCATTAAAAGCTCAATATAAATTCATACGATGTAATATAATAAGATATGTGACTCTGGTGATGTATAATCCTGACTTCACCTCAGTTAATAAGATTGCATTTAACTTATCATCTTTCCTCAAATACATCATGCATATATCATTCATTCCCTTATCACCTCCTTTTAAATTTGAATTAATAATGAGATCATGAAGGAGAGTTTATTTCAAACTTGGACCTTCAAGTAGACTGAGGAGACAAGCCCAATAAAAAGAAATCAAATGATTCTAATCTCCAACACAACGGCCGGCCAATTGGACCAACTCAAAATTATAAACTAAATTGGTTCTTTTGCCACTAAAAAGTTAGTTAAAACTATCCCAAATCGAACAAAAGCTACTATTTTTACTCAATAATTTAATAGAATAAAATTATTTCATAACATTTAATTATATACTTAATATAATAATTAATAAATATTAAAATAAATATATTAAATAGTTTAATTAATTTATTAAAATAAAACTACACAATTAATTTAATATTTTTAAATAGTATTACGCAATTTAATATCAATGGCATTTAAATGCCGCGTGGCATCAATATTGAATGTCGCCTAAATGTCACGTGGCATCACTTTCCCATGTACCAATTTTAACAGATGCGGATGAGCATATATGCACACGTACATAGCTATTTCTATGATTCTATTATCGGTTCTTGAAACTATTATTCAATTTCATGGACGCGGTGGACGGCGATGTGTCACGAGCTTAAACGTCAAGAAAAGCTGACAATCTTTCGACATTTATCCATGATTATTTAATGCCGACACCGTCTCACACGTGTCCTTTTATAAATAACACCAAGCCAGGTGTTTCCAGTAGCTAACGTGGCAGCATCCCAGTATCCCACGGACTCACCGTTGAAGTATGCGTAAGAACACAACTGTAGCTAGATACGTGTGCCTTGGTATTTGCAAGGCTATATTAACGTACCCACCACCACCTTCCCGATCATTCATCAACAACAATCTCCGAACTCACTCAAAAAGATCACTAAAAATGGCGCATTTCCAAAAACAATATGGCGCGACGCCCCAGGAGACGGATGAGTATGGGAACCCAGTTACTGCCGCCACGGTCCGTGACGAGTTTGTGAACCCGGTTCATCATGGTACCACCGGAGGCACTGGCACTGGCAACTGCACTGCTCCGACTGGTACCACTGGGTACGGAGCCACCACTACTGAGCACACTGGCTTTGTAGGTGCAGCTGAAGGGACTAGGCAGGACCGCGGGGGAACCGCCGTGCTTCACCGATCTGGTAGCTCCAGCTCTAGCTCTGTAAGTGAGACTTTCCATGTGACATTATTATTCTTACAAGTGTATTTTTGAGAAATTCTTGTTTATTGACGTTATAATGTACCTCTGAGATAATATTTTAAAATTAATAGCTACAAGTTTAGATATTTAATATTTAATATTTAATATTAAATTAGATGAGCGTGATTTTTTTTAAAAAAAACTTTATGCATGTGGTATAATTCTTATTTAGAATTTTCTGGTCCGAAGCACCAAAAGATATTCCTACCTGATATAGGATCTTCAAACTTTCTTTGAAATTTAATTTTATTCTTAATTTTTCTACTAGAAACAAGATTTCTTTGTACAACGATATTGAGAAGATCCATCAACAGGCTTACGAGTGTCTTAATTCTTTCCTAGTCTCGACCGTGAAGTCCTAAAACCTTAGTAATAGACATGCATTATTAAATATGAAGTAAATTAAAAGCTACAATAGCTGAATTTGATGGTTGATACTGATTCTGTTGGAAATTCTGCAGTCGGAGGATGATGGGCTCGGAGGGAGGAGGAAAAAGAAGGGGTTGAAGGAGAAGATAAAGGAGAAGCTGCCAGGCGGGAACAAGGATGACGCATACTATTCTCATCAGACAACAGCCACTGCTGGCGGAGACCACCGCCACGTCCAGGAGAAGATCAAGGAGAAGCCGCCAGGGACAGCGGGTCATAGAGAAGAGCAGTACTCCACTCATACCACCACCACCCCTTCTGGAGGCGAGGCCACCACCTACAGCGAGGAGAACAAGGAAAAGAAGGGCATCGTGGACAAGATCAAGGAGAAGCTTCCCGGACACCACTAGACATATTTTACCAATTTCATATTTAGAAAAATAATTCAGTGTGTTCGTAGAGACGAGCAGTTTAGTTTGGTATGTTGGTGTGAGCCCATCCGTAGCATTATGGATTGTCGTTCCTATTTTCTATAATCCTATATGTTATTTACTTTTATATGTACTTATGATGTCCTTTTATTTGATAAAAACTCCAGCAGTAGTTGGAATGATCTCCAGTGTGCCCTATATGCCAAGTAAAATAATAGGTGAGCGCCCATCTTGAGGGCTTCAATGTTTCGTTCCCAAAATTTTAAATCAGGTTCTAAATTCTTAAATTTCGTATTTGAATATGGAAGTTTTTGAGAAAAACATGAAAAATTGATCTTTGTAAAAACATGAAAAATTGATCTTTGTAAAACAATGAATTGCGTTGGCAACTTCCTAAAATGGATGGAGTATTACGTACAAATGCAGTGGAGTATACTTGGGATGAATCTTCGATGATAGTTTACAAACCTTGTACTAGGATTGTTCATGTACTCTTTAGTGGAAGTTCATTGATCATGTACCCAAACCTTGTATGGGTAGGCTGAAAAGCAGCTGAGCTCAAGTTGGATTCTCATGAGGGCTGGAAGTTATGGGGTTCCTACGACTATTAAATGGTTGAATGATGTTTTGGCTCCTGGTGGGAGAGTTGGCATTGATCCCGTGAGCAATTCTTAGCCTTTTAAAAAGGGTGTTTCATATTTATTTCTAATAAGTTCTTACCATCATATAATGTCACTGGTTTTGCTACGTAAACTCTGCTTACCATCATATATATTTCAGATTCTGTTCTTCTGTTCATGTATGCTTTATTCTCCATGTGTCACAAGCACATGGTTCTTCACTTTAGTCAATTTGAGTAAGGACATTGAAAGATTACAAGATTACACAAAAACATTTTATGTTCATCCGTGTGTGTGTGACATTTCCGTTCCAGCTTACAAGGTTTGAATTACCATGAGTCCCCTTGCCTTGGAATATATGAACTTCAATAGAAAGGGGTCAAAACTGCTGTAAATTTTATAAAAACTAGAGAATTCAACGAGCTTCATCAATTGTGACTGATACATCATTTACTGAAGAAGCTCCTTTAGATGTTGTAGAATCCGGACCCCCGTTTTTGAAACTAAATGCTGCCTTTTTAGGGCATGGAAAAGTCGTTACATTCCCCAGCATGAACACAACATCTAACATTGTTGGCTGGTCTGTTTCATTTTCTTGCACACACAAGAGTCCTATTTGAATGCATCTCAAAACTTCATGAGTCGAATACGACTGATTCATTGATGCATCAACTATCTCCAAGGCTTTGCCTTCTACCCACAAGTCCCAGATCTGAAAACCATTTTGAAGGTTGTAACTCAAACTGATATAGAAGGTAAGTCCATCAAGTGTAAATTAACAAGTAATGCTTTTTTACTTATCATATCAAGCATTTTATCAAGTAGATATACATCAATCATCATATTTCTTATCAACACATCTAAGCTATTGATCATCATCCAACATATAGAACCAAGTAAAATCAGTCCTAAACTAATCCTACTTACTCAATTTCATCTAGAGAATTAGGATCGGAAGAAGTACCTGGGTTGCTGCCATTGTTGCACTGCTCTGCGACTTGAAACCTTAAAAGTCTCTGAATACCAATATTAATTGACTGTGGTTGAGAATTGAGATTGATTTAGGAATGGAAAGTTGGGAAATGGGACAATTTATATATATATATATATATATATATATGTATATATAACAATATGTTTATCTTGAACAAAAGGAACAAAAACCAATTTGTGAGTTTCGGTAATCAAGAACTCAAAAGAGCATCAAAATGGGGTAATCAAGAACCTTTAGTTCCATCTTATAAATGGATCAATTCATCTGGTATGATTTTAATTGATTTAGTCGATTCTTTGTCCACATAATCTCCACATCTCATACAACTGATTCCATTTCTGGTAATATATATATTACATGTGTTCTCATGGCTATTAAGAAATGATTTCCATTTGGAATTTATGAATAATAATTTTGTTTTTCAGTTTTATGTTCACTGCAGTATATTGTGAGAGGACGATAAAATCTGTTCCATTTGATTCTGAATCTCTCTAAGGTTATTAAGCAGGTTGGTGTTATTGGTTGGAGTTTTTAGGTTAATGAATTGCTCTAATTTCTTTCCAAATCTAAATACAAAATATTTTGTTTTTTTTCTCTATCATTTGGTGTGTATATATATAGGTGAAAAAATTAGAAAGAGTTTAAAGCATAAGGATTAACAATACAAACCCGAGTTTTATACATATTCATCAATTGTCGTCCTATGCATTATGCATAGTGATCATGATAGTAGATTGACACTTACTGAATGCTAATCATCAGTTTTCTATTTGCTTTTAAATTGAATGTAATAATGATGAATGATATCTACATTTTTTCGTTAACTAAATCTTTTCATCTGCTTAATGATTGCATTTATGAAAGCTAGACCTACAGACCTGATAATAATTATATGAGATATATTGTTTACACAAGAACCGTAGCACTGATCCTATATGGTCAGACACAAATATAATTAAGATGATGTTTAAGGTTGAAAAAGAGAACCTGATATGAGATAATTATATGACGGCTGTTTGTTGTTGCTTTGATGTATTAGTCGAAACGTGTAATTTTTTCTTGGGCTCTTATTTTTCTTAGTCCATTTTATGAATTGTTGTCAAAATTACTGATTCTTTTTTAGGTTTTGTAGGCCTCAGGTTTTTGCTCCACCATTGGATTCCACCTCTACCTCACCCTCTCCCTTTGACGGCATACCAGGTTTAGATTCTTCCTCTACCTTTTTTTTCTTTCTTTTTTTTTTCTGTTTCTGTTCAGTGTTTTCTTTTTGGGTATACTTTTCGTCTTAAAATATTAGTTTCTGGTATGAAATTCTAGTTATTATTGTGATTATACTTATTTTTGCTACCGAACCCTCATATCATCATTTGCTTCTCTTTTTGCATTTTTCATTATAGGAATTTGTAGAGACTTTGTGGATCTAGGAAATAAGGATTATAAGTGTGCCCATTGTGGTGCATTGTTTTGGTTAAACCAATCCATTGAACAACGTTCAAAAAATTCTCAACCAATTTTTACCCTTTGTTGTCAATAAGGGAAAATCAAATTTCCACTTTCACAACCTGCACCTGATTTGTTAGACTATTTCTAGATCCAAATGCAGGCAGAAAAAGTACGTTATTTAGACATAATATTAGAGCTTATAATTCCATGTTCTCATTCATTTCGATGGGAGCAAAAATTGATGATTCAATCAATAATGGAACTAGCCCTTATATTTTCAAAGTTAGTGGTCAAGTTTGTCATTTAATGGGTCTTTGTTACCACCAGATGGTGAATGTCCAAAGTTTATAAACGGCGTGATGATGCAACAAAATTTATTGTAAAAAATGGAATTAAAATTGATAATCTTTTTGTTGTTCCTTATAATTCAGAATTGCTTTTAAGGTACAATCCACACATAAATGTTGAGTCATGTTGACAATCTATGCTTATAAAGTATCTTTTTAACTATGTCAATAAGGGAACTGATAGAGCAAAAGAGCGGTTTTTCAAGAGAAATCAAACGATGAGATTTTGATATATCTTAATTGTAGATATATAGCACCTCCAGAAGGTGTTTGGAGACTTTTTGAATATCCTATTCGTTTTAGAAATCTTTCAATAGAGCGATTAGCTGTGCATTTACCTTTAAAACAAAACATTGTTTTTAATGATGATCAAACAATTCAATCAATTGTTCATCCGAGAGGTTCTGATCATACAATATTAACAGCTTGGTTTGAAGCAAATAAAACTTTTCCTCAAACACATGCATTAACTTATGCAGAAATCCCTACAAAATTTGTTTGGAATGCACGAGATAAAATTTGGCAACCCAGAAAACTTGGCTTTTCAATAGGTCGAATATCATATGTGCATCCTGCATCTGATGAATTATATTATCTAAGAATGCTTTTGAATTTGAAAAAATGTGCTATGAACTTTCATGACATAAGAACCGTCGACAATATTATTCATCCGTCATACCATTCTGCATGTAAAGCTTTAGGTTTATTAGGAGATGATAAGGAATGGATTGATGCTTTATCCACTGCTGTTCATGTTGCATCATCTCCTGAATTAAGACAGTTTTTTGTCACAATTATTTTGTTTTTTGATGCTAGTAACCCTGAGAATCTTTTAAATTCTCATTGGCAAACGATGTGTGATGATATCGTATACAAAATGAAAAATGATTGTAAAATTCCAAATATGATCATGCGTGAAAATGAATTGAAAAATTGTCTCCTATTTGAGTTAGAACAACTTTTTAATGCATCTTCTAACTCTTTAAGTAATTATAGCTTACCTATGCCTGATGCTTAGAAAATGTCAGAGATAAAAAAATAAACTCTTGAGAGAAGAATTGAATTACAATTGCAGTGATTTAAAATCAAACATTCTGCTTTTGTTAGTCAGCTTAACCAATGTCAAAAAATTGTATATGAAGCTGTTATTCATACTGTCAACAATAAAAAACCTGGTCTTTTTTTTTGGTTATGACCATGGAGGTACTGGCAAAACGTTTGTGTGCGATACGATTATTAGTAGACTTAGATTTGAAAGCAAAATTGTTTTAGCAGTGGCGTCATTTGGAATAGCATCTTTGTTATTACCTGGTGGAAGAACAGCTCATTGTAGATTTAAAATTCCTTTAACTATCACTGATTCTTCCATTTTCGAAATAAAAAAGGGTACTCAACTTGCTAGGTTAATTGAAAAGACTGATTTAATTATTTGGGATGAGGCCCCTATGAATCACAGATATTGTTTTGAAGCATTAGATAAATCATTTTCTGATATTTTATCACATTTACAATCTACACAATCTGTTATTCCATTTGGTGGTAAGCCGTTGTTACTAGGAGGTGATTTTATTCAATCGATTTTATTCATCCTTCCATAGATTTTATTCAATCGATTTTTTTGGCTACTTACCCAATTTTGCATATAATTTTAATAATTTATGTTATTTCAGGGAATGTGCTATAGTTACTCCTAAGAATTCCACTGTTACTGAAATAAATACTTATGCTACTTCTTTGTTACCCGGTGAAGATTTTACTTAAGTTTTGATTCTCTATTTCCTTCAAATGGGAATGCTGATAATCTTCATGCTTTGTATCCCCTAGAGTTTCTTAATAAACTTGATTTCAATGGTTTACCTTCACATAGTTTAGTGCTGAAAATAGGAATGCCTATCATGCTATTAAGAAACCTTTTATGTAACGACACTAGATTAGTCATTACTCATTTATTTGATAAACTTATAGAAGCCAAGATTCTTGCTGGTAGTAATGTTGGGCACAAGGATTTCATTCCTAGGATTACATTAACTACAGTAGACAATAAATGGCCATTTGTTTTCAAACGTCGTCAATTTCCTGTAAGAACATGCTACCCAATGACAATAAACAAAAGTCAAGGACAGTCTTTGAAACAAGTGGGTATATATGTGCCACAACCAGTTTTTACTCATGCATAGTTATACGTAGCATTATCCCAGGTCACATCTAGACAAGGACTAAACATCTTAATAAAAAATGAAGAAAACACTGTTGACAAATATACTCAAAATGTAGTCTATAAAGATATCCTTCAAAATTTGCAATCAGGTTTACTGAATTGATCTACATTTGCTTTTTTATTTATGCACTATTTATATTCATACATTAATGTTCATCGATTTCATTTCATGCTAACTAAATAAATTTTAACACATGCAGGTGCACTACAACATGAACATATCTCAAATAGCAAAGCTCAAATATTATAGTTCTCACACAAAATTGAGGGCCCACGTATATAGAATTTGGAGAACTAGATTGATAGACCTGGAGCAGAACTACGGTAGCCTACATTGTGTACCGCTAGATTACAAGGTACACCTACATATTACCTTTTTATCTCCATTTTCGTAGTGTCTTGAAATCTTATATGCCCTATTAGCTTAAAAACAATAATATCTATAACCATAACTAACCCCTAGGTATCACCTGATCACCTTCATTTTCTTATTATGTTTTAACTCATTTAACATTTTTTTTTTGTTATATTGCAGAATACCCATTTGATTAGCTCTCCCAGGATCACGTTTATTGATTTTCAGCGTAAGTAGTCCTTATTTGCTCTTAAAATTCTTTGATTAGGCATACAAGTCATGTTTGATAGAAGTTCTTAATGAAAATATTGCTGGTCTTTGATTAGGCATACAAGTCATGTTTGATAGAAGTTCTTAATGAAAATATTGCTGGTCTTCAAGTGAATAACAATGATAATTTAGTTTTTGTTGTAAAAATACATGTTTGATTAAGATTACAAGTCATGCTTGACAGAATTCCTAATGAAAATAGTGATGGTATTCGAGTGTACAACTTTGGAACAATATGGAAATTGTTCTTACATAGAAATCAGAAATTTCATTTCATTTTTCTAATCAGTTCTATGTGCTAACTGGAACTAGATAACCTAAAATTAGTTGGAGTACATACAACATGCATACATAATTAGTTATACTCGGGTCCTTTATATACCAGATTTCCCGTGGTAATTTAGTTTTATTGTGGAAATACATGTTTGATTAAGAATACAAGTCATGCTTGATAGACTTCTTAATGAAAATATTGATGGTCTTCGAGTGTACAGATTTGGAACAATCTGAAAATTGTACATTTTAATTGAAAGTAACAGTCAAAACTATGAAGAAACTCTAGACCAATGAAAAAATTTATTGGTCTTGCTAATTAACATTGCTTCGAATTTTTTAGATATTTTGACTTCCTTTGGAATTTTAGATTTTATTATAAATTTGTTTTTCATTTTATTTTGGAAGACCAATATTCGTTTGGCTGGGATTTCAGATAACTGGACACTGAGGGCAGTCAAAACAATAGCAGATGCTTACCAAGGAAAACAAAGATGTGTAAGCAGTCTTATGCCTTTATTGTCTCGCCTGATTGCTATAAACCAATTTTCCTACTAATATGTATAGCTGGCAATATAACATACATTAACTACATATTGAAATTCCCTCAAAATTTTGATTTGTTGGTTTCTAACTCATTGTTCATTATTTGCATATGGATATTTTTAGCACTCTGCTACGTCATGGGTAAGAATAGTCTGTTTATTAATATTTTGAATGTTAACAGTTTAGGGTTTATTGTTATGTCATGTAATCCAATATTAATAAACAGGCAATTCTTTCAATCAAATTTGATGGAAACCAATATTAATAAACAAAAAATTATTTCAATCAAATTTTATTGTTCTTACTGACCATCAAATTTTTAGGTCACATTTTCTTTTCCAATTTATATAAGATTGGATTACATTAGTTAGGAGTTGAGTTCACGAAATGCTTTCAATCTATATGAAACTATACAATGGTAAACGGAAAAGGCAAATACGGTGATTTGTAAGTATGACAGACTATACCAATATGAGAAGGTGTTATGAATGTCCAAGTTTGATAAACTATACAAAACAAATTATACCAATATTGAATAATGAAGCTCTATCATTGCTTACTTAGTGTTTTTTGTTTGAACACTTACATATTTCAATAACTGATATTTTATCCTTAATAATTTATATCTCCTGATACAAAGTAACATTGGTCCTTGGTAAAACACGCGATCAATTGTTTCGGAAAACCATGCACATATTTTACAAGAGATTTGGGGTATATAGATAAACAGATACTACCAGATGCGATAGTTGCATTCAAAGGCGTGAGCAAACTTTTCTTACTCCGTTTTGGCACACAAAAAAATGAACAAAATTGTTATGATCTATTACTCCAAGGCTTCTGCGATCTGACAACTTCTTCACCAAGCTTTGAGTAGATTTCTCCATCCACTCTAGTTCCACGATTTAAAAGAGCTCTATGTTCCCCTTCAACTGACGAGCAAAAATAGGTACTAATCATTTAACTTTAAATCTCTCCAAATTTTTATATTAACTTATTTTCTATAATCTAGCAAAGTAAACTAAGTTGTAAATAGACAACTCATTATTTTTATACTTTTCTATTTATTATGTACATAAAAAAACAATAATATATTCTACAATGAAGCAATCAATGTGGATGAACAAGATTCAGATGAGGACCCAAATAGATTCGCAAATCTCCCAATCAAATTGCTAAAAAAAAAAAACAAATCTCAGGTTGCTATTAAAACAGAACATGAGTAAGTATTATCTTATTCCTCTTATATTGATACAATTCTCATTCATATTGATCATTATTGATTGTATTTCACAAGTTTAACCTTAATTATTCTTTACTAACTCATATATTTTAACAAGAAAGCAAAAGAAAAGGCAGAATAAACTATATGGACTAAAAAGAGGAGTAAACCACATGCACTGACAGCTCATCAAGCTGTTTTTGCCACCTTTTTGAGAATCCATCTTTTTGTGAACCAACACTCATTTTGGTTGTCTAACTATGTTGGTATATGATGTTCTCACATCTTCTACTATGTATATCTATGTATCCATAAACCTAGCTGTATAAGAATTATATCTAGATATCTTTATCATGTAGCTATAAACACTCATATTAGTTATATGTACATATGCTACTTTATGATGAACCATATATACTTTTTACGATTTGTAACAATTCATAACAAAACCAAACAAGGATTAACCTTGAATTTCCTATTCTCGCGACATCGAGCGGGATGGATTACTAGTCCATTATTATAATCAAAGCTATTATGAGTAAGTACGAATTTATGCCGATATCCCGATATCCTTTTGTACAAGTGGCTGAAGTGACAGCATCGCATGGAGTTACTATTTGCGTATGTGTAACAATATGCATGCCCCGGGCCTCGGGCCTCGGCAATTGCCTACGTAAAACCCCACAATTAATTCTTAGTATTCATTTGTTTTTTGTTGAAAATGGCTCAACAATACCAAAACCAATTCGAGGTATCACCAACTGATGAGTATGCAAACCCGATCCAACGCACTAATAAGTACGGGAACCAGGCGAGTCCCCGACTAGACAAGTTTGGGAACCCACTTGGCCATGGTGCTACACCTATCGGAACTGCTGCCACCAGCGGAAAGTACGGTTCTCCTGACACGATAAATGACACTAGCCCAGAGCACCACCATCACCACCGTGAGAAGGGGATGACCGATAAGATCAAGGAGAAGCTGCCAGATATTGGAGGGCATCATAGGGATGAGGTGGATGACCACCACTCATCTCATTCTCCAAAAACCCCCACCACCACACCTTATGGTGGTAGCACCGCCTCCCCGAGTTCAAAGTCTTCAGATCACCACGAAAAGAAAGGCATCATGGACAAGATCAAAGAGAAGCTTACCGAAACAAAATAGATGTTCCTACATTCTATACATAAATATATTATATATAAATAATATATGTAGATATATATATATATATATATATATCTATATAAGATTTTTGAAATTTGGTAAACAAAAGTTTTGTTGGTAACTTTTCTCGGATAAATAAAGGTCAAGTTAGTAATGTTGACCTAAGATTAGGAATTATGTCGAAGCAAGAAAATAAATAAGGTTCTAAGCAAAAAGAAAAGAGTAAATAAGGTTTAAATGAAGTTTCATAGCTCGGAGTGTTTGTTTCAACATGTTGATGTATTTTATTTCAACATGTTGATGTACAAAATGTGTCAATTTAGATGTGGAAGTACGCTCAACCACGTGTCTTTAGACTGGCCTATCAAAAGAGGATAACTGATTGTTAATCAGAGGTAAACACCAGTGTGGTGCCGGTCTAAGGGTACTTCGACGTTCAAGTCAGTGTCGGTGTGTATATAGAGTGAGTGGTAAATAATAATTCGCAAGTAGATATTAATAATAAAACTTAGTTGCCTTTATTGAGAAATTGACCCCTTTTATATGGGTGTGATGGAATGAGTTATTTCGATGTAAAAGAATGTGCATCTGTTGCGAGACTAACACATGTCCATCTAATGGATGGAGGAGATTTATCCAAGTACTATGTAACAACCCGTACCTTCAAGAAGGGTACAATTGTAATTTTGTAAAAGATTTGTATATAAAGGACGATTTTGCCCTTGTGTATAATGTGCCAAAAGTTGACTTTTTGATTTGCAGGTTGAACGAGCGTTGACCATTGACCGTGATGTAATTTAGGACGTCACGAGTCCGTAAACAAGTGGCACGTTCGATTTGGACAATCGGAGAAAAAGTTATGATGTTCGGAAGGTTGAGGGTGTTACCGTAATTTTGGCTAAATAGAGGAAAATGTTGACTTTTTGTTGGACTTTTGGTTTTCACGTAGACCGAGGACCGTTAGATAGGTCTCGACGTCCTGAGTACAACGACAGGCAGCACGCTGTCATCGGACGTCGAACGGATTAGATATGGGTCTAGGAAGTTGAAGGGCAAAATGGTAATTTTGAACCTAGGGGCTTTTTGGTCTTTTCACTTTGGGCCAATCAGATAAGGCCAGTTGGATTAGTGGGATTGGATATTTTCTTTTTGTCCAGGGAGAGTTGGACACGTGGTGGGGAACTAGAGGTTTCTAGGAATGTTTATTGTGTGCACGGCCACAAATTTCACACTTTCAAAACCGTTCAAATTGTTCCTTTAATAGAAACAGAGAGAGAGAGACGGTGGGGTTGCTGATCGATTCAGTGGGTGTGTGAGGTTTTGTGTGAATTGGTGAGAGTGACAGAGAGAAGGAAGGAACTAGTGAGTGACTGGAGAGTGGAAATCGTGCAAGAAGTACTGGGGGTGTGAGGTTGAAATTTCAGGGAAACAGAGAGGTGTCGAGGGAGCTGGTGGTGGTTGTGCCGTGTGTTGATCCAATCAAGGCTGAGAGGAAGCTAGGACGGCTGAGGGAGACCCAGTGGACACGGAGGTGCACGGCGGTGCGAACGGCGGAGGACAAATCGATGGTAAGCTCAAAATCCCCTATTTTTCCCCGTTTTATTCATTTCAATAATCGTGGCTTTGGGGGATGAGTCGATGGTTTATGTGAGTTGTGTGAGACTCAGTAGGTTCCTCGGAGTCGATTAAGGTTGCTGCCGTGACGAGGGAGTGTCTGGTTGGCCGGGAACCGAAACAGGGGTTTCGGGTAGTTTTGGTTCGAGGTTGCAGACGACGGCTTAGAGGCCGTGATTCCTCGATTTTAGGATTGGAAATGGTTGCTGGGAATTGGACGAAGCTTCTGAGATTGAAAGGGTTGGATTTGGACAGGAAATGAGGGAAAACCGGTCACGCCGACTCGGTTCAGCCAGCCCGGTTCGAACCGGCTGACTCGAGGTTGAAGACGACACGGTAGCAGGCGCGTGAAGCCCACGCGCAGCCATTTTGGGCAGCGCGTGAAGGCGCGTGGGGAGGAATCTGAGGAACCTTCCAACATGGTTTTGAGTCTAAATGTTGTAACGAATCTTTTAGGACAAGTTTCGTGTCGATTGGACATCGGGTCGGGTTTGTACGAGGATTCGAAGGTTTAAGGTTATCGTTTAAATTGCGTTTAAAATTCCGAAAAATTGGGGAAATTAGGATAAGCCTTAATGAAGTGTTTGCGACCCGATTGTGTGACTTTTGACAGGACGGGACACTCCTGAGACGGTTGAGGAACGTACGGAGCGCGATTGACGCGTACGGATTTGTGAGTGGACTCCTTCTCTTTTAACGAGCATGCCTAACTGTTTTTATCTACAAGTTTTATGTTTTTAAGCATGTTTTTATGATCATTGTCTATATTATATCTGTTTTACTTGTTGCACGTTTATCAAGACAATTACGAGTTTTAGCACGTTTATCGAGAAATGTCATATATGTGCTTTCCATGCCATGCTTTTTATTACTGATTTCGTATGATGATAAATGGGTTTTGAAACATGATTTGACCAACAAGGTTTTCAGTTTTAGAATCGGATTTCAGAAACACGAAATTTGGTTTTAAGGTTGAAAAGTAGATTTCCGGATTTGGGTTCGGAATGACGGTTCTGGATGCCGGAATGACGTCAGACCAGTGGTTTCGGATTCGGGTTTGGATGTGGATTTAGAAATGGTTTTCAAATGATTTAGATCGGATTTGCTGGATCTGGATATTGGGTTTAAAGACCCGGATTATATATATGACGGGGGCGGGTCCGGATTGAGTTTAAAGACTCGGGAGTTTAAAGACTCGGATATTACGATATTACCCCTGTAGGCCTGTTGAGTTTAAAAACTCGGGAGTTTAAAGACTCGGATTACATTTGAGGCCTGGACTGAGTTTAAAGACTCGGATAGACCCAGCAGGTTTGATCAGGACATTACTATTGATACATCTTGCTTTTGTGATACACTTTTGGAATGCTTAATTATTGTTTATCTCACTGTTTTCTAGTACTTAGTTGGGCATGCATGTTTTCTTTAAAACGAAGGGAAAAATCCTGTTTGTTTTATAAATTGTTTTCATACGTTTGTTTTCTTTTTAGTCCACTCACACTTTCTGTTTTTAAATTACCCTCCAGGTCGTGGTGAAAAGCGTCGGGGTGATCGTTGAGGCAGGGACAGAGGCATGGAGCTTTGCGGCGTTTTCCGTTGCGTGGATAGCCTAGTAGGATTTTTGTGCCTGTTTTGTATAACACTATGCTCTGTGTTACTGATGTATTACATTTTCTCCCTGGTTTGATAGTTATACTTATGTTTTCTTGAGGTTGTTTTGGTACTTTAAGTGTGATTGTCAGACGGGAGCAGGGTTCGTCCCGGTTATCGAGGTGATAATCGGGGTGGGTCCTATCATACTAGCTGATGATCAGCCCTTACTAGGGTTTGTTTACTAGTGTGGGCTTAGGCCCCTTGAGCTTATAAGTGTATATTGGGCTTGAGGTATAAGGCACATCGAGTCTGATCCAATATGATATTAACAAAAGTCCCCAAAGTTCATGACCAAGGTGGAATTTATCGGTTGGGGACTTGTAAACTGTCTCAGACTCGGTATAGGGATACACGTCTAGTCCCCTAAGTCCTCCAAGTGAAGGAGAGTAAGTCGTCCGTGAGTGCTCAGATCGATCTCGGATGTAGGACTGATTCAGTGGATATGTGGTGCACTGACCAGTATGTGTGCTCGAGGATGTGTGGATACCATAGTGTCGGCAAGGTGTGGGCTAGTCAGAGGTCGCTTGTTGTGCAGCTCGACCTGCGACTTCTGGATTTCGATCATGTGCGCGTTGTGATGCGTGAGGCCAATGTGAGTGCGACAGGTGGCGAGTGGTAATAATTACTGCATTTTTACCAAGGCATCATTTCGCATGCCAACATGCCTCTATAAATAGAGGAGGTAAGTTAGTGAGAAAATCAATTTTACTTTTCACGTTGTTTGCTTTAGCGAAGCCCTTGAGAAAATAAATTTTACTTTTCATGATGTTTTCTTTGGCGAAGCCCTGTGCCTTTCACTAGGCGATTTTCGGTGAGCGGAAGTGCAGTAGTATGCACGGTTAGGCGATTCCTGACAAGAATTACCACCGTGTAAAAATAAGGTACGTGTGTTTTTCCTATTTTCTTTTGAATCAAACTTCTTTTTTGGTATGAAAAGAAGATGAACTAGGGGTCTGATGGAAGTTGGATCTGAGGAGTATAGTGGTCGATGATAGAACCATTATTTGAGTTTTTTTTTTCTTATTTAGATTTTTCGATGTCTGACAGAGGGAGCGAGTCGAAAATGGTTGCGGGGTATGCTAATGACGACTAGTCAGGGGGCGTCTTTCCATTTTATTCCACTGGAGTCGGTGGAGAAAAGTGTCTAGGTGGAAATTAGTGATAGTGGAAAAATAAAAAAGAGACTTGGTCGGATATCTCAGACCAGAAAGGTTAATCAGACGGAGGATGAACGACCGACCATCTGTGCTATGAAAGTGACTTCCAGTTAGGAAAGCGGGTTGGTGAAGATTATCCGGGGGCCGAAGGGAAAGGCTCCGAAAACTGTGGTCCTAACCATCATGCCGTTAAAGCAGGCAAATTTCTTGAGGGATGAGCTGATGAGTAGGGAGATCGAGGGGAATCTACATAAGTTATAGTCGTCCTATAATATACCCTCAAAGATAGAGTTGAAGTTGGTCGATCCACAGGATATGCCGAGTAAGCCTCTTCCGGGGTATGCCCTTTTCTAACCCGAGCTGTATGTGCACTAGGTAAAACTTTTGCTGCATCCCTAGCTTAATAGAATTCGGAAGATGGGGGTGGCACTCGGTCAACTCAATCCGAACGTGTGAATCGTGCTGATCAGTCTGTATGCTGCGTTTCGGAAAGCGAGGTAGTCGGAGCCGACCTACGGGCAAGTAGTGCACCTGTACTAGTTTGGGCAACAACAGCAGAGCAAAGGTTGGGCACACGCTCAATGTAAGGATAAGAATATTCGAAGAGAGTTCATCATGGGTCTGCCCTCTTCCCTGAAGACTTATAAGACGAAGTTTGTCTTCATAATTAGGGACTAGGGTAGGGAAGGCATTCCGTCGGAGTTCCAGAATTTAGATGGTTCGGGTCGGTTTTCTTAACAGTCCATTTTTGTTATTTTTTATATTTTCATGGATACTGATCGGTGTCACGTGACTAACCTGAGTGTGTGTAGCATGTGTTCTTCCGGAGGTGCCGATTTCGGATAAGTACAAGGTGGTCTGTAAGCTGGGACCACTTTGTCCTGCACGTGCCAAAGACCTTGCTTGAAGCCATCATAATCTCGTCCTTGGGTAGGCATTCTAACTTGGTGAAACTTTGTTGGTAGTTTGGGTATGTGCACTAACCCGCTCTTATTGTTGAAGTTATTCCGAAAGACGTTGGGAAGCGCATCGATCGGTATGCAGACGAGGCATTAGCGCAAGGCCGACAAGATATGTCGACTTCTATTGAGTGTGGCTCAGTGGCAGAGCCAGCCATGACTTCTCCTCCCCAAGGGTCGACTGGCGACATGAAGAGGAAAAAAGCATTGATTACGAGCGGGGCATCCCAATCACAAGGTAGCCCGGGCATTGATCCGAGAACCGCGCAAAGAATGCGTCTTTTGATGGAGAAGAGGAAAGCCAAGAGGGCGAAGAGCAGGGGTGAAAACTGTGGTGGTCAGTCCCCTACCTGAAGTGAGTGGTGAGCAAGTGATCCCGATCGTTCAACTGGACGGAGAGGAAAGTGATAGGCACAGTCAGGCAGATTCGACCGAGGGGGTTGTCGAGTACGAATCGCCTCGATCGGATGCTGGAGGGGGAACAAACATCTGGGTTTGCCTTCAGCAGGTTGTCAGTGAGGTGAGGTAAGCTCGGGGTTTAGTAGTTGTTGGGTATGGACCCTTGTTTCCTGACCCGCCTCATTTGTTCCCTAGTATGTCCTATTGTCTTCCACCATTTTTGATCGCTCATCCGCCACCATCTCATCATCAAACTCCTCAACGCGCTAGTCAACGAGAGGACAAGATAACCGACTACACGGGTGTTGAGCTCAACAAGTTCATGAAGCCAAGCTTGAGGTGGGATGTCGTCTCAGTCGACATCAGGGAGAAGATGCTGCCAGTCATTAATGACGTCACTACTAGGTCATCCATTAAGCTATCCGAGCTGGACGGTTTACCTGAGGCCTCAATGTCTGAGCGCATAGAGAAGTCTCTTCTCATTGCTTCCCACGTAAATGCTCTGTCTGTTTCACACTTGTATTTTTTTGTTGAGTTTTATTGTTTGTGAACATGTGCTCAGTCTGTTCAGTCCCTCAGAGAGATATTCATCAATTACACCCACACTTTGAGGCAAGTTGCAGCTACTGACAAGGAAAGAGCAAAGTGTAGGGAGTAGTTAGTGACTTTGCACTAACTAGCTCAGGAGGTCGAGCTAGCTCTCAAAGCCAAGACTGACTTGTAAAGGAAACTTTAGCAGCAGTAGCATCACACAATTGATCAGCCAGCTGCTCAACTGGGGTTGTACCAACAAGAGACCGAGGTGGCCGAGGCAATTGAGGCGGAGGCTAACCAACTGAGGGCCGAGTTGTCTAGAGTAGAAGAGGAGTAAGACCAAATAGAGTCATAGCTGGAGCAATTAAAGGCAGAGGTCGAGTGTTTGAAGGCAAAAGTGGTGGATCGGCATGTGGAGATGGAGGTGCTGAGGGCCAAAATTGTGTTTGCCAAGTCGGATACGCTGGTTGAGTTTTTGAGGTCAAAGGAGCATAAGAAGAAGTTGAACGACTTCGCTTCGGCGACTGATCAGCGACTTCGTTTCGGCGACTGATCAGAAGATGTATAAGAACATCTTCGTCACCTATCCACACCTCCACTTGGACATCATCCATTGGCTCGGCTTTCAAATGACCCTATCGATAATAGAGTCAGATGACTCGGAGGGCAAGGAAGGAGATCCAAAGGTGGAGTCGATCGTTCTTCTTAAGCATATTGGGCATGCCCCAACGATTTAGTCGATCGAGCCTCCTCTGATTGATGAAGTGGTCAACCAAGTGAAGCCGACCGTTGATGGTATTGTTCAGATTGACCTGCCTCCAACCTAGTTTTAAGTTGTAGCTGAACTGACCGACCTTCATGTCGGGGTAGAGTATACTGTCCTTTTGTAAGTTTTCTTTTTTGTAATTTTTAGTAGACCAAAAGGTCTTTTCCTTTCTATCAATCGAACATGTTTTTTTTTCGAAGTGTTGATTTCGTCGAGCGCTGCTTCTGTGTGCATGTGCTTAGCTAGGTAAGTGTATTCTTGTTTAGACTGACCGGTAGTGTGTGGTTTGCATGTATTTAACTTAGTAAATGTATGCTTAATAAGACTAGTTGAGAATGTGTATTCCTTCATAGATTGGCCGAGAATGTGTTCGGTCGGTATGTTCCCAGTGTTTAGGCATCTGCCTCAGTTGAGGACTTGTGTTGTACAGATCTCCTGAGTTATGGAACTTGTTGTATTTCCCTCAGTCCCCCCAAGTGCTCGGTCGAGGTGGGGTGTCGATGAGGAATCAGAAGTGAAAATTTGTAAGTGTTGTACTTATAATTATTCCCTAACAAGGTCGGAGTAATGCAAGGCTATAGTGTGAGCATTTTGTGTGATAGGCCTATCTGTCTATAGGCTGATCGAGGTAGGTATTAGGGCAGGGTCTTTGTGGTTAGTTAGCGTTGGTTAGTGGACCAAGTCGGTTAGGGATTTGTCGTACAAGTGTTAAGTGTGAACCAACCACCGTCTATTATGTAATGTGGTAAGTTCCTTGTCCCGAGGAAGTGTGGTACATAGTGGTAAGTGTGCCCTTAGTATAAATGTGGTAAAGGATTGTTCGGTGTGTGTTAAGTGAAATAGAGTAGGAAAAAAGAAAAATCTTGTCATTGATAGTTTTGTTTTGGTCAGTTAGGACCTATACAATGATGACCTAAGTGCGGCTTACAAGATTTTTGGCATGGGCTGAGCTAGATGTAGTACTTTTTGAGGTGGTCGACATTCCACGGATGACTGAGGGTATGTCCATCGGTGTTAGAGAGTTTGTATGTGTCCGATCGACAAGTCCGAATGACCTTTTAAGGTCCTTCCCAATTAAGGTCGAGGGTGCCTACTAATCGGTCCTTAGTTGCCAGACCAACCTTCCTGAATACCCAATCCCCGACCCAAAAGGTGCGAGGTTTGACTTTGGAGTCATGATACTGGAAAAACTTTTACTTGTAGGCAACATTGGTGGTCCTTCTCTCAGTGTTCCTCGATTAAGTCCAGGTTGAGCACCATTAGGTCGTTGTTCTGACCGATATCATAGGTCATGACACGGTACAAGGTCTCGTGGACTTCAGCTAGGATGACTTTCACGGTGCCGAAAGCCAGAGAAAATGGTGTCTCAATGGTGGTTGTTTAGTACGAGGTTCAGTAAGGCTAGAGGGCATTAAGCAGGATGTCTTCCCATTTCCCTTTTGTTTCTTCGAGCTGGGTCTTGAGAGTGTTTGATGATCTTGTTAACAACTTCGACCTAGTTGTTGGACTGACGGTAAGTAGGGGAGGCAAAGTAGAGATGCATCTTGTGTCGAGCGCCGAAGGCCCTAAAACGATGGTTATCAAACTGCTTTCGTTGTCGATGATGATGGTGCGGGGAGGCTGAATCAGCGAATGATGTTTTGGAAAATGAAAGTCTCGATCTAAGTCGTGGTGATGGTGGCTAGGGCCTTTGCTTCAACCCACAACTTAGTGAAATAGTCCACAACGACGACTATGTACTCGGTCTGCCCCTTCCCGATCGATATCTTCCCAATTAGGTCAAGTTCCCATTAGGCAAAGGACGATGGGTTGAGCATGGGTGTCGAGTGCTCAGGGGGAAGTATGATGAATAGGGCGAAGAGTTAGCACTTGTCGGAATGCCGAGTGAAATTAGTTGCGTCGGCGTGCGTGCTCGACTAATAAAAACCTTAACAAAATGCCTTGTGTGCTAAGGATCGGGGGCTTGAGTGGTTGCTGCAGACACCTGCGTGTATCTCTTCTAAGAGGATCTTCCCGCCCTGTGAGTCGAGGCATTTGAGCAAGGGAGCATTTAGCCCTGCTTGTATAGCTGATTGGTGATAAGTGTGTATAGAGCTGCTTATCGGCGTATCTTCTTAACTTCGACCTTGTCAATCGATAAGGTCCCATTAATTAGGAATCTGATGGGGGGCGCCATCCATGTTGAGTTTGTATAGATGAAGTGGACTCCAGAGAAGGTGGTGCTCGGTCAGTGGAGTATCTCGACTAGGACGTTTCGGTACTTCTTCTCATCCATGGACGATGCTATTCGGGCGAGTGTGTCTGCATGGTTATTCTCGAATCGAGGGATCCGCGTGATGGCATGGACCTTGAAGCCACCTAGGAGTGATTAGGCCATTGTCATGTACAAGACCATGTAAGTGTCTTTGGCCTCGAACTCATCGTTGACTTAGTTAACCATGAGCTGAGAGTTTGTATTCTGCCTCATTATTAAAGGCCTTTAACATGAAGCGAAGGGCGTACTCTAGTCGGTGATTATCTGAGGTGGTGAGGACAAGTCTTGCACCTGAGCCACTATGGGAGGCAGAGCCATCCACGTGCAAGAGCCATATAGGCCGATCGACATCTAAGGTTGGTGTTGTGGATGCGAATAGTAGCTCGGTAGTGATTGGGTCTGCTAGCTTAGATGTGAACTTCGAGATGAAGTCTGCGACGGCTTATCTCTTATCGGCTGGCCTAGGGACGAAAATTATGTCAAACTCACTAAGTTCAACGACTCATTTGAAGAGTCGATATGAGGTGTCAGGTTTTGGTAGTACTTGGCGAAGCGGCCTATTGGTAAGGACTATGATGGCATGCGCTTGGAAGTATGGTTGGAGTTTCCTAAACAAAATTATCAGAGCAAAAGTAAGTTTTTCTAGGTTAGTGTACCTGGTTTTGATGGCTTGCAGAGCTCGGTTGACGTAATACACGGGGTGCTCAGCTCCGTCTGTCCTCTTGATTAACACTGAGCTGACCGTAGAAGTGGAAACATACAGGTACATGATCAGTGGTTCGCTAGTCTCAAGTCTGGCCAACAATGGTGCCTTACTCATGTAGGCATTCAGCTCAGCGAAGGCTTTCGTGCATTCGTTGGTCTAGGTAACGTGTTTGGATTTGGCTTTGAGAGCCTTGAAAATAAGGACGCACTTGGCAGTGGCCTTCGAGATAAACCAGGTCAGTTCTGCCACTCGGCCTATGCGGCTCTGGATATCCTTCTATGTCCGAGGGGGTGCCATGGCCAAGAGGGCTTGGATCTTCAGGGGTTAGCTTTGATTCCGCGTTAGCTAATCATGAAGCCCAAGAACTTACCAAAGTCGACCCCGAAGATGCACTTGGTTGAGTTAAGGTGCAATTTGAACTTTTTCAGAACGACGACATCCGAGCAAGATTGGGGATGTGCTAGTCGGCAGTCTTACTCTTGACACACATATCGTCCACGTAAACCTCCATGGTTTTGCCAATGTGGTCGACGAACATGTAGTTGATGAGGCATTGGGTAGTCTTACTCTTGACGAGTATATCGTCCACGTAGATCTCCATAGTTTTGCCAATGTGGTCGGCAAACATGTAGTTGACGAGACATTGGTAAGTTGCCCTAGCATTTTTCAACCTAAAAGGCATCATATTGTAGCAATATAGACCCTCGTTAGTACGAAATTTGATGTAGATCTAGTCGGCCGGATGCATGAATATCTGGTTTCACTCCGAATAGGCGTCCATGAAGCTCAGTGGCTAGTACCCAGCTGTGGTGTCGACCAGTTGATCGATCTTGGGCCAAGGGAAGCTATCCTTGAGGCATGCCTTAATCAAGTCGATAATGTCGATATACATGTGCTAGATGCTAGAGGGCTTCTTGACTAGGAACACATTGTCCACCCAGACCACGTAGACTGCCTTGCGAACGAAGTAGATGGTACTAAGCTTGACGATTTCTGCCTTCATGGCCTCGGTCCGTTCGACATCGTAGATGCGCCTTTTTTATTCGACGTGCTTGAAGATTGAATTTGATTAGGTCGTTGCGCAATGAAGGGCTGAATGTGGTGCCAATCTTGACGTTCCGGTTGGCGAAGTTGTGAGAGAGGACAATTTCCTTGACCTCCTCGATGGGCTAAGGATGTAGTATTGCCGAGTGATCTCGTGGGTCCTCAATCGATCCATCCCAGATGTGTCGAGCGATCGGAGGGTTGATAGGGTCGCCCTCCAATGCAGACTCGGTGACTTGTAAAGTGGTGGGTGATGGCTTTCCTTGCCAAAAGTGGTGGAATTGCAAGTTCGTGTGGCCATTTGATCTCCTCGGACATGTCCAATACCCATTGGGGTTAGGAACTTAAACAACAGTAACTGGGTAGAGACAATCGCTTAGAGTTGTTTGATTAGGCCTCGCGCACACCGTCGGGCAATCGACCACCAAGAATAGAGCTAGAAGGGTGGCGCGCTTGGGGTTTTCTCCAATGGAAAGAAGCAAGGTCACAGTGCCGACCAGCACAATTATGTCCCCAATGAAGCTAAAGAGAGGGGGGGGGGGGGGGGTTAGAGATTGATCCAAACCAAATTCGAGGATACCAAGCTGTCGATAAGCCTCCATAATACCACATTTACCAAGCTGCTTGTATTTATCATGATCTGACCAACATCGAAGTTGGCGATCTGGGCTCGAATGATGATCGAGTCGTCATGTGGATAGATAACCCCTCGCTCCTCTTCTAAGAAAGATATGGTTTCCTTGCTAGTCTTTCTGATTTTCTTGGCTCGGCCCTCATCGATGTGGAAGACCTACTGATTGTGTTGTGTGATGCGGACACTTATTGAAATTTCGCCGGTATCGCCGATATATCAGTCGATATATCGGGATTTCCGGCGTCCAGCAGCTAACGGAGGGGTGAAACCCTATCTTCCCCCATTATCAACGAAACCGTCCAATATCGACGAAACCGTCCAATATCGACTCATATCGTCGATTTCGGTCGATAATTTCAGAATTTCCCGACATTTGGACCCCCTATCGATTCAAACAATCAAACTCACGGATTGAACAGAAGGATTCACAAACAAACAACCAAATTTCAATTCAATTTCAATCAATCATAATTCATAACTCATAAGGATTCACAAATTCAAAAAGAAAATCATTTAATTGTCACGGACGAACAGGATTGGGGAAAAAACAAAACTTTTTGTTCACGGACTCACCAGTAGCCTTCGCAAATCGGAAGCATAAATGGGGCGGGGGGAGGGGGCAACCGAAGAAAAGCTCGAACCCAGCGATCCCAGCCCACCCCTGATCTGTCGAAACCGTCTGCAGCTCCGTTTCTTCGCTCGCCAGCCGAAATCGGTCGAACCACCTCTGGTTGAACCACCGCTCGTCTGCATCTCCGTCGCTCGCGCCGTCTGCCCTCACCAGCCTGGTCGACTCACCTCACTCGAACGGTCGAACCTCCCTCGAACGAACCACCTCTGGTCTTGTCTCGTCTCGTCCCATCGTCCATCGCTCAAACCTCCATCGAAGTCGGCCCTCACGCCGCCCCTGACCCTCACCCTCACGCTGCTCCTGACTCTCACTCACGACCCTCACCCTCACGATCGATCGATCGATTTCCCCAAAGAAAGCATCGCACATTCGCAAGCCTTCGAGAAGACTGAGAGTCTGAGTTGAGTAATTAAGAAATGGAACGAAACGCTGCGTTTCGTTCATTTCATTTCTTACCTTTTTTTTTAATTACATATATTATTTAATTATTTGTCAAATATTTATTTAAATAATTATTTGGGTATAAATATTTGTGAAATAAATAATTATTTGGTATAAATATCATGTTTTAATTACATATATCATTTATTATTTGGTATAAATATTTGTCAAATAAATAATTATTTACCTAATATCATAAATATTGTCAAATTCATATATTCATATATTTGGTATTAGGTAAACAATAAGCCTTAAACTTGTTTTTAACAAAATTCAAAATTTATTATTAGGTAAATAATATGGCTTAATTCATATATTTGGTAATATCTTTAGTAATCATTTATTAATAATAAATTGATCATTTATTACTGAAAATATGTTTTAGTAATGTATATTTTAATATAAAATATGAGGTAATTCATATATTTGGTAATATTTGTTTTAATTTTTAATATATGTTTTATTTTAGAATATATATTAAAATTATGAATATATGTATTTTTGCTGCTTAATTTTTTATCATCATCAAAATCTAACTTAGAATATATGTTCTAATTGAAATGATTTTATTATTATTTGTGTTATTTTTATTATTATTATTTGTCATTATCAAATTCTAATTATTTTTCACGCAAATAATATGGCTTAATTCATATATTTGGTAATATATTTAGTAATCATTTATTAATAATAAATTTATCATTTATTAATAATAAATTTATCATTTATTAATAATAAATTTATCATTTATTAATAATAAATTTATCATTTATTACTAAAATATGTTTTAGTAATGTATGTTTTAATATAAAATATGGGGTAATTCATATATTTGGTAATATTTGTTTTAATTTTTAATTTATGTTTTATTTTAGAATATATATTAAAATTATGAATATGTGTGTGTTTGTTTCTTAATTTTTTATCATCATCAAAGTCTAACTTAGAATATATGTTCTAATTGAAATAATTTTATTATTATTTGTGTTTTTTTTTATTATTATTTGTCATTATCAAATTCTAATTATTTTTCATGCAAATAATATGGCTTAATTCATATATTTGGTAATATATTTAGTAATCATTTATTAATAATAAATTTATCATTTATTACTAAAATATGTTTTAGTAATGTATGTTTTAATATAAAATATGGAGTAATTCATATATTTGGTAATATTTGTTTTAATTTTTAATTTATGTTTTATTTTAGAATATATATTAAAATTATGAATATGTGTGTGTTTGTTCCTTAATTTTTTATCATCATCAAAGTCTAACTTAGAATATATGTTCTAATTGAAATAATTTTATTATTATTTGTGTTTTTTTATTATTATTATTTGTCATTATCAAATTCTAATTATTTTTCATGCAAATAATATGGCTTAATTCATATATTTGGTAATATATTTAGTAATCATTTATTAATAATAAATTTATCATTTATTACTAAAATATGTTTTAGTAATGTATGTTTTAATATAAAGTATGAGGTAATTCATATATTTGGTAATATTTGTTTTAATTTTTAATTTATGTTTTATTTTAGAATATATATTAAAATTATGAATATGTGTGTGTTTGTTCCTTAATTTTTTATCATCATCAAAATCTAACTTAGAATATATGTTCTAATTGAAATAATTTTATTATTATTATTTGTCATTATAAAATTCTAATTATTTTTCATGCAAATAATATGGCTTAATTCATATATTTTGTAATATATTTAGTAATCATTTATTAATAATAAATTTATCATTTATTACTAAAATATGTTTTAGTAATGTATGTTTTAATATAAAATATGGGGTAATTCATATATTTGGTAATATTTGTTTTAATTTTTAATTTATGTTTTATTTTAGAATATATATTAAAATTATGAATAAGTGTGTGTTTGTTCTTTAATTTTTTATCATCATCAAAGTCTAACTTAGAATATCTGTTCTAATTGAAATAATTTTATTATTATTTGTATTTTCATTATTATTATTATTTGTCATTATCAAATTCTCATTATTTTTCATGTATCTTAGATTTCATAAAATGGCGAGTGGAAGTGCAAGTGATAGCCGCCCAAGACCTGGACGAGTTGACCCAGCATGGAAATATGCCATTGCAATTCCTGGAAATAAAAACAGTGCAATATGTTCGTTTTGTCAACATCAGTTTCAGAATGGAGGCATAACGCGATTAAAGTTTCATTTAGCAGGTTTTGATCCTAAAAAAAATGTTCAAAAATGCAAAGACGTACCTAAAGCTATTAGGGATGAGGTCAGAGCATGGATCAAAAATAAAGATACTGCTAAACATACTATAAATATGATTGGGGAGAATATACGAGCTGGCTTGAGAGGAGATCCACTGGACACTCAACAGAGCATTCAAATTAACGATAGCGATGATGAAGAGGATGATGATGGATTCGCTTATCCACCAGATGTGCATAGATCTGAGCGAGCAGCATATCGCTTTGCTGTAAATGCATCGAGAGATGAGGCACGACGGATTGTCGACAATTATGGAGTTGGGTCCATGCGTGGTGCTCAAGGAGGCAGTAGCAGTCGTCAACCACCGCAACAGATGCGTCGATCACAAAGTTTGCGTGATCCATTTTCAATTCCTCCCGAACCAAAACTCTACAAAACCGCACGAAGTTAACAGAAGACTGTAAAATCGATGTGGAAAGGGACGAAAGAGAAGTTGGGTCGATACAAAAGCAAATTTTTTATATATGAAGGCGTGACTCCAAATAAAGCCAACTCTCATCATTTTAAGAATATGATCATTGAAGCCCAACGAGCAGGTATTTAATAAATTTATTTATTTATGATACATTTTTATTTAGCTTATGAAATAGCATTAAATGCTAACTTATGTTTTGGTTTGCAGGTGAAGGCATGTCCACTCCTTCTCCATATGAAGTGAAAAATAAATATCTTCCTATGGAGTATGAAGAAATGACGGCGTATGTGGAGCAACAAAAGCGACACTGGGAAACTTCTGGATGTACCATAATGTGCGATGGTTGGACCGGTCCAACGAAGTTATCCATAATTAACTTCATGGTATATAGTAAGGGTTCAACTGTATTTCTCAGGTCAGTTGATTCTTCCAAATTTCATAAAGACTATGTGTACATAGGAAATTTGTTGAAGGAAGTTGTTCAGGAAGTTGGAGTACAAAATGTTGTACAGATCGTTACTGATAATGGGTCGAACTTCAAAAAGGCTGGAAAAGAACTGATGAAGACTTATCCGCTCTATTGGACTCCTTGTGCAGCCCATTGTATCGACCTAATATTTGAAGATATTGGGAAGAATGAGACAATGACGCTCATCATAAAAAATGCTAGGCAGGTAACTAACTACATTTATAATCATCTATGGTTACTTGCTCAGATGCATGAATTCTGTCAAGGAGACTTGGTTCGTCCTAGCGCAACTCGGTTCGCAACCAACTATATTTGTATAAACAGTATAGTTAAGTATAAAGTTGGCCTTAGAAGGTTGTTTACCATTGATCAATGGCATGGTAGTCCATTGAGTAGGAAAGTGGAAGGCAAGAGGGTTGAGGCTCATATCCTCGACCAAAGATTCTGGGAGTCCTTGGAGATGATGCAATCAATATATGAACCATTATATTGCATCCTCCGAATTGTTGATACAGAGGTAGTCCCAACCATGTCAATCCTGTATGATATGTTCAATCGAATGAAAGAAAAGATAACCCGTCTTAAAGGGAAGAAGTGGGTCCTTAAAATCATACAGGATCGATGGGAAAAAACATTAGTGCATCCCTTACATGTCGCTGGTATATTTCTATCTTATTGAACTTGTTAATATTTTATTTTATTGTTGTTTACTAAGCAAAGTTCATTCATGGTTTGCAGCTTATTACTTGAATCCCCGATATCAATATCAAGCAGGTGTTGGGCATGACTCCTTTCTTGTCCAATCAGTTCAACAAGTATTCCTCAAACTGAATCCAAATGGACAAGTGGGTTTACAAAATTTTGGAGTAGACGTAAGTTCACTGCCATATATGAACCTTGATGAGTTATTTTGAATCTTGATGAGTTATTTCGAATCTGTACATCTATGACATTATATTAACATCAGCCTTAATGTAGTTGATCAACTTTAGAGATGGTCGGAAAACATTTCGTTCACCTATGGATGTACAATCACGAACGAAAATGCCCCCAGGTATATTACTTGCATTTAACTTGATATTCTATGACTTAGCACTTTATAATGCCTCTTACATTAAACTTGATATTGACAGCTGAGTGGTGGGAACTATATGGCCAAGCTTCTCCCAGCTTGCAACAAATTGTTGTTCGTATATTATCACAAACGGCATCATCTTCGGCATGTGAGAGAAATTGGAGTACATTTGCTTTAATTCATACAAAGCAAAGAAATCGTCTCGCATATTCTAAGTTAGAACAACTTGTTTTCTGTTATTACAACATGAAACTCAAGTTAAGAGATGAAGAAGCCGAAGCCGGTAAAGTTGTGGAAGAAGACTACGTTGACCTGTTGGAAATTGCAGGTCAACATGTGGAAGGTAATGAGGCTGATCCACTTCAAGCATGGATTATGACAGCTCACTTGGATGATGATAGTGGAAGGCCTGACCCTCGAATAGCACATCTTGCTAGTGAACACGGTGTTAATGTCGATAGAGTGCTATCTGAAGAAGTGGGGAGTGAGGACGTAGGAAGTGAGCCGTCAATGTCTTCATGGGAGAGATCAATGCTTGGTTCTACCGGTAGACGTGACTTACGAGCTGATGCTACTAGTAAGGGACTTCATCAAAATAAATCTCCAGATGATGATGATGATGCTGATGATGCTGATGATGATGGAGGAGATGATGTTGAGACAAACGATGAAGACAAGGATGACGGAGGGGATGATGACGGGGGAAATGAACATGTAACCGATACATATGCACCCTTGAGCCCATTTATTGAAGAGGCGGATTTCACTCATGCCACACAAGATTATGATCATGGGTGTAGAAAATGAGGAGTAGGAATCGGTGGTGTCGGAAAAGATTACACTAGGACACCAAACATATATGAAGGTTATGGAAACCCATCTTCTGAGGATTCCATGGCAATTAGTTTTGAGTCAATGAGTTTAGGCACCGATCCTAGTAACAACTCAAATGATCCATATGCTTATGGTCCATATCGTCACCCCCTGTTAGACAACCATCTCCCTCAAATGTCACATGAAGATTATGGAGAAGTTAGTTGGGTAAATCCGAACTACCCTATCTATGGAGGAAAAGTAGGCCATTCAAAAGAGATATACGAATACTATGTCCAACAATACATTTCCTTTTGGTCAAATAGCATCAGTTGGCAAAACTTTTGTGTCTTGGTAGATCAAGAGATTCAAGACCAATCTAATTTTCAAACTGGTCGACACTCTACTTGTTTTTTATCAAGTTCAATGTGTACAATATTGTTAATGCAATATTATCAATGAAATTATGTTTTAATTTAAGTTTATCTTTAAGTTTTTATACTGTTAGTGGTCGGCAGATCTATATTCTATCATATGATTCATCATATATTTCATATCAAAGTCATTTTATAGTTTTTATTAGTCCTATATAACCATTATTGGGTACTTAAGTGTTTGCCAAAGTTTCATTCCAAATTTCCGTCATTTTTGTTGACCGTAAACGATATCGATATCGATATCGATATTTGGGGCGAGATATCCGTAAATTCGGCGAGCGATATATCCGTCGATATCGATATTTTCATCCTTGGGTGCGGATGAATTCTTCTTCGCCTAATTGGATGCTAGAGATGAAGAGATGAAAGGGCCGCCACTAACCGTGTTAATCTAGGAATGGCGAGGATGTTGAGGTGCATTTTGTAAGGACTAGTTGATCTTGCTATCTCGTACGAGTGCCTCCACTAGATCCCTGAAGGCCACGCATTAGTGAATGATATGACCATTGTATTTGTGGTACTACTGGCAATAGGTGTTAGTGTTCTTTGTCAGTCGGCCTGTTACTAGTGCCCAAGCTGGCTTGGGGATCATGTTCTTGACGTTCGTGAGCAGTTCTCATAGAAGGTGTTCAAGATGGTGTACATCTCATACATTGACCGAGGGGGTGGTCGCTCAATATTTGTGTCGTTGGCCCGATAATCCTGTCGGTGTTTGCCTTGGGGATTGTTGTGGTGGCCATGGCTCTTCCCTTTCTTTCTTGGGTTGTAAGAGCATGTCTAATGATAAAGGCAATGAAAACGAGCTAGAGGCAAGGTTTAACCCATTAAATGATATTGTTAATGATATTTTGCCCCATATTATTTGTTGTGTTTCTAATATGGATGGGCTAGGGGCAAGAATTCATATTTTTAAAAATTATTTTCTTAAAGATAATAATATAGAAATATTATATAATGTATATGTAATACAACTTTATTTTATTTTATTTTACTTAATTTATATAGATATAAAAGTAATATTTAAATACTATCATAATGAAGAAAATTTATATTATACTAAAAAATATAAAAAAATATGTGAAACATGAAAAATATAAAAAATATATGAAATAAGAAAAATATAAAAATAAATAAAGATTTTGACATGTGACAACTTTTCATTGGATGCTATTTAACTTAGCCAAGGCATTGGGAGGGGCTAGAATAGCCCCAGCCCCATCCCCTAGCCCAGCCTAAGCAAGGCTAGTTCCATTAGAAGCTGTTTTGCATAGAACAGGGGGCAATGCATGCCTTGTCATAGCTAGAATGGTCCCATTAGAGTTGCTCTAAGAGCTGGAGTAGTCCTTCCTCTTTCCATTTAGAGAGTGTTGGTTGTGGGTCTAACTTGAGGTAGGTTGCTGAGCTGAGGGCTGGGTGTTTGTGTTACTCGGTCGGTATGTGTTGATCGAGTTCCCAACGCTAGGCGGGTAAGTGTTGGCTAGTGTAGCATCCCCTTTGTGGGTCAATAGCTCAACCTTAGCGTGAATCGTAGCATGTTTCGCAAGTTCATTGTAGGTAGACCAACCTTGAGTACGTGTGACGTACCTGAAATGTGATTCGCGCAGACTACCCTTGAAAGCGGTGAAGGTCGCCTTGTCATCCGTCTTGGCGCGCTGAAAGTACTTATGGCTGAACCGAGCAGCATACTTCTCTAGTGGCTCGGTCTCCCCCTACTTCAAGAGAAATAAGTCCTCGGTTGAGAACAACCGGTCGTTGAGAAAGACCATATGTAACTACTTGAAAGAGTCAATGATACCAGACTCTAGTCGGTAGAACCAATTAATTATGGCCTCAGTGATAATAGAACTAAGGACGATGCACCAAGCTTTGTCGGATAGATTCTAGAAAGCCACTATCGACTGGTAGTTGTTGAGATGGGTCATGGGATCTCCCATGCCCATGTAAAGGGGGATCTTAAGTAGCTTGATCTGGTGATGATGCTGGTACTGGTCGATTCTACTGGTGAATGGGCTTAGGCTGGCCTTGCCTCAAGTTGGTGTCCGGGGTGGCCCTTTTTCAGCCTCGAGGGTCCTTACTCGATCCAGGAGTTACTAGACAAGCGGGTCAGTACTAGGGCCTTTGTTTCCGCTCCGATAGTATGTATGCTGGGCGGGTTGGTTGCCCTCTTGTAGGGAGGAGGTTCCTTTGTGTCCCTTAGATCGGGCGTTGGAAGAAGGTTGGTCAGATTGTTGTATGTTGGCGACTTCTTAGGATGAGTCAGCACCCTTCGTGACCGAAATGTGGACCGATTTCTCAATGCGAGGGGGCTACCGTGGATCAACCTTCAAAGGCGTCCGACCGGTTTGTTCCCTCAGCGATGGCCCGTTCTCCCACGGAAATATGAGTTTGATAGAGGAGAGTTGTCTGCGGTCTCGCAAGAATGTACTGCTCAGGACTTCACGAGCGTCACGGTAGATCCTGGTTCTATGTGGGCCTTTCCCTGGGAAGATCAGGAGTCTGGAAGCCTGTCGGTTGGTTTGGCCACGGTGGTAGCTTTTTCCATCCCAGTTACATGTCTTACGAGCTCGGCGCAGTCGACCACGACCTTCTTGGCTCCACGAGCCTCCTCTTAAGCGCAGCGTGTGGCCAGTTTGGTTTGAGCAATTTTCAGTTGCACTAGCACGTCGGTGTACTGCCCGCTCAATGCCTGGTATCGTACCTCAGCCTGAGTTCTGTTGGCCTTAATCTCAGCCATATCGTGTTGTAGCCTTTCTAGTGCTCGGACTACGTCGAGGGAAGTGTCCCTTGGTCCCCGACTCCCTGGTGCGGGCATGATTTCGTCGTTCACTGGATCTTGCATGCTAGTGAAATATCAAGGAAAATGAAGCTCGCCTCAATGGAGTGGTGGGCAAGCTTCATCAGAATTCCCATAGATGACACTAAATTGTTGATACACAAAATGTGTCAACTTAGATGTGGAATCATACTTAGCCACGTGTCTTTGGACTGACTTGTCAAAAGAGGGTAACTAGTTATCGGCCAGAGGTAAGCATCGGTATGGTGCCGGCCTAAGCGTACTCTGATGCCCAAGTCAATGTAGGTCGATGTGTATAAAGGATAAGTGGTGAATAGTATTACATAAGTATATGTGAATAGTAAAGCTTAATTAACTTTATTGGGAAATGCACCCCTTTAGGAAATGGTACCCTTTTGTATGGGCATGAGGGAGTAAACAAATGAGTTATTCCGATGTGGGAGAATGTGCATATATTGTGGGACTGACACATGTCCCTCTGATGGATCGAGGAAATTTATCCATGTGCCAACTGATGATTAGCCCTTACTAGGGTTTGTTTACTAGTGTAGGCTTGGGCCCTAGGGCCTATAAGTGTATATTGAGTTTGAGGTATTAGACATATCGAGTCTGGTCTAATATGGTATCAACACAACACATTAAATAAATTGGTTTATGCTAAGCTTTCTAGCAAACAATCAAGAACATGTATTTCATTTTACTCGAGATGCAGTTTTATTAGCACAGCAAAAAA